>OY728147.1:1362112484-1362813456 GCA_963277665.1 Viscum album | reverse complement strand
CTTGGACAACCCCATGGACACCACCCCTCCAATGGACACCCCCACCCCCTTGGACACCCCCACCCTCGCTAGGTAGCCCTCACCCCCTAAATAGCCCCACCCCCTTGGAAAACCCCCACACCATGGATAGCCCCCCACCCCCTGTTGGAACCACTTTGTGTATAAGGTTGTATTTTTTGTCAATAGTTGTCAATGCAGATCAAAATGAAGGAGATCATGAAGTACTCCGATGAAGTAGAGGAGTGGTGATTCAGACGATTGCTGTACTGATCAGAAGTTCAAAGAACATGTGTCAAAGGTGATACATTGTTTACAACAATGCAGAATGTGAGGTATACGCCATCGAAGGATGATCAAAGAAGAATGATGTTTTTGGATGAAGTTCATGCAATTACTCATGATTGCATGAGAACCATGCAAGAGACTTCCTGACGAATTGAATCGGTTTGCATGAAGTACATCATACCGGTTGATGAAGAAGACAATGTGCAATGATTGGACTTCTGAGATAGTCATGAACATCACATTGTCATAGAAGATGATGATGCTAAAGCTGTTCCTTCAAAGACTACATATCACAATAGTGGAGGTTGTGATAAAAGCAGAAGAGTTGTTGAAGTATACAGATCACCAAGATGAAGCGCTGTTGAGGTGATCGTCCTTGTCGACAAAGCAAACAAACGACATACAAATTTGTTGGCAAAAGAGTTTCTATGGAGGCAGGTCGAGTTCGAGGACTGTGGAATAATGATCCATGTTTTTATTCAAGGAACGTCGACAAAGGAATGGATGATCTGGAGGCGGACTAAAAGAGCAGATACAAGGTGGCGCCGTTTTCCAGTGTTTGCCAAATTTTTGGGCCTCAAAATCGGAAAATGAAGACATGGATTGTCTGCAAAAGGAGGTTCACACAAAAAGGAAGTGGTGCGCGAAATATAAGAGGCTTGCGCGAAATACTTAAGTTAGGCACGAAAAACAGCGGGATGCGCGAAATAGTTTTTCGCACAAACAGTGTTTCGAAATCAGAGAGGTGAAAAATGGCAAAGGCATGGGGCTGCGCGGAAAATCAGGGATGTGCGCGAAATACTTAAGTTGGGCACGGAAAACAGCGGGATGCGCGAAATAGTTTTTCGCGCAAATAATGTTTCAGAATCAGAACGTTGAAAAATGGTAAAGGCATGGGCTGCGCGAAAAACCAGAGATGTGCGCGGAAAAATGGGAATGTGCACGAAAAATGTTGTGCGCAAAATAGCTGGGTGAATTTTTCGCGCAATCAGCGTATCGAATCGGAAATACAGAAAATCGGCAAAGGCAAGAGGCGCGCGAAAAATCAGAGATGTTCGCACCATGTGCGCGAAAAAAAAAACGAACTGCTGCGCGTAAAGTTGGTTGTGCGCGAAAAGTGGGTATGAAGTTTTACGCGCACGAGAGGATTCATGTTCTAAATGATGATAAATAGAGAAGTAATAAGATGCGAGAAAAACCAAGGTGTTGCGCGAGATTAAAAGGAAGATGCGCGTAATTCACAGAACTGGGAGACAGTTTTACGCGCAAGAAGGGGGTTTTATGCGCAGGATCAAAAACGTCTATAAATATGAGGTGAACCCCTCTCATTCGGAGAGGCTCGACACTTAGACAAATCCTGAGCTCCGGCGCGCGGAAAAATTAAGGTACAGAGGGTTGCGCAAAAAAGAAGGCGTTGGGCGAAAAAGGGAAGTTTTGCGCGAAAAAGAAGAGTTGCGCGAAAAGCCTTTTACGCGACAAAAGTTATTTTTACGCGCAAGGTTTGAATTTTACCCGCAAGCCCCCGGGAAGGGTGCGCGGAAAATTTGGGGGTCCCGCAAGCTTTTTGACAGGTGCTTAGCACTCTCAAACCTGCTTTGCGAAGAGAAGAAGAACGATCGTGCAACTAAAATCTGATCTGCACAGAGAGAGAAATATATCGATACACTCAGGTTTCAGAATTGGGAATTGAAGGAAGAGAAGGAGATTTAGTGCATTCAGGTATTGCACTGAAGTAGAAGATTGATTTCAAAAGAGCATCAACTCAGGACTCTGATGCAAGAAAAGTCTCATGCTGAACAGGAGACAAAGACTTCAATGCATATCTATTGAAGAGACCTTCACGTCTATAAACTGAGTGAGACTTCACCACCGGCAGTGAGCCAGGGGGAGTCAACGGGAGTGACCCGAGGGACGCAGTGAGCTATCCCTAAACAATTGTAAAGGCAGTGAGCCTGGGACAGAGTGTCTGTACCCGAACATTTGTATCCGCAGCTAGTGAAGCATAGTGGATTTAGGTACGACCGGCAACCTGTCGGCGTATACTCCTTGGACGCAGCCCTTAGTGGTGAACCAAGTAAAAATAGCTGTGTCATCTGTCTCTTCATGTGAATGTTTAATTGCTGATCATATCCATCATACAGGTTTATGTAGTTCCTACCAACGTGGGAACAAGATCCACAACTAAAAGAAGAAAAAGTTTCCACCCTGATTCACCCCCTCCCCTCTCAGGGTGTCCCGGGGTCCTACACCCCCTTGGATGACCCCTTGGACACCACCCCACCCCCTGGACACCCCCACCCCCTTGTATACTCCCACCCCTGGATAGCCCCCACCCCCCGAGATAGCCCCCACCCCCTGGATAGCCCCCACCCCCTGAGACAGCCCCCACCCCTGGACACCCCCTAGACACTCTCACCCCCTTGGGCAGTGTATGTGATCACTCAAATAATCTACTAAAATATAAAATTTCTTCAATCTAAAATTTACTCAACTCCTGAATAATTCTCCTCCACAATTTTACATGATCTTGTACACTCATGTATAGTTCTTCAGAGATAGTTTGTTATAAATATAGTATTTCTTTGTCTTTTATTTTATGATTCACATATAGAGTAGTGTGTCAGTTATAGTTTCATATAAAGTGAACAATTCTCGTTTACTTAAGTATATTTTTTATGGAACTTCAATATTATTGAATTTTTTTTAGGAAATGACTTAAAACAATTTTTTTACAGAATGGATTGAATTTGTATGTATAAAACCGATCAGATCTCAAGATATTTTCAAAACAATTTGGAGATATTTTTAGATTTTGTATTGAGATAGTGGTCACATTCACTGCCCCTATTACAATTGTGTTGGAAGACCTTGGTTGAGCTGTGAAGAAGTCAGCTACCACATAACCAAATACTGTTTTCAAGAAAACTACTTTGTATGGTATCACAGTGGTGAGAAAATGAAATCTCAAATTGTTGATGATCCAAATAAGAGGTCTAGGTTGGAGAATTTGTTATATGACCAATTTCCATTTATTCATCATCATGAAAAAGAAAGGATTCCTACCCAATAATAATTCGATATGAGCACACATGATGTGTCTATTGAAAATGATGATGTTGTCAGGGTGAAAAAATTGAATGATTCTACCACGACTCTAGTATATCGACAATGTAGTAAAATGAAAAAGATGGAATTTTTAATCCAATTGTTTCATGGGAAAACTATGAATGTGATTTCTAATACTACCATCGATTACATTCTTACCTTATTGAAGGTGTTACTTTTAGATGATGCAGATATTCCCTTCAAACAACTATATGGAATGAAATTTAGTTGAGGAACATGGATTTTCAAGAAAAAAAAAATTCATGCTTTCTTGAAAGATCGAATTTTATTCTGGGAGGAACCAACTAAATGAAATGATTGTATAAAATGTGTCACATCTCACTGGAAGCCAACAACTGATGGAACACCATCTTGTGTTCCACAAAATGTAATGTGAAACTTTCCATTGATCCCTAGACTCCAGAATATTTTTATGACTAATGAAATATCAATAAAAATGTGATGGAATGTTACTAAGAGAAATAAGACTAATGATGAGTTGGTTCACCCAACATATGGATTTTCATGGCAGAAACTTGATGCTCGATATCCTGATTTTGAAGCTGACGTGCGTAATATGAGGATGCGTCTTTCATGTGACAGTTTTAAACCATTTGGGTAGATTCTTACTTTGCAAAGATCATGGACAGTTTTTATACACATTTATAACCTTCCCCCATGGTTGTGTATAAAAAAACCTTTCACTTTCATGAGTATACTCATATCTAGACCTTCTGATCCCAAAAATGATATAGACATATACATGAAACCTTTAATTAAAGAGTAGAATCTTCTTTGAGATGTGGGTGTGCACACATATGATGCATGTTTGAAAGATATATTTCAGATGTGTGTTGTGCTTATGTGGACGATCAATGATTTTCCTACTTATGCAACGATGTATGGATGAAGAACAAAGGGAAAACTATCATGTCCAATTTTTATGAAGAATACACAATCTAGAAGACTAAAACATTGTTGTAGTTTCAGTTTTATTGGACATCAATGATTCTTTCCAATGGATGATCTGGTGTGTTTTTAGGGACACACAAGATATTTAGGCCTCCCATGTTTTCACCACATTTTACATCTGATCCTCCTCACCCATCTTTACCATATCTGATGATGATTCCCACTCCCCATCCAACATTTAACCAGCCATTCGTGTTAGCTTATTTTACTTTTTTTTTCTTCTCTTCGAGATTTTATATTCCATCTTCCTTAAATCCTGCTCTTCCAGAGCCTGTCCCTACAGATCATACATTGGGACCCAATCCACCTGTATAGGGTGTTGCTTTAGTTTCTGCAGATCCAATGATTCCCATTGATCATACTACCGCAAGTATATTTATACAACCCTAATAAATTTTTATACCATTATTTATTTTCACTAAAACATGTATTGATAAAATATCTATTTTTATTTCATAAAAAATAAATATACTGATAAAAGGTAGGGGTGGGGTGTACAGGCATGCATGTGGTGTGGAACCGCCGGATGTAGTTGATGGTGGGATATAATGAAGATAATCAAATGATTGAAAAAACAGGGCAGCAAAGTTGGAGTTTTTTGGCGATGCTTGCCAAATACTTCATCATAAATCTTGTCATCCCACTCGCATGGAGACAGTTTCCAAATGAGGTCAAGGATAATGCTTGGTCAAAGATATGTGTAAAAAAATATGTTGTATTTAATGAAATATATTATTTTTTATATTTATATGAATTAATATTTTGGTGTCATCTTTTGTTTAATTTCTCCGATGGTGAAGGTGCATGAACGGAATGTGTAAAGGATTTAGGTAAGATTTGGAGATCCTATAAGCATGAGTTGTATATTGGATAGAATGCTTGAGTTGGAACAAAGTTAGAGGTAGTCCCTATTGTTGATGATTATCTGTTAGAACAATATTGTTGGATGATTACTCATTGGACGACTACCCAGTTTAAGGTATTAATCACATTTGAGGTATTTAAATGAAAATTTTCATGTTTTTCGTTAATAATATCTTTTGTATTATTGAATTTTATTTTGGAATCATCCGGAAAAAATAAAAAAACATTGATGCTAAAAAATACCTCCACACATTGGGACGCACTACAATGCCAGATCATGAGAGGAAGCTAGTATAGAAGTTGTATATATAATTTTAGTTATGAAACTAATTATTGGTAACCTATTTTTTATTATGGTTTCCTATATTAAATGTCATTATAGAGGAAGACATTGAATATTGAAGGACATGTGCCTCGAGAAAACCTGTTTTGCTCGAGTAGAAGGAAGAAAGATGGGAGTATAGTTAATGAACCAACTCAGTAATAGATTGTACGTTTTAATTTGTTGATTTAAAATTTTCATATCTATTTTTTAACTTAATAATATATTTATATTTGTTACAGGATACTTTATAGACCCTTTATTCCCATGAACCTAGTAATTTTGGTCCAAACGATCATTTACATCAGGTGTAGGGAGATGAGAACCCTGGCAGAGTACACTGCCAAACTAGGAAGAGTATAGTCCCGACAAGGTATTGGCCATACTCAGGTACGAGTTGTAGTTCCACTGAGTTCTAGAAGGTTAAGTCATAGGTGGAATGGGATGAGAAAAGGGCCATAAAGAGTGCAGTAAAATCTTCAAGGGAAAACACTGCATTTATAAAACTGATGGAAGTTTTACGTCCAACACTTCCACTAGAGGCCAATACATATTGTGATGAAAATATGTCATCGATGCATTCTATATATGGTGCACTAGGTGGTAGTTTTAGAAGCGGTCGAGATGAAGGTGAGAAGGAGGGCGAGGAGGAGGCCAATCCAGAGTACGAGGGTGAAGAAGAGGGTGTTGAGGAGGGTGGGGATGATGATGGGGACACCGATGAGGACAAGGGTGAGGTTGATGGTGACGATGGTGATAGTTATGGTGATGAGGGTCAAATTGATCCATTTCATTTTTGACTGATATTACTGACATTAGATTTTTGATGATTTGTTGTGCCTGAATGTATGTGTGATCAGGTAGGTCACATTGTCTTTATTTCATTATCTATAAATAAAAAAACTTGACATGAATATTTGATGTAACTAATTAACCCCTCCACTGGACACCCCCACCCCCGAAACGCCCACCCCTAGAAACTCCCACCCCCTTGGATAGCCCCCACACTCCATGGACACCCCCGACCCCCTGGACACCCCCAACACCCTAGGCACCCCTTTTCCCCTGGATAGCCCCCAACCCCCCTCGACACCCCCACCCCACGGACATCCCCCTCCCACCCCCACAGACACCCCTACCCCTACCCCCTGGACACTCCCACCCCCTAGACACCCCACCCCCATGGACAACCCCCACCACCCTGGACACCCCCACCCCCACAGACACCCCTTCACCCTTGGAAAACCCCCCAACCCCCTGGATAGCCCCCACCCCCTAGATAGTACCCCACACCCTAGAAACCCCCATCCCCTAAACACCCCCACCCCCCTTGATAGCCCCCACCCCGGGCCCCCAACCCCCTGGACAGCCTCTCCACCCCCTGGACACCACCCCACCCCCTGGACACCACCCCACCCCCTTGACACCCCAACCCCCTAGACACCCCCACCCCATGGACAACCCCCACCCCCTGAACAGCCCCACCCATTAGACACCCCCACCCCCTTGGACAACCCCCACCCCATGGACACTACCCCACCCCCTGGACACCCCACCCCTAGACACCACCATCCCCCATGGACAACCCCGCCCCCTGGACATCCCCAATCTCCATGGACACCCCCACCCCCTAGACACCCCTACCCCCATCGATGGCCCCCACCCCCATGGACAGACCCCCCACCCCCAACCCACCTGGACACCCCCATCCCCCTGGACACCCCTGACCCCCCTAGAAAGCCCCCCAACCCCCTAGATAGCCCCCACCCCCTGAACACCACCCACCCCCGGACACCCCCACCCCCTAGATAGCCCCCCCCCCACACCCCTAGACAACCCCCACCCTCCCGGACACCCCTTACCCCCTTGGACAGCCCCAACCCCCTGATAGCCCTCAACCCCCTGGGCACCACCCCACCCATGGACACCCCCAACCCCCTAGACACCCCCACCCCCATGGACAACCCCCACCCCCCGGACACCCCCACCCCATGGACACCCCAAACCTCTATAAACCCCATTGGACATCCCACACCCCTAGACAACCCCTACCCCCTTAGATAGCCCCCCTAACCCCCTGTAAAACCCCTCCATCCCCCTAGGGCACCACCCCACCCCCTGGACACCCACACCCCCATGGACAACCCCCACCCCCCGGACACCCCCTACCCCATTAGATATCCCCAAACCCCTGAAAAACCCTCCCCCACCCCATAGACACCACCCCACCCCCTGGAAACCCCCACCCCCTGGACACCCCCACCCCTTGGACACCCCCACCCCCTAGACAACCCCCACCCCCTGGACAACCCCTCCACCCACTGGACACCACCCACACCCTGGACACCGCCCACCACAACCTGGACACCCCACCCCATGGATAACCCCCCAGACAACTCCCCACCCTCGGACACTCCTACCCCCTTAGACAACCCACAACCCCCCGGACAACCCCCACCCTTGGACACCACCCCACCCCTGGACACCCCCACCCCCATGGAAAACCCCCATACCACCCTGGACATCCCCCACCCCTAGATAACCCATCCCCTTGGATAGCCCCACCCCCACCCTGGACAGCCCCCACCCTTAGACACCCCCACCCCTGGACACCCCCACCCCCTGGACACCCCTACCCCCTTGGACGGCCCCCAACCCCCTGGACAACCCCCCTCTGCCCCCATGGACAACCCACACCCCCCATGGACAACCCCCGACCCCCTAGACACCTCTACCCCCTTATAAAACCTTCCAACCCTCTGGAAATACCCCACCCCCATATCAGATTACCCCTTACTACAACATTGCATACCACATTATCCAAAAATTCAAATCTCATCTAAATTCAATGATGCCTATGAACAACAATGCCATATTCAAAACCTGAAACATGATTTTATTATATAGGGGTTATTACATTCTGAATTTTGAATTCAATTATGTATGTGTTATAGATAATTCAATATTGTATGTATTCAATTCAGAATTCTGTATTGCATAGGGCAATTGACTTCTAAATTCTAAATTGAATTTTGTATGTGTTAATTGTTAATTAACATATGAATTATGAATTATGAATACTTTATATGTGTAATTAAATATAGATTTGGAGGTATTGAGAATTAAATGTTGTATGAATTATATATGAATTCATGCAGAATTATGTATTTATTCTACAGGTATTGAGAATTCTTTATGAATTCTACACAGGGGGAGGTAGACCTACTGGTGGAAGTACTGCATGTGCACAGGGGGGAGGTGGGCTTGCTGTAGGTGTATAAATCCTATTCCAATGGTTGTAAACCATTGTCATATGTGTCTAAAAAGAATATATACCAACAGTTTTATATAAACTGTTGGAAAAAGTATATACCAATAGTTTACAAACCGTTGGTATAGAACATTTTACTTCACTTTTACCAACATTTTGTGGGGAACTGTTGGTAAAAACCTATACCAACAGTTTGAAAACCCTTGGTATAGACATTATGATTGATATTTCCAATAGTTTTAAACTGTTGTTAAAGATTTATACCTACGATACATGAAACTGTTGTTATATAATCCATATTCCCACCATATCCCAATGGTTCTCATAGAACTGTTGGGATATATCTATCCCCACAACTCCATATCCAATGGTTTGGAAAACCATTGGTATAGTTTATACCAATGGTTTTCTAGCCTTTACCATAAGCTTGAAATCACTGGTAAAGGACAAGTTTCCAATAGCAGTATAATCCTGTCTAATTTTTCCAAATGATTTGTCTCATGGGGATTTTTGATGTATCAAGGGGCTATCTATGATTAGTCCCCACCCATCACTTACTAATTACAATGCCTTCATCATATAATAGGGATGAAACATAAACAATATAAAAATTCGTATTTAAAAATCTAACATACAAAATGTTAATACTTACCTCAGTCAAATAAACATAATCATAAACCATCTAGAGAAATATGGTGAATGTTAATAAAATTATACAACCTCATTCAAACTAATCATAAACTATCCTAAGAAATAATAAGAATGATATAAATATAATATAACCACAGTGGATCATAAGTACAATAAATGGTTGATTTAATTGATGAATATAAATACAATAAAAAATTAAATAATTTTTTTGGAGAAAAATAATTTTTTTACTTTGAAAATATTTCTAAAATAAAAGGTTCAAAAAATAATTTTTTTAAATTTTTTAAAATATTGTAAAATAATCTTTAAAACATTGATTAGTTATGATGGTGGAATTTTTTTAAATTTCATACATGTTAAAAAAATAATCCTTTCACATTTTTAGTAAAAGTCAAATGTGATTTTTATGGAAAATTACACGAGGATTCCTTCCAAATATTTTTTCCAAAATTTAAAATAGGTAAAAATTTCATTAGAAAATCATTTGAAATAGGTTAAAAATATATTTAGAAAACCTGAATTTTTATGAAAAATGATTTTTGACCAAAGAGTGAAATAAAGTTGGAATTTCATAAAAAAAATTTCTCAACCATTTAAAGTACCAATAATATAAAAAATTGTACTATTAATTGAAAATGTTCATGAATTAATATGGAAGAAGAAAATATATCGATTTTAAAGAAAGAAATATCAAATAATGATGTGATTGTGAAATAGACACATACCACTTTGGTAAATTTTGAATCATAAGACCCATAAGAGAAATAACATCAAATGAAACTTCAAATATCAAGAATAGAAATAGATTCAGGATATAACATATCAAAAGGGGTATTATATACACCACATAAAAGAATAAGTGGTGAATATGGAATATGTCTCAGGAATGTAAAAGTGAAATGAGAAACACCTACCACCTTGGTAAATTTTGAATCATAAGCCCCATGAAATAAATAACATCAAATTAAACTTTAAATAACATGAATAGAAATATATTTATGATATAAAATATAAAAATTGGAATTATATACATCACACAAAGGAATTAGTGGTGAATATGACATATGTCTCAAATAAGTAAAAGTGAGACGAGAAACCCTTACCTCAGGTATGAATTCCTTCATACATGTCATAAAATACTATATAATTAATATATTTTTATTATAAATCTATGAAATAACAATAATAACACATTACATACCATATATGATTTACTTACAGTATATTATCACCCTCTTAATAACAATATTTTGATAAAATTAATGTTTCAGGTGATAATTGCTTCATTTTTCATGTATGTTTTAGATCGGTGATTTTGGTCCATTTAATTTAACCATGATTACATAATATAAAGAATTTTAACCATGATATAAATATAATATTTATTACGTACATATTTATTTATAGTAATATATTAAATTTATAGATAGAAAATGGATCACACCATTCATCTAGACAATATGTTGTACGTATGCATGATCACTATTTCCATTTTTCTCAATGGATGGAACAAAAGGAAAATAAATAAAAATAAATATTTTAAGAATAATTATTATTTCATATATATAATTTATATTAATAAAATTAATCCTTATTAACATACATGTAAAAATAAAATGAAAAACATTTCACATCTCTATGTGGGGGTGGTAGTCCACAAGTACAGACGAGCGAGGTTATTGTTTTCAAATGGATTGAAAGGTAAGAAGTTATATGAGATATTATATTTTTATTAGTATGGTTAGATCATAAATATAACACATATTCTTTAATTTTAACCTTACTAACTTTTATTTGAATCATAAGTGAAAAACTTATCGCATCACTTCGTGAGACCATAGTCCGTCATAAACACGAGCGACATTATTGTATCCCCCATGGAATGTAAAGTAAGAAGATATATGTGATATAATAATTTCATAAGTATAATAATTTCCTAAATATCATATAAATATTTTAAATACAGCATTATATTCACCCTTTAAAGGTTTTTATGGAAAATAAAATACATCAATTCACGAAGCGGTAGTCCTCCATACACACAATAAATTGTTTTATTTCACATTTGATAGAGAAAGTGATGGATCTAGGTTATGTAATTAACATAATAACATATAATTAGATATTAGATATTATTTTTATTATATTATAAACTTTTAATGTGGTTTTAATGAGGTGTAAGAAGAAATAAAACAAATATGCATGTTTAACAATTTTATATCTTCTTCAAAGAGCCTCTTTAGGTTTATACCTAATGCAATCTTAAGAGGTATTCATAGTAAACATTAGTAATATAGGATGTGAGGATATAATTAAGGAATGTATTAGGGAATTTATTTTCTAAATCAAAGTGTTTTTTAGTAAAAATAGAGGAGGATAGGGGGTGTCATTTTATAAGTTTGGGAGAGGACACACATGAATGTTTTGAAAAGATAAAGTGATTCCCATGTTTTTCTCATGCCACAAGCCTATAAAATGGGTCATTTTCAAACCTTATAGGTTATAATGTCTATATATATAAATAAAATTAGTTTTTTATAAGTTTTTTATCCTTTTTAACCCTAATATTATTTGTTTAACATCCCCTCCCGGTAAACCCATTTCTACATTAATTGCAGTAATTAATTCTTATTACTTTCACTATTCATTATAGTAAAGAATTAAGTTGAAATTATTAGATAATATAAATTATGATGATTCAAAATATGGAATAAATTTTTCTAAATAAATTCATATAATTGGCCTAATTCAATTTAAAATTAAATCACAGACATGATGAAAGAGCGGTTTCCAAAGAGAAAATTATCATAAGTATAGAATATTTTAATATAAAGAGTCAATATTAAATTGATTCCAATTTAAAATATTATTTAAATTATAATATAATTGAACTAAATTTACTTTAAAATAAATTTAAAATGTTATTTTACTTTTTAAATAATTTAAACTAAGAGGCGGGTTTCAATAAATATCTATATTTTTCACTATTCATGAAAAAATTATTATTTTTAGAAAAATCTGAAAAATATCCAAAATATAATTATGAAATGTAAATTTAAATATTTAAGATTATTTTTTCAAATAAATTTTATAAAAGTGGTAAAAAGTAATTTAAAATTATGTGCGCAAAGCGTGAATAAACCTCTATTTAGAAAAATACTGGTTTTTAGAAAACATTTCTTTTTCTTTCAAATGATTCTTATTTTATTTATAATAAATAGATAATACTTGAATTTAATTTATAAAATTTTAAACCATATAATTTTCATAATTTAGTTGGTCCTATTCTTACCCTCCAACTAAATGGCTAGGTTATAATGGTCATGTTTAAATAATTATATTTTAATAGAGTATCGTGTTTCATTTAAACTCGATATTATGTCCATGAAAGGATATTGGAGATTTTTAATTTTAAAAAATATATCATAAAGTCTTAGGGTGTTATGTTATCTTTTTATCTTTGTGTTTCATTTCGTACATGCTATCAAATATGATGTTCCCCTGTTAAAATATTGGGGTGTTATATATATGGCGGGGGTTATGTGTGGTAGGAGGAGAGAATGAGGTTGATATCCTTCATATTAATGATACCCTAATGATATAGTTATGTGATGAGTTATGTTGTTATGGCCCAGGTGTCTTCAAGAAATATGTGTTTTGATGGACCAGGTCTCTTCGTGTGAGACATGATGTGATGTGATGTGATGGCCCAGGTGTCTTCGAGTGAGATGAGATGTGATGTGATGATGCCTGATAATAGAGTGAGATATTAGAACTTGTGAGGGTGGGGTAGGTAGGGATGTTTCCTAACCCACATCAGATATGTGTTGTGAGATTTTATATGTTTGGAAGGGATGAGAAGCATAGGACATTCAACATTGGGGTGTGAGAGTGAAAAATTAGTGGGGAAGCGACATTGGGGAGCCATTCCTTTTTAGGATCTTAATTTTATGTTACTATATTAGATGTGTGGTTTGGTGAGAGAGCCATGGTGAAGTTAGGATTGGTTTATTTACCTGTTTAGGATCTTTTTTGTTCTACTATTTTTTCAATAGAGCATTATCATTCTCTTTTCGCATGTGCACTTGAGACCTTAGGTATGACCCTACTGAGTATACTTGTATGATCCCCCAACATATATAAGCTATTTTTTAGGTTTCTAGGAGGAATTTGGGGACCAGAATAGAATTTTATATCCTAGGTTTTGGATCTTTTATTAATTCAATAGCATATGAATTTTCTTTTGATATTTTAATTTAGAGACTTTTATTTGTATCTGTTGACATTGATCATGCATTATTGGATGGTTTTGGGTTTATCTTATATTATCTGTTAGATTTTTTTGTAGGATGTTAATAATATATCTATATACAACTTTATATTAGAGGTAAATGGCTCCCATATGTGATATTTTTTTACCCTTACTGCTTTTCTACAACCTGAGGCCTACTGGTGGCATGACTCATGGGTCATTATCTCTCTACATGTATTACTAACCTAAGAGGGGTATCTCTAGAGGGATGGAGTTTTGAAAAGTTGGATTATGATTTTTCTCTTTATAATATTAATTATATTATATATTTCACATTTATTCTTCATTTTAACCATTATAATAAAGAAATAAAGGTTGTGGTGAAAATGGAAGCATCGCTTCATAGAGACGGCTGTCCACACAATGAACGAATAAAGGTTTTGGTATTATTAATGGAAAATGAAAAAGTTGGTTAATAGTTATTATATTAGAATAATAAAATTATATATAAAAACAATATTAATCTTATTAAATATAAATTAGAAAAATATATTTAGTAATGTAAGATATAAAGAAAAAGAAGACAGAAAAAATGTGTACTGATGTTGAATTCCTTTCATTTTCCTTGAAAAATTCGTTAGAAATAGAGGTATTAAGCCAATATCTAATGACCATTGACTCAAGGAAAAGGAATAATATTATAGTGGAATAAAAAGGGGTGTATTTTAAAGAATAAAACAAACTTTTGGGTGGTATTTAAGGGTTAGTGAGAGGAACCTTTAATAAGTGGTGAGAATGGATTTTTTTTAAATATTTCAACTTAATATAAAGAGTGTACAAGTTTCACATGTTAAGAAGAACCCCAAATAGACGATAATGTCTTGTGGGGATGATATAATATTTATAATCCCTCAAACATTATTTTCACACATTTTTTATACATTTTTTTATGAATATTATTCTTATAATTTTCACATTTACCATTTGTAGTTTTGTTATAGTAGCTAGTTTTTTACCTATATCATTTTGTATGCATTAATATAAAATGTACCCCATTAATTAATTTTAAAATAATTATTCCAAATATGAAATAAATTTTTTTATAAAAAATTTTCTGTTTAATAAAAATAAATTTTAATATTAGTGCATGTGATGCATAAAAACCTGTTTTTAGAATAAGTGTATTTTTAAGATTAAAATTTATATTTTGGGTAAAATTATCAATTTATTTTATTTTCATGATATAAAATTTATTATTAGAAAATAAATGAAATATATATGAACTTAAAATAAATTCAAAATAAAATTTTACCAAAATAATGTACAATTAAAAGAAAAGGCTAAAAATAATATTTGTTGAAAAATATTACTTAAGGACTTAAAATGTTAATCATGGGTTTTATAAATTAAAAATAGTATTTTTAAAATGTATAGTTTGACTCATTAAATAAATATTTTATAAATTATAAGGGTTTATAAACTTCTATATCTTATTTATATAATGAAAGTAATGAAATTTATAGTTTTTGTAAAAACAAAATTTTTTACCATTCACCTAAAAATAAACTATTTTAGAATAATTCGACGAAATGATCCTAAAATAAAATTAATTTTATAAATAAAAAAATGAAGTTAATTTTTTGAAAGTAAAATTCTAAAATTTTGGAATTTAAATTTTAAATAAAAACAAAAAAATATTATGAAACATTTTTTCATAGGAAAATAACCTTTTTAAAATATTAGCTATCCTTATTTTTATTTCCTATAAATTAATAATAAAAAATGTTGTTGAAATATTATTTATATAAATAATATCTTTTATCCATAATATATTGAGTATCTTAATATAAAGCGAATGAAAGTTAATTTTAGATAGGTTGTATTTTGAATCATAAACCAATATTATTAGTTATTTAGATACACTAATTTAATTTTTATTAATATCTTAGTATTAAAAATTATTATTATTTTTATATATCTATATATTTCATAATTTAGAAAGATCTATTTCTATGTTACAATTATATAGATATATCTCAATGAATATATAATGTTATGTGGTTCATTGTGGTTTAATTTTTCATGTGAAAAAGTTATATAACACATTATGTTTTAAAGGAAAATAATATTTTTGATATTGGTTTTTTACAAATACATAGAGAACCCAAGAGACAAATAGTGTTGTTACAAGGGAAAATAATAATTCTATCTTTTTAGGTGATATTATTATGGAATGATGGGGAATTCACAAAATGTTTGTCCTATATCCAAAAGGTACTAAAGGGAATAAGATTAATGAAAGAAGTTGAGCAGAGTTTAATATTTTATGCATGATTTTTATGGACACTATTTCTATTGTGGATGATATAATCACCAAGAAAGTTATTTCAAATTGAAAATACATAGGAATATTCATTTTAAGTCCCAAAGAATTTATATGTAGTAACTCAAAGAATTATCAAGTGAGTTGAAAATGAAAAATCAATTTACAGCTTTTGAAGTTGATGTTAATCCATCATACTCTAAGGAAAATATATAATACCAATGAATACCAAGTATGAATTCAAATACATGTATCAAGAAAAAAATATATAATAAGGTATCAGTTGTAGATATTTATCTAAAAGATTTAGATTGTGATAGTGTATGGATCATTGATAGAAGATATAAATCCCATATGATGGGAAATAATTATCTTATCACAGGCATAAAGTAAGATAAAAAAGGTGTTGTAAAATTATAAAACTATGAAGGTTTAAAAATCACCGGATTTAGGAAATCCAAATTATAAGGGAAAAATATGATACGCGTATATTTCATGGTTTTTAAATGTCTTAGTTATATCTTTCTATGTTTTATCCAGTTTTATGACTTAGGTAGTCCAATATACTTTACCCATAAGACATGTATCACCAAGGGAAACCATGATGTAGTTATAATGAAATGGAAGTACATGAAGGGGAGTTTATACCTTGATAATGGAGAATAAGGAATCTTTTTTCTATCCAAATAAGAATAAAAAATATTATGGTAAAAATTTATTGGCCAAATGAGTAATTGAGATCATTTTGAGAAAATATTTGAATAAATATTCATGAACATATTTAATTCTATAATGGTTCCTTTCTATGCAGGAAGATTTCTATCTAATCTCTAGTGCTTCTCCTCCCACCCCTCCCTCTTCCTCGCTTACTCTAGTTCTCCTTACCAATGATCCTTGCATCGATCATCGTAACAGGTGGTTCTCTATTCTGGTGTTCTCATTTTTTGGGTTTATTTTGGATTTTGTATTTCTTTCCTCTCTTTTCTTTCAGTTTTTCTGCCACTACTATTTTGTGATACTCTATTTTTTACTATTTATTTGTGTTCTTAAAAGGTCGCTACCATGCTCTTATTGTTGGAACCTTCATGCCAAAACCCCACTTTGGTTTGACTTGGAGTAACTTTGGTGGTTTAGGATCTATTGTTATCGATGTTTGGTAGATTTCCTATTGTCTCGAATGACCATATCTATACTTTCCACCATTCCTGGTGTACTGGAATCCAGTTTGGTCAGGTATGAAGGTGTTTTTGGTGGTTTTGAGATGGTGTTGGTGGTAGTGTTTTGCATCAAGGGAGTGTATCGATGGTGTGGATACAGTGATTAGTATTTGCAGTTGAATCTCGAATTTGTTCTCTTCTGTTCTTGGGGTTCTTTTCCCTGGGTTCTTCTCATATTTTTGATGGTCTGTCAATCTTGGTGGTGCAGTTCAACCTTATATGATGTTTGTCCTGGTGAAGTTTCAGATTGGATGATGGTGGAGCCTCCGAAGGGTTTCTTTTGTTATCAGTTTTTCATAATGTTTTGGTTTAGTTTTCTTCCTTACAACATTAGCAGTTATAGAAAAATGTTTTTCTATTCTACTTTGAGGTTATTTTGGGTTTTTCTAGTTTTGATTTTTCTAGTTTGTCTCTCTCTGGTTCATCGGTTTTTGGCGGTGTTTGGCATGCGTGTGTTGATTGGGGAGGCAACGACGAAGATGTTGTTTGGGGCGACAACGAAGACTTTCGGTGGATGGTTCTCAAAGGTGTTTTGGGGGATAAGGTTGTGACGTTCACAACATGTGATGGTGATGGATGTCAGAGATGGTTCCATTTGTGATGAGAGACATGTTTATGTGAATACGATGATGGTTTACCAGCGACGTGATGATGGTGCATCTCTGAGGACAATGCGATCGTCGTGATGGGTGTGTATCTCGAGGAAGATGTGGGAATCATGGGTGATGATGAATTTAAATTTGAAATTTAAATTTTGTGGTTTTTTATAATGTGGTAGTGGCGGTACTCCATTCAAGGGTGAATTTAGATTTTGAATTTTGAATTTAGTATGTTGTATGTTGGTTTTCTAAGTGGGGTTTGTGTGGGTGGTTTGTAGATGTTTTTTGTGGTTCTCGCTTAACCAAAAAGTGTCTTCTTATGAAAATAAAAAATATGTATTGTGGTATTTATTTGATAACTGAGTTAAAAATCCTTGTAAGATCTAATAAAAATGAAAAAACTTGAGATCTAATTTAACTATCACGTGACTATGCACACACAATTGATGTTTTTTTAAATTGTAAAATTATTATAAAGAACTATAAGTAGAAAGAAAAAAATAAAAAGTTTTCTTGAATTATTGTATATTTATGAGTGTGGATTGATATCACTAAGATCCATTGATGTGAAGAGATATTATGTTCTTTTTATTGATTGTTTTAGTAGTATGTCATGGTTAATGGTCATCACCCACAATTTAGAGGTTTTAAATTTCATTTCTTAGTATCAATGAAATATTGAAAAGATGTTTGGATGGAAAAGTATACTATATTGATAAAGGAACAGTGTTCAAAAATGGATAAGTGTAGGATTATCTCAAAAAAATATAGTATAAAGCATCAAGTCTCAGAAATGAGAACTCCTTATCAAAATGGTGTGGTTGAGAGGAGAATTCTTGTAACACCCCTAGTAGAGGTACAACATTATTTTATGATTCTTCTTTTATTTATAGTGTCTTTACAATAAATTGTTTTATGAGTTTAGAGGGACAAAGATAAGGGAATCTAAAATATGTATATATAAATAGTTCATGTAATGAATAGTTATTCATTATGTGAATGGGTTCTAGGTGGATGTTGTGAATTTCATTAAAGGTGTGAATGGGTTCTGGGTAGAAAAGGTTCACAATATGAAATCCATTCATGACATGAAATGGTTTTAGGGATTTTAATAATAGGATATTTGTTTTTCTATGTATATGGAAACTCAATGATGTATGAAATGAATTCCTAATTCACATCATGAATAATTTAGAGTCTAGTAGGTTTATTTAATTCTCATTCCTTACAATTCTCACAAGTCTCTCTTCCCTTTCTATTGAACTATATCGCTCCTCAATGCGATTTTGGAATATCTATTTAATATAGAGGCTGGCTCCATTAGATATTCAGGTGTTTATCTATGGTAATCAGTGGATTTATGATGGATTTCAAAGGGAATTAAATTTTAACCATTTGAGGTAGGTTTTTTCCCTATTTCCACTTTTGTTAAAATGTAGAGGATCTTAGGTTTTATTTAAAGAATTATCGTATTATTTTAAATAGTTTTACCCTATTGAAACTCTTTTGATGATTCTATTACTAGTCAGCCTTTAGAAACTAGTTTGTGGGTGCTTCCCACACTATGTTTGGAAAATTAAGAAAAAGGGTTTTTATAAAATAAATATGGTTTTGAAATGTGTTATTGGAATAACTAGGTTGTGAGTGCAAATTGTAAAGGCATAAGGTTATTGTGTGTTCTTGATTTTTATTGTATGAGGACTTTTTGAAATAGAATTGGTGATCGATGCCAACTGGAAATTCATGTGGAGGATTTCCCCCAAGTGAAATCTTGGTGGAGGATGTATAACTGATTAGGTTCATAGGGATGCCACTCGGAATGCATGGGTGTGTGTGTTTGTGTGAAAACATAAATGATTTTGAAAACTAAATTTAATCAATAACTTCTACTAATTAAAAACAAAACTCTCCTTTGATTATATTTCTTTTGGAAAATATGTTCATTTGATTTGTTGAATATTGTGAAATTTTTTTTAACAAATTTTGACATTAACATTATATTTTTATCTTTATATAAGCTAACATGTTTCCAATTTTAGTAGCTTGTTAGAAAAGATACATGGGGGTTACCTACTGAGTATAATTATTTAACCCCTTCATATGAACTTTGGTGTTTATACAGTTGTTGTTTTCTATGATACATGTAAGGGGAAAGTTTCTTACCTCTCTAGTGGTGCACCATGATATCACTATCATAGTTAATGGAGTGGGAGATTGGAGTAGTTTGTGTATTGATCTAGAGTGGATCCAACCAGGTTCTATAGTATTTTACTACTTGGGAGATTTAGTTTTATTTTTATACCATTCCACTATTACTCTGATGTTAGTCTTTTATTTATTCTTTATTGTTAATTTTTGTCACATTATTTATTATTGGGTTTTGTTATCTTCATCATTATTAGAATGTACATGGTTTTATTTGTTTCAGGTTTTATCATGTGATGATTTTGAGTGTATGTAAAAAAGGGTAAATCATTCCCCCTTATAATCTTTTCATTTAATCCCTTGGCATTTATTTCCAGCCTTTGGTATCTAGGGAATGTCATATATGGATAGTTTTGCCTTTAACCCAGTCCAAGACAATGAGTTGGGTAGGGATGTTATAAATGGTATAATTTTTATTAGTCATTCATGTTGGGATGGTTTCAAGGAGATAAGATGAGTCTATAATTGAAATTTTTAGCATAAAAAAGAAATAGTTAACCTTTTTATATTGAACTTCAAGTTACTAGGGAACTCTGGATATAAAAAAAGTGTTGTTAAGCACTTATAGAAGTGTCGTTAACTCATCTTCATGGGTTTAACTACCGAGTACTAGGTACCATGAATTAGTAAAGATACTTACCACTAGGATTTCACTATCCACATGGTTACTTGATTTTGGAACTTTGATATTATAATATTTTTTCTAATATATGTAATATAACCATGAAAGGATGACTAATAAAAGTGCTAAATGATTAATTTTTGAAATGGTTTATAAAAACAAAATGCCACCAATAATTATAACAAGAAACCAATGAGAATGGGTATCTAAGAATGAAGTTCCACCTAAAACATAGGTGAATCAAGATTTAGTTTACATTATCATGAAAACCTTTCATGTTGTTGACACGGGTCCATGGATAAAAGAACCTCATCTGGTGAATCACTTAGAAAAGTTTATAAATTAACTTCCACTGAAGTTTCATGGTAATTATAGACCTGATCAAGAAGTAGTATGGATAAGAAATATGACTTAAATTTTTGAATTCTTAGGGACTCCAGATGAAATAAAGGTCAAGCAAACAATTTATATGATTAAGGAATAAGTTCTATCACCATGGAACATAATTTTTCAGGCTAATTTTAATTGATACCTCATATGGAATGGATTTCTCTAATTATTAAATAAAAAATTATTTCTATAAATCTTCCAAATTATGAATATGTTATACTTATTTTAGGTAAAACAGGGAATCATGTCAATTACTAAATATTATTCAAAATTTATTCACCTTGTTCACTTTGAACTAGAGGTAATTGCTAGTGACATACTGAAATCTCAGATCATTGAGGGGGGTCCCCAACCTATGGTACACTCAAAGGTGGTAATGTTATATATTATTGACTATACAAAAATAGTGAAAAAGTTTTCAATTAGAGAGATATATTATAGGTAATATGAGGATATGGGACACATCTATCTATCCAGTTGCTAGTGTGAACTTCATCATAGGTAGTAAACACAAGAGGGAGGGTTACTCCTAGGGTAACAATGCATCATAGAATCAATACACTAGATCAATATCTTACCTACAATATCACAAAAATAAACTAGGTAGTTACTAGTGACACTCTCTTATACAAAAAAAATAAGGAATGTACGGTACCACCGAGGAATTTTCACAACTATGGAAAGAAAGGGAATCTCAATAAGTATTTTCATAAACTAATGAAATCAGCAAGTGGAACTGTCTTGAATCAGTCTTGGGCTTCATATGATCATATGGAAAAATACCATCAAACTTATAATAACCCATGTTGTTAGTTTTTAATTTTTGGATAAACATTTATTAAAATATAGAATATTTTATCTTGGAAAAATTTATTATGTTTTTATGGTATTATTTAAATTAATGAACATAATTTTGTGGTGTGAATATATATTGGATAGTAAAAATTAATAAAATTATCATTACCTATGATAAATAAATGAAAATGTGTATATGGTTAATAATTTTATTATTATTATTATTTTGAATTTAATGGAAGTTATTGTTTGAACTTTTATAGTGGAAATATTGGTTAGGAATTAATTTTTTTAAAATTTTATAATTTTTATTAGTTGAAATAAACTAGGTTTGTAAGATATAAACAGAACATGTATAAATGTGTTTATACACACACAAACATATATATATTTGTGTGAATATATATGAATATTTATATATATAGGAATATATATATATATATTTGTGTCTGTATAAATATATATGTGTGTATATATATATGATGTGTATATTTCTTAATATATATGTATATATATGGGTAACTTTTAATATATATATATATATATAGAGATAGAGAGAGAGAGAAAGAGATGAATATATTTTAACACACACACACACACATGTGTGTGTGTGTATTTAATCAGTATGTTTGAATATGTTTAAGAGTATTTAAAAAACTTGAATAACATGTAAAGGGTTACATGGGGGTGTTATATAAGGGGTAAAATAACAATAATAAAATGGAAGAGAGTGGAATGTGGGGGGGGGAAGAGGAAAACAGGGAGGAGGAAAGTCTCTATGATCTATGCATGGACATAAGAATAAGATAGAGATAATGATAATAATAGAATAAATAATTGTTGGAAAAAATCACTCAATGTGTCCTCTCAGTATGTTTTGGGTGTGATTTTGTTTTTTGACAAAGGAAAATTAAAGTGAATGAGTATTGTTGGTGTTTTCCAAAAGAATGTTTTTAAGGTTGCACAGTTTCTCAGTGTTTACCAAATTTTTGAGCCTCAAAATCAGAAATTTATGTTTGGAAAAGGATGGTTTTCATCCTAGGAGTGAATGGTATGAAGAACTCAAAGGAAAATTGAAAAAATAAGGGAACCATGTACCTTAGAACACGGTCCCCATACCATGTTTGTGAATGGTTAATGGCCGCATACTAGGCCGCTAGATCGATATGCAGAGTGGTGGAAACGGTATGCAGAACTATCCACGGTTAAGGTATACGATGAAGGAGTGAGGTACATGGAAGGATAGAGGTTCACAGAATGGCTGATTTTTTTGTGGAAGTAAGTGGCCTCCACATAGGAATAAATATAGTATGAAAACCAGATAGAAAAAATGGTTCATGGGAGGATTACAGTTCTCTGTGTAACAAGCGGTATGTAGTGAAGGCGATGCTGAATCAAAGATTTGGTAAGTCTATATTTAGTGGATTAAGTGGATATCTTTTCCTATATAAGGAGAGATAATCCCATAGATTAGAGGAGAGAGAAATTTTCATTAGAAAATATATTTTCTCCAGGAATTCGGTGAGGCCCAAAATAAGTTCATGAGGGAGAATTCTGCAAAGGCTGAAGTGGTTTGCTCAGATGAAATTCTTTTAATGATTTTTGAAAGAAACTATATATCGCAAAGGATGCGCTACATGGAAGAAGAAGGCATGGTACACAGGGGATTCTGTGAAGGATAAGTGGTTCATGGGGATGATTTTATGAAGGTTAAGTGGTTCTTGAAGAGGATTCTTTAAATGAGAAGTGGTTTGTGGGAACCAATTCTGCAAAGGGTGAAGTTGTTCACAGAAGTAATTATGAAAAAGGTTTTTTCGGGGTGTTGTAGAACACAAAGAAAAAAGTCCATAGAATATGAATGTGTTCAATGGAGGGGGAGATATGATATGTGGAAGTGAAGTTAGTCCATTAATATTGAACAGTTCGCAGAAAGAGGGTGATTCACATAAGAAAAGGTGGTACGCAAAAGAGGTTCACATAGGAGGTGCACAGAGTTAGTAAGTAGAGGTGGTATGTGACAACACAAGTAGAGGTAGTCCATGGGAAATGAAATCCACTTAGGATAAGTAGTACACAGAATTGAAGGCAGTTCACGGAGTAGGCAGTCTGCATACCATACCTGATACATAGTTTGCAGAGGAGCTACGTAGTTCATGTAATAGGCATGGTGGTTCATGAAACACTCAAGGAAACATGAAAAAGCATCAGTCATTTTGTGAAAGTAATTTATTTTTCCTAAGAGTATGTGGAAAGGTGGATTTAATCTGCGGGTGAAAAATGGACTTCAATAGAGCATATACCTATAGTTGAGGATGCAGAATTCATTCAAATGAAGGGACCTACATGTCCATAAACTGTGTTCGATCTACAAGTCTACAAACTGTGAGTGAATTTCTTTTCAAGAGTAGTGAGAGAAGGAAGAGGAAGACGATAAAACTTTCCACTGACAGTGATCCTGATAAAGAGGCATAGGGAGTGACCCTTGGAAATACAGTAAGCAGATACTAAATCTTATAAAGTTAGTGAGTATGGGCATAAAAGATCTAGCCTGAACATTGTACTCATTATTGGTAGTGAGACGTAGTAAATTTTGTACATCGTCATGCCACCATTGTATGCTACTTGGAAATAGCCCAGTAAGGGCGAACCAAGTAAAAATTGTTGTGTCCGTGTGCATGCTTTACTACTTTACATTCAGTTCATCATCATTAGATAAAATTGGAAAGGACATTAACATTAGAGAGCATAACAAGTGACCCTTGTATTAAAGGGGTCAAGATCCAGTGGGGAAAAAATATTTTTGAAAAGATTATCTATACCCTAATTCACCCCCCTCTTAAGGTATCTAGGACCCTTTTGGACCTGACAATAAATAATAAAAAATAAAATTTATAAATGAAATAAATAATTTTTAAAAAATACAATAAGAAAGGGATGGGGGAAGATGTGTGTAATACCCACTCTCACACATTCTCTCTCTATTTCTCTTTGCCTCTATCTCTCATATTCCCTCCCTTAACACTAGATCTATTTGAACTTATATCTCTCATATCTTATTCGATAATAATAGGATCGATGTGCCATTGGTACCCTCTGATTCATCTCAATGAGAGGAATATGATGATTATTATTGAAGCTTTATTCAATTTAGTCTCTTAGTAGGGGATCAACACCTAGTTAGTGAGTTAATCCATTTTAAGGTAGGTAGTCTAGAACAACTACCTTAAATAATGTTTTAATTTAGCTAGTATGTCTGATAACCATGATCACACCATTATTCTATGCACAACCTATCTAGTTAAATAAATCATGGTTGATGTTAATCAAATTTGCTAGACCTACCATTGGATATCATCGAGTCCTTTGTCATTGAGGCTGGGATTGTGGTCACCCATGGGTGTTCCTACACTTGAAATCATAATTAACCTCCATTTTTGATAATTTGGATTTTGGGTTAACAATGTGAGTTGATTTTCGGATTAATATTATGAAATGGTATAACATGTGAATTTTTTTGATTTCTTGAAATAGAATCACATGGAATAATATAGATATATTGGTATATAATTGGTTTTCATTTTGACATGATGAGATATAAATATGTATATATATATTGGCATGTCAATAAATTTTGGGCTAAAATGATGAAAGGAAATAAAAGTGTTGTAATTGATATAATAATTGGGAACTTGAATTTATGGAGTGTAAATGGATAGATAAATGGTAATTGGTTTAATTGAACATTATGATTTATGATGAAATTTACAATATTATTGGTACTTGGGTATGTTCTTTTCTTGCTCAGTATACTATCTTGATATGAAACAGCTTGTGATTGATTCCTTAGGGACGCATGTTACATGGATTATTGAGCCTACTTATGACTTATTCTTATGTTTGGTGCTTGAGAGAACTATGAGTTATGCTTTAGGGTAAGGTTCATGGTTACATTCCCTCTTAAGGATAAGATGCAAGGTGTTTCACACTACATGAGGGTAAGATTAAAGGGACATGAACCACCTAAGGGTAAATTGTACAGTCACTGGATGTTTAAGGGTGAGAATATTGTTATCCTAAGGGTAGGGATCATTTTTTATGATATTTTATATTTGATTCATCACCGGTAGGAGAATATGCCTTCAACTTGGGTGTTACATCATAATTTAGGAGGATCCAATCCTAGAAAGAGATATATGAAATGGCGCTGAAGCATGTTTGGATGACTTTGAGTGTTAACTCAGAGATCAAGGGTCAATGGAGTTATTTCATGTATAGTATTATTTTTCAAATTAATAACCCATTTAATCACTTTATTTCATGAACTATATATTTAAACTGGACCATTTAAACATGGTGGTGTTGATCTACTAAGTTGTAATCACACCCTGATCGGTTTACCATTTGGTACTTGAACAAACTTCATGTATGTAGGTATGGACAAGGGAAAGGGACCTTTGTATATTATTTCTTGCTGGTTAGGTTGGAGTTTGGAGATGGGACCGACATAGGGCTCAGGACCAAGGCTTTTCAAGTATCTTATCTTTTTAATTTTTCTTTTATTTATATTACATAGAAATTTTCATGTAGATACATTCATCCTATCATTACATGATTTTATTATTATTTGGATTTCTCGATTTTGACCTTAATTCTGCAATGGTTTCATGACTAGTTATTTATATTTTTTTCACTATTTTTGTTACTATGTTATTATATCCACTATTATTAGTTCTTTGTACCATAGGTTATAGTCTCTACACTATATACCTTATACCCTTGCTACCAGTTAGAAACCTATAGTGTACAGAGAGGTTCGCCTGAGGTCATGGATCCATCTGGATCAGTCATGTGAGGGAGTTCTAGGTTAGGGACATTATAAGAATAGTTACCATACATAAAACCCAGTGAACCATGATATCTCTAGAAAAAAATTCATTATTTATTAAAAACCTCAATAGGGAAGAAATAGTTATCATATGGAAGTTGATCGACAACTATATGAAGTAGAGAAAGCTATCATGACCAAGAAAATGGATCCCTCTATGATGTGAGGTATCGTCCTTCTAAACTAAACTCTTATTCATATCTTGTTTGATACATATTAATCACATTCATTTCTTACTTCTTGTGTGGTGAAAAAATTAGGATTACTTGCACTACTAGAATTCTGGGCAATTGCGCGTGTTGCAGCGGGAGAGTATTAGCGACCGCCATTTGGTGGTCGCTAAAAGGAGTATTAGTGTTCTCCAAATGGAGAATGCTATTAACAAAATAAAAATCAGTGGGATTTTTTCCGCCTTTTGGTTGCCGTGTATTTGTGACCACAAAATGGCAGTTGCTAAAGGGTGTATTAGCGACCGCCAAATGGCAGACGCTAATACTGAACTAAAAATACATGGAATTTTCCCTCCTTTTACTTGTCTTCTTTGACACGTCCTGCAACACCCCTGCCACCACTTCACCGCCCACCGCCTCCGCCCCCTGCCACCCCATGCCCACCCATGTCACCTGCAGTCATCCCAGGCACACCAATGCACCTTCAACAACCCTCCGGTCTCCCCCCGACATCACCCCACCACACAATAACCTCCCCTAACCGACCCCGACCCTCCCTGGACATCGTGCATCCGCCATGGCTGGTGAAGCAAGCTGGTGGAAACCCTCCAACCACACTCGCGTCACCTAATGCATCCCAAATCGAAAATTGCATTTTTAGGGTTGATTCTTAGCATCTGAAAAATGAAGGACTCTAAAGGCTTTAGTGATAGGACAAAAACATCCACAATTTGGCGGATGCTAAGCGACTGCTAAAGGGACTTAGCGACGACTTTTAGTGATTGTTAAAGCCCTTATTTCTAGTAGTGATGTAGAAATGATGCCTCACACCTTGAGTATTAAGACACCCCTCAGACAACAAGAGTGCAGAGGATTCAATTTACTTACGTGTTCCATTACTACTGATTTAGTGTAGTTTTTATGGGAGTTTCAGTCCTAGAGATGGATAGTTTTGACCTGATATTTGGAATATACAATATGGTGGAATTTAAAGCTCATATTAACTTCAACATTGGAAAACTAACCTTCATATCCCCAGATCAAACTCTTCATGTATTTAAGGGGGAACGTGACATAATTATATGTATAGTGGGGATATTAGTATCAGTGTATGGAACCATCTATGGTTAGTTAGCAGTAATAAATATGGGTGTTGTAGATAAGACTAGAAATATGACTTTTCTTACCATAGTGGATCGATAACCATATGTTTTTCTGAATGATTTATTTAGTTTACCACCTAAGTATGAAATCAAATTTTCTATTGATATACTCCTTAAAAAAGTAATTATTTCACTACCTTCATACAAAATGGATCTAATAGAGTGTTTAAATCAAAGGTTCAACTAGAAGAGTTAGAGTGTAAAGGTTCCATAAAACCTAGTACCTCACCTTGGGCTTCAATAGTTTTATTTTTAAAAAAGTTAGATGGTTCTCTCTAGTTACATGTTAATAATAAAAAATTGAATCATGTTATGATAAAAAATTGGCACCCACTTCCTTTAATCTATGATCTATTTGATCTGTTAATGGGATCCAAGCGGTTATCCCAAATTGATCTATGGTTAGGATATCATCATCTTAGGGTTATAAAAGAGGATATTATAAAGATAACATTATGGAGTTTATATGGACATTAAAAATATGTTTTCATGCCCTTTTTTTATGAATTTACCTATAGTATTTATAGAATTAATGAACTATATATTCTATAGGTAGCTAGATTCTTTTATTGTGGTATTTTATGATGATATTTTTCATATTCTCGAAGAAGGAATGACTATGAAGAGCACTTGAAAATTATACCAAGCACATTGTGTGATCACTAATAATATGCTATGTTTTTTATGTGTGAGTTCTAGATATAACAAGTCCATTTACCTAGGCATGAAATTTCTAAAGAGGGAATATCAGTTGTCCCAGGGATGATTTAAGTAGTAATCTCTTAGCAGCCACCCAAGAATGTTTTTGAGATAGAAAAATTTATAGGATTATTATAATATTATCCTTAATTTTTTGGGATTTTTTTATGTTTAATTCTCTTATGACTCATCTGTTCATGAACCGTGTTGTGATGATTTAAGAAAAACCGGGTAAACTTAATTTTTTTACTTGGGTGGATTTCAAGGGGAAAATTGAAATTTATCCTATCAATATATCACATATAATTTCTCTAAGTACTCTGTTGGTCCTTGAATAGGGTTTTTACCTTAGTATAAGAGTTTGGTACAATCCCAATCCATTCAAATTTTGGCCAAATATTTAATAACTAAATTAATTAAATATAATTTATTCATTCCTGTTCATTTTGTTATATATTCTATTCAGATAATTATATCTAAAATTTGAATTTACAATTGAGTCTAGAATGTGGGACTTTTCCCAGGTGGGGCATAACCTCATGTTGGGCATCGGGGCTGGGTTAGACCACCTTTTCTTTTCTCTCTTCCTTTTCTTTTCTTTTTTATTTTAATTTTATTTATTTTATCCTTTTATTATTTTATTCTCTTACTCCCTTAGTGTGTTATGTATACACCGCTTGGATATTCCTTCATCCTAGAGAGATAAGAGGGATATTGGAGTAAGCGAAGAGGGAGATAGGGAGAAAGAGACGCTAGTGCAGAGATTTAGTTGTGGCAGATCATTGTCCTGGTGCTAAAGAACATGAATTTGATCAAATATTTGGTAGTATCTACTTGTAATTAGACCCTTTTTGATTTTTTCTGTATATCCTCATAGATTAGTTGTTTTAATGTTTTAATATCGTTTTTGGGTTGTTGGGGACCCCTAGAGGGTTGATATGGTGGTTTCTGGTGATTTGGGGAGTTTTGGGGTGTTGAGGGGGATTTATATTTGGGAAATCAAGATCACACAGTGTGTGGATTTATGAACACAAGTTGTGTTTTCTTCCTATTTGGGTAATATTATGTTTTTATAAGTATATGCTATGTAATTTAGGTACACACAATGTAGTAGGACATGCCCATATGTTCATGTACATGGGGAGTCAGAGTTGAGGAAGTGCATGCCTTGTACCTATGGTACAACTCATGTAGTTGTGCTTAGACCTGTATCCAAGTACATGGGTAGGATGACATGTGAGGCCACACACTGTGTGCTTGGAGTAAACATCATGTAGTAGTACTTGTCCATGTGGAGATGTACTTGGGAAGTCACCCCATGTGGAGGGTCATAGTCAGTAATTGTACACTGGTTGATGCTGTGACCATTTAATAGTACATGGGAAAACCCCAGGTGTGTCTTGACAATGTGGAAGTACATAGTTAGGTGTACCTTTAAGGGTACACACAATGTACTTTTTTCCAGCAATGGGTTTTGGGGTTTCGTTATACCCTAGAGTCATAATTGGACTTTTGAGTAGTACATTATGGTTTTTTTGAAATATATAATAGTATCACGATCCTTTCATCATTTATAGGCCTTATGGATGGTGTTTTGGAATGTTAGAGTTTTTTTGGATGATTCATTTGAGGTTATGGTTCTATAATCCTTACTAGGGTTGGGTTGTGAGTTGTAAGGTCCGTGTGAGGGTGTGTTCTCATTTATCACCTTGGATTGAGGATTCCAAGTGAGTTTTCATGAAATCATTTGGAATGTTTTTAGGAGATGAGATTGATTTTCTTCTTGTATGGGACCATTAGTTTGGTTGTTTTAGGTTTAGGCTCAGTCTCTTGAGGTTGGGACTAGTAGGAGCCTTTGAGGTGGTTCAACGTCATGGGATATCTATTTTATCTAGCTTCCATCAAGTAAATTTTGAGATAGATATAATGGACATGTTTTAAGGAATTCTCATATGAGAAAGGTGTTTATTGAGGCTTCCCTTTTTGTTGGGTGTTTTATGGGTTTGATCTAGGGGACCATTCATGGTTCTTTTGAGTGGGATTATCATAAGGTTTGGTTTTTTTAAAGAGTCCCTTTTAGTGTTTCATTCTTGAGTTGTGGTTTGTTGGAGGAGACCCTTGTAGGGTGTCCTATTGTGCTGAGTTTTTTGGAACTGTGGTGGATTCCCTATGTTTGGTTGTCCCATGAGATGGCTGGTGTTAGTTTTAGTGGTTTTAGTTAGAGGGTGTGGCTGTTAGCCAACCCTAGTGTTTGAGTTGTGACTTGGAGTTTTGAGGATATCTTTATTTAGGATAGGATGAGAGAGAGGATACCTTTAGGATAATATTGTACTGGCCATATTCCTTGAGATTGATTATATTTCTCTCCTTCAATGATTGGTTGGATGTGGTGTGGTGAGGCTATAGAGCTAATGGATGACCTAGACGAGTACTACCACCTTAGTTCAACTATAATCCTAGGGCTAATATAGTAGACCATGAAGGCTATTATACTCGTCGATCCTGATTTACATAAATTTTTGTCCAAGTTAGGTAGCCCGATGATTCTTTAATAGTTTCATTTTCCCATCAGGTTTTGTAGGACTTTTGGTGGGTACTAGTATACTTTTGAGATCAATAGGGAGTCCCTGCCACCAGTTAAAATTATACAATTGGAGTCCAAGTGTCTGGTATATGTTTTTGGGGTTTTGATGCCTAGGATGAGATATTAGGTTCTGGCATGTGTGGATATCCTTAATTTAGACCTTGGATCTCCTTATTGATTATTCCAACATGATTGATGTTGTGGCTGTGTGATCCATGCTTCACAATTCCGATGGATGGGGCTAGAGTGAGTGTATATTTAACTATGGGTATCATGATAAAACCTTACGTTTTTCCCTTTTTGTATAGAAATTTTTGTATCTTTCCTATTTTTTTTCTTTTATGGAAGTGGTCACATTTGGCTAGGCTGTACATGATGCATGTTACATGCACATATTATGACATCAAATGTTAGGCCCATCATTGGGGATGAACTGCTGGAATTTATCTCTCACCCCAAAAAATGCACCTCAGTGTACATATAGACCTTATGTAAGCATTCAGGTTGATTATATGATGTGGTGGTTCATGAAAATTCCTATAGTTTCTTGTTCAATTGGTGTAGCTCATGTGGGGTTTGAGGTTCATGCTGGAGCTGTTCAGTCATCATGGAGACTAGGTATGTGGTTTAGATCAGAGTAGTAGTTGAGCCTTGTGTATTTATTTTCATTCTTTATGTGGCCGACCTTGTGCGTGACCAGTGTTTTTTATTTTTTAGTTTGTTGATTCAATATGAAATATTCAATTTATTATAGTTATTTAAGTTATTTATTTATGTATACACACTCAAATGTTAATGTATATGCATATATTTATTTTATTTCCTTAGTTATTTCACTCTAATATAAGGGAATTGTCTCCCTACTGTGTACTTTTAGTCCCTGACCACTAGTTGGAAAGATCTGGTGTATGGGGAGGCATACTTGAGGCCTTGTTATGGGCAAGATCAGGTGATGGGTTGGGTTGACCTGGGCCGGTTCGTAAAAATATGGTATCATACGATTATTTTTTATTTGTATTACTATTTTAAGATTCAATAGAAAGTATATAGGGGAATGTGTCAAATCCTATGATGAATATTGGACTGGAAACTCATGAACAACTATTCTAGTAGGAAGTCCATGTTACCAAGGTTGTGGGATTGTTTTTCTTAGATTTCATTTTTATGGTTATGTGAATTTCACATCAAGTGATGTACTTTAATTTGTGTACTTTATTATTTTAAAGATTTGTCTCTTTGACTGATAATAAGAGTCCTATGTTCAAGCATCATTATAGGAATATATAAAGCATACACCTATATCTGTGTGTTTTAATGACAATATAGGTTCAATTGTTTTATGTTTCAACAACTTCTTATAGGGAATTTTCTCATATAAGTACTTGCTAGAATTCTACTCAACTGAATTGTGGGTTCCTTTCCTATGATGAAAGGTCACGTCGGTCCTTTTTCAAGGTGTTCTCTAGTGGTGGAGATGAAATCCCTTTATCAAAGGATTCATAGAAACCCTTATGGGTTTTTGTGGGATTTGGGATTCCCTGCTGCTAGTGGTGGGGGTTGGCTCGATGAAGGCAAGGATGCGTTAGAGATTCTTGGTACAAGATCAATTTTTTAAAGGTTTTCGTAGCCTTGAGATTTTATATGGTTAGGATGATGATTCCTTGGGATATTTTGGGACAGTGCTGAGAGTGATCTTGGTTTTTGAGTTTTTTGGTTGGTTTCATGGTTTTGTGGCTGGTTGAGAGGGTAAGTTTAGTTGGCGCACAAACCTATTGGTTTTGGTTGTGCCTTGGGTAGTGTGGTGGGAGTGTGGTTTGGTGCTTGTGGACTTTTCTTGATGACCATGTGGAGGTTGGCCATGTTTATGGATTTGGGCTTGAGAGAGATTCCTTATTTTAGAAGAGGATCATCAAGGGTGCTATAGTTTGTTGGGACTAACCTATGTAAGGATCAAGGTAACTGGGTTTAAGAACATTATCATAGGTTCATTAGGTTTTGGATTTATTAAGCATGAGAGTTTGTGAGAGTTTTTTCATGGATCACTCTACCTTGAGTAGGGGAGTGGTGTTGGTGTGGATTTTGGGGAAAAGCCTTTTTGAGAAGGCATGTGCATGCTGGCTAGGTGCAATGTTGGTCAAGATATGTGTGGGTTCACTGAGATTTGTTTCAGTATTAAGGAATCCTTATGGTGGGGAGTGAACCATGGAACTTCAAGGGTTTCAGTTCCTATATTAAGAAGTTCGTTGAGTGTGGTTTTATCATGCCTAGTGTTTCAGGAATGAGTGGTGGTTAGTTTTCCATGCTAGTGCTCTAGTATGACTTATTTGGAAACATATTTCCATTACTTTTAGTAGTGGAAGGATCATGGGTTGTGAAGTTTGGTTCTTGGTTGAGGGATGATGATAAGGATACTATTGTGGTGGGTAGAATCAAATGTGTCATGGTTAAATGTATCTCATGTTGGAGGTGTTGTCGATGCTGTGAGACTGATTAGTGGATGGTCATAGTAGTTGTTTTGTTTGAAGCATTGATGTTTATAGTGAATCTTTTGTATTGTTTGACCACCTAGTATTCACGGGGAAAAGAATCATTCATGGTGGGGATCTTGTCACAAAATTCATCATGAAGATTTATAAAAATAGGGGGAATTTGAATTTTTACTCTCATGTAGATTTTGAGGGAAAAATGGTAATTTATCCTATTATGTGATATTGGATAATTTTTCTGACCACTCTGTTGGTCCCCGATTAGGGTGTTTAACCTAGGAAAGGAGTTTGGTGGAATTCCAAGCCATTTTATTTTTGGATGAATATTTAATATTTAATTAATTAAATATTAATTATTTACGCATGTTCATTTGGTGATATATTCTTTTCAAAGTGTCATATCTGAATTCCAACTTCATGGTTGAGTCTAGAATTGGGGGGGGGGGGTTCATAGGTGGTGTATAACCTCGTGTTAGGCATCAGGGCTGGGTCCGGACACCTTTTCTTCTCTCTCCTCATTTTCATTTTATTTTCGTTTTTCCTTTATTTTCTTATTTTATTATTTTTTTTCCTTCCCTAGTGTGTTGCATATTACCCTGTAAGGATTCCTTTAGTTGATACAGATAATAGGGAGAGTATGGGGATATATAGGAGGGAGAGGGGGGGGGGGAATAAGGTGCCACCACAAAGCTTAGGTCACACTGGATCATCATGCCACTGTTGTGGACTATGAATTGGATCGAAGATTCAGTTATTTACACCCAGAGGTAGTACCTTTTAATTTGTTTTCCATATATCCTTTGATATTAGTTTTTTTAAGTATTAATCTTTTTTTTGGGTTTTGGGGATACCTAGAGGGTTGATCTGGTGGTTTTTGAGAGAATCAGGCAGTTTTGGGTCAGCAAGAGGGATTTCTATTTGGGAAATCATGATCACAATATTTTATTGATGAAAACATGATGTGTGTTCTTACTATTAAGGGAATATAATTTTTTTATAAGCACACACCATATACTTTAGGTACATTCCATATAGAGGGACTCTTCCATGTAATCGGCCATGTGTATTTGTACATGGGCAGTCAGGGTTGGGGAAGTACACACCGTGTAACTAGGGTACACCCTATTTAGTTTTTCCTAGCCATGTATCCAAGTACATGGGTAGATGGATATGTTAGAGCACATTTTGTGTACTTGGAGTACAGTCTGTGTAGTTGTAATTTCCCATATAGCCATGTACTTGGGAAGACAACCCATATGGAGGGGCATGGTCATGTAATAAGACATGGGAAGATGTTTTTTCTATATAATAGCACATTGAAAACCCGTAGGTGTTCCTTGTCTGTGTGGAAGTACATGGATGGGTGCACCATTAAGGGTATACCCCAAGTACTCATAAGTCCACACAGTGTACTTTTTCCATCAATGGGTATTGGGTGTCTTTATACCATGGTGTCATAATTGGACTTGATATTAGTCTATTCTAGGTGTTTTCCAACATATATTGTAGTGGTGGGATACTTTTGGTGTTTAGAGGATATATAGATGGTTTTTTTACTATTGGAGTTTTTAGGAGGATTCCTTTGAGGTTGTGGTTCTATAATCCTTCTAGGGGTTGGTTTGTGAGTTGTGAGGTCTGTGTGTGGGTGTGTGATCATTAATCACCTTGGCATAAGGATTATAGGTGAATATTCTTGAGGTTCTTTGGACAATTCATGGGATGAGGGATCAAGTGTATTCTTGGATGGGATATTTAGTTCAGTTGTTTGAGGCTTAGGTCCGGTTTCCTGAGGTTGGGACCAGTAGGCACCTTATAGGTAGTTCAGCATCATGGGATGTCTGTTTCCATTGGTTGTTATTGATAAGAGTTTGATATATATATATAAGGGACCTGTTATTAGGAATTCCCTTTTGGGAGAGATATTTTTTGAGGTTTCCCTTATGATATAGTGTTCTATGGGTTTTATCTAGGGAACCAACCATGGATATTTTGAGTGAACTTGGCCCAAGGTTTGGTTTTTTTAAAGGATCCCCTTATAGGGTGTCCTACCTAAGATGTGGTTTTTTGGAGGAGCCCATTGTAGGGTTTCTTATTGTTTTGAGGTTTTGAAAACCATGGAGTATGACCTATGTTTAGTTGTCCTATGAGATGATCAGTGATTGTTTCAATGTTTTTGGTTATAGGGTGTGGGTCTTAGATAACCCTGGTGCTTGAGATGTGGTTTAGAGTTTTGAGGATGTTCTTATTCAAGACTCAATGTGAGAGAGGAGACATTTGCGATATTATTAGACTCGCCATATTCCATGAGATTGATTTTGTTTCTCACCTATTATAGTTGGTTGTTTGAGGTGAGGCTAGGTTAAGGATATAACAGGTAATCTGGATGAGTATAAATGCCTTATCGTGGTTGGTATCCCTTGGATAGGGTTAATGGACCATGGAGGATATTGAACTCTTCAGGTCTAGTTTACATGAGTTTTAGGCATGGTCAGGTAGCCCTGCGATGCACTAATTGGTTCATTCTCCCATTAGTTTTTTAAGGACTTTTGGGCATGGTAGTATACTTATGAGGTTAATAGGGAGTCCCTACCACTAATTCATATCATACCATCATATTCTTAGTTCCTGGTAGATGCGTTCTGTTTTTTGATGCCTAGGATTATATCCTAGGGTATGGAATGTGCGTCTTTCCTTTTTTTTGACTTTGAACCTCCTTCTTGATTAGGAATATGTGATTTATGTTCTAGATACAGAATTCTAACTTCATAATTTCTTTGTATGGGGCTAGAGATAGGGTATATTTACCTATGGGTGTCATGCTAGAACCCAAGGTTTGCTGTTTTCTTTTTTGTATATCACTTTTTGTTTCTTTCTTGTTTTATATTTATCTTTTATGCTAGTAGTCATGCTATTTTAGGCTAGAAATGATGTGTGTTTCATGAATATGTTATGATAGAAGATGTTAGGACCACCATTGGGTGTGTCCTATAGAGTTTTTTTCTCACCCCTTGCACATGCACCTTGGTGTAAATGTAGACCTTATGTATTTTTAGGTTGACTAAAAAATGTGGTGGTTCGAGCGGTGGACTAGAGTTGTATATTTGAGTAGATAAGATCATGTGGGGTCTGAGGTTTGTGTTGGAGATGTTTATCCAACATAGAGACTATGTATGTGGTTTGGATCAGAGTAGTAGTAGATCCTTGTGTATTTATTTTCCTTTATTTTTATTTGGTATGTGGTCAGACTAGTGGGTGAGTAGTCTTTGTATGTTTTCGTTTGTTGATTCTATATGAAAAATAACATTTATTATAGTTTTTATAGTTATTTTTTATTTATGCACACTCTGATGTTCATGGATATGTATATGTTTAGTTTATTCCCTCCATTATTGAACTCTGATTTGAGGGAATAGTCTCCCCATTGTATCCTTTAGAGCCCTCACCACTATTTAGAAACCTCTAGCGTACGGGGAGGTGCACTTGAGGATTTGTTGCGATCCATATTAGGTGATGGGTTGGGTCAACCCTAGACAATTTTTGACACATATGAAAAGAAAGTGTGTTCCATTCACATAGAATGATGATTGTTAGAAATGATTTCTAGAGCTTAAATCTCATCTAACCACTAAACCCATATTAATATTTCCAAAACTAGGTCAGAACTATGTATTATATTTTAATGAATCTAGATATAGTCTTAGTAATTATTTCATGGAGGGATATCATGTTGTGGTCTATAGTTTTTGGAAACTGTGATCATATGAGAAGAACTATTCAATGCATGAACTGAAATCAGATAAAATTTCCCATGCCTTAAATACCTAGTGTCCTTATCTATTTAGAGAAATGTATACACTATTTAATGATGACAAGAGTTTTAAATTTATATTATATCATCAAAACATGAATTTTAGAAAACACATATGTATAGAGTACCTCCATATGTTTAATTTGAAATTGGTGGATACACTGAGGAAAGGGAATTATATGGTAGATTCTTTGAGTCACAAATCATATAGAAAAGTGGTTAGGGAAACATGTGACCAATGGAAGTTGATGAGCCATATTGTTAACATGCATTTGGACTATGTTGAAAAAAATGATAATTTAATTTTCTTCCATGTTAATAATGCTCCTAACTTGATGGATTTTATAACAGAGGTGAATATATAAGAACCTATTTGTATCACCATTGTCAAACCTAAATAGTGGAGATACTTATGACATATAAATAGAGGATGAAAACTCTTTTTTAAGGTTTTATAATCGAACTTTGGTTCTTCAATCATGTTGTGAAAAAATTATACTGGAGTATCCCAATTCAAAATGGGATTTTAATCTAGGTGTTCAAAAAATTTATCTGGTGATGAAAATAAATTTATATTTGTCTAGTATGAAACAAAATATTATATATTATTTCATGAAATGTATCACTTATAAATAGGTAAAAGACGAGGATAAATGACAAGTTGGTATGTTTAAATCTATCATTTTTCCTATATAGAAGAGGGAGAAATTTTCCATAGAATTTTTCACTGGTCTACCGAGGATGAAATGGAATTTTGATGATATTTGGGTGATTTTTCATAGACCCACCAAGTCATTACACTTCCTCATAATTAGAGAGAATAATAGGATAGATTATTTGACAACGTTATATATCTGAGAAGTGGTCAAGTTACATGGATTCCCAATTTTGTTCATCTCTAAAAGAGATCCTTAATTCACCTAATGATTCAAGTTCTCAATGTAATGGGATCTCGAAACTCAATTGATATTGAGCATGAAATATCATACTCAATCAGATAGACAGTCATAATTCACAATTTAGAAATTGGAAGATATGATCATATCTTTTGTCATGGATTTTGGCATCTCATGGGAAGATCATATTCTTTTTGTAGAATTCTTCTATAATAAAAGATACCATACAATGATATATATAGCCTTATTCGAGGAATTACATGTTCATACTTTTCGTTCTTCTATATTTTGGGTGGAAAAGGGATAAACATCACTAATTGGAACTATTTTAGTCCATGTGACTATAGATAATATCTATATGATCCTTAAGTGGATGGACATTGCTCAGAGATGTCAGAAATAATATGAATACAACCGTTTCTAACCTTTATCTTTCAATGTGAGTGAATACATCTTCTTGATAGTGTAACCAACACTTTTTTATTGATGCTTTAGAAATAAAGGGATGTTGGATATATTTTATGTTAGTAATTTTGAAATTATTGAATAAATTGGACCATTTTTTATCATTTAGACTTACACAAAGATTCAATGTTGTTCGTAACATCTTCCACATCTCTTAAATGAAGAAGTATTACCTGGATCCCTATTATGTGATCAATTATGACCATGTTAATCTTAATTTAGATGCAAGTTTTATTCTTGTAATAGTTATGATTATGGATAAACAAAAGAAGAACCTATGAGTAAGGGGTATACCCCTAGTATGGATACTATAACAACATGGAAATATCTAAAATGAAACTTGGGAAAGAGAGGAGTTTATGTTGGAGTAGTGTCTTGATATTTTCAAAAACACCAAATTTCACCTGATTTTATAGGATGTAAAGGCTGATGTTGAGGAGAATATATCATGCCTAATTTGAAGTAGATAATCCTTTTCTTATTCTTATTTTATGTTTGGAGGGGTTAAGATAAATTTATAGAGGATTTCAAAGGGATAAAAACAAAGGAATCAGAAATTTGGCTATAGGAATAGTTCACAACATAAAAAGTAATTCATTTCATGAATGGGTTTTGGGTGGAAGCCATGAATTTCATTCACCGTGTGAATGGGTTTCAAGGTAGAATTGGTTCATGATGTGAGATCCATTCATGACGTGAAATGTTTTTTCAGATTTTTAGTCGAGGAGATTAGTTATTCAATATATATGGAAACTCAAAGATTCATGACATGAATCCCTAATTCATGTCATGAATGGGTTTAAGTATAATTGGTTTAGTTAATTTGTCATGAACCACCTTCACCAAGATGAGGGAAGGGACACCAGATTTCCAAGACCATCCTTCCTCATGTTGAAGGAGAGATAATGACCCCCGATACCCACCTTCAATAGGTCCCGGAGCAGCGACTGACACCAATGGTATAGAATCACATGAAATATGGAAGGAGTTACCCTTTTTATTTAGTAGGATTAGGAGATAAGATAGTAAATCCTAAACAACACCAAAAATGGACGTAAATGTAAAGCCAAAACAATCCATTCCCATATGCAGGTTCCAATAATAAGTGCTAAAAAATAAAAGAAAACTCCAAAGGAAGGTACCAAAAGAAAATAAAATAAAAAACATCAACAGTCCCAATGTCCAAACTAGTAGGTTCCAACAAAGTCCTCAAAGTCCTCCTGGAAACCTGAAAGTTGTTATATATACGTAGGGTGAGTATAAAAGTATAGTTAGTAGAGAAAACCAAAAGCTCTTAGGCATAAGTGGGGAGGCATTCTAATGCCTTTTGAGAAAAAGGAGATAACCAAAGCACCTAGTAAAGAAAATATCCACCCAAACATCACTAAGGCACACTCTCCAAATAACACAAGTAAAGTAAAGTAATAGTAATAACAGATCGATGTTTGGGTACCCTGCACCACATTACCATTGGTTATTGAAGACATACTACGCGTCAGACCTCCCCCGCTATTCTCACCACAGTCCCACTATTGCCCAAATAACAACCTTTTGGGCCACCATAACCATAGCTCCACTTGAAAAAATTTGGGCCACTGCAACCACACGTAACCATGCCCACAAGAAACCTAGGCTAGAACAACTACGACCATGCTCGAAGACACCTGGACCCGAATAACTACTGCCACACCCAAAGACACCTGAGCCTTATCCTGAAGACACTTGGGAAAAAACCTGCCCGCACACACCTGGGCCAACAACTACAACACCCCCTGCCTGAAGAATCATGGGCTATAATAGACCTCAGGCCTTAAAATCCTTCCCAAAGAGTCTTGGGATACTCGGGAAATGGAGAAAAAAAGGAGCTAATAACCAGCCACTCATATGAGTGTTGGAAAAAACACCATCCCCCATGAAATGGGGGTGTTCAGCACGAAGTGCTGAACTTGGGTGGGGCACAAATAAGAAACATAAGAACTTAATTATACATATAGGTAAACAATAACTCATCCAAATCTAGGTGTTCCAAAACCAACCCTTACACAAACACCCTCGTTACTATTCATTCATAAAAAGCACAACATATGAAACCAAATCACAACTCATTTCTAGAAAACAAATCCCCTTTAAACCCATTCTTGTTATCATATTTAAGGGACTTAATTAAAATAATTCCTTATTACCAGGAGACTAACAGGAATAACCATAAGCCAAGGAAGGAAAAATATCCAAACAAAAAATTAATCATTCACACTCAGTTTTCTTATAAATCCACAACTACAAAGGGGATCCATGAGATCCCTCAAAGTACTGGAACCAAACCATGCCCCAACATACATCCCCACACAACCTCATATCTACAAACCAACAACTACACCACAACAGGGGGTCCCATCTCCATCCATGTCACCCCAGAAGCGTTAAGTAGAACAACCACACATGTCACTGAGACAGAGCAATAGAGTTTTCATATTCATACACACCATTCCTTTAGTTTTATATTTCTGTTTGGTTAACCGGGGTGATCACACAAGGATTCTTGTTCAATGAACATTAATTTAACCAACATAGTTTACGTGATTAACCAATTTCCATGTTATAACCATTTAATAATCGCCGAATTAACCAGAAAATAGAGGTTCATTAGTGTTCAATAAAGGACCACCAATGACCATGATTTTCAGTGGACATAAGCCCATATAATTCACAACATATAAGCATTGATAAAAGTGTACAAAAACATCATCAAACACACCCAATAATTCTTTGAAAACCATTTGTTATCTTTATTAAGGTTTGGTTACATCTATCCTTGAAAGAAAATAATCGTACCCACCCTGCATGATACATAGTAAAGAGAGACAAAGGATGAACCCTACCTAGAGGATCAATGATTGAAGTTTTTCTCCACGTTCCAAGAACTGGGGATGCATGAATTACAGGGAAGGAACTCTGAGGACTCCAAGAGAGAGCAAGAAAGGATCCAGCATAGGCACACCACTAGCCTTAAGAAAGGTACTCCTAATTCACCATGGAAAGGAAAGAGACAAGCCAAGAATAAGAAAGAATCATTATGTGATAAAAGGTGACATCCTGGAGTTACGAGATATAAAATATTGAATGACTTTAAAGGCGGATCATGGTTTCACCATGCGGTTGGATGGTTACACAAGATGGAATTAATTTTTATTTAATAATTCTCATGAGATAGGTGGCCATAACGGTTGTGTGTTAAAGGGTTTCCTTTAAATAGAGGAAAACACATAACATGGGTGTAACTAGAAAGTACCAGAATATGGGTGTGACATCAAGGAAAAAGCCACATGTTTTGGTAAGTCAAGGGTCTCCCGGCTCTTGGGGGATTTTAGATATCATTTATGGGCTTTTAATGGATTTAAAAGGGGTATTCAAACAATTTATGTCAAAAGATACGTTGTGGGAGGGGAATTGGAAAACGAAACAAAGGATGGGACACTGTTTGGTGAGACACTGTAAGCAATGCCATGGTCACGGTGCCACTATCATGGTGCCACTATTTCTGTGTGAGACCCCGAAGGTGCGACCACTATAGTGCCATCGTAAATGGTGCCACCGTTTCGGTGTGCAACTGTGACGATGTGACTGATACGATGCCATCGTCATGGTGCCACCATAAGCGGTGCCACCATTTCAGTGTGCAACTGTGACGGTGCGACAGTTATGGTGCCACTTCCATAGTGCCATAGTTCCGGTGTGCGACCATGACCAGGGCCACTATTATGGTGCTGCCATGACCAGTGCCACCGTTTTGGTGGAACCGTTTGATGGAACCGAGTTTTTTTTGGAAAACTCTTAAATGAGTCACTGTCCGAGCCATTACATAAGATACCTCTCAAACTATTATCACCCTCAAGAATCAAAACTAAAACCTAAGAAAAGAGAGGGGTCTGAACAACCACCTCAAAAGGTACCTCTCAGAAGTAAACCTCCCCGACATCTAGGAATACCCCTCCCTTATGAAACCATGAAATCATGTAAAGGTCATACCATCCAGTCACATGGATTAGAGATTCCCTTACCCCTTGTTAAGATAATATCCACTTTGGGAAACACTGATTATCCTGCATGGGTTTAATCACATCCACATTAATGTGTCGCAATTAGGGATTAGGTCCTCCCCTCCCCATAGTCAAGACTATTTAGGGAACAAGGGAAACATTACATTTCATGATTAACAAGGTCAAGCACTACATCAAAATCAAGTACGAAAGAAAACTGAATAGAACTCAAAATAGCTCTGGGTATTAGGCATGCATCTATTCCCCCTATTCTCAGGTACTCTCCTTGAGGCCACCATACCTCTACAACACACGAACCAAGGAAATGGTTCGTCCATGAAGCACCTTCTTCTCACGATCCTCGATCCTCACTGGTCGCTCTACGAAATTCGTGTCGTCCTTGATATCTAGCTTTCCCTAGTCGAGGGCATGTGAATAATCTTGTAGATACTGATAGTGCTGAGACACATGGAAGATGTCATGCACCCTCAGTAGTGGATGTGGTAGTGCTAGCTGATAAGCCACTTCGTCAACCCTCTGTAGCACCTCAAAGGGTCCGACGAACCAGGGAGAAAGATTACTCCCCCTGCCGAACCTCTATTTCCCATGACGAGAGGAGAACTTCAAGAACACATGGTCTCCGAACTCTAACTCCTTGAAACTATGCCACCTCATCCATGTACCTCTGTGCTAAGGCATCCACCACACTCAACTCCTTGATTTCCAGGAAGTGAGCTGATTTCGTCAGCCTATCCACCACTATCCAGATAGCATCACATCCTCCTAGAACTTTGGGTAGTCTCATAAAGAAATCCATCGATATGTTGTCCCAATTACACTCGGGTACATATAAAGGTTGTAATAGACCGCCTGTGAGGTGGTGTTCAACCTTAACCTGCTGACACATGAGACACTTTTCCACAAACTCTGCCACTGCCCGCTTCACCCTGGGCCACCAAAACTGACCCCTAAAGCCCCGATACATATTGGAATCTCTTGGGTGCACTGCCTGGGGTGAGTTGTGGAACTCAATAAGAACTCTCTTGCATATTTCTACCAATCTGAACAACTTTCCATGAAACAAAATCCAATTATAGCCATATTTTGACCATACTCCCAAAGCATTTCCCTAGCTAACACGATCACACATCACTTCAGTCTCTATGTCCCCCCACTAAGACTCATCTACCTTCTACAATAAAGAGGACTGCACTATCATCTCGAACAGACAAACTCTACCATCCTCTAACCTTGAATCCAGTTCTAGGGAAGCCAATTCCTCCATCACCTTCTAAGAATCTTCTAATTCTCAAACCATATCCTTCTATGACTTCCTGCTCAAGGCATCAACCACCATGTTCCACTTTCCTAAGGTGTACGAAATTTTGAAGTCGTAGTCCTGAAGAAACTCTATCCACCTCCATTGGTGCAAGTTTAGGTTTTGATGAGATAAGATATACCTCAAGCTCTTGTGATCCATGAAGACCATGAAGCTCTCCTCGATGAGGTAGTGCTACCACAACTTTAGTGAGAACATAATTGCTATGAGATCACGCTCATAGGGACGTAACTTCCTAGACCCATAAGAGATCACCCCTGCTATTACATCAACACACACCCCAAGCCTTGGCCTAAAGCATCACAGATTACCTCAAACATCACCCGTTCTTCTAGAAACCATAGCATAGGGGCACTAACCAACTTCCCATTTAGATAACTGAAGTCCACCTGACACCGCTCACTCCACACGAAGGCCTGGACCTTTTTAGTCAAAGATGTTAAAGGAGTTTCAACTCGAGATATGTCGGGCACAAAGCTCTAATAATAGCCTCCCAGACCCAAGAAACTTTGAACCTCCGTCATATTCTTGGGTGCTTCCCATGAAAAAACTACTTCAACCTTTGACAGATCAACCGCCATTCCCTGCTCGGACACCATGTGTCTAAGGAAGTGCACCTCTCATGTCTAGAACTTTCACTTGAAAAAATTACCATAGAGATGGAGCTATCAGAGGACCCCTAAAACGGTTATTAGATGTTCGGTGTGGTCCTCCTATGATCTTGAGTAGATGAGGATTTCGTCAATAAACATGACTACGAACCGGTCCAGATATTCCCTAAAGATAGATTTCATGAGTCCTAGGAACACAGTTGGTACGTTCGTAATGCCGAACGACCTGACCACAAACTCAAAGTGCCCATATCTGCACCTGAAGGAAGTCTTAGAAATGTCACCCTCCTTTACCATCAACTGGTGATATCCTGACCACATGATGATCTTGGAGAACCATCCTACCCCCTTCAATTGATCAAAAAGGTCATTGATCCTCAGGAGGGGGTAACAGTTCTTGACCATTACCTAGTTTAGCCTCTGGTAGTCTATACACAGACTGAGACCACCATATGCCTTCTTTACGAACAAGACCAGATCAACCCATGGTGATGTGCTTGGTCAAACAAAACCCCTCTTCATCAGTTCGTCAATCTGAATCCATAACTTCCACAACTCAGAAGGCACCATCCAATATGGAGACATAGAAATCAGATGGGCAATGGGTTGAAAATCTATCCCGAACTCAACATCACGTCGAGGGGGTAGAGTTACCACCTCCTCATGGAAGATATCCATGAACTCACTAAATATCCCTGGGACTTCCACCATTTCTGTATCTGTCGACTCCAATGATAGCTTAGCTAACAAGGAAAGGAGAGGCTTTACCCATCGGCTACCCTCCTGGAAACCCCACTTGCCGAAAAAAGCTACACACTGGCTGCCTATATTCAAAAAAACAACCCTAATTCGGAAGTAGTCGATAACAGTACACACAAATAGCATCCAGTCATTGCCTATAATGACATCATACAACTACATCTATAGAAAAAGAAAGTCCCCACTAGACTGATGTGGTCCCAACATCAGTATAAAGCTGTAACACCCCAATCTTCCACGGTACACATCTCTTTGAATAATACAATAGCGTGTGTTGTACGCAACTTCAAGTTCTAACACACCACAACCAATCAAACTAGCCATTATGAATAGTAATTCCCACTTCTTGAAATTTTATAAATTTTATCTTTCAAAACGGACTTCATTTTAGGATTCAAAATATTGAAATGATCTTAGAGTGAATTTTTGGTATTTTTCTGAAAACATTCAATTTTTGATGAATAGTGAAAACAATGAGTTATAGTTTAAAAAAGAATTTTTATTTAAATAATTATTTATTTTATTTAAATTTATTTTAGGTCAAAATAGATACATAATACCTATATAAGTTTAATTTAATTTATTGGAGTTTGTTTATAATAATATTAGATATATAAAAATTTTAATGAACTTTTTACCGTCTTTTACACACCTCCTAGGAGCATTTGAAAATTTACATAAAACATAATTTTACCCCTTCTGTGAGTTGAATTATAAAAATCTGAGAGACACGGTTGATATCAGTAAGTAAAATGTGGTTCAATAAGATGAATTTTTTTTTGGGTGAATAGTAACTTGTTACTTTTATTTACCAGGGTTAAAAATAAATAGGGTAATTAAGGGTAAAAATGAAATTATTATTACCCTAAAACATGTCCTAATTTTATTGGATAAGTATAATTAGACCAAAAATAATTTTAGGAATAAAATATGAACCTCTTTGGTCCACTTGGAATAGATTAAGACATTTATTATTATTTAATTCAAAGAAGAGTTAAAAGTGTTAAATTCAAGGTTTAATAACTAAACCATTTTTCATGTTGGGTTAAAAATAATATAAATTCAACTATAAATATTAATTAGAAAGATAAAAATATTTCCTACATAATGGTATTTTATTTATAATTTTTGGACATTAAATAATTTAATTTATTTATGACACAATGATGATGAAGTAATAAGCTAATTAATGAAATAATAAAATAATCAATATTATAAATATCCAAATAAATATAATTTGAGACTTTTAATGAATTAAACGAATTTTCTAGGTTATTATGAAATGTTAGGGTTGGTTAGATGATTTTCTTTGATGTAATAATGCTGTTATAAATTTTGGCAAAACAAAATACCAAATAGTGTCAAAAATGAGATAAAATAGTTTTTAAAACAAATATTATATTATTAATTGATATTCTATTTCTAAAAATCTAAGGTTCATCGAAAGGTATTAAATAATATTATATATTTCATTAATGAACCACTTGAGGTTCTCTTGAAAGTTTATAGTATGTTTATTAACCATATAATATAAAAATACAAAGAGATATGGTAAATGTCAAACTATTTAAGTAAGAGTTAAATCTAAAAGATAAAGTTAATATAGTAATCCAAACATGTCTAAAACCTATTGGTAGAGTGATTTTAGACCCATAACCACCTTAAAATTTAAATAATTCATTTTGGAGCCATTAGAAACCGAAAATGATTTTATTATAAAATAACATTTCTAGATTTTCCTAAGGTGACCCTCACCCCTCTTATAAAAGGGCACTCCTCTTCCCTCAAATTCACACCTTCAAATCCTTTTGGATCAGACAAACCCTACACAAGTACCCTCTCAACTATCCTCCCATCATCATAGAGGCCTTCCTTTAGTCATAATGCCAACCTAAAGATCCCTTTTGATCAAATCAAAAGGAAGAACCTGAAGAAGAGGTAAATATTTCATCACCTCTTTCAAGTTCCTTTCATCTTCCACTTCCTCTTTCTTTGTTGTTTACATTATAAAATAATAACTCCAGTATATTATATATAATTTGATGTTATTATAAATATGGAACAACCATATTCACTATTCTATACATCCTTTGAATGACATGTCACCATAGATGCGTACGTATGACTTACCGTCTCCATGTCGTGGTGTAATTGTTATTCAATACATTATTATTTATATGGGTATAATAATGATGTGTAATTTATGAAAATAATAAGTATAACATGATAATTATTCTTTATATATGATATACCATCCAATTATATATTATTTTAATATCAAAAGAATGATATTGTTGCTCGTGCGTACATACGAATTACCGTCTCCACGAACGCGATGAGATTCATTCCCCATCGAATCCATTCAAGAATAATTTTCATTAGATGATTAAAAATAATGTTTAAAGACTTAATATAATTATTAAAATGAATAAGATACATCCTATCCATAAAAAACATTACTTAAGTAACAAATCATATAAAGGAAAATGAATCATTTAACACCCAAAACGATGATAATACTAAGATATTATTAACAAAGCAATGTTAAAAGAACATATATGATATAATATTAATTTATATGAATATTGTATAATTTAATAAAAATTATTTAACCATTATATAGGAATTTAACCTACCCTTGACCAAGAAAAAGTACAAGGTAAAGGTTAATTTTACAATCTCATTATTATCCGAGGTTGTTTTTACGTTAGTATCTACTGGGACCTCTTTATCATCCACATCTATGTTTCTTAAAAATGTATTCCAAAACATTTTTACTATTTACTAGATTATGGTTTTAATTAATTTATATCATTTTTTGACTTTTTATAAATTTTTTTTGAAAGGAATCTTTCCGTCATTTTCCAAACAAGGTACTTTTTGACCTTTCCGAGAAATTTAAGGTAAGAATGTTTTTTTAGATTTTACGGTGGTCGCGGCTAATTTCATCCATTATAACATCATCGAAGCTTACCTTACAAGATTATAATAATATTAAAAAAAATGTTTTCTTAAATGATTTTAAAATAGAAAGAGATATTTCTCTAAAAAATGTTTATATTTCATCTATGTCAACATCCTTTGATGGATTTTAAGCTTATTTGAAGTTGATTTATTATGATACAAAACTTCCATATTTTATTGAAGGTTTTATGATATGTTTGATTGTGGATGTATTATTTTTACACCATTAATGGTTTATGGATAAAGTATTGACATTTAGTATGCTAGTTTTAATATGAATGTTTATGTTATGTTTTAACATTTTCATATGAGGAATGCATTGGACTTAGTAAGTGACGGGTGGATCCAGCTATAGATCCTCAATGCATTGGTAGGTCTAAGGAGACAAAATAGTGTCTTGGAAAAAGGACTTAAAAAAATCTTATTTGTAGTCTTAGCACAAGGCCTTGACTATATGGTTATGAAGTCTGACATTATGAATTCCATCATTATGAAAGTGGCTATTGATATTGCATGTGATTATTCGACTAGTAGAATATCTATGTGAATAATTAAATGAATTTATTTAATTTTGTTTTGAAATATTATTCTGAATTTCAAGTTTAAAAGGATTTTGTTTTAGTGTTATACATTTCCATAAATGTTTATGCTTATTTATGAACGTTTCTACTATATTGTTATCCTTACTGAGCTTCTGAGCTCACCCCTTTCTAGGTTTTATTTTTCCTAGGATGCGAAGAAGTATATTATGACTGACCTATAGGGATAGTCTATGAGATCTCAGTGTTTTCTATGGAAACATTTTCGTTGTAGTTTTCCATTTTATGATGTAATGTAATCCTTATGAATGTATCTGGTACTTCCAAGGCTACTAAACTAATTAGTCCTTCGAGACTTGATCTTTTGTGATCATGCCAATGATACATAATAATGTACCGACTCTATGTAACTGGGGTCAGGGCGTTACAGTTGGTATTAGAGGAAGTTTAGTACAATCCTTGGAATCTATATTTAGAAAAACTCTAATTAGATCACATTACCCTAAGATAGAATATGGGGATTAGTATAGATGAACTTCCTATAATTTTGGTATTGTAGAGATTTTGTGAGTTTTCCAAGCAATAAATCCCTGTCTGGATACGAGCAGGTAGAGGTGGCTCTGGCACAAATGTACCTTGGGGTAAAACCCGAAATCATCGCTTTGAGCTAGACTCGAACTGGAACTGGTGCACGACAAAGGGCCTTGGTGCACTCTTGGTTACGACACTCTTGGGGGATATGCATAGGATAATTCTCATTTTATTTAAAAACCATTATGAAGGTTTTATGAGTATATAATTCCTCAATAAATTTTTTATTATTATTATGGATTATATCCATAAACTGTTCAATTTATGTTAAGTGTTTTACAAGTTTGGATTTATGTATTGCGATTCATAAACTAATATAGTTTATGCCATTGTTTAGAAATGGAACATAGTGGAAGGAATAAAAACCATATCAATTCATGAACTCCATGTACTAATTTCCCTCTTACTTAATATAATTATAGTGGAGATGGTGATGCAACTGGTGCTAATCAACTAATCACCATATTGGGACAACTCACTCAGGTTATGAAAAATAACCTTACCCGTATGGAGCACCCTGATCCGCAGCGTGGAGGATCAATGTTAGATCTATTCATGAGGCAACAACCACCAATATTAAATGGGGGTAAAAATCCACTAGTAACTGAGAAATGGATAAATTCTTTAGAGAAAATATTCCACACTTTGGGGAGTAGCAAAAGGGAAAAAGTTGTCATGGCAGTTTACTGACTCACTAGAGATGCTAATCAATGGTGGTCATTGATTCAAAACACAAAGAAAGATGATGAAGTATAAAATATGGAATGGAGGGAGTTTGAAGAATTTTTTTTAGAAAAATACTTTCTTCATGACCATCGAGTGGATATAGAAATACAATTTTTGAGTCTGAGGAAAAAGGAGGATGGGAATGTTGCAAAGTCTGAAGCTAACTTTACAAGGTTAGTGAGGCATGATACATATTATATACGTAACCCAAAAAGTAAAATTGATCATTTATTTTATGGGTTAAAACCATTTCTCTATCGAGAATTAGTCTCACAATCCTTCTCATCGTACGAAGATATTTTCTCAAGTTCTATTAAGACAGAAAAAGAACTCTCTATGTCTTACAAATTTAAAGAAAAGAAAGAGAAGAGAAGATTTTCTAAACACTCTGGAAATGGAAATAAGGGGAAGAAGGGAAAAGTTAAATATCCATCCTGTAGTAAATGTGTGAAGAAACACCCTAGTACTTGCCTGAAGGGAATGTGGGTCTGTTACAAGTGTGGTGAAAAAGGCCACCAAGCTCGTGATTGCAAGGGGAAGAAAGAGGCTGTCAATGTTGAATGCTACAATTGTAGATAAAGGGGGGAATTATGCGAATGAATTTCCTAACCTTCAGGGGAACTAACCTTAGAAAAGGCCAAGGGATCAAGGCCAATCTTATGCTATCACTACTGCTGAGGTTGAATCTTCGAAAGACATGGTGACATGTAATTTAATGGTTTCCTCAAGTTTAGAAAATGCTTTATTTGATTCTGGATCATCGCATTGTTTCATATCTTCCCAGTTTTCTAAGAATATTAGATATTTCCAATTTTACTTATCAAGGTATTTTTTAGTAAAAAATACTAAGGGATGTTTAATTGCAATAAATTATTGTCAATTTGTCCCCATTAGGGAATATAAATGTTCTTTATCTGCTGATCTCATCGTCATACCCATGATTGAATTTGATATAATCCTTGGTATGGATTGGATTTCGGACCATGGTGCGAAAATTTATTGTAAGAAGAAGGAGGTTACAATTTTTGATGATGATAAGGAGTACCTTATCTTTAGAGCAGAAACATCACCACCTAATTCTTATCTAGATCCACCCCCAGTAGCTCAACTAAATTCAATTATTAGGGATGAATAAAATTAAATAACTATGGGGGAGGAAAGGAATGTTCAAATAGAGGATGCACCTATTGTGCAAGAATATGTTGATGTGTTTCCAGAGGATTTACCTAGACAACCTCCAGAATGATAAATTGAGTTTTCTATTGATTTAATTCCGGGTTCAAGGCCTATATCGAAGACCCATTATAGAATGTCCACTGTGGAATTAGTGGAACTAAAGAAACAACTAGAGGAATTGATTAATAAGGGATTTATTCTCCCTAGTGTTTATCCATGGGGAGCCCCTGTTCTTTTTGTTTAGAAGAAAGATGGATCTATGAGGTTGTGCATTGACTACAGGGAGATCAATGGTATAACAATAAAGAATAAGTATCCCCTACCTCACACTGATGATTTATTTGAACAAATTCATGGAGATCAATACTTTTAAAAGATTGAAATTCGATCTGAATATCATCTGTTGTGTGTGAAGAAGGAACACATTCCGAAAACAGCATTTTGAAATAGGTATGGGCATTACGAGTTTACAGTATTGCCTTTTGGATTGACTAATGCACCCTATGTCTTCATGGATCTAATGAATAGAGTTTTCAAGGAATATATTTATGAATTTGTAGTGTAATTTATTGATGATATCTTGGTATACTCCAAATACTATGAAGATCATGAAAATCACTTGCGTATTATCCTGAAGACTCTTAGAAGACATGAATTATATGGGAAGTTTTGTATGTGTGAATTTTAGATTCAAGAGATTTCTTTTCCTAGCCATATTGTCTCTAAGGATGGAATCTATGTTGATCCTTCTAAGACCAAGGCAATCCAATAATGGCCAGCACCAATGAGTATAACTGAGGTATGCAGTTTTATTGGTTTAGAAGGTTATTATCGACGTTTTGTCCAAAATTTTGCCCGGTTTGCTAACCCATTAACAAATCTCACACAAAAAGGAGTTAAATTTGTTTGGACAAAAGAGTGTGAAGAATTTTTTGAAGAACTCAAGAGATGATTAGTCAATGCTCTTATATTGATTCTACCATCGGGGAATGATGAGTTTGTTATTTATTGTGATGCATCAAAGAAAGGACTTGATTGTGTCCTTATGAAGAATGATAGGGTTATTTCCTATGCATCGTAACAGCTAAAAATTCACGAGAAAAACAATCCTACTCATGATCTTGAGTTAGCATCTATAATCGTTTCTTTGAAGATTTGGATACACTATCTATATGGTAAAAAATGTGAGATATATAACGATCATAAGAGTTTGAAGTATATTTTCTCACAGAAAGAACTCAACATGAGGCAAAGGAGATGGCTTGAACTACTAAAGGATTATGATTTCACTATACACTACCACCTGGGGAAGGAAAATAAGGTGGAAGATGCTTTGAGTAGAAAGGATCATGGAGTTTTGAATAAGATGAGAGTTGAAAAGGATCCTATATACATGGATCTAGTAAAGATGGATATGGGAATCACCATGGAAGGTGAAACATCAATACTTTTTCAAATGTTTTCCAAACCATCTTTACAAGAAAGGATAAAGAGTTCTCAGACCGATGATTAAGTGTTTCAAAAGAAGATTAAAGCTGTGAATGATGGGAGATTGAGTGACTTTGTGTATGAAGATGGAATTTTGAAATTTGGGAAGAGACTTTGTGTTCCCGATATACTTGATGTAAAAATGGAATTGTTGGATGATGCTCATAGTTCCAATTTCTCTATACACCCTGGTAGCACTAAGATGTATGGATATTTGAAGGAACATTTATGGTGGGACAACATGAAGAGGGAGATTGTTGATTTTTTGTCAAGACGTATGTTTTGTAAACAAGTGAAAGCTGGAAGGCAACAGCCCGGAGGAGTCATGTAACCTCTTCCCATACCAGAGTGTACATGAGATAATGTTACAATGGACTTTTTCATGGGGATGCCAAAGTCTCATAGAAGGAATGATGCAATATGGGCCATTGTTGATCATCTTACCAAGTCAACACATTTTCATACTATATGAGAAGATTTACCACTTGAACGTCTATCAAGACTATATATTAATGAATTTTTTAGACTTTATGGAGTACCCCTATCGATTTTTTCTTATCGTGATCCATGTTTTACATCAGGATTCTGGAAAATTCTTCAGAAAGCCCTGGATACTGAACTTCATTTGAGCACTGCCTACCACCCCCAAACCAATGGACAATTAGAACGGACTATTTAAACCTTATAAGACATGTTGAGATCATTATCACATGACTTTCAAGGTATGTGGGATCAATATTTACCTCTAGTATAATTTTCCTATAACAATAGATTCAATTCAAGTATTCGGATGGCACTATATGAAGCGTTATATGGAAAAAGAGGCCACACACCAACCTGTTGGGATGATTTTGTTGAAAGAAAGCTTGTAGGCCTAGAACCTGTGGAGGAAATGATGGAAAAGGTGAAGGTAATCCAAAACCACATCAAGGCAACTCAATGTAGAGAGAAGATCTATGCTGATAACCAAAGGAAGGATTTGGAATTTCAGGTAGGAGATCATGTTTTCTTGAAGGTATCTCCATGTAAGGGTGTTATACGTTTCGGTAAGAAGGGTAAATTGAGTCCCAGGTTCATCGGACCTTTCGAAATTCTAGAACGAATTTGGGCTGTAGCTTACCGTTTGTAAATACCGCCAAGTCTCTCCAAAGATCATGATGTGTTCCATGTATCATTGTTGAGAAAATACATGCCTGACCCAATGCATGTACTCACCTATGAGGAATTGGAATTGGAACCCGATATTTCTTATTGCGAGGAGCCTGTCAAGATTCTTGATACAAGAGAACAAATGTTGAAAAACCAGATGACTTGTCTGGTAAAAGTTCTATGGAGAAACCATAAGATGGAAGAGGCAACGTGGGAAACTGAGGATCTTATGATGAAGAACCACCCAAGTCTTTTTACTCAGTAACACTCTAGAAATTTCAATGATGAAATTATTTGAAGGAGGGGAGAATGTAACACCCCAAGCTTCCACAATACGCTTCTCTTTGAATAATACAGTAGCGTGTGTTGTACGCAACTTCGAGTTCTAAGACACCACAATCAAACTAGCCGCTATGAATAGTAATACCCACTTTTTGAAATTTTATAAATTTTATCTTTCAAAATTGACTTCATTTTTGGATTCTAAATATCAAAATTATCTTAGGGTGATTTTTTGGTATTTTTCTGAAAACGTTCAATTTTTGATGAATAGTGAAAAACATTAAGTTATAGTTTAAAACCAAATTTTTATTTAAATAATTATTTATTTTATTTAAATTTATTTTATATGAAAATAGATACATAATACCTATATAAGTTCAATGTAATTCATTGGATTTAGTTTATAATAATCTTAGATATATAAAAATTTTAATGACCTTTTTACCCTCTTTTACCCACCTCCTAGGAGCATTTGAAAATTTACATAAAACATAATTTTATTGCTTCTGTGAGTTGAATTTCAAAAATCCAAGAGACATGGTTGATATCAGTAAGTAAAATTTGGTTCAATAAGATGAACTAATTTTTTGTTAATAGAAACTTCTTACTTTTATTTACCACGGTTAAAAGTAAATAGGGTAATTAAGGGTAAAAATGTTATTATTATTTCCCTAACACATGTCATAATTCTATTGGATAAGTATTATTCGACCAGAAAAAACCTTAGTAAGAAAATATGAACCTCTTTTGTCCACTTAGATTAGATTAGGACTTTTATTATTATTTAATTCAAATAAGAGTTAAAAGTGTTAAATTCAAAGTTTAATAACTAAACCATTTTTAATATAGGGATACACATAAGATAAATTCAAGTATAAATATTCATTAGAAATATAAAAAGGTTTACTTCATAATTTTATTTTATTTATAATTTTTAGACATTAAATAATTTAATTTATTAATGACACAATGATGATGCAGTAATTACCTAATTGATGAAATATTAAAATAATTGATATTATAAATATCCAAATAAATGTAATTTGAGTATTTTTATGAATTAAACTAATTTTATAGGTTAAAATGACATGTTAGGGTTGGTTAGATGAATTGTTTTCGAAGTAATAATTCTGTTATGAATTTAGAAAAAACAAAAAACCAAATAGTGTCAAAATTGACATAAAAGAGGTTTTCAAACAAATATTACATTATTAATTGATATTATACTCCTAAAAATATAGGGTTTGGCCAAAGGTATTAAATAATATTATATATGTCATTAATGAACCACTTTAAAATCAATTGGAAGTTTATATTAATTTTATTAACCATATAATATAAAAATACAAAGAGACATGGTAAATGTCAAACTATTTAACTAAGAGTTAAATCTAAAAGATAAAGTTAATATAGTGACACAAAACTATCTAAAACCTATTGGTTGAGTTGTTTTTGACCGATAAACACCTTATAATTTAAATAATTCATATTTGAGCCATTATAAACTGAAAATTATTTTATTATAAAATAATATTTCTAGCTTTTCCTAAGGTTCCCCTCACCCATCTTATAAAAGGGCACTCACCCTTCCATTAAATTTACACCTTAAAAGCCTTTTGGATCCGCCAAAACCTAACCAAATACCCTCTCACATATCCTAACTTCATCCTAGAGGCCTTACTTTAGTCATAAAGACAACCTATGGAGCCCTTTTGATCAAATCAAAAGGAAGAACTCGAAGAAGAGGTAAATATTTCATCACCTCTTTCAACTTCCTTTCTTCTTCCACTTCCTCTTTATTTGTTATTTCATTATAAAATAATAACTCCAGTATCTTCTATATACTTTGATATTATTATAAATATGGTACAACCATATTCATTATTCTATCCATCCTTTGAATGACATGTCACCATACGTGCGTACGTACGGCTTACCGTCTCCCCATCATGGTGTAATTGTTATTCAATACATTATTATTTGGATGGGTGTAATAATGATGTGTAATTGATGTAAATAATAAATATAACCTGATAATTATTCTGTATATATTATACAACATCCAATTATATATTATTATAATATCAAAAGAATAATATTGTCGCTTGTGTGTACGTACGGATTACCGTCTCCACGAACGTGATGAGATTCATTCCCCATCACATCCATTCATGAATAATTTTCATTAGATGATTAAAAATAATGTTTAAAGACTTAATATGATTCTGAATATGAATAGGATACATCCTATCCATAACAAACATTACTTATGTAACAAATCATATAAAGGATAATGAATCTGTTAACACCCGAAACCACGATAATACTAAGATATTATTAACAATGAAATGTTAAAAGATAATATATGATATAATATTAATGTATATTATTCTTTTATAATTTAATAAAAATTATTTCACCATTATACAGGACGTTAACCTACCCTCAACCAAGGAAAATTACAAGGTAAGGGTTAATTTCACAATCTCTTTATTATCCGAGGTTGTTTTTACGTAAGTATCTACTGGGACCTCTTTATCATCCACATCCATGTATCTTAAAAATGTATTCCAAAACATTTTTAATATTTACTAGACTATGTTTTAAAGTCATTTATACCATTTTATGACTTTTTATAAAATTGTTTTAAAGGAATATTTCCGTCATTTTCCAAACAAGGTACTTTTTGACCTTTTTGACAAATTTAAGGTAAGAATGTTTTTTTAACTTATACGGCAGGTGCAACTAATTTCTACCATTATAAAATTGTTGAAGCTTCCCTTAAAATCTTATAATAATATTTTCAAAATAAATTTTTTCTTAAATTATTTCAAAATAGAAAGAGATATTTCTCTAAAAATGGTTTTGATTTCAACTATGACAACATCCTTTGATGGATTTTAAGATTATTTGAAGTTGATTTATTATGATACAAAACTTCCATATTGTCATGAAGGTTTTGTGATATGTTTGACTATGGATGTGTTATTTTTACACCATTCATTGTTTATGGATAAATTATTTACATTTCAAATGCTAGTTTTAATACGAATGTTTTTGTTATGTTTTAACATTTTCATATGAGGAATGCATTGGACTTAGTAAGTGATGGGTGGAGCCCGCTATAGCTCCTCGATGCATCGGTAGGTCTCATGAGAAAAAATAATGATTTGGCATAAGGCCTTGACAAAATATTATTTGTATCCCTAGAACAAGGCCTTGACTATGTGGTTATGATGTCTAGAATTATGCATTCCATCATTATGAAAGTGGCTATTGATATTGCATGTGATTATTTGACTAGTAGAATATCCATGTGAATAAGTAAATGGAATTATTTGATTTTTTCTTTGCCATATTATGCTGATGTTAAAGTTTTAAAGGCTTTTGTTTTTTTCTTATACATTTTCATAAATGTTTATCCTTATTTATGAAAGTTTCCTCTATATTGTTATCCTTACTGAGCATATGAGCTCACCCCTCTCTATGTTTTATTTTTCCCAGGATGCCAAGAATTATAATATGACTGACCTGCAAGGATAGTCTATGGGATCTCAGTGTTGTCTATGGAAACAATGTTGTTGTAGTTTTAAATTTTATTATATAATGTTAACCTTATGAATGTATCTAGTACTTCAAAGGCTACTAAACTAATTGGTCTTTAGAGACCTGATCTTTTGTGATCATGATAATGATACGTAATAATGCACCGACTCTGGGTAACTGGGGTCGGGGCGTTACAACATCCTCGACAAACATTAGAAAAACTAGTCTGACCTCTTACTGGTGTACTCAAAACCAGGGGTATGATAAGTCTCTCTGTGTCTAGACCCAGAGCATGGGCTAGACTGGGTAAAACAAAGGAGTGTGAAGCTCTCGAATCAAACAAGGCATATGCAAGAGTGTTGAACAAGATGATTGTACCTCGAACAAACTCTGGTCCAGCTAAAACTGCTACCTCTACGACGTGCAATTTCCCATGCCCAACTTCTCTGCCCCTAGGCTATCAACCACCTCCCCGACCACACCCTGTTTGAGGTCCCTAAGGATCACCCTGAGGTCAGCCTCCTCCTGCAACATCTACTCTCAGAGGAGTGGGAGCTCGCTGTCCCTGCTGCTACTGCTGAAGGAGCATGGTTGGAAACTACTACTATTGAGGTGGGCATTGAACCTTCCCGCCCCCACTATACTGCACTCATTCTAGGAACTGATTCCAAATATTCCCACAACTTCTATAGATGAAGCATCTTGGTCCTGGGCCTACAAATAAGGGGCGAGGACTGGGAGATCGAAACTAGAACTGCTAGGGCCTTCTCCCCACTAGCCAAATCCTAGAAGGCCCTAATGCTGGAGGCCTACTGCTGACGACCTTCCCCTTTGATGACACCAACTAGATCCCCTCTTGTGGCACACCTCCCACCATGTGAATCCTCTCCATCACTTCAGCCTTGTTCTAGACCTCCATATAGGTCGGTAGGGTGAAGGGTGTAACAACATACTAAAGAGAAGGTCAGAGTGCCTCCTATAAACATTTCACCCAAGACTCCTCATCCAGAAAAAGTTTTAAAGAAAAGAAAAGGAGATCCTTGAATTAGATCCCAAACTCCCTCATTGACATACTCTCCTGCTGAAGGGAGAGTAGCTTCTGCCTCTTCTTAGCCTTCATCGTGGAAGAGAGGAATTCCACCCGGAACTCCCTCTCGAAGTTAGTCCACGAAACCTCAGCCTCCCTCTCCTCCCCAAGATAAAGCATCCACCATTGATGCACCAATCCCCACATTTGGATTAAACCTAAAATAACCCAGTACTCTGTCAGAGACCAAATCAAGCTGAAAGATATCACCAACTTCTTGAGACAGCTATCTATCTCCATTTCTAAGTCACTACCCTCATACTTCCTGAGGGTCTGTCGCTGAAAGGAACGATGAATCCTTTTCCACTAGTTATCCTCCTCCTCTCGATCATCCCTCTACTGATCATTCAAGTCATCCTCCTGGCCCTAGATTTCCTGCACTTACCGTGGTTGCCGTCTGGGTGTCATAGCTGCAAGGTAAACAAGGAATTCCTAAGCCCGAGTAGTATAAAAGATTTATTTTAAATTTTTCTTAGACATTTTATTTATTTTAAATCCTTAAAATAACCAAGACACACAATAACACAAGTCATTATGATGCATATAACTTTCCTATGGTATCTACCCCATAATCAGGGTAGCCACACATGGTCATTTGGTAGGTCCAGAGTCCTTGCATCATATCACGGGGAGCCCTAAAATCTTGTGTCCTAGCTAGTCTTCCCTGACCTATATCACTTGCCATGATTTCCTAAAAGCATTTACCTACCATCCCATGAAATACTTACTATGTCAAACTCTAAACTCCATCCTATCTCTCAACCGTTTTTCTCTAATACCATTCTGTCATGACTTGCCTTCACCAAGATGAGGGAAGGGACTACAGATTTCTAGACCCTTCCTTCCTCAACTTGAAGGGGAGATAATGACCCCTAAGACCCGCCTTCAATTGGCCCCGGAGCAGTGACCAGTACCAAGGGTATAGAATCACATACAATATAGAAGGCATTTCCATTTTTATTTAGTAGGATCTGGAGATAAGATAGTAAATCCCAAAAAACACCAAAACTAGAAGTAAAAGTAAATCCAAAATAATCCATTCCCATATGCATGTTTTGATAATTTGTGCTACAAAAATACATGAAAACTCCAAAGGAAGGTACCAGAAGAAAAGAAAAGCATCAACGTCAATGGTCCCAAAGTCCGAACTGGTAGGTCCCAACACGGTCCTCAAAGTCCTCATGGAAACATGAAAGTAGTTTTATATACATAGGGTGAGTATACAAGTATACTCAGTTGGAAAAACCAAAAGCCCTGTGAGAAAAAGGAGATAACCAAATCACCTACTAAGAAAACTACCCACCCAAACCTCACCAAGGAACACTCCCCAAATAACGCAAGTTAAGTAAAGTAATAGTAATAATGAATCAATGTTTGGGTACCCCAAACCACTTTCCCACTGGTTATTGAAGACATCCTACGCATTAGACCTCCCCCGCGATTCTCACCGCAGTCCCACTGCCGCCCCAACAACAACCTTTTGGGCCACCATAACCAAAGGTACACCTGAAAACACCTAGGACACTAAAAACACATGTAACCACTCCCACAGACACCTAGTATGAAACAACTACTGCCATGCCCAAAGAAACCTGGACCCGAACAACTACAACCACGCCTGAAGACACATGTGCCTCATCTCGAAGACACTTGGGAAATAACCTACCCACACTCACCTGGGCCAACCACTACAACATCACCTGACCAAATAATATTAGGATATAATGGAACTTAGGCTATCACAGCCTGCCCGAAGAGTCTTGGGATACTAGGGAAAGGTATTATAAAAGGAGCTAATGACCAGCCACTCATAGGAGTTTTGGGAAAAACACCGTCCCCCATGAAATGGGGTTGTTCGGAACAAAGTGATCAACTTGGGTGGGGTGCAAATAAGAAACATAATAACTAAATTATACAGATATATAGACAAGAACTCATCCCAACCTAGGGGTTCCAAAACCAACCCTTACACAAACACCCTCGTTACTATTAATTCATAAAAAGCACAACAACTGCAAAAAAGTCACAACTCATTCTCGAAAAACAAATCCACTTTGAACCCATTCTTATTATCATATTCAAGTGATTTAATTTAAATAATTCCTCACAACCAGGTGACTAGTATTCATAGCCACAAGCCAAGGAAGGAAAGACAAACAAGTAGAAAATTAAGCATTCACACCTGATTCTCTTATAAATTCAAAACATTAAAGGGGATCCGTGAGATACCTCAAAGTACTGGAACCAAACCTAGCCCCAACATATATCCCCACACGGGATCAAATCAACAAACCAATAGCTACACCATAATAGGGGGTCCCATCCCCATCTATGTCACCCCCTAAGTGTCAAGTAGAACAACCACACTTGTCACCAAGATAGAGAAAGGGAGTTTTCATATTCAAAAACACCATTCCTTTAGTTCCGTCTTTCCATTTGGTTAACCGGGGTGATCACACGAGGATTCTTGTTCACTGTACAATTATTTAATCAAATGAGTTTACATAATTAACCAATTTCCATGTCAAAACCATTTAATCATTGCAGAATTAACTAGAAAATATTGGTTTATTAGTGCGTAATAAAGGACCAGCCACAATCATGATTTTCAGTGGACATAAGCCCATACAATTCACAACACATAATTATTGATAAAAGAGTACATCAACATCATCAAACACACTCTATCATTCTTTGAAAACCATTTTTTATCTTTTTTAAGGTTTGGTTTCATCCATCCCCATAGGAACATCATCGTACCCACCCTACATGATACACAGTAATGAGAGACCAAGGAAGTACCCTACTTGGATGATCAATGATCGAAGTTTTTCTCCATGCACCAAGAACTGGGGATGCACGACTTGTAGGGGAGGAACTTCGAGGACTCCAAGAGCGAGAAGGAAAGGATACAACATAATAACACCACTAACCTCCGGAATGGGGACTCTAAACACACCAAGGAAATAAAAGAGACCACCCAAGAAGAAGAAATAATCCCCGTGTGATGAAAGGTGAGATCATGGAGTTACGGGATATGAAATCATGAACGAATTTAATGGTGGATCATGGTTTCACCATGTGGTTGGATGATTACAAATGATGGAATTATTTTTTATTTAATAATTCTCATAATAGAGGTGGCCATAATGACTATGAGTTAAAGGGTTTCCTTTAAACATAGGAAAATGTGTAATAGGGGCAGAACTGAAAAGTACTGGAAAAAGGGTGTGACATCGAGGAAAAAGCCACACATTTCAGTAAGTCAAGGGTCGCCCGACTCTTGGGGGATTTTAGATATCATTTATGGGCTTTTAATGTCTTTGAAAAGGGTATTAAAACACTTTTATGTCAAAAGATACATTGTGGGAGAAGAATTGGAAAAAGAAACAAAGGGTGGGACACCATTTGGCGAGACACCGTAAGTGGTGCCACAGTCACGGTGCCACTTTCACAGTGCCACCATCATCATGCCACCATTTTGGTGTGTGACCGTGACAGTGCGACCGCTATCGTTCCACCATCACAGTGCCACCGTCACGGTGCCACCATCAGTGGTGCCACCGTTTCAGTGTGAAATTGTGAGAGTGCGACCACTATGGTGCCACTGTAAACAGTGCCACCAATTTTTTGTGAAACCGTGACAGTGTGACCATTACAGTGCCACTGTAACAATGCCACTGGTTTGGTGGAACATTGTAAGCGGTGCCACCGTTTTGGTTTGCGACCGTGACCGGTGCCACCATTACGGTACTGCTGTGCCTGGTGCCACTGTTTCGGTGGAACCGTATGATGAAACTGAGTTTTGTAGCAAACTCCTTAATGAGACACTTTATGGGACATTACATAATTACTATTCCCCATGATTCATATAAGTGTATCTTTACTTTATCTCAAACTCTATCCCTTCCATTGATGATTTTGGATGAACTCTTCCATCCAGAGTTTGACACTATTATATCTCTAACTATTAATTCGTGGGAATCAAAGGATTTATGAAGGAGTATAAATGGTATCTTAGTTTAACCATTTTAGGTAGGTGAGTCTTCCTTCTTACCACTTTTATTTGAATGTGAAGGATCTTTAGTTTATTTTAATGAATTATCTTATACTTTTTAATGGTTTTACCCTAAAAAACTCTACTAATGAATTTATTACACATTTTCTTTTGGAAAATGTATTTTGGGTGTTTCCCATAACATGTTCAGCAAATTTAAAAAAGGGTTTTATTAAATTAAAAATGGTTTTGACACATGCTCTTGGTATAACTAGGTTGTGGGTTATGACTAGAAAGATATATGGTAGGTGTGTGTTCATGAATTTTATTTTTTGAGGCCTTGTTGAAATATAATTTGTGCTTGGGGCTGACTGGAAAGGAACATGGAGGATTTTCACCAAATTATGGAATGGTGGTGGATGTATCACTACTCACGAGAATAGGGATTTTTATCAGCATGTATGAGTGCATGTGTGTGTGTGTGTGAAAAAAAGATGATATGCTAAATAGAATTAAATGAGATGATTTTAATTTTTAAATGTAAGTATCACCTTCAGTTATATTTATTTTGGAAAATATTTTCATTTTCTTTGTTTAATATTGTGAAAATTACTTTGACTATTTTTGGTAATTTCTCTACATGTTTAATCTTCCTATAAGATATCATGTTTCTGGTCCTAGTGGCATGTGGGAAAAGCCTCTTGGGGGTTTCCTACTGAGTATTATTACTCACCCCCTACATATCCACATTGGAGCATATGTGGATGTTTTTTTTCTGTGATATAGGTTTCTTACTTCTCTAGTGGTGATCATTGTTATCAATATCATAGTTGATGGAGTGGGATCTTGGAGTAGTTTGGTTCTTGGTTTAGAGTGGTTCCACCTTGGTTCCCAATTCTTTTACTTCTTGGGAGTTTTAGTTTTTTTATACCATTATATTTTTACTTTGATGTTGGACTTTGATTCATTTTTATTTTTGGTTTTTTGACATTATTTACTATTTGGTTTTATTATATAGATCATTATTTGAACTTCCATGGTTTTTTATTTATATATTATCATTTTATGATTGTGTGTACACGTAAAGAAGGGTAAATTGTTCCCCATTGTAATATTTTCATTTAAACCGTTTTTTATTTATTTCCAGGATCTAGTGTTCAAGAAATGTCACCTAAGGTTAGTAACACCTCTAACCCGATCCAAGACAATGAGCTGTGAGGGGATGTTATAAACCATATTATAAAAAATGTGTCTATAATGATGCTTACTAAAAAGAACTACTTGAAAAGTTTTGTAAGGAAGAAATCCTGACATCTATCAATATTTATAATAGATAATTTCAGTATCCGAAGGAACAAAATACTTCATATAATATATGGTGAGGAATGAAGCTGATGTTAAAGTACTTTAAAATAATTATAAGTGAGTATTTCACTATCAATAATAAGAAACGAAGGAATTTTTAATCTCATAGAGATAAATGAATTTTCCTTGGACACACAGGAAAGAACAAAGCTTAAAAATTCTTTAATAATAATCCATGAAATATTTTAGAAAGTAATGAAATCATTATAGTGTATAATTAGTTGAATTTTTATTGAAGTAGTGATTAGTTTCTAGATGATATTTATGAAAAGGTAAACAACTTAGGGGAGCATAAGGGAATGAGGAAAACTAAAAACAATACACTGGTTATGAGTGGAAAGAAGTTAGACATGAAATATTTTAGAAGCTAAAGAGAATAAATGAAATTGGTGAGCACAATATCATCTATGATCACACAGTGTCCGTGATGGTAAATATAATGCAATATCTACGACAAAAATATCTCTTATCCTAGGTAGATCCAATATTTTTTAAATAAGCCTCAAAATTTGGGAATTAGGTTTAGATGATGAATGTAGATATTAAAAAAAGAATGTTTTAAGGATGGAAAACAATAATTTGATTTTGGAAAAATGGTTTTTTTATGACCAGATAAAGTAATATTGAAAAGAAATTTGAATCAAGGAATTATTGGTGTGTGATGGATACTCCTAGATCAATGTAATAGATGTAGACGAAACATTTTCACCCATGGAAAGGCTATTTATAATTATACTACTCTTAGCTATAGAAGTGAAAAATAAATTCATTGTTTTCCAAATGGACTTCAATTCAGTAATTATAAATGGAGTTATATATGAATGGTTTTATATCAACCAACTAGATAGTTTTCATTACCATGAATATGGGAATAATTGTTTTGAGTGATTTAAGAACTTTATAGGATAAAGTAGGAACTAAAAGTGTGTTGTTCAAGACCAGATCAATTTTTGAAGAAACTCATGTTCCAACAAGATAGGATTGATTACAATCTCTATATTGACAATGAGAGTGATCAAACAATTATGGTTCTAGTATACATACATGAAATAATATTTGATGGATTTAACATAGCACAATGTAATTAGTTTCAAAAATTCATGAGGTGTGAGTTCAAAATGTTTATGATTGGTGAGATGATATTTTTCCTCGGTCTTCACATGTTACGAGGAAGGAATTATGCATTCATCTCTCAATAAAAATATTCTAAAAAAGTTCTATTTTTTTTAATGAATTATTCCATGTTAATTATGACATCAATTGCTACCCAGATAAATTTTTTGAGGAGTGAAAAATCTAGAGTGGTCAATTTCATAGAATAAAGGAAAATAATTTGGATATGATTATACTTAATAGTAACATGAATTGATATTTTTTTCCACTTCTTAGGATTAATAGTACTAAAATAATCCCAAATAAAAACACGTTTTAGTGGTGGATTAAATAATGTGTTATTTCAAATGCATAGTGTTTTTTTCTTTATAATGAATCATTATAGAAGGAGTTACTTGGATATACAGATGCTGATTGGTTTAGTTCAAAAGATAACAAAAATTAAACATCAGGTTGTGTATTCTATCATAGATAATTGTGAATTTAATAGACTAATAATAATTGATATTTAATTTAATTGATCACTAAAAACAACTAATATATTATGTCTACTGAAGACTATATGTAACTATTTTAGATAAATAATAAACTTAATGATATAGGAATTAAAGTGAGGTATCTAATTTAAATCAATTGAGATAACTAAGTGATATCAATATGAGTAAAATTTTAGACTATCATTCAAGGAAAATAAAATAGAAACAATGTGTCACATTATCAAAGAGAAAGGTGATAAAAATTTGGTGAAATTGAAATATATTTCAACTAAACATTAAGTAACAAAGATCATGATAAATTCCTTACCCAAGAAATCATTTTAGAGGAAGTTTCTAGCACATAGAGTCTAGTTGTCCCTTACACTTAAATAATATCGATATAGAAAACACACTCCCCAAGATAATCTATAAATTTACATATTTTTTTTAATGATTATTATTTTAATTTTTTGGACCAAAAAGGCATGACCTTTGATTTCATTGAAAAGGGGAATAACTATTTTTCGTGAAAGGGGGAAGAGATTTCTTAAACCCTTTGAGGGTATGATTAGAGATGAAAAATGGGTAGATCTATTCTATGATTAATTAGGGGGATTTTATCTGAACCTAATTATGCAAAAGTTGGAGTTTAGATAAATATTATTATGTTGAAATCATTCTATCATTGATTGTATATCTCAAATGGGGGACCTTTTGGTTCATGATACCAGTGGTATACCAAGAGTGGTTCACTGGGTAAGATTGATGATGGTATCAATCAAAAAAAGGTATATATAAAAAAGTGATCCATTGATGATATTTTAATGTTACTCTTGTTTCTCACATCTATCATGACTCATTAGTCTTAGAGTACATATTGGGTAATTATTTGATCACTTTTTAGAGTCATAGAGGGTGAATGGTGTGTGAAGTAGAAAGTGTGCTAAATGTGTCAACAGGATTGTGAAAAGTAAGTAAATAAGGTTTAAGTGTTGTTAACATACCCAAAGGGAGATATTTTTGGTAAAAATACATTATTATATAATTTCAACGTTTTTGGGCTGTTTTTTTGTTGAAAAATCAGGTTCAAAAAGTTCAAAAAACGTTTGTTGAAAAAGAAGGGTAATAAAGTGGTTCTAAAAACACATAAAAGTGTTTAAATTTTGAGTATAAAACTGAAAATTTTGGTTTTTCATGATGTATTTACATAAATATGTTTTTCTTCTATGGTCATTTAATAGTTACATAGTAGGTGGAGTCTGTAAAGGAGTTCATAACTAATGGCTCATGAAATTTTATGTAGCAGAGACGTTGCATGAGAAATACCTAAAACCATGCTTTAATAATGAGAAAGGAAATTAAGAAATGGTATAGAGTTTTTATAGGAGGCCAATGGGAAAATAAATAAATTTCACTATGGCCTCATCATTTGTTGTCAAGAGGTGATTATTGTATATAGAACATAAAGGGAGTACACTATAAGATGCTAAAAAAGGAGAATCATGTACAGATGATATTTCATGAATGAATTGATAGTAATTTTGGGATTAGAGAATGTATTGGGGATATTTCCATATATAGGGATACCCTAATTGATTCATTTGGGAGAGATAAATTAGCATAGAAAATCATCACTATATAATTTTGCTCTGTCAAAAGGTGTTTCTGCAAGAAAAGATAAGAGAAGCACATGAGTTAGTCTATGAAGTAAGAAACAATAAATAAAGTTAAGTGAAGTAGTATGTGAATGAGGTTCACAAAGTAGTATACAAAATTATTTCACAAATTGATATTCAAAAGTGTATTTTGTGAGAAGCAAACCACAAGGGACTTTCTTTCAGGGAAATCCACGAAGCAATAAATCTTGAAGAGTTTGTGTGATGTAGTCTATAATGAACTTATCTAAAAAGATTTTTTAAGAAGGAATGGATCATAAAGAAGAGGAACTTTTTAAATCTTGAAGATAGTTTACAAAATAAAATAGTTCTAAATATAATTTTTTACAAATTAATTTTTATAATGTATAGATTAATTCATCTCATTAATGAAAAATAAGCTTCATGTCATACCTATTTCAATGTGAAACCATTAAAATCTAATACAAATAATTAAAATATTCATCATGAGGAGTAGTGAGTTCTTTTTAAAATATGGATCAAAGTGTTTTCAAGCATGAATAGTTGTAAAAGAGGGGTAGTGAGACCTCTATGAAAATTGTAAAATAGTAGTGCACTTTAGTGATTCCATTACATTAGAATATTACCTTTTTATAATGATTGGATTGGATTAGTTTGTGTAAACCATGTAAAATTTTTGTGACTGTGAAGCTTAGGTAAATGAGAGTACTTATGAGAGGGGAGGGTGAATCATTAGTACCTATATTTTAAACTTTTCATGAATTATTCCTTTTAAATAAAACCCATGTGACCAATTAAATCCCTAATCCACTCTAGGATCAGTCTCCATTTCTCATATGTAGGAAAATTAATTCATGAAAAACGAAAGATATTTTTATAGGATTTGGTATCGATGTGGGAACCTACCATTTTCTATGATCAACCCACGTTTGTTTCATAGATTTTATTATCACTATTATCTATAGTGATCAAAGGTTTTGAATTTTTTTTACAAAATGTCTAAAGAGGTAACATACACTTCTTTTAAAGGATTAATGGAATTATTTATATCTAAAAAAATAGTTTTTCAAAAGACTATCCTAGCCCTTGATAATGAAAAAGGCTTTATTGAATTTGTAGGATGTGAAAACACCAAATATAAAGATCTTGTTCAAGAATATCTCAGCTGATCAAATGATATTATTTCAATATTAGGACCATTGGTTTCTTTATCAATATCTATAAAAAGGATCAAGAGTTTTTTTCTTCACATATACTTCATAATTCTATGGGATGCGATAATATTCCCCTTATTCACATGAATTCCATTAAAAAACCACATATCATAATTTTATTCTCATTATCATGGATATTAATTAATGAGTAATAACCAATAATAATTCCTCAATAAATACACGAGAATAATTTCACTTTAAATACTCGATAATTTTGTGGGTATTCATAAAGTGTTCATGAAACCTTGGTATCATTTAAATATACCTAAAATAATAGGGTATTTATCCATAATCCATATAATACCATGGATTGTATTAAACCATTCATGATGGCCCATGCATTGTGGACAATGAATAACTTGTTGAATAGTAGATGTGGTTCCTATAGTTATCTCATTTTAATTTCATGCATGAATGTAAAACTGAATGCATTATTATTTTGGTCACACCCAATTTATAAAATAATCTCAATTATAATATAATTTTTCTACTCAATAATACCTCATTTAAATATTATTTTACCATAAAAAGGTCATGGTAACTCCTCATACCTACAGATCTTATGGTTGAACCTCCTACCGTTGCAGCTCACGGTAGCCCCTTATATCACCAAGGGAAAACAATATTATCTTCTAATTTGAAGTAGCACATCTCAATTCATAAGTAACTGTAGAATCCTATTTTCATAACTAGCAGTAGAAACCTCTTACCATCAAATGGAAGCATTCCTCTGTTCAACCAGTAGAAAAATCAATGTTTTAATGGTAACATTGTGATTTTTTTTCTTTTGTATCATATCTAATTACCCTTATATGGGTCTTTTTACCCTTTCATGATCTATGGACCTTGTGGGTTACCCTTACATCAACTACATATACCCTTATTCCAGTGTGATAACTACCCTTATGTGAGGGGTTACCTTTACACAAGATTTTTTACCCTTACTCAAGAATGAAAATACCTTTATGTATCCTTCAAATTCACTTATGAAAGATTCCATCCACCCTTATAAAACATTTACAATTGTGATTATACCTTTACATGATACTCTATGTACCCTTATGTAGGTGTTTCTTACCCTTATGTAGCCCCTAAGTAACTTTGCATAGTGAAATATCAACCTCAGTACCCTTATGTAGCACTCTTATGTAACCTATTTACCTTTACATAGATGTACATATACCTTTAGGAAAGACATGAATACCCTTACCCCACACTCAACCTGATTTGATTACCTTTATGAAATATCATTGGGTACCTTTACACATGTAGGTGTTACCCTTACAGGAGTAGTAATTTTTTCAATTACCTTTAAGTAGGTAATGAATAACCATACTTAGGTAAATTTACCCTTACGCATCATATAGATTGTGAGGATTACCTTTATAAGGGTTCTATAAAATTTTAATTACCTTTACAAAACAATCCAATTTGACTCCAAAGCATCTAATTATTTTTTCAAACACCTTAATAAATTCTTCACTTATCATCAATAAAAAATAAGTCCTATTTTCATGGTCCTATTTTCAATTATTCAAATGTTATATAATGTGAAAAATTAAAATATATTTTTTATATGTAATATGAAATATTTCTAGTTCAAAAATCCTAATAAATTTTATAGTTATTAGTTTAAAACCATTATAATATAATCAAAAAAATCCAACGACTCTTCAATATACACCTTTGGATTTTTTTCAACCAATACCAAAACTTCAACATAACTAATAATGAGTCATAAAATTACACCCTTCCTCAAATATAAAATTACTAAAACCAAAAAACCATATACAATAATTTTTTTGAGTGAATTACATATCTTTTTTATATGAAACTTTTGGAAAAGTGATTTAGATACTCCCCCTCAATTCTCATCCACTTTGCTCCCCCTTTTTGTAATAGTCGTAACTTCATATTCACAAAAAAAGAACCACACACCCCTTAATCAAATAGGATTAAAATTTTATCCCTCCTTGAAAAGATAAGCCATAGTCTTATGGTGGTCTCAAAAAAGTGTTTTTAATGTTTTGAATGGGGCTGAATACCCATGTTTAGACTTAATGTCTCAGATATATCCTTAGGGACAACCTTGGTGAAGATATCTTCCAATTGATATCATGTTGGAATAAATTAAAACTTTATATCTTCATTTTCCACTTCATCCTTGATGAAATGAAATTGTATATCAATATTCTTTGATCTTGAATGTTGGAAAAGATTTTTAAAAAAATCTATTGAAATGTGATTATCATAGTGAATTCTGAGGGGATTTTTAATTTTCACCATTAATTCATCCAACTATTATTTTATCCAAATAATTTTAGTGAAATCACTTATTTTAGAAATATATTTTCCCTCTACAGTACTTAGTTTTATTGATTTATTTTTTTATTGTTCCAACTCACAAATATATCTCTTAACAGGAAAATCCCACCTAAGGTGGAACTTCTATCATCAAAATCACCTAACCAATCAGTAAATATATACCATAAAAGATTCAAGTTTTTATATTTCCTGTAAATTATCCCATAAATAAATGTTCCTTTTATATATCTATGAATATTTTTGGCATCCATAAGATGTCCCTCATTTGGATAACTCTGATATCTTGCACAGAGATTCAAACTATATATAATGCCTAATCTGGAAGCTATTATAAAAAGTAGACTCCCAATTATTCTTCTAAATTTTATTTGATTAAAACTATATCCATTATAATCCTTATAAAAATTCAGTCCTTCTTTAATTGATGTATACACTGGAAATGATTCTTATATTTCAAACTTCTTTAATAAATATTTGGAATACTTATCTTGGGAAAACAATGTAAAATTTTATTTTTTGAGAGACTTGTAATCCTAATAATTATCTTAACTCACCAAGAATTGAAATTTCAAACTAATTCTTCATTTAATATGATAAATCTCGATAGTCATTTTCATTATCACATATAAAAATGATATCATCAACACATAAAATAATAATAATTTTACTTGTCTTAATTTATTTGATATATAGGTTGTTTTCTACTTTGAATTTAAATTTTTTTAACTCTTTCAAGAAAATGTATAGCTTTGAATACCATGACCATGGGGAATATTTTAATATATAAAGATCCTTACTCAATTTAAAAACTATCATGTCATCATTTTCAAGGAAAACACATCAACTTTATCAATATACACCTCATCTTCAAGATCACTATTTAAAAAGGATGATTTGACATCCATTTAATAAATGATTTATTTATTGTAAACTACACCAACAATGAACATTGTAAGGTTTTAAAACATAAAAACTATAGAAAATGTATCTTTAAAATAAACAGATTCTACCTAAGAGTATCCCTTACATACAAGTCTAGATTTATTCTGAAAAACCTTTACCTGGTCATTTAGATCATTTCTGAAGACCCCTTTGATTCCAATGACATTTTTATCATCAGGACATGGAACAATATCCCATTTGGAATTCTTGTAAATTTTACTTAGCACTTCATTCATAGAATCACTCCACTCTTTAAGTTCAAAGTCTTCTCTAAATTATTTAGGCTTAATTTTAGAAATAAAAGATAACTAATTTTACAACACCAACCTTCTTTTAGTTGGTTCTATTATGTTTTCATCATATATCAACTTTATTATGGTCTATATAGGTGCAGAATATATTTTAATGATGTTGTCTATTTCCGCACATTTATTCAAAATTATATATATATATATTTTTTATTTAAAAAATTACATATTCATAATTTTGTTTGATATGAATCGACAATTTTTGTATAAGGTTAAACTTTAGGTATTTTTTCAATAACTTGTTCAAAAACCTATATGTTGTTTTCAACAACTTCTTTAAGAATGATTACATATGAATCATGATTTATGGCTTGATTTTCAATGATTTTAAAATCATAATAGTCAATAAGTACCTGAATTCCCTTATTCCATCATTTATATCCTTTCCCCTTAGACAAATATCCAATAAATACACCTTCTTTAGCATTCTTATTTAATTTCCCTAGATTTGAGTATTTTATTTTGATGATATAGGGGATCTCAAATACTTGAAAGTATCCAACTATAAGTATAATTTTATAAAATATTTCAAATTAATTTGGATATGAATTTCTCTAAATAAAACATAAGTTTTAATGTGAAAATCAGTACACACTACATCCGTCCAAAAGAATTTTGATCTTCCAAAATCAACAAGAATTTTTCTCCCCATTTACACAATACTTATATTCATTATTTCATCAAATCATTTTTTTTATGGTGTATAAGGGGTGATATATAGATGTATTATTCCATAATTTTCAATATGATATTCAAAATATATTCCAATGCATTCCTTCCCATTTTTAGATCTCGATTTCTTGATGTGAATACCAAGCTCTCTTTCCACTTATCTCCTATAAATCTTGAACATATAGATAATGTGTTCCTTATGATTTATAAACAAAACTCTTGTAATTATTGTGAAATAATAAATAAATGTGATAAAATACAAGTCACATTTTATATATTGATGTCTTATAGGTACACAAAAATACGAGTGAATTAATTATAGTGGCCTTTTTGATTATGTATCCACTCTCTTGTGCTTCCCTTATACCATCCTCCCTTTCTTTATGGGTTTACAAGATTGATATTTTTCTAACCTTAATTGAGGAAAATCCTGAAATATATTTTCTTTAGATATCCTACTTAAATTATTTTGAACAATATATCCATTTTTTTATGACATGGATTGTTTTATTCTATAACACTGAGATAATAGGAATTTCTAGGGACTCCAGTCTGAAATAAATTTCCAATGGTTATTTATCCTATTATAAAAATCATTACATAAATAATTATCTTAATGATAATACTATTTTTATTGAATATTATCTCATTTAATTCATCACTTAATTAAATGACACTCAATAAGTTATGTTTTCTCCCATCAATAAATAAAACCTCCCGTGAGTTCAGTCTGGATGGTTCAATTTTAGCTAAAATAATTCCCATAATTTTTAATTAGGACTCATTTCCAATGGCCCAAACACTACCGTCATATTACTCAATATTATTTAGGATCTTAGTATCCCCATTCATATATGAAGATAATCCACTATCAAGAATCCAATATCTTCCTATTTTTTTGGCATTTAAATCAACTACCATAATTAAGGATTTTCCAGTCTTACATTTATATATAATCTTCCCATATTTATTTATTTTTTGTTGTTGATATAGAATCATGGAAAAACACTCTTAATTATATTTAAATTGATAGTAACATCTTCTATAAGTTTCCTCAAGTCCTTAAAACATATTTTGGGTAGACACTACATATGTGTTTTTATTCTTCATTTGTATTCTTATAAGTCTATTTATCCTATTATTGAGAATATCCCCCTAAATTATATACTTATCTAATTCATGGGGAGATACATATTATAGCATAACTAAATTTTTTTCCCCATAACTTCCACCACACCGAAAGTGTCCCGTAAATTTGTATCTTTTATAAAACTATTGATTCTGTCATTAAATGTCAAATTTCGATTTTAAAATAAGAACTACCTTATTTTTATTAGGTTTTGAGGTAAATTACTCTTTTTGGTCAATCTATACCACCCTAATGGAGGTAAACTTCTTATAAGGGTTTTTATTAACCCAGGTTTTCCTGGAATTACTCATGAAACCAACTCTATTAGGTTGTACATATTTATCATTTTTAAATTTAACAGGTCTAAAATTTACCAGATAAATGAAAAAAAATTTATGACCATTTTGATATGATTTAGAATTTTATTAAATGAATTTAATGTAATAAATATTAATCTTTATAATTTTTATTAGACTTGAGGTACCTTAACTCATACTTCTTAGGTTATTCCTCCTGAGAAGTTATATTCTTCTCCAGTGCACTTATAATTCTTTATTAATCATCCACTTTTACCTTGAGAAGATTTATATCCTCAATATACTCATATTCCTTATTATGAAACTAATTTTAGACCTTATTCAGTCTATCAAATTCATTATTATATTATTAACTTTCTTCTTAATTATATTATTTATTTCTCGATAGACATCACATTCTATTTTCTACATTTGAATCAAATAAAATTAATTTCCTTCTTCTTTACTACTAAAACTGTCACATTTTATTTCAATATATTCTATAAACTTAATATATCTAATATAACATTAATCCTATGAATTGTTACTTGTGGAAGAACTGTATTCCTCATATTTGATCAACATGATTCTATATTTCATTCCAAATGTCTTCTTTTTTTATTTCATAAAAGTTATTGTATATTTTAGCATAATTTGTTTTCAAATTCTACTATTATTTTTCTTCTTCATATTCATACAATTTAATAGATTTATTCTTCTTTGAAAGATCTATATCAAAATATCCAATACCACCACAATTAGAACATTTAAGTGGAAACTTTTCTTTATAACTAATTTTTCCCTCTAAAGATTTTTATATTTGAGAGAAATGAATTTCTTGTGATTCTCATCACTTTCATCATCTTTTTTTAAATCACCTGAAGGGGGGATCATTTATTATTCCTTGATCATTATCTTATTCAAATATTTTAATGTCATTTTTTTCCTTTTTCTTGATGATTAGTTATTTTATGATTATATAATTTAGGATAATATTGTGAAATTCATGAAGAGGTATATCTCGGATTTCATCAAAAGCTAAAATATTTGGGTCAAATATATTAGAAAAGTTTCTCATCAATTCTTTGAACATATTTGAATGATAAAGTTTGTCACCAAATCCTCCAATTTGGATTACAATCTCATTTATCCATTTGAAATAGTTATAATTTTTTTAATCTTTATCCATTATTATATATTTAAATTTGACACTCCAAATTTTTATTTTTATTTGATTTTGATGTTTCATTTGTATATATTATCTATTTTATCGCACATTTCCTTAGTTGTTTGCATCTACATCAACTTTTTATCCACTTTTTCAGATAAATATGATAGTATATAATTTATTCCTATCCGATCAACCTCACTATTTCTCTTGTATTCAAAGGTCATTACATTATCTCTTATAATTGGTGGACAAATAATAGTCACAAAATCACTTCCTTCTATACCTTATGATAAAATATATGGAAGCATTCAATTATTCCATTCATAAAAATTATTTCCATAAAAATGGAACTCCTTTAATATTCATAGAATTCAAAATCCCAATAATCGACTTCAAAAGAGTAAAAACTCTGGGGAACCATGTTTTATATGATACCACTTGTGAATCCTAGGTCAGTAAGGGTATTACTAAGGTGGGGGTGAATTAGTAGTGATTATCTCTCATTCATTTTATAAATTATTCCTTTTTAATGAAACCTATGTGACTGATTAAATTCATGATCCAGTCTTTAATCATCCCCCTTTATCGCATGCATGAAAAGAAATACAAGAAAAACACAAGATATTTTTAAACAATTTGGTCTCAATGTGAGAAATAACTCCTTATAATTATCAAACTATGTCTATTTATTGAATTTTATTATCATTACTAATTATAGTGTTCACATGTTTAAAAAAAATTTCACATAATATTTAGACAGGTAACATCCACTTCTTATAAAAGCTTAATGGCCTTATTTACATGATAACCACCAGTTATTCAAAACATCATCCCTATTATTGATGATGGAAAAACCTTATTTTATTTTCAGGATGTGGAAACATTAAATAGAAATATATTTTCTGAGAATATATCAACAACACTAATGATATTACTTCAATATCATGAACATTATTTTCTTTCCCAAACTCTACAAAAAAATGTTCAAGAGTTTTCTATTTCACGCACACTTTATAATATGATAAGATAAAATAATATTCCTTATCTTTATAAATACATAATTAAACAAAACCAATGGATAATAATTTTATTATCATTATTATAGATATTAATTCATTAGTAATAACCCATAATAATTCCTTAATAAATCCATGATAATAATATCACTTTAAATACCTGATAATATTGTGGGTATTCATCATATATTCATGCACCCTGAGTATCATTTAAATACACCTAAAATGGTGGGGTATTTATCCATCATCCATTTAACACCACAGATCATTTTAAACCATGCATGATGGTTCATGCATCATAGAAACTGAATAACTTAAAGAACAATAGATGCGATGCCATAAATTATCTCATTCATTTTTAATTAATGAAAGTAAGACTGAATTCATTATTATTTTAATCTAATCCCATGCATAAAATCATCTCAATTGTCATATTTGTTTTTTTCTTGATCGTACCTTATGTGAAGCTTCTTCTACTATGAAATGGTCATGGTATCTACTCCTACCATCAACGCTTAAAGTAGCAACTCCTACCATTTCTGCTCATTATAAAACCTTTTACTACAAATTTCTTATGGTCGCATCTCCTAACTTGTGATAGAATGGATTTTTTCTTAATAAGTGGTAAAAAAATATATTGATAACTTGTGGTAGAAACCTATTTTTGTCAAATGTAATCATTCCCATATTCAAGAATTAGAAAAATAATTATTCTAATAGAAGCACCATGATTTGTTCTTTTGTATCATAGCCTGTTACCCTTACGTAGGACTTTTTACTCTTATGCGATCCAAGCACCATACATGTTACCCTTACATCAGCTACCTATACCTTTATTCCAGTGTGTTATCTACACTTATATGAGGGGTTACCTTTACATGATCTTTTGTAAACTTATGAAAACATGACAATACCTTTACATAGCCTTAAAATACCCTTACACATGCTTCCAGCTACCCTTATATAGGCTTCAAAATTGTTCTGATACCTTTACATGAGCCTCCATGTACCCTTACACATGTTTTATCTACCTTTACTTTACCCTTGAGTACCATTACATAACATTGTATCAACCTTGATACCCTTAAACAGTACCCTTACGTAACCTGTTTTTCTTTACATAGTTGTACATGTACCTTTATGTAAGGCGTCAATACCCTTACATAGGACCCAACCTGATTTTTTGTACCTTTACATATGTATTATTTACCCTTACATAGGTATTGATTTTCTCAAATAACTTTTTTTTGGTGATGAATACCCCCACATAGGTAAATGTATCTTTACGTAACATGTAGTTAGTGATAATTACCTTTACATAGGCTGTAGAAAATTTGAGTTACCTTTACATAACCATGTAATTTGAATCAAAAATTATTTACGGATTTTCTCAATCACCTCATAAATATTTTCATTTATACTTATGAAAAAAAATTCATCTTTTTTTGGACTTATTCTAAATTCATAAAATTTTATAATAATGGGGAAACACAAAAAATATCTTTCAAAATTCATAATAAATAGGTCTAGTTCAAAAATCAACAAAATAAATGTCACAATTATTGGTTGAAAATAATTACGATATAATAAATAAATCCGATGGCTCTTTGGTGACTCTTTTATGTGTTCATTTCTTTAATTATTTTTATGAGAAACAAAGAGAAGATAGTTTTTTAAAAATGAAGTATGATAATAAGGGAGATTTTTTTTAATCCTCCATACCTTTATTCACCCCAGGGTATTTATCTCAGTGGGGTTAACATAATTCCATGTCTTAAGAGAGGTATGGGTGAACCAAAACATATTTTCCTTTTCAATATCCATTAATGTTTCAAATAAGTACCTCCCTTAACATATCCTATCACTTGAATAATATATACACTAATCTTATATTTTATGAAACCATATTTTAATAGAGAAAAAAGAAATATTTATATGATTATTTAATTGGTTTTCCTTAAAAAGTAGTCTAATGAGTTTTAAAATCTATATTTCACACTTCAATTACTACAAATGATCATTTTTTACAGTTAAATGAGATAAGTATCACTTAAATTTATTATTGATATTAATCAAAGAAATAAATTTACAATATTCATATAATTATAAAATTAAGTATATAAACATGAATAGATGGATATTTTTTAATGTTTTTCCACTCTACAATTTATCCATCATTATCTTCATACACCTTTTTTGTAAATTTCCCACACACTAATTAGTAACTCACCATAATCACTTCTTATATTTTTTTAACATACATCATTAAAAAAAATCCTTATGTATCTCTTTTTATTTATCTAGTATGAAAGCTCACTTTCTAGGTAATAAATTTTACCCATGATGGTACACATTCAAAAAATAAATTTAACCAAGATATCTATTTCCCTATTTAAAGTGACCAAAAAATAACTTATGTAAAAACTAACAACCCAAAATTTAGGTGTATTTATTTATTTTGAACATATATGTATTTTTTTATATATCTATAAAAGACTCCAAAACAATTCGATTAATTCATCCATAAAAAATACTATCTTTACATTATGTCCATCATCTAATCAATGATATATATATATATATTTGTGTGTGTGTGTGTGAAATATATATAATAGTTTGGATTCCTGCCTAAGGATTTTGTTTCTTATGCATATAATTCAATTCTCTATTTAGTGTTAATATGTCTGTTAACACTCATTTGGATTTAAAATAAGTGTTCTAGTAGCTCGGTTGATTTCCACTAGTAGTTTTTTATTAAAATATTAATTCATATTAAAAAAATGGAAAATTAAAACTTATAAAGTTTTCTAATTACAAAATGTAACTTCACTATTGATCCTAAAATAGGGTGTTTAACTAAGGATATGAGTTGTTTAATTTTTAAGTGAAACTGATTCACTAAGAAATGTTAGAAATGTATTTTTAAAGGAATTATTAAAAATAAATAACCATTTCTTATTTATTATTGATCTAACCACTCCCATAATTATTCATCATTTATAGAGTATTGTATAGGATATATAGTTATTGTAAGAGGCATCATTCATAAAGAAATTTCTATATATCAGAGATATTGATTGGAAAATGTTAGATATTGGAAAAATAGGTATGGTTCTTTGATTCTGAAATGCGCATCTAATTTATAATCTTCTCTATCCATATTTATCAATTACTCATTGAATAACCCAATGAAATTTTATTAGGATATTCATATTTTTTATACAAACCTACTACCCTTTGTATTTTTCAATTTTGATGCACTAATTTTAATGAATGTTAGTGATAATTTCTAAGGGTATAATCAGAAATATATTCATAACATTTTTTTATGAATGAACATTTGAACCCATTATACATTATTTGATAGGTATAGATGAGATGAATCAAACCCATTTTGAATCCCTAAATTTTAGTTATGGTTTGGGAGAAAATTTAGATATAATGTTTTAGGAATTTCAAATTCTCTATAAAATTTAGGAGACCAAGAATCCAAAATTTGAGAAAGTATGCCCAAATTTGAAATCTTGGAGTTGAGATATACCACCCTTTTATATTTTTGTGTTTTTAGTGATTATATATTTTTTTCAATGGTTATTAATGGTGCTCATGAAGTGGAAAACATAGAATCTCTAATAAGGAATCACTGATATAATGAGGGTCATCTGATCTGGGATCTGGCAATGCATGAGTGAACATCTATAACATAGGTCAATAAAACATTATTTGGACAAGGTCACTATAGGAAACCATCCTCTATGATAGATCAAATAGTTCTTTCTTGAGATACATAGCCCTACCAATTTCATGGGAAAGTTTCTTGAATGGAATATGATACACGAATACCATCTATTTAATCTTTATATGAGGCGACAATGGTCAAGCCTTGCTGAAGGTGTAGCATATGGGTGACGTGGCACCCTGAGAGTTTTTTACTTCAGGGGATATGTGGTTCTAAATACTAATAGGAAACAGAGTATGAGAGACTGCTGAAGCACACATGGAGGGTGCCTGGGGTGCCACATGGACTCTCTAATTGACTAAGAAGTGGATCACATGTGTAGGTGTGTGTGGAATTCAAAATTAACACTCAAAGTTGTGTTGAAATCCTTGTGACATCCTAGATCTGATGGAAACATGTTTGTGCCATTTTGAGACTTTTTATGGAAAAATAATGTATTTGATTATTAAATTGGTTGGAAAATTATTATTAAAAATATAATAAAAATTTAATTTATCAAAATGAAGAGTTAGAATGATTTATATCCTCAGGTCATGATATGCATGTTTATTAACATGACTTGACTCGTAGATACCCCACCTGGTCTGATATTAGGCCATGTTTTCCACCCAAAGTCTGCATTTAATAGGCTAGGGGTTTGTTACTTGAAATAAATAGGCATATCACACATGATGGGAGGCATTAGTCTAATACACCTATACCCAACACAAAAATCCATATAGGATATAATAATATAGGCTTAAAAACAAATACAACTTCAAAATATATAATTCATGTGACAAACACTATGATACACAAAGGATTAATAATGAAAAAACCATAAAATAAAAGAAAAAAATACATGACGAACAAAACCAAAGGGGATAACAACATAAATCAACTAATTTGAAGGGATATTCACCCTGAAATATAATTATACATGAAAATAATATACTATTATCAACTTAGATCACCACTAAGCCCCCATTCCAATAATACTATGTCTATTAAAGTCTTTGATGAAATATTTTTCAGCAATATAAGACATAAAAAGTGTAGGAAAAATTATCATGTTGGGGTGAGTATATAAATATATAGTATGAAACCCCATAAACCATAAAAGAATAAAGGATGGGCTAGTCATCTTAGAAAAAATATGGTAATTGATAACATAATCAGGGAAGAAGTGCACACAAAAGAAAACTCAAATAGTCCTCCAAGTCAAAGAACTGGGGACAACTAGTTTTGCTAATCAAAAGTTAGACATTAAAAGGATATCCAAAACAACAAGAAACACGATAATATAATATACCCAAATAAAATATAAAAATTTCATATCTTTAACCATGGTGGCATACCCACACATCACCAAGATATTTTTTGATCGATGGAGAATCCAATCCCTGATGGAGGACCCACTCCTCATCAAACAAGGTCATCAAATGAGGGATTTTATAAAAAGAGAACCCATAACATAATGATTCCTATAACATTGATACGGGGAGTATAAACCTATATTAAACTTATGGAGGGAATGTTCCTCTTCGAGTAGTGTGAGTTTAACAGGAGAGTATAGATCTCCAGGGATAGAGGGAATACACCCTTAACATAATGGGGGTACTAAATTGTATTAATTATGTGGAGGACACACATCTCATTAGTGATGAGGGAGTAATATACCTATGTCCAATATATATTACCTTTATACTAAGTAAGTAGTGGAGTACTGAACTCTAGGAATAATATAGAGGATTTTCTTCTTACTGGTTTTATGTTTCCAAGGATGTGGTAGACCCTATGTCCACTTTTATCATCTCACCTGAACATTTTAATCTGCCTTATAGTGCCCAAACCTACCTAAAACATGATACAAGTATCCTTAGGTGGTATAAAGGATCACACTATCACACTCTATCTGTAAAAATATTTAACATATTCTATTTACTTTCCCTAATCTAATATATAGATGAAAAGATATGCAAAATCACATAAAGAGATTATTTTAGGTCTTTCTCAATAGGGTTCTCTTGAGTAATGATGTGAGAAATATTATAATTCCAAAATACCTAGAATTCTAGTTCCATGACACAATAAAAAACACACATCATAATCAATGGTTTTAATCATCCTCTTTGTGACACAATCTGCATTTTCATTCCATAATTACCTCCATCATGCTATAACCCAAGATTTCAGTTATCGTTTTCATATCAAAATAACATTATCCATTAAACACCTATCTCCTCACATATGATTGTATTAGGATATGTGGATACTATATAAGTTTAACTACAAACACTCATTACACTAATAAGGTGTGATCATGACATAATATATAGAGTCACATCATGTTCCCCCTTATCAAAGGTTAAAGGGGTATTCATGATACCCCTACATCATGAAATGAAAATACCCATCACTACTCATTATAACTTCACATGGAATAATATCACTAATGTAATTATTTTTTCCTTCTCTACTATTTTTTCATCTCTATTCTATTGTAAATCACCAATTATATAACCTTTCAACACAATTTCCAGTGTTTTCCCCTCAATTTTATCAGAAGATGATGTAGGGATTCAAGAGAAAGATTCATCAAAGTGATATTGGATAAAATAATCACAACAATAAGGGTTCAATCTGAAATATGAATTCTCATAGAGACTGGAATGGGATTTATAGTAGGAATATAATAAAGAAAATAATTAATTAAAATATATATATAATTTATCAAAATAAAATGATAAAAAAGCATGAGATGAGTAAAGAGTATGACCTCAGATCTTATCTATCAATGTTACATGAATCAGTACTATATAAATTCTAAGGGATCACCATGTGATCATTTTCAGTTAAAGGACCATCTAAGGTGGATAAGGCTCCAAAAACACGCAACAAAAGGTTGTGAGGTTGAGGTGAAAAAAGGAAAATTTGATAGAGAGGTGGTGTGACCACTATTTATAAACAAAACCTGGGTTGAATCTCACATTATGCAACACTAATAGTTTAAGTGTGATTCCTCATAGATGAAACAAAATCATGGTGAAAAATGAACATTCATATTGTAAAGGACCTTCATTAATTCAAAATATAAAAATCATGGTGTTTTAAAAACCATTCACATCACCTTGGAAAACTCTATAAACCTTTATAACACTACAAAACTTAATCCCATATACGACATGATAAAGAGTTTCACAAGAAAAATCACCAAATGTTAGATTAACCAATGGTTGAATGAAATACATTGTTTAATTTACACTATCATGGCACAACAATACCTATATAAGATAAAAAATAAAGATTACAAAAGTCATTCACCTCATACATGAATGCCACAACTCTTCATTCTACAGTACCCATCACTATAATATAGATTTATTAGTCACAATGAAAATTGATACCACACCATAAGGAGAATTCCAATTAAAAGAACATATAAAGGGTTCAAGAGAAAAAATAGGTCATTACATCCTCCATAACATTTTTAACCCTAAAAAGAATAGGATAATCAGAAAAGGTGAGGGCACTTAGCTCACATTTGACTCCAACATTCCCATGAAATTTCTTGATGGTTACCATGTTATAAAATCACTCACACCAAATTTATCACCTGGCCTCAAAGGATCATCTCCTATTATTCCTCAATCATTAATGGGTATTCCTATAAGGTAACATTATCCTTACATCCATCTTACCCTGGTTGATGATGTGTAATGGGTACTCAACTATGACACATGGAAAACATTGTGCACTGAGTCTAATTGTGGGGGAGGGGGAATTATAGGAATTAAAAAATCTCACCCAACCCATATAGAATATGGAATAACTTGATTTATCTAGGAGATAACTAACTCACTTAATCAAATCTTCATAAACCATGTCATGATGAGACCTTTAAAAACACATGGTCTCCCTCATAGAACTCTAAAGGCCTTCATCATCAGTTTGTGTGGGACTCTTAAATCTCTATGTTACCCTCATCTACTCCTATATCACATATAACTTCTCAATCATAATTAATACTCACTCCGACCCTATAAACGATAACTCTCTAATCTCCACTCATTATAGGGGTGGCCTACAATGTATTTCGTACAATACCTTGAAAGGTTCCATCTTGATGGTGGTGTGGTGGATATTGGTCTATGAAAACTTCTCTAAGAGATACTGGTCCTCACAAATCTAACCAAAATTGATCACACAAGCCCACAATATATCTTCCATAATCCTAATTTTTTTCTTTATCTACTTATCTGTCTAGAGGTAGAACATTTTTCCATCTTTAATGGTGCCATGAATTCAACTTGAAAGATCATACATATCCAGGATGTAAATGGAGCACCATAGTTAGATATTATCACTAATTTTACCACATATAGATGGATTATAACTTCTGTATATAAGTGCCCCAATATTTCCACCTAAATCTACTCCTAAAATAGAAGGAAGTGAGAAAAATTTCTTAATTGTTTGATGAACATCCATATTTTATCATGAACCTTTTTTAAAAAATGGATTTGTATTATAAAGTCCATAGATATACCATCTAACTTCTACTTTGTAACTTTTAGGGGTTGTTTAAAACCCACATGAACCTGGTTTTTAACCTTCATCTACTTAAAATTGAGGCACAATAGGATAAACTCAGAAAAAATTATATTTATACCAGGACACCAAAACTAATTTCAAAGGTTTTGGCACATCCTTAACATGCCTATATATACCACTAAGGATCAGGTATGTAAATACCTCATCACCTCATCATGTAGTGGGACTCATATCAATATGTATCCTTGAAAGATGTTAAAATGATCCCCACATTTAGAGAGTCCATCTGGTGAATTACCTCAATATATCTAGTTATGAAAAACCTTGAAATCGATGTATCTCAAATAAAAATCCATCAGATGTTATAGAAACGAAGGAGATAATAATAATGATATAAGATAATAAAAATCATCATCATCCAGTATAGATAATTTCTTCACTTGTAAATACTTACATGCCTACTCCACTAACTGATCATGGTATTTCTTACTAATGGTATCAACCACCACATTTCATATTCCTAGGTATAGAAAATTTCAAATTCATAGTCCATTGAGAAATAGAACTAATTCCTATGACTACGGTTAATATCACTCTAAGTGAAGATGTATATGAGGTTCTTATGGAATATATATAATATAAATCACTCACCAAGAATGTAATTGATTCATAACTTCAAGAAAAACCCCAATTTTTCAATAATGGGTTTCACCATTTTTATCATGAGATCTCTACTATTTAGAGACACAATAAGTCACTATTTGTCTCTACAATAACACACAACTGAGACCATCTCTAGAGGCATAATATAACACCACATATTCAACTACTTGGAAATATTTAGAATATTATCACTTTTGAACCTTCGATTTAGCTTATTGATGGATCTATAACACCACTCAAGATAAATGAAGTTATTCCCATTTCAAAAAAGTGTTCTAATAGGAGATAAAACCCTAGATAAGTCTTCCTATAATCTCTGATAGTATCTCACCAACCTAAGAAAACTTTTTACATCAATCATGATCTTAGTTATCTCCCAAGAAACTAATTCCCTAATTTTTCTAGGTACACATATACTATTCCATCTAAGATGACATTTCCTAAGAAGTCAACCTCTCAAATCAATAAATGAAACTCGAAGAGATTTTTTGTTTAACTTTTTATCTTAGAGAAAGTATAAGAAAATACTAATATTATTATTTTTCTCATCCTCGACACTGAATAGAAAATGATGTTATCAATTAATACCACTAAAAAATTGTACGAGAAGGGATGAAAGATCTAATTCATGAGGCCCATGAACATATTCCGGTCATTCACCACATTAATAGAAATTACCAAAATCTCATAATACCATTAAGATATTGGAATACTATCACTGGGTTATCCTTCTCATAAACTGAAAGATGGTGATTGATGAACCTATGATTAGCCTTTGAGAACCACTTTACTCTCTTTGATTGGTCAAAGAGGCATTTTATCTTTAGTAGAGGTTATTTTTAATTGAATTCTACTTGATCCAAGAGGTTATGTCAATAAAAATCTCCAGTATTCCATATCATTCCCTATAAAACCACATTGAAGCTATATAAGGGGACATGATATGATTAATAATGTCATGAACCGTCACCAGGACCCATGCCGTGACTACCCCAAGCCCACCTCCCATAGCCTAGGGGCTGAAGACTAGCAACAAAAACATAAATCCCTATAACTGGGAAGGAATTGCCTTTATGAAACGTAAACACACACAAAACCAGAGTACAAGCAGAAGCAAACACTAAGTAAAACAATATATCAAGTGTGCTGAAAGTACAAAGGGGACCAGAAATACACGCCCCACAATAAAGTACAAGAAAAAGACAAAACAACAGGAAGGTGTCAAGCTGCTCTTGGATCGTCCTCCGGAGTCCCTACTTGAAGGGTAGGTACAGATGGCCACCTCAGCTCTCTACGTCCGTCTGTCAGCTCTGGGTACCGTCTCATCATGGAGTCCACCTCCGGGTACCGTCTCGTCGTGAAGTCCACATCCGGGTACTGTCTCGTCATCACGTCCACCTCCCGGTACCGTCTAGCTCTACAAGCCTCAACCTCGATCAGTGATGTCCATCGTCTGGATCCAACACAATGTAGTGCGGGTGAAGCCCGTGTAGGGGTGAGTATACGATACTTAGTAAGGACCCCGAGACCCCCGAAGGTCTCCCTGAATCCACAAAGGATACACAACAAAGAAAATATACAATCACAAAGTATCAACCAACACTACTTCAGTATATGCCCATACATATACCTAAGTCATTAAATCTAGTTCAACTCCAACTCACGAGCTCAAGTACAATACAGTCCACATAGGATAGTACAACCCAATTCACAAAGGAAAGCACAACTCAATCCTTATAGGAAAGAAAAACCAATCCATGTTGGAAACAAGTCAATCATATCGAAGATAATGATTGGAAGTCAAGATTCAGCTCACACAGGTATACATAATTTGTAAATCAAACAGGGGATGATCAGATGTAGTTACTGATTTATCTACCTAGGACCCACATAGGATACTAGACCAGCTAAGCTGTCGGACCCACATAGGATACAAGTACTGTAGTCATCACTGCCGAACCCATGGAGGATTACAATATAGTTGATGTTGTCGTCGAACCCACGGAGGATTCCAGTACGATGGTCTTCACCGTCGAACCCACGGAGGATTCCAGTACAGTTGTCGTCGTCGTCGAACCCACGGAGGATTCCAGTACGATAGTCTTCACTATCGAACCCCAGAGGATTCCAGTATGGTTGTTATCATCGTCAAACCCATGGATGATTCCAGTATGAAAGTCTTCACCATCAAACCGACAGAGGATTTTGGTATGGTTGCCATCGTCGTCGAACCCACGAAGGATTCCAGAATGAAAGTCTTCACTGTCGAACCCATAGCTGCTGGGGAACTCCTCCACTATCGAGTACAGTGGGTCTGCTGCTACAGCCAAGCGCTTCCCACTAACCTTGGACTTCTATAGTACTCCACCTATCTAGTACTGTGGGCCTGCTGCTACAACCAAGCACTTCCCACCATGGGTCTGCCACTACAACCAAGCACTCCACCTCATACCTATAGAGGTACTCCTTCTGTTGAGTACCACGGGTCTGCCGCTACAACCAAGTGCTCCTCCTCTATGGGTCTGCCTCTACAACCAAGTGCTCCCCACTGGTTTATCGAAACACTCCGAGTCAATCAATCAGCAGTCGTCAAGTCCCAGCCTGCTCTAGGGTTTCCGCACACAGCACGCTCCTTCCGGGAGGGTCCGCTCCATGAGCCAAGAGGTCGATACATCAACTGTCACGTAGAACAATGTTGATGTATCAAAAAGTTCCATCATTCCAACATGAACACAACACAACAGATGACGCATCAATCGGACGCCCGATCTGAGAGTTATTGAGATTTTCGTCATAGGGGCCCGGTTGGTTTTAAACTAAAACCAACCCGACTGTACTATAGCTGCATCCAAACCTTGTGTGAAGTAAGACAAAAGGTCCGTCTCACTAAGAGGAATCCAACAATGTCCACAGCATGTCAATCGGATGTCCGGAGCTCAAGATATAAGCGTTTCCGCTCCGAGGGCCCAGTTGGTTTCATGTTCAAACCAACCTGGACATACCCAATGTTCTCTGAAACCATAAGTGTAATATACCGAAACGACCGTCTCGATCCAAGGATCACATCTCAACTGACAGTGTGTCTATCGGAGGTTTGTAGCCCAAGTTGCGTGCGTTTGAAAAAACCTGTTTGTTTTTAGGGGGTTTTGGGCCCGGACCGACCCGGTCCGAGACCCCCTGGGTCGGCCCGAATAGGGTCGACCTGACCTAGGTCTAGATCTGGCCCATTAGGGTGCGGCCCGGACCGGCTGGCGCGGCCCGACCCAGCGGGCGCGGCCCGATGCGGCCGGTCCGGCCTGGGCGGGCGCGGCCCGCATGGCTGGTCAACTCGACCGTTTCGGCCGAGCAGGAAACGGTGGGGAGGCACTGGCTCCCCCCTTGATTGAAACGGCGCGACGTAATGCCGTGCCCTCCCCAAAACCCGGAACAAAAAAGCAGTTACGGGCCACTGCGATGGTCTCCTCCGGCGGTGCACCGCCGCCGCCGGTCGCCGACACCACCTCGCCGGGGTGGCGCGCCGCCGCCGCTCTCTACGGACCATCGGACTCGCACCAGTGGTCTGTTTTGGCTGCCATCTGCATCTAATGTCTTCCGGTGACCCGATCTTCACTACAGAGGTTTCAAATCGCCTATGTGGCCCGTTCCGTCATCGCCCGTCGATCCGCACATCAATTAAACAATCTCCGGAGTCTTCAAATCGCCTCAGTAGCCCCGTTTCCTTGTCGCCGTCAATTCACACATTGACAAAAATCTGCGGAGGGTGGTCGGTCCATGTTTGTTTGGACCATGCCTATAATGACCCATACTTTACATACATTGTTATTACATTAGAATTGAAGCACACTTATTATTACATATAACAAAACCAAGAAAGGACCGTATAGGTATAGTGTCTTACGAAACTGGGAAACATAAACAACTGGTTCATAAAGAATCTACTTTGTCTCCCATTTATTTCATCATATCTAGAATGACTTTTTGGCATATTCTACTTAATAACCATATTCCTGACCTGGGGAAATAAAACATATAAAAGGGTGAGCTCAAATGCCCAGTAAGGGTAATCAAAAGAAATATCAATCACATCATATACATAAGCACATAACTTTTGGAAATCTTAACCTTCAAAAGAGATCATAATTTCATAACATGGGATAAATCATAGTAGTGAAATGTAATCCCAATAATCATAACTTAAAACATGAAACTTCATGGAATACACACATAATCATAGAGAATCATTTCTTGTTAGTCAAGACTCATTTCCAAGAATATCTTAGTGGACAAGGTCCATTTTTGAACCGAGTTACCCTCGTTTCAGTCCTGCTTCACTGAACCGGTATAACCTACCGTTCCATCCATGTCTATCTCATGATATATAAAATCTTTAACCAATGAATTGGAGGGAGATATTGGTCCCACCCATCTCATAATGATACCATTCTTATGTGTGCCACAAAATCATAAACCATACATCATAACATAACCCATGTAATAAAAATGGGGATCTTAAACATCGTGACATCATAAAACAATTCATATAAGATAAATGAATTCATAAAAATATAATTCCATCACAACATAATCAAATCAATGTAATAATAGGGATAAAAACAGAACCCTTTATTATCTTAGATGGAAAATAATTTTGATAAAACACTTGAACTCCATTCTTGAGGAAAATATCCTTTCTGATTCAAAAACACTTTTCCTTTCATAATATGTCGTACAATTATAAACTAAAAGAAGTTTATTAAAATCATAATTTTAAACTTGTAAGGATGGTTCTTGGAAATAATGTTTTAAAAATCCATTCATGCCGTATAAGTTAAAAAAAACATTCTTCGATCTTTTTTCAGAAATGTCAAAAAAGTACCTCGTACGAAAAACGACGAAAGATTCCTTTCATATCCTTTACTAAAAACTCACCGAAGGGTAAGATTGGATTTAAAAAATTGTAGGTGGATGGAAATAATATTACATATTGAGGGAACATGGATGTGGATGATAAAATACACCCTAGTAAATACCAAAGTATAAGCAATCTCGAATAAAAAGGAGATTGTGATTTTTCCCTTACCTTAGGTCCGATATGCTTTGTACATGTCCGAACCTCCAGTATAATGATTTAAATAATGTTATTGACTTATTGTAGAATCATAATTATTCTTATGATATCATATATGGTCATATTCTTAGCTTCTTAGTAGTAATATTTCATTGCTACTTGTTATTCGGGTGTTTATAACTTTTTGTTCTTATGCGTGTTTTGTCGAATAAATTCTTATTCTTCTCTTTAGGTTATAGATACCTCATTTACAGAATGGTATTAGTGTAATATATATCATATACATTCATTCAATACATTTATATAATCATTATGAAATGAAGATCATGTAGAACGAGTCGCATCACATCGTGGAGACGATATTCCGTACGTACGCACGAGTGATGATATCGTTCCTATGATCGTGGAATTGTATTGGAGTGTATGTATACTATTTCAGAATCATTATCACTTTATAATAGTCATATATAGTCATTATTTACACCATTATACCCATCTAAGTGAGGTGGTGGTGGAAAATAGTTTACACCACGGCGTGGAGACGGTATTCCGTATGTACGCACGCGCGGTGATTTCTTTTTCCGTTGGATGGATAGATGGTGAAATAGGGTTGTTTCATAATTATAATAACATATCAGTATATGAGTGATACTGATGTTATTACTTCATAATGAAACAACTAAATAAGAAGAAGTGGAAGAAGAAATAAAGATGAAAGAATCGGTAACGGACATTACCTCTTCTTTGAAGTGCTTCTTTGAGACCTTCTTTTAGGGCACTAAAATTGGTCTTTGAAGAAGACCAGGACCTCTAGGATATCTCTAGGGAAGTGGAGAGGATAAAGTGTCAGGGTTTTTCCGATCTTGAAGGCTCAAAGTGGTGTGAGGAAGAGAGGGAGGAGGTGCCCTTTTATAAGGGAGGTGAGGGGCACCTTTAGAATAACTAAAAATATTATTCTATTATAAAGTCAAGTTTGGTTTTAAATAGCTCCAAATTGATTTATTTCGAGGCTAAGGTAAGGATGGGTAGAAAACCTCTCATCCAATAGAATTTAGACAAGTTTAGGTTCCTATTTTAACCTTATCATTTAGATTTAACATTAAGTTAAATAATTTTACTTTTACCGTGTCTTCTTGTGTTCTTATTCTATAAGATTAATAAACATACTATATCAAGCCAAAAGAACCCCAAGTTGTTTATTATTAATATATATAACCTTATCTAAGTCATTTGGCCGAAAATAAATTTTTAGGAATAAAATAACAATTATTAATATAATATTTGTTTTTTGAAAACTATTTTATGTCAATTTTGACACTATTTTGTAATTGATTATTTGTGAAAATCATAATAGAATGATAAGTTCGAAAAAAATTAATTAAATAAATACTAAGATGTCATAATCACCTAGAAAATTAGTATAATTCATAAAAAGTCTCAAATTATATTTATTTGGGTATTTATAACATCAATTTTGTCAATATTTCATTAATAAGATAATTACTGCATCATCGTTGTGTCATAAATAAATTAAATTATCTAATGTCTAAAAATTAAAAATAAAATACCATTATGTAGGAAATATTTTTATATTCCTAATGAATATTTATATTCGAATTTATCTTATGTATAACCCCATATTAAAAATGATTTACTTATTAAACATTGATTTTAACTATTTTAACCCTTCTTTAAATAAATTAATAATAAATGTCCTAATCTAATCCAAGTGGGTCTAAATGGTCATATTTTATTCCTAAGGTTGTTTTTGGTCGAATTAAACTTGTCCAATAGAATTAGGACATGTGTTAGGGTAATAATAATATCATTTTTACCCTTAATTACCCTATTTACTTTTAACCGTGGTAAAAAAGTAAAAAGTTACTATTTACCAAAAAAAATTTATCTCATTGAACCACATTTTAGTCCTTGATATTAACCGTGTCTCTCGGATTTTTGAAATTCCACTCACAAAAGCGGTAAGATTAAGTTTTATGAAAAATTCATTTATTTTAACTACCACTTAGTGGTTTCACTATTCATCAAAAATTGAAAGTTTTCAGAAAAATACCAAAATTTCACCCTAGGCTAATTTCGATATTATTAATCCAAAAATGAAGTCTATTTTGAAAAATAAAATTTCAAAAAGTGGTTATCACTATTCATAACGGCTAGTTTTAATAATATTTTAATAGTATATCGTTGTTTAGTGAAACTCGGTATTGCGTACGACACAAGCTATCGAGGAAGGTCGAGATTTCATGTAAAGTAAGCCAAGCAAGTGTTGTGTGTAGAAAAAGATTCCTTTTATGATTTATATAACATAAAAGTCTCGGGTGTTACATTTTACCCCCATTAAAAGGAATTTCACCCTCGAAATTCGTCCCTTTGTAACAAATAAATGAGGATACCTCTCCCTCATCAAATCCTCAAGCACCCATGTAGCTTCTTCTAATTGGTGGTTCCTACATAAAACTTTCACCAATCGAGTGGTCTTGTTTTGTAGGACTTTTTCGCTACGATCCAGAATCTCTATCGGTTGTTCTTCATAAGAAAGATCTTGCTCCAGCGGTACAACTTCTGAGCTGAGTACATGTGAAGGATCAGGTATGTACTTTCTCAGGAGAGATACATGGAACACATCGTGAACTTGAGAGAGATTCGGTGGAAGTGCCAATTGGTAAGCTACCTTCCCAACACGATCCATTATTTCGAAAGGACAGATATATCTAGGTCTCAACTTCCCCTTCTTTCCAAATCTCATAACCCTCTTCCAGGGAGATATTCGTAAGAACAGATTATCACCCACTTCAAACTCTAGGTCTTTTCTTCGGTTTTCGGCATAACTTTTCTGTCGACTCTGAGCTGCTCTTATGTGTTGTTGAATAGATCTGACATTTTCTGTCATTTCATCAACGAGATCAGGTCCTAATAGCTTTCTTTCCCCAACTTCATCCCAGCAAGTTGGAGTCCTGCATTTCTTTCCATAGAGAGCTTCATAAGAACCCATCTGAATACTGGAGTGAAAGCTATTATTATAAGAAAATTCCACCAAAGGTAGGTGTTGATCCCAACCACCTTTGAAATCCATAGAGCAAGCTCTCAACATATCTTCTAGAGTTTGAATTGTTCTCTCCGACTGACCGTCTGTCTGAGGATGATAAGCAGTGCTGAAACATAACTTTGTATCCAGAGTATGCTGAAGACTTCGCCAGAACATTGAGGTAAACCTCAGATCCCGATCATATATAATAGAAAGTGGTACTCCATGCAATCTTACCACTTCCTTTACATATATCCTGGCAAGCTGATCCAGAGAGAAATCCTCTCTAATAGCAATGAAGTGTGCAGATTTTGTAAGACGATCAACTATGACCCAGATAGCATTATTGCCTTTGGATATTTTAGGAAGTCCTGTGACAAAGTCCATAGTGATGTTTTCCCATTTCCATTCGGGTATGGGTAATGGTTGTAACATCCCCTTAGACTTCTATCTCTCAGCTTTAACTTGTTTACAAACCAAGCATCGAGAGACATATTCAGAAACATCTCTTTTCATGCCATCCCACCAGAAGTACTCTTTCAGGTCCCTATACATCTTCGTGCTTCCAGGATGAATAGAGAATGAAGAACTATGAGCCTCATCCAGCAGCTCCATCTTTAATTCAGGGATGGGAGGAACAGAAACCTGATTCCTGAACATTATTATCCCATCACAATCAAGGTTGAATTCAGGAACATTACTCACCTTCTTTTGTAACTCGACATCTTTTTTCTATGCCTCTTTAATATTCACATGTATAGATGGTTGAACATTCATTTGAGAAAGATACGATTTTCCCCCTTCCATTATAATTCCAAGATCCATCCTTTGTAAATCCATAAATATTGGATCTTTTGTGATCCTCATCATGGATAAACTGGCATGGTCTTGTCGACTTAATGCATCTGCCACCTTGTTTGCTTTCCTAGGGTGGTAATGGATTGAGCAGTCGTAATCCTTAATCAGCTCCAACCATCTTCTTTGGCGCATATTCAGCTCCTATTGTGTGAAAATATACTTTAAACTTTTATGATCAGTATAAATGTCACACCTTTATCCATAAAGGTAATGCCTCCAAATCTTTAATGCAAATATTACCACAGCTAACTCCAAATCACGAGTTGGGTAATTTTTCTCAAGTATTTTCAAATGTCATGAGGCATAAGCTATCACCATATAATTTTGCATAAGAACACACCCCAATCCCTTCTTGGATGCATCACTGTAGATCAAAAACCTTTCTCTACTACAAGGCAGTGTGAGCACAGGTGCACTGGATAACCTTATTTTCAACTCCTTGAAATTCTCTTCACATTCCTCCGTCCAAACAAACTTAACTCCTTTCCGGGTCAACTTGGTGAGTGGATTAGATAATCGTGAAAAATCTTTCACAAAACGTCGATAATATCCAGCCAAACCAAGAAAACTTCGGATCTCAGTCACTGTTGTTGGTCTCAACCATCTTTCAATAACCTCTGTGTTTGCTAGATCCACAGATATCCCCTCTTTTGAGATTATGTGACCCAAAAATGAAACTTTTTGAAGCCAAAATGAACTCTTGGTAAATTTGGCATAAAGCTTCTCCTTTCTCAGGGTCTTCAATATAATTCTCAAGAGATATTCATGTTCTTCCTTGCTCTTTGAATAGACAAGAATATCGTCTATAAAGACTACCACAAACTGATCAAGATAGTCTCTAAAGACTCTATTCATTAGATCCATGAAGATAGCAGGGGCATTAGTAAGACCAAATGGAATCGCTATAAATTCATAGTGTCCATACCTTGTATGGAAAGTCGTCTTTGGTATATCCTCCCTTTTGACCCTAAATTGATGATACCCTGAACGAAGATCAATCTTGGAAAAGTATTGAGCTCCGCGTAGTTGGTCAAATAGGTCATCAATGCGCGGGAGAGGATATTTGTTCTTGATAGTGATCTTGTTAATTTCTCGATAATCAATGCAGAGTCTCATTGATCCATCTTTCTTCTTAACAAACAGAACAGGTGCTCCGCAAGGTGACGCACTTGGGCATATGAACCCCTTATCAAGATTCTCTTGGAGTTTCTTCTTCAATTCCTGCAACTCAATTGGGGCCATTCTATAAGGTGTCTTTGAAATAGGAAAAGCACCCGGTACGAGTTCTATTGAAAACTCAACTTCACGATTCGGTGGAAGACCCGGTAATTCCTCTGGAAAGTCATCATCAAACTCCCGTACAATGGGAATATTCATAATTGTGAGTTTCTCACAAACCATTTGAGATAAATAACCTTCATTTAGTAAAATCAAGACCCATAAGATGGAAGTAATTTCCACTGGAAGGTTATGTTCATCCTTGCATCGATAGAAGATCATAGATTGATCTGGAATATGAAATGTGACTTCTCTTCATTGGAAATTGATATGAGCTCCATGTAGAGAAAGCCAATACATGCCAAGAATCACATCAAATTCCACTATAGGAAGGATCACAAGATTTTTAGGAAGCACTTTCCCACAAACATCAATCAGAGAAGAATTATAAAGTTTTGATGCGACTGTTGTGCCATTAGGGGTTGTCACAGCTAACTCAACATCTAACTGTTGAGGTAATACGGTGATATCCTTAGAAAATTCTTCAGAAATAAAGGAGTGGGTGGATCCAGAATAAAATAAAACATTTGCTACTTTAGAGTGGATGGTAAGTGTTCCTTTCACCACATCGTTATTGTACTCCACATCACTGATAGAAATTGCATGTGAGTTTCCTTTGTCTATAGCCTTAAGAGTTTGTTGACGTCGACCATCATCATCAACCCTTGGATTTTGGCATTGATTGGCATAATGCCCCATCTCCTTGCACTTGAAACATTGAAGTGTAGTTGGTTTATTCTGTGCATCCCTTCCTTTGTTTGCATTATTAGAAATCTTCTTCTCATTATTACGGCATTCAAATGCCCGATGACCTTCCTTTCCACATTTGAAACATTTACTTGTCCCTTTAAGACAACTCCCTCCATGTTTCTTTCCACACTTTGAGCATAAGGGAAATCTCATCTTCTTTTTAGTGTGCTCTTTAGATTTTCCTTTGAATTCCATTTTCCTCTTCTTATCAAACCCGTATGACTGATGGGTTACTCCAATCCCCATATCAACTTTGAGAGCACATCGAACGATTTCCTCATAGCTATTGAAGTCCCTTATGGATAAGTCCCTTAGAAGACTCGGTTTTAAGCCACTAAAGAATCGATCGATCTTACTCTCTGGTTGGATAATAATACCAGAAGCATACCTTGCAAGTCTTGTAAAATTTTCTTCATAGGTACGAACAGATTCATCATCCTTTTGCTTCAGTTCAAGAAACTCTTTCTCCATCTTTGTTCGGAGAATACGAGGGAAGTACTTATTGAAAAATAAGTTCTTGAACTCGTCTCATTCCATTGACTCAATTTAATCCCTTTGCCTTGTATTCTTAATAAGATTCCACCATTGATCAGCATCACCTTCCAAACGATACACTGCTAAGATGACTTTATCATGCTCAGAACATTGAATAACTGAAAATATCTTTTCAGTAGTACTAATCCATTGTTCAGAAACAAATGGATCAGTAGACCCGCTGAATGAAGGTGGACGCTGTCTCATGAAGGATTCAACAGAATGTTGCTCCTTCCTTTGCTCGTTTGGAAGTCCTGCATGATTCATATATTGAGAAAGTTGTGTGAGCATGGCTACAAGATTTCTCATTCCATCTCCCATAACATTTGGTAGCTCAGGGGGACAATCATTGCATTTCCTGTCGCATTCCGAATTAACACGGTTCCTTCGGGTTCCAGCCATTGACTAAATCCAAGAAGAATAGCGTGAGCAACACTAATTATAATAGGAAAACCACACAATCAAGAATAAAAATTCACACTTAAGAACTTATCCTAGGTTATTCATGGCCATTTCTAAAACACTAAGATTGTGTTCTATACTTAGACTTATCCTTAGGGTTCTTACTAAGGCTTTCACATCCTAGTTTCCAAAGGTTGACTATACCGTTCCTCTGATACCAACTATAGCGACCCATACATTACATACATTGTTATTACTTCAAAATTTAAGCACACTTATTACAACATATAACAAAACCAAGAAAGTACTGTATAGGTATAATGTCTTTAGAAACTGGGAAACATAAACAACTGGTTCATAAAGCATCTACTTTGCCTCCCATTTATTTCATCATATCTAGTGTCCCTTTTTGGCATATTCTACTTAATAACCTTCTTCCTGACTTGGGGAAAAAACATATAAAAGGGTGAGCTCAAATGCTCAGTAAGGGTAAACAAAAGAAATATCAATCACATTATACACATGAGAACATATCTTTTGGAAATCTTAACCTTCAAAAGAGATCATAATTTCATAACATGGGATAAATCATAGTAGTGAAATGTAATCCCAATAATCAAAACTTAAAACATGAAACTTTGTGGCATACACACATAATCATATAGAATCATTCCTTATTACTCAAGACTCATTGCCATGACTATCTTAGTGGACAAGGTCCATTTCTGAACCGAGTTACCCTCGTTTCAGTCCTGCTTCACTGAACCGGTATAACCTACCATTCCAGCCATGTCTATCTCATGAGATATAAAATCTTTACCCAATGCATTGGAGGGAGATATAGGTCCCACCCATCTCATAATGATACCATTCTTATGTGTGCCACAAAATCATAAACCATACATCGTAACATAACCCATGTAATAAAAATGGGAATCTTAAACATTGTGACGTCATAAAATAATTCATATAAGATAAAGGAATTCATAAAAATATAATTCCATCACAACATAATCAAATCAATGCAATAATAGGGATAAAAACAGAGCCCTTTATTATCTTAGATGGAAAATAATTTTGATAAAACACTTGAGCTCCATTCATGAGGAAAATATCCTCTCTGATTCAAAAACACTTTTCCTTTCTTAATATGTCGTACAATTATAAACTAAAAGAAGTTGATTAAAAATAAACATGTAAACTTGTGAAGGAAGCTTCTTGGAAATAATGTTTTAAAAATCTATTCATGTCGTATAAGTTAATAAAAACATTCCTCGTACTTTTGTCAGAAAAGTCAAAAAAGTACCTCGTACGAAAAACAACAAAAGATTCCTTTCATATCCTTTACTAAAAACTCACCGATGGGTAAAATTGGATTTAAAAAATTGTAGGTGGATGGAAATAATATTACATATTGAGGGAACATGGATGTGGATGATAAAATACACCCCAGTAAATACCAAAGTATAAGCAATCTCGAATAAAAATGAGATTGTGATTTTCCCTTACCTTAGGTCTGATATGCTTTGTACGTTTCCGAACCTCCTGTATAATTATTTAAATAATGTTATTGACTTATTCCAGAATCATACTTATTTTTATGATATCATATATGGTCATATTCTTAACTTCTCAGTAGTAATATTTCATTGCTACTTGTTATTCGGGTGTTTATAACTTTTTGTTCTTATGCGTGTTTTGTCGAATAAATTCTTATTCTTCTCTTTAGGTTATAGATACCTCATTTACAGAATGGTATTAGTGTAATATATATCATATTAATTCATTCAATTCATTTATATAATCATTATGAAATGAAGATCATGTAGAACGAGTCACATCAGATCGTGGAGACGGTATTCCGTACGTACGCACGAGTGATGATATCATTCTTATGATCGTGGAATTGTATTGGAGTGTATGTATAATATTTCAGAATCATTATCACTTTATAATAGTCATATATAGTCATTATGTACACCATTATACCCATCCAAGTGAGGTGGTGGTGGAAAATAGATTACACCACGGCGTGGAGACGGTATTCCGTACGTACACATGCACGGTGATTTCTTTTTCCATAGGATGGATAGATGGTGAAATAGGGTTGTTTCATACTTATAATAACATATAAGTATACGAGTGATACTAATGTTATTACTTCATAATGAAAAAACTAAAGAATAAGAAGTGGAAGAAGAAATAAAGATGAAAGAATCGGTAACGGACATTATCTCTTCTTTTAAGTGCTTCTTTGAGACCTTCTTTTAGGGGACTAAAATTGGTCTTTGAAGAAGACCAGGACCTCTAGGATATCTTTAGGGAAGTGGAGAGGAGAAAGTGTCAGGGGTTGGCAGAGCTTGAAGGCTCAAAGTGGTGTGACGAAGAGAGGGATGAGGTGCCCTTTTATAAGGGAGGAGAGAGGCACCTTTGGAATAACTAAAAATATTATTTTATTATAAAGTCAAGTTCGGTTTTAAATAGCTCCAAATTGATTTATTTCGAGGCTAAGGTGGGGATGGGTCTAAATACTCTCCTCCAATAGAATTTAGACAAGTTTAGGTTCCTATTTTAACCTTATCATTTAGATTTAACATTAAATTAAATAATTTTAATTTTACCTTATCTTCTTGTGTTGTTATACTATAAGATTAATAAACTTACTATATCATGCCAAAATAACCCCAAGTTGTTTATTATTAATATATATAACCTTATCTAAGTGATTTTCCGAACCTTATATTTTTAGGAATAAAATAACAATTAATAATATAATATTTGTTTTAAAAACTATTTTATGTCAATTTTGACACTATTAAGTAATTGATTTTTTGTGAAAATCATAACAGAATGATAAGTTCGAAAAAAATTAATTAAATCAATACTAACATGTCATATTAACGTATAAAATTAGTGGAATTAATAAAAAGTCTCAAATTATATTTATTTGGGTATTTATAACATCAATTATGTCAATATTTAATTAATAAGATAATTACTGCATCATCGTTGTGTCATAAATAAATTAAATTATTTAATGTCTAAAAATTACAAATAAAATACCATTATTTAGGATATATTATTATATTTCTAAAGAATATTTATAGTCAAATTTATCTTATGTATAACCCCATATTAAAAATGATTTACTTATTAAACTTTGATTTTAACTATTTTAACCCTTCTTTAAATAAATTAATAATAAATGTCCTAATCTAATCCAAGTGGCCCTAAATGGTCATATTTTATTACTAAGGTCGTTTTTGGTCGAAATAAACTTGTCTAATAGAATTAGGACATGTGTTAGGGTAATAATAATATCATTTTTACCCTTAATTACCCTATTTACTTTTAACCGTGGTAAAAAAAAGTAAAAAGTTACTATTCAACAAAACAATATTGTCATCTCATTGAACCAAATTTTAGTCCTTGATATTAACCGTTTCTTTTGGATTTTCGAATTCCACTCACAGAAGCGGTAAAATTAAGTTTTATGAAAAATTCAGTTTTTTTAACTACCACTTAGTGGTTTCACTATTCATCAAAAATTGAAAGTTTTCAGAAAAGTACCAAAATTTCACCCTAGGCTAATTTCGATATTAGGAATCCAAAATTGAAGTCCATTTTGAAAAATAAAATTTATAAAATTTCAAAAAGTGGGTATTACTATTCATAACGGCTAATTTTAATAATATTTTAATAGTATATCGTTGTTTAGTGAAACTCGGTATTGCGTACGACGCAAGCTATCGAGGAAGGTCGTGATTTCATGTAAAGCAAGAAAAGAAAGTGTTGTGTGTAGAAAAATATTCCTTTGATGATTTATATAACATAAAATTCTTGGGTGTTACAATGCCCTCCGTGTTAGGCATTATCAATAAACCAAGATTACACAGGGTTTATAAAGAGCAGACAACCAATTTTATTTAAATAAAATTGAATCAAATCATTCCATGATCACTTTAATAAATTCTAAGCATACCAAAATTCCCAACCCGCTAATAGAACATTCACGGATCAACATGATAATAAGTTGATCCACGTTCTTTGTTTTTATTTAGAATGAAAGAAAAAAGGGAATTAAATCATACTTAATTAAAAACCCTACCTCGAAGAAGTCATCGATCGAGGTTCGTCACGAGAAAAAGACGTCGCGGAAGACGGCGTCGCGGGACGAGGCTCTGTAAGCATCGTCGGTTTTTGAATGATGAAGGATGCGGCATCTCGCTTCCTTCGATGTGGAAAGAAGATGCAAATATGAGACAGAATTCTTCGTCGAAGCTTCGGTGTTCTTCGTGTTCTTCGATGAGGAAGGAGATGTTCTTCAGAGCACAAGAGTCCTATCCTTCTTTCCTTACAATGAATCCACCCCCCCAAAAAAATAAGTCATTGCCATATTTTTTTAACACATGGAATCCATTAATTTTAAATTCAAAAAGATCTCATTCAATTAATTTACTTAATTGAAGAGAATTTAATATTCAAGTTAATTTTTGAGGGTTGACTTGACAATAAATTGGTGTGTGGGTGAGTTACAAAAATTAAGTGCACGTGGGAGGTTTTAAAGGATTTGAAGGGGTGGGGCTCGTGTGGGCCCCACTTCACTAATATCCTACCTAGTGGAGTTAGGATGTAGTGTGTCCCACTCCAACCACCATGCCTAGGTTATCACTACTCAGAAAAGAAATAAAAATTGTAGTACAAATTTTTATTTCATTCTTTGGTTAACCCATTTATTTTATAACCTCACCCGAGAAAATGCAACTCCAGAAAAGGTGTTCCTAAGCAATTACCGGTGCCGAGAATTCATCGGTGCCCTCAGATTTCGATTCCAAGCACTGGTTTAAAAGTTAGGAAAACCCGCTAGTTCGTTTACTAAACCTACCAGATCAAAACTTCGGTAAATGATTCCGGGCACACCGGGCCTCAGAATCAGGTGCCGCTAGAAACTGCGTACTCGTAAATTCCAATGAAAATTATGAAAAAAATTTCCTTGGAATTTAAGGGTATTTACATTACTCCCACCTCAGGGATTTACGTACCCATAAATATACATCTCAAACTAAGGAAACAAATGAGGGTACTGAGCATGCATCTAAGCCTCCCGCTCCCAAGTGCTCTCTTGGAGGTCCCCATGCTGCCATCTGATGCACACTAGAGGAATTGACAACCCACATAGGACCCTCTCCTGTAGATCCTCGATCTACATCGGGACCTCTGCAAAAGTTGCCCAATTTTCAAAGTCCAACTCCCCATGGTCGATGATATGCGTTGGGTCGTGCATGTATCTCCTCAGTTGAGATATGTGGAAGACGTCGTGCACCCGGTGCAACTGAGATGGTAGAGCCAGGCCGTAATCCACCTTGCCTATCCTATTGAGGACCTAGAATGGTTCGACGAAGCGTGGAGATAACTTGCCGCTCCGGCCATATCTCCATAATCCACATCGAGGTGAGACCCGTAAGAAGACATGGTCGCCATCCTCAAACTCTAGTGGTCTCCGCCTCCTGTCAGCATAAGCCTTTTGTTGGCTTTGAGCTGTCCTCATCCACTCCTAGATGACTTGGGCCATCTCTGGTCCTACAAGAGCTGCTAAGATTTCTTCCTTGCTGATAAGATAAATCTGGTATCATCCCCTGGATGAACCACATTATTTGCCTAATACAGTCAATCCCAACATGGATGATACTAATCCATACCAAGGATAACGTCGTAAGGCCTCAACACTACTACCAAGAGATCCAACTGTTACTCTCACCTCTAAGGGTTGAGTCACACTGTCGGCATCAGTGTGTGGTCACTGGGTCTCCTCTAGTAGGTATCTCAAAATTGAGGGTCAAGTCAACAGTTTTTAAACCAAAACCTCTTAGAAACAACATAAAGAGAGGATAAGAAATTAAATGACACAAGAAAGGTGTATTTTATTACTACAGCTCAAAGTAAAAAGACACGTACAACCACAACATCAACAAAAAGAAAGCTAGAAGCACCAACAACAAAAGGCCTCCATGCCTGGAACAAGATTCGCTCCTGTCTGCCAGCTTCTGGAGCTCCATAGTCAAATGACTCAATTGCCTGAAGCTGAGCTCTCCCATGTCCACCTGTTCCCTGCGGTCGGGGTGGACCTCCTGGTGGTGGTGGTGGAAACACCTCAAAGCGTCGTCCACCTCCAGATGTACGGCTAGCTCCCCTACCTTTGTCTCCTGCTCCTTGCGATTCACACCGATCGAAACTATGCCTCTGCCTGGGAGGTCCTTCATTTATCTGCTGGTCATCTGTATGGCGGGTCGGACAGTCAAGAGCCATGTGACCAACCCCGCCGCAGTAGTAACACTGTCTGCTCCTAGTAAGTCGTTCTCCACCCTGGGTGCCTCACACACACAATCTTGTGTCATGCGGTCGATCACCTGTAGGTCTGGTCCTCTTGGACCTCTGCGTCATCTGTGTACTGCCCGCTGCAGAAGACTCGGCCGCATGCCGACTAGTGGTGGGTCCTGCTACTAGAGACTGCTCAGCAAGGAAACTCTCCACTAAGAGGTCTCGCTCCAACACCCCTGTCTGTGCCGAGATGCTATGAGAAACAACTGAAGCTCTAATTTCTCGCCTGAGCCCCTGATCGAAGGTTCGGGACCTAAAGAATGGGGCCCGTACCATGTCCGTCGAATAACGCGAGAGATCGGTAAATCTTACTGAGTACTGGGTGACCGTCATGCTACCCTATCACAGCTGTAGTAGCTCTTGGATGCGCACCGCACAGAGGGTGGCTGGGATGAACTCTGAGTAGAAGAGGCTCTCAATGTCTGTCCAGAGGAGAGATGCCTCGTCGTGCACCTGGAGGATCAACCTCCACCATCTGCCTGCTGCCGTGTGCAGGAGGCTCGCTGAAAGGATCACCATGAGGTCAGCTGGTGTCCCCGCTAACCTGAAAACTCGAACTACAGCCTCCAGTCAATCCTCAAATACCTGAGGGTCCGTCTCCCCGCAGAACCTAGGCGGTCTATAACGCTGAAACTCGTGCAGTGCACTAAGGCAATGTGCACCCTTAGCGGCTGAGGCTGGTGGCATCTATGGCTTGATGGGTAGAGGTACCGCCGGTGCACCTGCTGTAAAAGGGCCCTGCACTGAGACCTCGTCGCTCGGTGGGCTGTCGTATTGAATAAAGAACGAAACCCTTGTTGGCTGCCATCGTGGGGACATCCTGAAAAGAAATAGGTGCGCCACGATTAAAATAGTATAACTGGTGAGCTGACACAAGGTAATCACAAAGAAATTTTTTGAAAGACACATGCAATCAATGTTTTCGTGCACTGAGTCGGAAATCAGAAGTCAGGATCCTGGTGTACGGATATGTCGGCCGCCACACCAACACTGGACTCCCTGGACTGATAACCACACTCAATACCCTTTACACTATTGCTTCACATAGAATAAAGATCAGAGTTCTGAGTTCTGTGGTAGAATCGAACTCCTCTAATACCAATTTGTCACGTCCCATCCTCGGGACCCGTGCCATGACTACCCCAAGCCCGCCTCTGAAAGGCTAGGGGCTGGAGACTAGCAATGAAGGCGTAAATCACTATAATTGGGAATGCATTGTCTTTATGAAATGTAAACACACACACAACCAGAGTACAAGCGGAAGCAAACACTAAGTAAATCAATATAACAAGTGTGCTGAAAGTACATAGGGGGAAGGAAATACAAGCCCAACAGTAAAGTACAAGAAAAAGACAAAACATCAGGAAGGTGTCAAGCTGCTCCTGGATCTTCCTCTGGAGTCCCTACCTGAAGGGTAGGTACAGATGGCCACCTCAGCTCTCTACATCCGTCTGTCAGGTCTGGGTACCGTCCCTCCATGGAGTCCACCTCTGAGTACCGTATCGTCATGAAGTCCACCTACATGTACCGTCTCGTCATCACATCCACCTCTAGGTACCATCTAGCTCTACATTCCTCAACCTCAATCTGTGATGTCCGCCGTCTGCATCCAACACAACGTAGTGCGGGTGAAGCCCGTGCTGGGGTGAGTGTACGATACTCAATAGGGACCACGAGACCCCCAAAGGTCTCCCTGAATCTACAAAGGATACACCACAAAGAAAATATACAATAACGAAGTATCACCCAACACTACTTAGGTATATTCCCATACATATAAATAAGTCATTAAATCCAGTTCAGCTCCAACTCATGAGCTCAAGTACAATCCAGTCCACACAGGATAGTACAACCCAATCCAAAAAGGAAGGCACAACTCAATCCACATAGGATAGCACAACCAATCCACGCAGGAAACAAGTCAATCATATCAAAGATAATGATTGGAAGTCAAGACACAGCTAACATAGGTATACATCATTTATAAATAAAAAAGGGGATGATCAGATGTAATTACTGATTCATCTAGCTGGGACCCACATAGGATACTAGAACAGTTAAGCTATCAGACCCACGTATGATACAAGTACTGTAGTCATCACCGCCGAACCCACGGAGGATTCCAATACGGTTGTCATCATCGTCGAACCCACAAAGGATTCCAGTACGATAGCCTTCACCGTCGAACCCACAGAGGATTCCAGTAAGGTTTTCGTCGTCGTCAAACCCACAGATGATTCCAATACGATAGTCTTCACCGTCGAACCCACGACGGTTTCCAGTACGGTTGTCATCGTCGTCGAACGCACGGAGGATTCCAGTACGAAAGTAATCACTATCGAATGAATGGAGGATTCCAGTACGGTTGTCATTGTTGTCGAACCCACGGAGGATTCCAGTACAAAAGTCTTCACCGTCGAACCCATAGATGTTGGGGAACTCCTCCACTATCGAGTACAGGGGGCCTTCTGATACAACCAAGCGCTTCCCACTAACCTTGGACTGTTGTAGTACTCCACCTGTCGAGTACTGTGGGCCTGCTGCTACAACCAAGCACTTCCCACCATGTGTCTGCCGCTACAACCAAGCGCTCCCCCTCATAGCCTACAGATGTACTCCTTATGTTGTGTACCATGGGTTTTCTCTACAAGAAAGTGCTCCTCCACTGTGGGTCTGCCGCTACAACCAAGCGCTCCCCACTGGGCTATCGAAACACTCCGAGTCGATCGATCAGCAGTCGTCAAGTCCTAGCCAGCTCTAGCGTTTCTGCACATAGCACACTCGTTCCGGGAGGGTCCACTCCACGAGCCAAGAGGTCAATACATCAACTATCTCATATACCAGATTTTATGTATCGCAAAGTTCTGTCATGCCAACAGGAACACAATGCGATAGACGACGCGTCTATCAGACGCCCGGTCTGAGAGTTATTGGCTTTTTTGTCCCAGGGGCCTGGATGGTTTTTAAGTTAATCCAACCTGAACGCACTCCATCTATATAAAAACCTTGTGAGGAGTAAGCCAAAAGATCCATCTCACTAAGATAAATCCAACAAAGTCGATGACACGTCAATCGGATGTCCGTAGCTCAAGTTATAAGCTTTTCCACTCCGAGGGCCTAGTTGGTTTTGTGTTCGAACCAACCTGGCTGTACCCAAAGTTTTCTGAAACATTGAGTGTAATATACCTAAACGATAGTCTCAATCCAAGGATCGCATCACAACTGACAGTGTGTCGATCAGAGGTACATAGCCCATGTTACGGGCGTTTGAACGAACCTGTCCGTTTTTTGGGGGTTTTGGGCCCGGACCAACCCGGTCTGAGACCCCCTGAGTCGGCCCGAACCCGGTCGACCCGACCCGGGTCAGGGTCCGGCCCATTAGGGTGCGGCTTGGCTCATCCCGGCATAGGCGGCCCTGCCCGGCCTGGGCGGCCCAGCCCGGTGGCACCGGTCCGGCCTGGGCGGGCGCGACCCACATGGCTGGTTAGCTCGGCTGTTTTGACCGAGCGGGAAATGGGGGGGAGGCGCTGGCTCCCCCCTTGATTGAAACGGCACGGCGTAATGCCGCGCCCTCCCCAAAACCCGGAATGGCAAAGTCGTTCCGATCCGCCGCGGCTGAGCGGCAGCGGTCTCCTCCGGCGGCGCGCCGCCATCGCCGGCGCCGCCGCTCTCTGCGGACCCCCGGACTCGCACCAGTGGTCTGTTTCGGCTGCCGTCTGCGTCTAAGGTTTTCTTGGGACCCGATATTCACTGCAGAGGTTTCAAATTACCTCTGAATCATGTTCTGTCATCGCCCGTCAATCCGCACATCAATTAAACAATCTGCGGAGTCTTCAAATCACCTCAACGGCCCCGTTTCCTTGTCGCCGTAAATTCACACATCGACAACAATCTACGGAGGGTAGTCGGGCCGTGTTTGTTCAGCCCGTGCCCTCTACATTAGGCCTTATCAATAAACCAATGTTACACAAGGTTTATAAAGATAAAAAAATGAATTTTATTCAAATAAGATTGAATCAAATCATTCCATGACCTCTTTAATAAATTCAAAGCATACCAAAATTCCCAACCCGCAAATAAAACATTCGCAGATCAAAATGATAATAAGTTGATCTGCGTTCTTTTTTTTCTTTAGAACAAAAGAAACAGGGGAATTAAATCACACATAATTAAAAACCATACCTCAAAGAAGTCGTCGATCGAGGTTCGTTCCAGGAAAAAGATGTCGTGGAAGACGACATCGCGGGACGAGGCTCCGTAAGCATCATCAGTGTTCGCCTGATGAAGGATGCGGCGTCTCTCTTCCTTCGACGTGGAAAGAAGATGAAAAGATGAGACGACATTCGTCGTTGAAGCATTGATGTTCCTCACGTTCTTTGATGAGGAAGGAGATGTTCTTCAGAGCGCAAGAGTCTTATCCTTCTTTCCGCACAACGAATCGACCCCCCAATAAAATAAGTCATTGCCTTATTTTATTAACACACTCAAGACATTAATTTGAAATTCAAAAAGATCTCATTCAATTAATTTACTTAATTTAAGAGCATTTAATATTAAAGTTAATTTTTGAGGCTTGACTTGCCAATAAATTGGGGTGTGGGTGAGTTACAAAATTAAGTGCACGTGGGAGGTTTTAAAGTATTTGAAGCGGTGGGGCTCGTGTGGACCCCACTTCACTAATATCCTACCTAGTGGAGTTAGGATGTACTGGGTCCCACTCGAACCACCATGCCTAGGTTATCACTACTTGGAAAAGAAATAAAAATTGTAGCACAAATTTTTATTTCATTCTTTGGTTAACCCATTTATTTAATAACCTCACCCGAAAAAACGCAACTCCAGAAAAGGTGTTCCTAAGAAATTATCGGTGCTGCGATTTCATCGGTGCCCTCGGATTTCAATTCCGAGCATGGGTTCAAAAGTTAGAAAAACCCACTCATTCGTTCACTGAATGTACTGGAGCAAAACTTCAGTAAATGATTCCGGGCACACCGGGCCTCGGAATCAGGTGCCGTCAGAAATTGCGTACTCGTAAAATCACAAAGAAAATTAAGAAAAAATTTCCCTTGAAATTTATGGGTCATTACAAATAAAACCTTTCTCTATATGGTGTTCTAGTTACATCATCATCTCCTTGAGCTCAATTTTGGCCACTCATAAGATAAAAAAGATATTGGAGTGGTATTGAGGTGTAGATATATATTGAATTATATCACTAAATGGGGGAGAAATACATTTACATCCTATGGGTAAATATATATAAAATATTATAAGAATATAGGATACTAATCCACTAAAGTGTCCACTCCATATAGATCCAAACTCTCCAACTGCTAGGTGGTCGATTGCAACTTTTTATGCATAGCCATACCTCATCATGATTGAAGTCCCACTCTACCATGAAGGAAAAACTCGATCCATTAACTAAAAAACACATCATTATCTAATGGTAGTAGTATATTTGGGCTCAAATTGTGGATATCCTTTCCATACAAGGGATTATGTCATAGGGATACATCACAGAAACAAGAACATCCCATGATCACACATCTCCATTAAGCATAAGCTTTCATCATCGACATATGTTGGCTAGTTTGTGATAAATTCTAGTAGAATTATCTAGAAACATAGGTTGGGATAGGGGGTATATTGAGATCTCTAACAATAAAACAAGGGATGAAGAAATAAAGGAATTGTTTGTGCTTGTAAATATGAGTATGGGTGTGAGTTTTGAAAAGAAACAGACTATACCTTAGATCATAGTGGGTGTTTCCTATGAATAACCTTTCATTACCTATATCTAACTATGTCCTTGCTCGCCATCTCCTTGAGCTTGGTGTGTACCAATTGGGGTTGAAGTGGTGGTAGTGGATCATATCAACATCCACCTATAGCTCATACTCTTGGTGAACCACCATCTCCTCTACTGTATCAACCTCTCTAAATAACACCATATCTACCCTTGAGAGGTCCTTGAGTGTGTTATTTACTCTAACATAAAATTCCTTCTATTTATAAATTTATATTTTCAATATGTTTTTTAGGAATTCAAAAAACATGTTACCTATTCCTTCAAATGCATAAAAAATATTATCTCCTAGATAGATAAAACCTCTACATGAGTAATGTATAAAAAAATCATTGTGTTTTGGTTTTTTCATGAGTACACCATTAATGATGATACCCTAACACCTTTTAATGGCTAATTACAACTGATGAATCTACCTCTGGATAACTACCACCTAGTCCAATTACTTACTCCTCATCAACTAAAAAGATCTCTATCACCAAGGCCCTATCAAAATACATAACATTGAGAAAACTAAAGAACCTTATAAATACATAATACATAATATTACATGATTATTAATTACAAATCATAATTAAACACACCCTAAAACCTATAATTTTAGTGTCTTCATAGGATAGATATATAATCAAATTATTTTGCAATGATTATTCATCATCTAAAACAAATATTATTCACACATTATTCCCTTATATCATAAATTATATCCTTATATAATACATGATATTATTATAAATAACATGGGGAAATGGAATCATAAAAGAGGGTGATATCAGATGCCAAATATGGGGTAAAAATAAGAGATATCAATCGAAGATCATAATTGAGCATAAAAATAACATGTTCATATGATAACATAATCAATGTAAATGAACATAATATAAATAAATCATATCTAATAAAACATGGATCATAAATCAGGAATCGTGACATAATAGTTTGTGTATAATATTAGACATGAGTCATAAAAGTGTGGAAACATTATTCATGAGAACATGGAATGGGTATATTGTATAAAATAAGGATGAGGAAAAAAATTAAGTATTGAAATCATAAATTATATCAAGGTTAACCACCAAGACATTAATATTATAATGGAATAGGCTAATAACCTAACTATAATATAGTGGATTTTGGTTAATCACTTATGCCCCATAACATTTTAGACACAGTTTAACTGCCTCTATCCCATCCTGGTGTCATGAGATATAAAACTGTATCATATGAATTGACGGGATATATTGAACCCACATATCACTTAATCATAAACTATATATATGTGTCCCACATGTATATAAAAAAACATAATTCCATCATATCATAGTTAACCCATGTGAAATAAATAGGTTTCATGATAATTTTCAAAATACATGGTTATAAGTCATCACGAGAAAGAAGGTGAGTGGTATCATTAGAGAATAAACCTAGTGAATCTTAAAGAACAGAAATGATATAGGAAAACCATGAAAGCTTAGAGAGTAAGCTTCATAAAAAAATTTAAGAAGATGGTGTGAAAATACATTCAGGTTGAGAATGTTAAAAAATTATTTTCACACTTTTATAAATTAATTCAAAGACAATAAAAAAGAACCATTGTAGAAAATATTCAAGATATATTAATTTAATTATTTTTAAAAATATATTCAAGGATATTATAAAATAAAATAAATATATAATATATGTATAGATAATGATAATAATAAAAATATAATATAAAAATGGAGAATAAAAGATTCAGGACTGAAAACATGACATATGGTTGGATCTAATTACTGGAAACCATTTACTTGAGTAGTGAACCCAAGGGAGATGAAATTATAAGAAGATGTGTAAAAATTATAAATAACTAAAGGATAATAAAATAAATGGAATTATATAAATAAATAACACACACTTTCTCTATAAGGAATTTTATTCAGAAACAATCGTGATTTCCAAGTGAGATTGGAATGAAACCATTACCATTATACTTGATTTCAACAAAGGAAGTTTAACATCTATCATAAATGCACTCCTCAAAATGGTTTCCATTAAAATGGGTTATTTAGTACATTTTATTAAGAATAGAAGTAATAAAACATTTAATAATACTTTAGAAGTGTCAAAGGGGTAGGGGTTGTGAAGGGAACTGTAGGATTTGAGTGGTTTAAAATGGGTGGTAGAAGGGTCCTTTTATAGGTGAGTTTGTGTGGAATTTTGTAATTTATCATTAATTAATAGTCAAGGAAGGTCATTTTTAAATGTGAAGTTTCTCTATAAGTGGTAAAAATCAAAGAGTCTAGATATTCCCTCCATTATCAACTAATTTTAAAAAAAATTATACATAATTTTAAATATATATTATATTTTTAAATTTTTATAGTTTTTGATGTCAAGAATATTCACCCTTGAAACTTTTTTTATGTATAATAACTAAATTTATGTTTTTATGTAATTTCAATGTAAATTTTTTGAAATACATTTAATCTAATTAAATTTGTAAAAATGAAAAATTTAACTTTTTAATGAGAGCATAAAATGTATAGAAAAAATTATTTTGATAGAAAAATGGCTTTTGTTAATTTGTGTTATTAATATTATTTATAATATCCCAATATACATGGACACTAATCAGATACCTCAATTTAACATCATGCACACTTCAACTGGTGTTGGATACAATACGTTAATTTAACCTCAGGCACACCTCTTCATATGCTAGAGCTATTGACTAGTACCATAGTTATAAGGTGGTATATTGGGTAGACTATACCCATATATCATTGAGAAATAACAATAAAAATAAATTAAAACATATAAATATTTATAATAAGCAATAAATTAGAACCTGTGAAAGTTCCACTATAAGATCACAAACCCATTCTCTATCAAAATGAACTATATACATGTTAAAAATCAAACAACAAAAGAACATATATATATATATAAAGATAAAAAAATATAAATCTAAAAGACTCCTCAAAATGATCATAAACCCTCATTATCTAACCTATCTTCCCAAATCATTAACTAACCAAAGGGGACTTACCCTTGTGTTGTCTTTTAGATATGAAGTCTGCTTGATTACTAATCGGATACCTAAGAAGTGTGTGAGTAAAACTTAATAGATTACCAAGAATGGTGCCTATAAATATATCTAATCTGAGTAAGTTCATGTTGAATTGATAAATAGATATAAAAATGTATATCTAGAGAAAAAAATAATAATTAAACAATATTTATCCTTGGATTCCATGATGACACCTGATAAAAACTATACCTTCCTTGGTAAATGTCAGATGTCTCTAAATAATGTTGTTCATCCAAAGGAAATATACTCATCTTTGTGATCAGATACCTCATGAGGAAATATAACCATCCCATAAATAAATGAAACCACATGGGGAAATATTCCCATACCTAAAAAAAAGTTTCAACGATGGAAATATACCCATACCAGAAAAAAATATCAAACCCAAAGGGAAATCCATCCCTAGAACCATGTAATAAAAATACCCAGGGGAAACACCAGGTACAAATCCAATTCCTAAGGACTATCATATTAAATCATTGAATATCTCATCATACCAATTGGGTATCATCAAAATCCATTTTAACTATTTAAACCAAAACATCATTATTCACCAATTTGAAATCATACTGTACCCTTTTTTAATAAGAACTATTCTATATTTTGTAAACCAATATTTTTCATTTTCAATTAAATTCAAACAATATTGTTTTCTTTATTTTGTAGAACACATTCCATGAAAAAGATATATTTCAAGGAATCATCCGAATTTCCCTTCTTACAAGGATTCATAGAAAACTCAAGGGGTCATCACATTTTATAATTTCTATGATTTAAATTCTATAGTTTAGTTTTAGGCCTAATGTATAGTAAGACAACTTGTTGAAACAACTCATGAATTACTAAATGATGGAATACTTATGAGAAAACTTATATACCACCTTCCTAGATCATAGTGAATCTTAAACTACAAGAACCACTGAAAAAAACGATTCAAATGATCCATGATCCATATATCATATTCTATTGATACTATATTATGGATATAGAGAAACAAGACAATAATAGAGAAAATGTGGACTATCTAGGGAGTGCATAGGCTTAAAATTTCTAAAATAAATCAATCCAAATAAAATACACTTTGATCTGGTTAGTTTTGTACAAGTAGATCCCTTGGAATGCAAAATTTTCCAAAAACAATAGGGAAAACCAAGTGAAAGAAAATATGGTTTTCTGGGTGAACCCCCTACCTAAAAAAAATTAAAAACACTTCTAAGGAAAAATTCATATTGTAAATCACGAATTCACACCATAAAAGTCGGGACAAATGTGCTCCAAGGATTCTTCATAATTCCACATGGTCGGACACCCTATTTCATGCCATGAATGGATGGCTACAACTTCAGAATAGCTGAAGATATATCTTTATCCTCTAGAACTTGCTCATGTGCTATATTGATAACACCATTTGTAAAAATATAATAGATTACCTGAGTTTAGGTTAATATATAAACCATAAAATTCCTTGATATATATTAGGTCAATTAAATTATTTCATATTTGTTACTAATCAAATGAGTTTCAATATATTTATGTATATTAAAACATTAAATTTTTTTAGAACTATACTTTAAAATTGATACAATTAATTTATTAATATTAAAATACAAATCTCTTATAAAAAACAATTCCTTAATAAAAATAACATTTTTAGCATTAAATAATTTTAATCACATCCAATTAAAATAATTTATCTTCCAAACATTCAATTTTATCAGTCCATTAGTATTGGAATATTTTGTTGAATTTTATAAACACATCAAACCATTCCATTTTAATATAAAAAAATAATAATATTTAATGAAAAAATATATATTTTTATAATTACTTATTTTTTTTATTTCTTTATAAAAATATCTATTATTTAAGAATTATATTACCATTAATTTTTTTACCAATAATTAAAGAACATTAAAGTACTTATTAGATACAGTGTATATAATGACCATATATTAAACAACCATATATAAGACATCCATATATCCAACAATCAAATATGAAATGACTATATTTATAATGACTATATGTTTAATGATCACATCACATTCCTATATACATCCTTTCATGCATCTCTCGAATCATTCATCTTATTTTTTTATTTCATTCTTATAATTTTTATTGTATTTAAAATATTTTTCCTTCTTTAAATAGTTATAATTAATGGTATGAAAATTAAATAAAACCATGACGATAAATATTTTATATTCAATGTATTTTTATTTAATTATAGTTTTATTCACCTAGTAGTTTTCATAATGATGATTCATATTTTTTTATCAAACTTTATAAATATTTGTATTTAATTTTAATATTTTATCTCAATAAAATATATTGATGTTTATTTTAGTTATGTGTTGTCTATGAAACAACCTATTCAACATAATATTTATTTAAAAAGAATTCGTACTAAAATATTGAGGTATTATAGAGATGGATGGGGGTGTAGAGGGGAACAACACATACCCAGATCTCTCTATGAAGGTCAGGATCAAACTTATATACTCAAAAGAATCTATCAAAAATCATGTATAGGGAGTACCTCATATGGTTAATAAACCTTGAAGTGTACTCTAAAATAGATAAGGTACCCTATTATAGATCCAAAATATTTTTGATGAATATTGACATAGATGTAACCTGCTGATACTCCACATCAAAGAAGCACACAAAATTTATCCATAGGAGATTCACCTCATCATGGGTCTAGATGATTAGATTACATCAATATATCCTTTTTTGATAGAGAATGTTTTATAATAGTGTCACGATATAATAAAAGGGTGTATAAACTATATGTAACATATGAATCCTTGCCTCAAGAGAATAATCCACTACCTGAGGCATAGTTTTTTCTCAAAACCTGGGTGGTTTGTGCTACTAGCAGTCATAAAGAGAACTTAGATTATGTATATCCTCCACCTTACCCACTAGAATTATACACTACTCAATATTTAGAGGGTTGTTTTCTTAGGATGTAGGTGGGGGATATTCTCACTCCACTACGAGCATAGAAAATGATCCCTACATACACAGTGGGGATATCTCATAGTTTGAACCTTGGATAAAAACCTCATCGCTCAACTGGTTGGTGAAAATATGCTTGATCACTAACATGGTCATGTTACGAACCTACCTTAGGTTCCTAGTTGGATATCTACATGACTATATACTTCATTTTGATTATATAAACAACAACCATTAAATAAAACTAGAGGAGATGACAAAACATAGACATCGAAAACAACAACCGGTCACTATATGATATATTCACCATTTATTTATTCCATATAACAAAATAATGATAGATTTAAGTTGAAAATAAAGTCAATAGATTCCTGGTGAATGGATACATCAACCATCTAACCAAATCTAGGTTCCCTAACATGAAAACTAATATCAAAATCCCTTGAAATCATTTTGTTATCTCTATAAACTGATTCTCATAGACACCTAAATCTAAACACCTTCAATAAGATAGGCTATTTTGATACCAATATGACTTAACCCAACCCATTGAGAACCCACCTAGCCAGGAATTATATTGAATGTGCTACCCCAAGACCACCTCTAATAAGTTATCTGTTAATGAAAAACATTGAGAAGGTATATAACACATGATGGAATGACTTATCCAAATGAATCTATAATAACACACATCTCTATATAGAATATAATATTGTAGGATAAACATAAAATATAATGAAATATATATAATGCATTTGAAAAATGATAAGATGCATAAAAGTGTATTATTTCATAAATAATAGAGTATATGAGAGACATATAATCCCAAAAACAACCAAAAGGAAAACAATCTAAATAAAATTAGGTGAATGAATATTCACCATGAAATAGCACTATACATGAATGTAATATGATACTATCACCTCCAAGAACCACTAAACTCCCTCTATACCAATATCATGCCCACTGAAGGAACCATCAAACTCTATTTCACCTACATTATACATGACATGTACAGATAAAACATCTATGAAAAATTGAGTATATATATATGCCTAATAGGACTCTCTAGAAACTATTTAAAAATAAAGAAATGTCTACTCAACTTAGAAACACGCATGTAAAGGATATTCCGCTCAAGGAAGAAGAACACACAAAGGAAAAACTTGATATGATTCCAAGTAAAAAAACCTAGGTTCATGGATTCCTACTCATCAACAAAACAACTTAAAAAGGGAATATTTCTCCTCAGGAAACCTAATAATCGAAACTACTCTTCTAAACCATGCCCTCATAATCTCATAAACTATTGTGGTGTACGCATGGATTTCAAAGATTAGTGTTGGTTAAGGGAGTACCAAACTCCAGATAGAGAACCCACTATCATAAAAAAAGTCCATTAAATGAGTGAGTAACTAAGTCCAAAAATCCAGTACACATGCCCTGATGATTCCTAGAATAATTGTTAGTGGAGTAAAAAAACCTATTAATGCCATGTAGGAACTATTAATTTTTTAGTAGTTTGAATATGATGATGGAGTACCAAACTCCACGAAAAGAAACCACACTCTGAACATACATGGGAGTATTAGACTCTATCAATTGAGTATAGAACCCAAAGCTCATGAACACAGAGGTAATATTGTCTTCCTGAAAATTCTATAGGACCCACACCCCAAGTAATTAGGAGAGTATTTAACAATTAGAAGAATATTATGAAGTATGCTCTATTTGTCACATGATCATAGGGGAGTAACTTACCCCATTTATATTGCAAAAATTTATCTAAAATACCATTATCATCCCTATAAAGCCTAAACCAACTTGAAACAAAATGTAAATAGTCTCAAGTGGTCTGAAGGATCACACCATCACTCTATAAATTTAACAAAGCTTGTGTACATGACATCTCTTCATCCTAGTGTAACATAACAATGAAAAGATATGTAAATTACCACAAAGGTATCACGTCATATCTTTCTCTCTAGGGTTCTCCATAGTCACTATGTCAACTATACTATTACACAACAATCCTTGACCCACTAGCTCTTTGACACACTGAAACTCCTTACACCATAGTCAATGGTTGTTGTTTTCCACTCTATAACACAATACACATGTTCACACCACAAATACCTCTTTCACTATATATTCAAAGCTCTCAGACATCTTGTCCATACCTCAACAACTTCCTTCATGCTGAAACTATCTCCTCACATAGGATTGACTCAAAATATAAAACCTATATATATGGTAAAATCTAAAAACTTGTTCTTCCACAAACCATCCTGAGATTACATCCGACCCGACACCCGACCCAGTCCGCGGTATGGCCCAAAGGCCGTTCCCGATCCCCACAAGCTGGAAAATAGTTCCAGACATCAAAAAATACAAGAGATAATGATCTCAGACCAAAAAAATAACCAGGATTAGATAAAGGTACAACAACCAAATCTCAAATAAATGAATCTGTAGATTCAGTTATATGATGCAATCAAACAAAACAGAAAAATAAAAACATGATTGGAACTAAACAAAAAAATCTGAACTGCTACCAAGAGATCTCTACGTGACCTCAAGCTCACCACCATCCACACGACTGAACCACTCTGAAAGATAAATAAAAATAGAAAACCAAGACCAGAAGAAGAACTTTCAAAATAAGTCAGGTCTACTGAAACCGAAGGGTACAATTAGGGTGTGAGCTAAAAGATGAGTAGGAAATCACCACAAAATCCACGTGTTTCCTTTCCCAAAACAATCCATTGACACTAGTTTGAAATAAAATTATAAAAATAGGTCTTTTCACCTTTTATTAAACAAACATAGATTTTCCCATTTTGAAAACCAATACACACTACATCCCATTTTAAGAAAAATAGATTATCATTTTAACACCAAAAACCAAACCAAATCTCTACGAAAAACAATATTGTGTTGTGATGAAAATAAACTAATAGTGTAAGATGAAAACTAAATGTAGGAGATTTTAAACAAGAAAAAAAAATACAGTAACCATGAGCTTTCCTAAACATCCATTAAAAACCTCTGGACATACTCAGTTCGGAACCACCTACCGACATATGGTGAAGCCCCTAAGAAAATAACCACTGGCCACCCTAAACTGACCAATCTAGTAGAACAACCATCCTAGACTAAAAAGCAATCTAGGGGGTACCAACTCATCTAATAAGGTTTGATTAGAAACCATCACTAAATCCTCTAGAAGACACAAAATAACCCATGGTAGTATGATACTATGTAAGTAGAAGGCCCTCTGATGCATGAATCGCCTTACCTTCCATCACCATACTTGCCTACCCAAAACACAAACACCCTATAAAATAACCGAAAAAGGGAAATCCCTACTATAGAGGTGACCGATATATATACATAGGAGTCACATCAGCGAAAGTGAAAACCGGGCCAACACATCACCTACTCATGTGAAAAATTAATTAATCATTTCAAGATGAAAACTAGGCATTCACTTTTACAAAACTACATTAATTTCTTAATATTAAAAAGTTCTAAACGAGCCTCATATCAAGCCCATACCAAATAAACATTCAAAATATTTTCCAACCATTCTAAAGATTAAATATATATAAACACTTTTAATGATGAAATGCAAAATGGTCTTTTACTCTAAAACCAACATTATTTCCAAACCAAGACGAAGACGCAAAACTCACTCAAAGGTTCCAAATGGGATTCTTTATCTTTTAGAAAAAATCATTCTTTTCATAAAACCAAATGGGAAAAAACTTTATTAACAATTATAACAATCACTTTAAGACATTTGAGGAGTCATGGAATCATTATATAAAGATTGGGAGGAAGAGAAGATAAGAGTAATTTTTAGAAAACCAATGTTCACGAAGAAAACCACTTTAAAATACCATCATCATTTGAAGTCCTTTCTGTGTGTTTACTATGTGCACCCATGGATGTTTGCACATCCAATGAAATAGCACAATTGGTCTATTCCCAAACAATTTTCAAAGAAACAACACATGGCTTCCACCAATCATAATTATCCCTTTCATGAAAACCCACCACATTTTACATAACAGACCCAAACAAAAGCCAATCAATTTGATAAAAATATTTTTATGAAAAACCATCACCCAAAATCCCCCAATTATACCCTTAAAGGTTAAATTCACAAATTAACAATAACACTTTGTGTGCACACATAGGCATAGCCAAGGAATCCCTTCAAACACTATTTTTAGTAAATTCTATCATTATCTAAACACCACCATAAGATATATAAGGGAATTATTGAGAGGATTATCATGACTAAATATTTATTAAAACACCCAAGAATAATATATATTGAATCAAAAATGGAAAGTAGATAAACACCTACCTTAAACATGTGTGGATGCAATGAAACTTCAAGGGGAGGGATAATAGAGCGCCACATATGATATGTGCACTGTAGATTCAAATTAAATCACATCACTCCCAAACACAAACCATTAGGGTTTTGCCAAGCCCTACAAACCCTATGAAAATCAAGGAAAATCACAATGAAGACTCACTGAGGGTGGGGGGGTGCGGCCGGAGGAAGGAGGGCTGCCGCCAGAGGGAGTACCTCTTGCCAGAGGGGGAGGGTGGCATGACGATAATTTCTGATTGGGGGGGGGGGGGGGGGTCAGTCGAAAGGGGGTGCATGATTAGGAGGGGTTCTAGTTGGTTCACACACCAGAGAGGAGGGTGTTGATTGGTCGCACGTCCGAGAAGGAGGGCGCTGACAGGTCGCGCACTAGAGAGGAGGATGACTGGATGAGGGTGGTGCGTGTAGGGAGAGTGGACGATGTGGAGGGAGAGGGAAATGGGGGGTGGGGGATGCATTGTGTTGGAGAGGGGAAATAGAGAGTAATCTTTAATTGAAACCCAAAAAATAATAATAAATTAATAATAATAATGGACTAAATGATAATAATAATAGTAATAATAAAAATAATAATAATAAAAATAAAAACATAAAATTATAATCTTAATAATGATAATTATAATAATAATATTCATAATAACAAATTATTATTATTATTATTAAGACATCAATTTCTTTTTTTCGTTTTATTTTATTTTTCCTCATTTTATATTTCTTTTAATTTTATTTATTTTGAATACAGTGCAACCATATGGTCACTTAGGCCGACCAAATAGTTACTGCTAACCATGCAGTGCCTGTGCACCAGCCTGAAACCCACCATAATTTCCAAACATAAAAAATTTAAACCATGTCTCAAACCCATGCCTCGACCAAAATACCTGAGACGAGGAAAAGAATAAAAATAAAAGAGTATCTGAGGTCAGGGTGTGACATGTTCCATTGGGAATGGGAGGTATTAGTGAAATATATAGTATTTTGGTTTATTACCCTTTATTAAAGGTTAATGGGAATTCATTATACACCCTACACCATAGTATAAAAATATCTATTATACCATAATGAGAATACACATGACATAATATCACTAATCTTATCCTTTTTGTCCCATGTTATCATCTCTCTGTCATGCCTTCATTTTTGAGCATCAATGTTGCAGCACATCATTATAATGGATGGTGAATTCAGTTCAATTTAACCCTAATAATAATAATGGACCAGATATAATTATTTTAAAAGAATATATTAGATAAAAGAAACATAGAATTAGGCTTCAATTCAAAATCAAACTTCTTTTAAAGAATCGAAGGGGCTTTGAAGTGGAAATATTACAAGAGAAATGATGAACAATAAAAAATAGATAAATATCAAAATCATGTGGTAATATAGAATGAGATAAAAAAATATTCATATGTCAAATATTGTGTGTCTATTCAACTCAAATCCATAATTTTAAAGATCCAATGAATTGTTCACGTCAAGATTAACTATTACATTTCACCATTATATCACTATGTTAAACTATTATTATATTTTAACATTCCAATTTAATAATAAATTGAAAATATCATGTAGTTCAATTAGTTAATGTTAACTACTATTAAAATAATAAATTTCACCTGTTTAGATGTTTACATTGTAGGTGGAGGTTGTTTGGAGAGCTCATGATGAAATTGAAGCCAAATGGTCTAAACCCAATGGAAGCCCAAACACTCATGTTGAAACAACCCAAGTAATGTTAAGATTAATCATTTTCAGGTCTTATTAATTTTAATTAATTATATTTTATAAATTTATATTCATTATAATTTTTTTTATATTTTTTAGTAAAAGGAAAAAGCTTCATTTCTTAATAAATTGGGTTTTGTGAATTATTTGATTTTATTTGAAATATTTATTTCAAAATTATATAATTTAATTCAAAAAAATAAAATCATTTTTGAATTCATAATGTTAAAATATTCTTAGGATGAATTTTAGATAATTTTATGAAAAGTTTTATTTTTAATGAATAGTAAAAAATAATGATTTTAATTTAAAACTATCTTTTTTTTCAAGTATTTACAAAGTAACATTATATTATTTTATTAGTTTTAAAATTTAATTAATTTATTTTTAGTTAAAATAATATAATAATTGTTATTATAATCAATATTATACTTTAATTTGGTATAAAAACATTTTTATATTTAAAAAGGGATTTTTCCAAAGAACTGTTTTTCATCACATTTTTTGGGTTTAATTTTAAATTAAATTATGCCACTTATATGAATTAAAATTGATAACTTGGATCCCATATTTTTAATTATAATTTTCAGATTTTGTAAATAAGCAAATTTTATTTTTGGTCATTATAAATAGTAACCATAGAAAATAATTTTCACCTAGGTAAGGGTAAATTTGGTAAGTGAGGTTAAAAATAATATGATGAGGACTAAAAATGAATAAAAAACATGACTTTAATACATTTTATGAGATTTTTTAGACCATCCCCATCAAATATTCTTAGTTATTGAAATTTGTTTCCTTTTTTTAAAATGGATTATATATTATTTTTGGAAAAGGAAAATACAAAATGTCACTCTCTTACTTTTAATTTTATATTATATATTAATATAGGGATAAAAATATGTTTTTAATTAATCATAAATTGTATTTTTATCATAATGAAATAATTTTTGTGACGTTATTTTTTTAATATTTTAGTGATGAAATAATTGCCTTAAATGCTTATACAACGTCAACATAGTTTTTGTGCAAGTTGTAGAAAATAATTTTTTTGAATTATCTATGATATAACAATAATTTTATTGTTTTTAATAATGTATTATTTATATTTAAATTTATTATATTATAATTTCATTTCTTTGATATTGTTCTCAAAGTCAAATTTTGCGAGCAGTTCTAAAAATGACATTAGTAGTATTTTTTGTTAAATATTTTTTCTTAAATTATTTAAAAATAATAAAAATATTTAAAGAGGACAAGTAGGATGATAACTCGATATAAATACCACCCCTTAGAAAGTTATGATCCAATTTTAAATTAGAACTAAATTTATATCCCTTTTATATTGAAAATTATATTGTTTTTGTGAAGGGTAAAAATAGTTAATGGAAGGGTTAATCCAAAAGATAAGGTTTAAAATGATATATAAACATATAAAAATTTAATGATATGATTATATAAAGAAAATATCCTCTATATATTATAATAAATATCATTTTGGAGCCATTTCACATGAATTAGACACATATTATATTATAATATTTCATGTATTTCCAAAGGTGTCCCTCCCCTCACTTATAAAAGGAAACCCCTCTCCTCTCTTCTTCACACTTAAAGAGTCTTTTATTTTATCCATTACATACCTATATCCCTTATTAAAATACCTACCCATATCTCATATGTCTTAATTTTATTATAAAACCAACCTATGAAGGCTTTAGATATAAACTTAAAGGTGTTGTCCAAAGAAGAGGTATAATTATAAATATAGCATTTTCATTTTATTTCTTCTTATATATCCTTAAAATTTTATTCAGATATGATGAAATAAAAAAATCAGTATATTAAATATATTTATAGATTTTTATGATTATGGAATAACCTATATTCATCTCCGTATTTCATCAAATTGGAAATGAAACCATCACACATGTGTGTGGAGGATTACTGTCTCACAAACTGATGTAATTCATTATCCCTCGTCTCATCTCACAACTAGTTATAATGGTGTATTTGATATATATATATATATTATATAAATGAAATATTTATAATTATATAAATATATTATATAATCTATTTTCATACATTTCCATCCATTGAAAAATGATAAGTTTGTTCGTGTATGAGTTTGGATCACCACCTCCACGAAGTGATGTGATTCATTTTTCATCACAAAATCACATAGATGGTATATATAAGTTTATCTAAAGATAAAATATGATATTTTCAATATAATATTTATTTTATGACTATAAAATTATACTTTCCTTATTTATTTTATGCTCTTTAAAAAATGAAAATGTTACTCATTCGTATGTACGACTTACTGTCTCCACAATTGTTACATAATTCAAGTTTCATTACTATATTTAATGGTTACTTTAGAAATTATAATTAATTTATAAAATTTGTAATTATTTAATTATTATAAGTCATGATATTAGGGAATAATGATCTCTTTGACCATGTATAACTTACCAAATCCATTTTTAAATTTTGAACTAAACGTCCTCAAAACACCCAACATGGACATAACTGATTAGATAATAAAATATTTCATTGTAATAAATTCTGAAAATAGTTTAATGATAAATAAATATACCTATAAAATTACCATAAACAATTAAATAAATTATATAATTTTATTATATATGTGATAAAGGACATACATGGAAAGTCTAGACTTGAGGTAAGGGATTTCATCTCAATTTCCCTTCATTAAGGCATGTTTTAATATTATAAACCTAATTTATTTTATATGTTCTATATTATGGACCTTATATGTTTTATATCATAAATAATTCATACCTCATGATATTTTGAGTTATAATTGAAATTATTTCATTCAAATGGATTTGACTTTGAATTTACCAATTAGTAAGGGGTTTTTTAAGTCAGTTTCCATTAACCGAGTTATACTTATACTTTATTGACTTAGTTATTCCATGATTATGTGTGAATTTATATCTAAGTTGTTTTATTAAATATTTTCATTTGTATTATGTGGATTTACTTATTTTAACATAATTACTTCTTTTATTAATTAACACTTCAAAAGTTATGATCATTGTAAGTGTTTTCATTATATCGATCTCATTTTCCTAAGACATGATTCATGTCATGCACCATGATTTCCTTATATGGTGTAATTAAAGACTAATGAATGAATTTTTACATATCAATCAATGAAATTAATAATATTTATATATCATTTTCGTACACTTTCTTTTAATGTTTTTTTATTTGAAAGTAACCAAAGTGGAAAATGATTTATGTTACAATCTCCTTTATTTTTGATATTGTTTATGTTACAGGTTCATTTGGGGAATATTATGTTATTATTTTATTAAAACAAATATATTTTCTTATCCTTTGGTTATGATTGTTTACATGTTTAGTATCTACTTCCACCCATAAACATTAAAAAACATCAACAATGTTTTTATAAGTGATAACAATCTTGTATCTTCTTTTAGAACAAAAAATATTTTTCATCCATATCCATGTTTTGTAAAAACATATTCAAATAATTTTATTTTATAAACATAAATTGTTTCAAAAATTTATTTTACAAAATATTTTACCTTATTTTAAAGGGTTTTAAAATAATTTTTTAACATTTTCCACATGCATCACTTGTTACTCTCTTTAGAAAATATTGAAAAGAATTTTTTTTTATTTTTTATTAAATGAATGGATTTTCCCACCATTATGACCATTATTTAGTTTTAGGATAAATAAATAATTTTATAAGTTTGTCTTTAAAGAAAATTAATTTAACAATATTTAGTGACTTTTTATTTTTTAAAAGTTATTATCAAAGTGGGAAGGGTATTTTTCTCCAGAATGTTTTTAATGATTTTTAATGGTATTTACATTCTCCAACAAAAAAACCATTGATTTTACTTATTCTCATTAGGGGATTTGTTATAATGATACCATCCTTATTTTATCTCTTGATGTATTTTTATTGTTTTAATGTTATTGTTGGTTGAATTAGGATACTCCAGAGGGGGTGAACTGAGTTCATATAAAAATTTCTATCTCAAAATGATTATTTAAAATACGCCAATTTCAAACCAAATACTAGATAGTTAACCAAATTAGCGGATTTATAAAAGATTTGTTTGTTCCAAAGATTTCTCAAAGATTGATTAATTCTCAATAAAAAATTTTCATTATTATTCTATCTTTTGAAATCAGTCTACTAACACAAATTCTAAAATAAACACTATCTAACATTAAAAGTCAAAGTAGAGTTATGTTTTTTAACATAGTTATAAGAATAGATAAAAACAAAACTTGAAAGAAAACAACCGAATTAAACAAGAGGTTCGGTCTCAATATGAGACATAATCCTCTCCACTTGGTGATAACCTGCCCCCAAGCAGTTTATATTAAATAAACATGATCCACACCCTAGATCAGTGTAGAAACACTATATAAACTATACAGGTCAACTATAACTCTTCCACAATATAAGTGGGAGTACAAAACAAACAAATAGACATGCCATGTAGGGAGCTCTTCCACTATTATATGTTGGAATGTAAAGTGTAAAAAGATGATTTGGTGAAGATATCGTTCTATCGTCTAGTTTAGAATAGGATTCAGTGTGTGTTTATGAAACAAAGATACACACACACACACACTACTCGAAATGTAAATAATATTCACAGGTAGAGAAAAAAGATAAGAATATTTTAGAATGATTTTTGTGATGTTCTATAAAGCATGTGGACTCTTTCAGAATGATAGAAGTGAAGCTAAAGTCGTCTTCCATAAACAGTCTTCAAAACAGAGAGTCATTTTTTTACTTCTCTCTTCTATTCACAATGATCCTCAAAGTTTTCATTTCTTCTAAGTTGTTTCTATATATATTTGTGATCATCTTGGTTCTAATTCGTATCTTCATGTAAGAATAGTAGGGAACTCTGGTGTTTTTCTCTAAGGTGCACAAACAACTCTGTGTATTTATTCCAGGTCGCTTATTTCTCACTTTTTTTCTTATTGATCCATATATTTCTTTTATACATACAAGAATCTTGTTCTCCAGTACCTCATACCTCTTACCAGTCTCTAACATCATTAAATGTTGTCTATAAAAGATATAAAGGATCATTAATAGAATAAACAATACTAAATTTCATAAATCTTAGCGTTAGTGGTATGTTTGAATTTAATAGACAGATCATCAATGACTTAGTCTGTCGGTATCCTTGTTTGTCGATGTCTCATGCTATTGGTAGATCATTCTATAAGTATCTCATTCTATCGGTGGATCATTTCTATCATTAGATCAATTTTTTTGGTAGATTCGACTTGCATTAGTCGATCAAGCTATCAACAGATGATGCGTTAATAGCTTGACTGTCGGTTGGTGATGTATTGGTAGCTTGACTTTTGGTAGGTGATGCATCGGTATCTTGGATGTCAGTAGCTCATAATTAGAAAAATTTTGAGTGTCAATCAGTCACTCTATCAGTAGGTCAGATGTCGGTAGGTCAGGCATCGATAGGTCAAGCTTTCGTTGACTCATACTTAGCAAAATTTCTGAGTCACTATGTTGGTGAATCTGCTTATCGGTAGCTTTTGTCATTGTTAGCTCATGTATTGGTGGATTTTCTATCAGTAGGACAAGTATCAGTAGCTCATACTTAACCAAAATCTATAATTTTGTCTTATTATATAAACACTAACACAAGAGGTTAAAATTATACTTGGACATGATTATACAAAATGTATCTTAATAAACTAGAATTAGTATAGTTAAGCATGATTTGTGAGTATTAAAACTAGAGGAGGCCAAAAATATCCCCCGTTTTAATGATAACAAAGCATTCAAAGCATGTAATTATATACCACAATCATTGAATTGATTTATGATGATCAGTGAAAAAATATGCTTAATACAATGCAAAAATTATTGAGATGAGTTTTTAAAAGAAAACTAAGTATAGATTACTTGTTAAATAGTCTTTGTCAATTATATGTTCCCTTTTACTCTCAAGATTAATATTAAGCTCACACTAAGATATATTCCATATTATTAGTTCTCCCCTTCTGGGATTATCAAAAAGGAAATAGTAAATGAAAAATAAATAACACAAATAACAATGAGGTGAAAGTACAAAGGGTATTCCATTAATCAAGTAGTATAAGGGACAAAAAAGAGAGAAAAAAATAGTACATCAAACCTATATCAAAAAATGATCCAAATACTTCTTGGGTACAACAGATTCCATCACTTCCATTCATTTATCAGAAGAAGACTAAGGAGGAGTAGAAGGTTCAGAGGTAGTAGTGGGAGGATCGGTGCAGATAGTGAGGGAAGGTGGAAGAACTCATGTGAAGACTGATGGAGAAAAGCTTGGTTTAGAAGAGGAAGTAAGTACTATGAGTTCCTGTTGGATAACAGGTCAAATTTGGATGAGAGCTTGATCGTGGTTCATGGTTAAAGGTGAGAAAAGTGTTGAAGAAGAGGAGGTAGAAGGAGGCAGGACTACTTTGATAGGAGCAGTAGGAGGAGCAACAATAGCTGTGCTGTGATGGTACCTGTACGATTTGAGAAGATTGATGAAGTCTCTAATGATTTCACCACCATAGGTAATGGAATTCTTAAAATCATACTTATTTTTCATGAACTTTTCAAGGGTAGTATTAAACTATTTTAACTGCCATACTTGCTCTATGAATGCTTGATTCACTAGAGGTTGTCTCTAATTCTCCACCAAATATTTGAAGTGATTGGTCAACTGGTTTTTGGTGTAAACTCTATTGAAATAGAAATCTACTTTCTTGGTAATTTCTTCTTGAGAATTTGTAGCACCATTGGAATAAAACATAACCATATCATAAATATGATCATAATTTTTCCTGATTTTTGAGATACACTCCTAGTAAGTGCTACCCATCATAGTATTAAGTTCCTCTCTAATTACATGTCTGATCATTTGAATAACTGGAGAGTGAGAAAAAAGAGTAGCTAAGATGGAGTCACCTTTCACTATATCTATAACATCTAATATCAACTGAGTTAAATCAAGAGCTGGAGATGGAAGAGTATCTGATGTGGAAGCATTATTCACTGTATAATTGAAAATAAAATTTTAAATGGCTAGATCAAGAGTTGGAGTTATATAAGAATCACCCTTAGAAGACTTCGAAGAGGTATCTTCAAAAACATTTAGAAAACTATCCAAAGATTATTTATATTCAATTGTTGACATGTTAATGGCCGAGACCATAAAAACTAATCCATTTCTCATTTTCTAATTTTCTATGACAATGGATTCAAATAGCGAGATCACCCTTGGCACAACCTGAGATATAACTCTCTGAGTAATCAAATAATAATCTCTTTCACTAATTTTGGAAACTATAGAAGGTGGATGTGAAGGGTTCGATCGAACAAGAGATAAAAACTCTTCCTTAAAGGAATTAAAATCAGCTTTAGTGATATAATCAATAGATTCTGAACCAACCATAGGGGTTGGAGTAGGATCCCTATCCTATGAATCAGGGTAGACCAAACCTAGAGTCATATACCCTAGGTCCTTAATATAGACTGGAACAATAATATCATATAAGAGAGAAAACACATCAACCTTTTATCTTTTATCTTGTCCCTCCCCCTCAGTTGATGGACTCTTTCTTGAATAGACCAACTCCCTCACTAGAGTCACATATATATCCCTTACAGCCTGAACTTCATCCTAAACATGGACAACATGATCTCTTTCTTCAACCATATCTGGTTCAACATGAGAAGCATGAGAAATTTCTTCAATCACAATTTATTCAAAAGCCTCAAGGGATTCCACAATAGTTTCTTGTTCTACATAGGTAGGACCAACACAATTCTCATTTTCAATAGGATCTAGGGTTGGATCAATAATATCTCCACCATGACCTTGGTCATCATTACTGTGGTATTATCCACCATATGAATCATCACTTTCTGTATCTTCTCTATCACATACATATTCTACATCATACTCTCTAGATTCTCCATCATTTTCCTCACCTCCATCATCATGCTCAGATTCATCATTTTATTCACTACCACTTCCTAATTATTTACCAGATTATTCTTAAATACCATATATTCTATCATACTTAGAATCTTTTGACTCTTCTATCTTATCACTATCATTCTCAAGTATAAGTGGTTCCTTAGAAGGTAGTGGTCTAGCTAGACTTGCAGAACAGTGAGAAATCCATTCTAGACTATCATCAATGTTAGGATCACTCTTGTAATCTATAGGAGACTCATTTCCTTGAACTTCTTCAGCCAAATCCTCAATAGAGTACTCACCAGCTTCATCTGGTCCTAGACCAGGATCAACCATGTTCATTGTCCTTGAGGGATTCCCAATAGGATCAAATTTCTCAAACAACTTGTCATTATCCTTAACGAACATCTTCTTCTAGAGATTCCAATTAATTTTCATCCTCTTACAGATAGTTTTGTTGAGAGAAAAACCATCACAAGAAGTGACTATATTTTCACCTTCATTTACAAACCCCTTATCCTTCAACATGGTCTAGATAATTATCGGATAAAATAAAGAGTTTGTCTTTAATTAGGGCTTGATCATCTCACTGATACTAACTATTATATACTTGCACAAATTTACCTTATGGAATTTATTTAGTAGATACAACAAGTAAACATCCTGAAACTTAATAAAAGAAAAGTACCCTTTCCTAGGACATAACTGATGTTGGACGAGTTTAAACAAAATCCTACACTCACCATAGAGCTCTATAGTAATAGGCCTCTTATGCTCTCTATTTCCTGTCAACTTAGACAATGTTACCTCATAACTAAAGATGTCAATTCTTGAAGGATAACTTACCTGATGGTCATCACAAACAACCTCATGGGGTACTTTCAAGCGTTCTTCCCATTGATTGGATGAAAAAGACACTCTCTTTTCATCAACTATCGAATTTATCCAAAACACCTTAGATCCTTCTAGCAGAAATTCAGTATAATGGTAAAAATCATGTACCATCCTTAGATAATATGACCTATCATTGTTGGATAACCACTCCAACCACCCTTGGATTTGCAACACATTTTGCAAAAGAGACTTACTAGACAACAACAATTCACAATGAAATTCCTTCTAAGGGGTTACGATACTATTCGTGAGTTTTGGATGAATGAGTTTAGGTTTAGGCTTAGGCTGACTAGATTTACCTCTTTGCTTCTTGGATGGATGCAACTCATCCTCAGATCCTTGAAGGATGTGCTTGACATGAGGCATTGAGATAGGTTTGAAGGGATCTATTCGAGAGTGAAGATTAGTAGATCAGGAGAGAAATATTCTAGGGTAAGAGTGTGAGAGTAAGAGTGTGAGGGTAAAAAGTATTTGACGAACCGTTAACTTTTTCACATATGGATTTAAAAACACAAAATAATAAATATGGGTTAAAATAAAATAAAAAAATAAAACAATGATGTTCTAAATTCATGATAGAGAAATAATTAAATATCGGCTAGTGAGACACATTGGTGAGAGAGATCGGTAAGTCGCCGTCGGTGAGTCCTATTGGTGAGACATCATCGGTAAGTCATGTTGGTGAGACATCATCAATGAGTCACATCCGTGAGACATCATAAATGAGTCACATCAGTGAGACAACATTAGTGAGTTCTCAGAAATTGATCATCCCTAACTCATGTCTGATGTAACTCATCCTCTCAAAATTTAAAGGCTAAGTAAAAATATCAACAAGATGATGTTCCGTGCTAATGAATTCATAAGTTATATCACCTTTTTTGATAATGATATCTCAAAAATTTATTTCTTAAATCAATATGTTTTTTCTATAATGAGAAACTAGATTTTTATAAATATTAATAGCACTAGTATTTTTATAGTTTATAGGGACATGTCTAAACTAATATCCATAATCATGTAATGTGTGTTTCATCCAGAAACTCTGAGCACAACAGCTACCACTAGCTATGTATTCATCTTCAGTAGTAGATAATGAAACTTAATTTCGTTTTTACTACAGCCTAATACTAGATACCTTCCCAAAAAGTGACATTTTCTAGAGGTTTTTTATCTATCTATCTTACAACCACAAAAATCAACATTAGAATAACTAACTAAATCAAAATTTTGTCCTATAGGATAGAACAATCCTAAGTTAGATGTATAATTGAGGTATTTGAAAATTATTTTAATAGTAGTTAAATGAGATTCATTATGGTTTTCTTGAAAATGTGCACATATACACATATAAAACATAATATCATGCCGACTAGCAGTTAAGTAAAGTAGAATTCCAATCATCCCTATGTAATTGGTTTGATCAATAGCTTTTCAATTTTTATCAAGATCCAATTTAAAGGTGGTACTCATTGAAGTATAACTAATTTTTATACTATCGAAGCCAACGTATTTTAAAAGACCTTTAGTGTACTTACTTTGATTTAAAATAATAACTTTTTTATTTTGAAAAATTTGAAATCCAGGAAAGAATTTGAGTTCACCCATTAAAATCATTTCAAATTCACTTTGCATAATTTTTGAGAAATCAATACCTAGAGAAGTTTTTAAAGATCAAAATATAATGTCATCAACATATATTTTAACATCTAAAACATATTTAGAAAATATTTTTATAAAAAGAGTAGGATCAGCTACACCTTTTGTAAAACATTTTGAAATTAAAAAAGTGTTGATCCAATCATACCAAGCTCTTAGAGCTTATTTTAAACCATACAAAGCATTTGATAATTTGAAAAAATGATTTGGAAAATTAGATTTTTTAAAACTGGGGGTTGTTAAAAAATACTCTCAAATATATACCCATTTAGGAATGAAATTTTAACATTCATTTCATATAGTTTGAAATTGAGATGAGTTGCGTATGCTAGCAGAATTCTAATGGATTCATGTAAAGAAACCAATGAGAAATTTTCTTCATAGCCAATCAATTCTTCTTGAATATATCCCCATTCAACCAATATATCATTATTTCTCACTATGATACCAGCTTTATCTACTTTATTTCTAAACACCCATTTAGTTCCTATAGTCATGGTGTCTTTGGGTCTATCAACATGTTTCAAAAATTTATTTCTTTCAAACTGATTCCACTCTTCTTTCATATCCATTACCCAAAATTCATCATTTATTTAATCATAGACGTTCTTAGGTTTATGTTGTGATAAGAAATCTTGATGTTCAACTTATTTCCTTAGAGATGATCTAGTATGTGTTCCATTATCTAAGTCTCCAACTAAAAAATACAAGGGATGCTTCTTAAGGGTTATAAAAGATCTAGGAAAAGAAGTTATAGTTACTTCAGGTTCATCTATAGGTTTAGGTTCACGATGATCAGAGTCTAGAGATTTTCCAGAATTGGAGGATTTTGTTGCTTACTTGGCAGCAGAGTTAGAAGGTTCTGAATTTATGTACATATTAGACAGATCATCCACAATTGATTCTAGGGAGGTTTACAGTTCATGTGGATATGTTTAATCAAATTTGATATGTATATATTTTCCACACACTTGGTTATTTTATTGAATACCCTACAAAATTTTTTATAGGTTGAATAACCTAATAAAATTCCTTTATCACTTTTGGAGGAACACTTGTCAGGCTTATCTTTTATATTAAGGATAAAGACTTTGTAACCAAAAACATTAATGTAGTTATCCTTAGGTTTACAATTGTTCCACAACTCATAGGGAGTTTAATTAAGAATAGGTCTAATTCAAACTTTATTAATTATATAACAATATGTATTCATAGCTTAGTCCCAAAAGTAAATAGGTAAGTCATACTCAATGAGAATATTTTGAGAAATTTCTTGTAAGGTTCTATTCCTTATTTCTACAACTCCATTCTGCTAAAGTTTCCTAGGAATAGATAATTTAGGACTATAGCCATTTTGTGAGAAAAAATATTCAAACTCTTTGTTTTCTAACTCATGACCATGGTTACATCTTATGGTTTTAATTCTAAGACCACTTTAGTTTTCTATAGTTATAGCATACATGGTGAAGTACGAATAAGATTCACTCTTATGAGCTAAAAAGAAAGTCCAAGTATACATAGAAATGTAATATAATAGAATATAGATATAATTCTTCCCATTTAAATTAGAAAATCTATATGATCCAAAAAAATCCATGTGAGCTAACTCAAGAGGTTGAGAAGTTGAAACTTCTTTCTTTGGTTTGAATGATATTTTATGCTGTTTTACTTTTTGACAAGGATTGTAGACTTTGTCATTTGGAAACTTAACTTTAGGTAGATCCTTGACTAGTAATTTCCTAGTAATATTTATAAGGGAGTGAATATTATAGTGGCATAATATTCTATTCCATATTTAAGAATATTTTTAAAAATCACTCAATAAAGAAATATTTTTAGAAACTAAAGAATCTAAATTCACAACATACAAATTTTCATTTCTAAAATAAGTGAATACTAACTCATTTTGAGAATTAAAAAAATTACAAGAATAATTTTCAAATTTAACATGAAATCCATCATCAAATAATTTTGATATGCTAAGAATATTGTACTTAAGACCATCAACAAAAATAACTTTAGAAATCAAAATTGAGTTAGTGTTACCAATTTGGCCAAGGCTAATTATTTTTCCTTTTGCATTGTCACCTAAGGTGACATGCTCACCATCAGTGTTGATAAGGTTATTGAATATCGAATAATCCCTTGTCAGATTTCTTGAACACCCATTGTCCAAGTACCATAATTTATTACATGAACTTTTTGAACAACTTTCCTCAGAAGTGTTTTTCATGAAACACATATTATCTTTGTCAGCCTTCTCATCATGTGATGATTCAGAATCACTAGATCTTTCCTCAGAAGTACTCCAAGTTCCCTTTATTGAATTTTTGTTATTTATATCTTTGTCTTCATATTTTATTTTGAAATTTAATTTAGGAAAGTCATCCTTTACATGCCCTCTTCTCTTACACTCATAACAAAATATTTCATTTATATTTTCATTTCTCTTACAATCCTTTTTTCCAGTTACATTTTTTTTATTTTTCCCTTTGTAATTGAGATTCCTAAAGAACTTATTCTTTATATAGAACATTTTAAATCATCTGGACAACTGATCCATTTACTCATCATTTTCACTTGATGATTATTCATTACTGGAACTTTCAGCATGAACTTTCACTTTCTCTTATTTTGGAGGTATTGGTTTGGAAAGCCACTGAATTTCCCTTTGGTTCATCATATTATTATCTATTTACCTTCAAATAATATTCATAAATCATCAGATTACCTATCAGTTCCTTTATAGGGAAAGTATTGATACCACTGGATTCCATTATTGATACTGAGGTTCCTATCCATCTTTCTGGTAAACATTTTATAATTCGCATGACTTGTTCCATGGATGTGATTTTCTTTCATAGAGAGACCATCATGTTTAAAATTTCATTGAACCTAAGATACATGTCAGAATTTGGTTCATCAGGATTCATTTAATGTTATCATATCTAATATTATATGTATTAAGTCTCATTTCTTTAACACTAGTGGTTCCTTTATGTGAAATAGCCAGTGTATCCCAAATTTCATGTGCTTTTTTACATGTAGATTCCATTAAATTATTAATCCCCTAAGGGTAAATATAAGGTATTCATAGAATTATTGAAATTATTGTAGTATTCCTTAGTGGAATCATCCCAAGAGTTCCTAGAAGTAGTAATAATCTTATATTAATCTATAATTGAATACCATAATTCAAAACCCATACCTTCCAAATGAATTTTCATTTTTATTTTATACTGAGCATAATTTGTGCCATTAAAGAAGGGAGGTCTATTGGTCACAAAACCTTCCAACCTATTGTCTATAATAAAATATTAGAAACTGGTTTTAAAGAACTAAAAAATTAGAACGGAGATAAATTTAGATATCATTAAAACATAACTAAAATCATAGTTGAAAAATATTTGAAAATTTTAAAACATTGAAAACATAAAACAACCTCTAATACAAAATGTTGGTTGGAGTAGGACACTCAAGAGAGGGGTGAATTGAGTTTCTTTAAATTTTTTTGTCTCAAAATAAAATCCCCCAATTTCAAAACAAATACTGGCCAGTTAACCAAAGTAGCAGATTTATAAATGTTTTGTTTGTTCCAAATATTTCTCAAAGATTTATTAATTCTCAGTTAAAACAATATAAATTATTATTAAAACTCTTAAAATAAGTCTACTAAAAAATATTCTAATATAAACTCTATCTAAGATTAATTATCAAAGTAGAGTTAAGTTTTCTAAAGTAGTTATAAGAATAGATAAAAACAAAACTTGAAAGTACCCAATAGAAGTAAACAAGAGGTTCAATATGAATCTGAGACCTAATCCTCTCCACTTGGTGATCACCTTCCATTAGGTATTTTATATTAAATAAACTTGATCCATAACCTGGATGGGGTTAACAACAGTTTATAAACTATCTAGGTCAACTAGACCACTTCCACAGTATTAGTGGGTGTAAAAAACAAAAAAAACATACATGAAATGTAAGGACCTATTCCACTGTTATCTATGGTAATTAAAAGTGTAAAAAGATGAGTTGGTGAAGATTTATTTTTATTTTCTAGTTTAGAATAGGATTCAATGTGTTTTTATAAATCATACACACAGGCACACTCTGCTTGAAATGTAAATAAGTTTCATAGGTAGAGAAAAAGGATATGAAGAGTTTAGAATACTTAGTGTGATGTTCTGTGAACCTTGTAGACTCATTCAGAATGATAAGAGTGAAGCTAAAGTCATCTTCCATAATCATATGAAAAAATTGAGAGTCATTTTTTCTTACGTCTTCTATTCCTAGTGAGCCTTGAAGTTTTATTTTCTTCTAAGTTGCTGCTGTAAATATTCATGGATGTTTTGGTTCATAATAATATCTTATTTTATGAACAGTAGGGAGATCTTGTAATGTCTTTGAAATTCTGTATAATTTTTTATATTTATATAAAATTATTTTGAGACCGTGAAAACTAACGGTGCACGATTCTGAGGCTCGGAGTGCCTAGAATGATCCGTCGAAGTCTGGTTAAGTTTTAATTAGTGTGCGTAAGCAGTTTTCCTGAAAAAGTGGAATAACTATTAAACAGTAACTCAAATATGAAATATGAGGGAACTGTTTAATTCATAATGATGGGTTTACCCTAGGCACAACTTAAGTTTAGTCGGCACGGACCTCTTGTGAGAAAACCCAAAAAATGGAATAATTGTAAATAAAATAATCAAATAAATTATTTTATTTTTCAAATGCTTATAACTCACAAACAGTAACTCAGATTGAAAATCTGAGACAAATGCTAAACATGTGAGGGTATACTCTCTTTAGTTAGATACTTACATTGGTCTATAGAGGCCACCAGTGAATGTTAGTATTTGGCTGTAAATAAAATAATTTAGTGACAATTATTTTATTGTAAAATCCATAACTTTTAAATGGTAAATCAGATTATAAATCCCAGAGTACCGTTGGGTTAGTTGGGGTGTGTTTCACTTAAAAAGAGCCTAACCTCGACCGGCGCGGGTCGAGGGTGACTGTAAATAATTTTCCTAAATCTTTTTTGGGTACATTCAGTAAACTTGCAAGTGGCATTTTTTAACTTTTGAACCGGTGGTTGGAATTGAAATCTGAGGACACTGTTGAGCTTGCCGTACCAATTTTCGCATTAGGAGACCTTCACTTCGACCACAGTAGGTTCAGAGAAAAAGATAGTTTTTGGAACTTTTAATAGAATAATTAAAATAATTTTATTATTTTATTTTTATTCTATTCCTCCAACGGATGAGTGATAAGGTGGGATCAGTGATGTGTCAAGCCAATAAATGACTTGACCTTTCAATTATAAGGAACCACACCGTTGGGGAATTAGGAAGGTTCCTAATTAATGGGCCTCCATTAATTTCATGAATGTTGAACACCCTTCCCCTCTCCTATTTTTATGGAGCTTGGGGGGAGTAATTGGCATGGCTTCACCATGTGAAGAAGCTCTGGTAAAGTGTCGCGATGCCCAACACTTGGAGGACGGAGCCTGTTCAAGCTGACGGTGACGAGAAACCCCGAACCACGAACCAAAGAACAAAGATCTAGCAGTGCCGTTAGAGGTTTGTTATGGGGATGACGAACGCTGACACTTCCTCAAATGCAGACGCTCTCTAATGAAAAATTGAGTTAGGTTTTGTTTGTTATAAATACCCCCTTACCCATTCTCGACATTCTTCATGATTCAAGAAATAATAAGCCGCTTTCTACCGCTCTAACATGTAGGGTATGGGCCAAACAAACATGGCCCGACCTCCCCGTAATCCATTGTGGTTTTTGATATGTTCTTCGCGATGGAGGAGGAAGACGCCAGGTGCTAGAGATTTTCACCGGTGGGACTCGAGAGCGAATGCCGGCACCACAGACGGCCGTGAAGACAGCGGAGGCGCAACCGCGCCGCCGGAGAAGAACAGCGGCCCGTCGGCCGCGGCGGAGCAAGGGTGGTGGCCGACACTCTGACCAGCTGCATGAAGGGGATGGAAGCATGCATCTGCACTGCCTAGCAGAGAAGTGCTGTGGCCTTGTGCCATGGCGTCGAGGCGAGGAACGATTAGCTCAACGCTGACTGCCTGTGATGGTGCGGCGCGCGACCGTGCCGTACGGGGAAGGCTAGCCATCCGACAATTCGTGGAGCTGAGCAGTCAGTTTTACCACAGGCCGAGCCATACCCAATGGGATGGGTCCAACCCAGGTCCAGACTCGGGTCGGGTCAGGTCGGTCTGATCGGGTCGGACCAGACCCGGACCAACTTCAACCCTTTTCGTTCTTTCAGCCATATCTTGATCTACGAGTGTCTGTTTGATGAACCGTCTATGGTGCCAGAAACCTAGGATCAGGACATTCCTTTTGGTATACGCCACTTGGGTTTTTGATAAATTTTTGGTATGGCTGGGTTGGATCGAACACAAATCCAACCGGGCCCTCGAGAATAAAAGACTAATAACATACAGACCAGACACCCGATTGATGCACCGTCTATTGCACTGAGTCCCCTTTTTCATGGCGGTCCTTTGGGATAATTTTTCATGGGACTTAGTGGATGTTAGAGTATCGACATGTTCCTTGAGGAGCGAAACCTCCCGGAATCAAGCGAGATTAGTGCGGGAACCCTGTTGTTGGTAGTAACATGAGAATGGGATACTATGTGGGTCTGTGCTTTGGGATCCTTTGTGGGTTTGTGTTCGAGAGCCTCACTTGGATCTGCTCTAGGAATCCACATGGGACTACTCTAGGATCCTACATGGGTCTGTTGTACTAGGATCCAATGTGGGTCTGATGATGTACTAGGATCTTATATGGGTCTGATGATTTAGGATCCTATGTGGGTCTGATGATTTAGGACCCTACGTGGGTCTGCCTCTTAACAAAGTAAGATGATTCAGTAGTTACATCTAATCATCTTTACTACTGTACCCAAGTTATACCTTGTGTGATTTGAGTATTTACCTTTGTGGTAATATTCTGTGTGGCGTACCTTTCTGGTACTTAACTTCATGGTGATACCTTTGTGGTAATCTTCTCTGTGGCATACCTTTGTTGTACTTACCTTCATGGTGATACCTTTTGTGGTAATCTTCTGTGTGTACCTTTTTGGTACTTACCTTCGTGGTGATACCTTTGTGGTATTCTTCTATGTGGTGTACCTTTGTGGTACTTACCTTCGTGGTATTCCTTTCTTTGTAGAGATTTTGAGCTTTGGGATTTTGAGTTGGACCCTGTGTTTCCCCATGATGAGATGGGTATACTTGATAACTTAGGTATATGTATGGGAATATTCCTAAGTAGGGTTGACAGTTTTTTTCAGGCTTTGTGCTTTATCTTTTTTAGATTTTGAGAGACCATCGGGGGTCTCAGGGTCCCTACTGAGTATCATTATACTCACCCCTACACGGGATATGCCCGCACCTTGTTGTGTTTGGTGCAGACGACGAACAACGCTGACTGTGGATGAAGGTACCAGGACTGAAGGTAGCTCAGAGGTGGACCTTATATGAGGCATACTATAGAGACGACTGTTCAAGAGCTATATCTACCCTTCAGGTAGGATCCTTGGCGGGTGTTCACCGGAGCTGTTCAACTTACTTTTACTTTCCAATTTTAATTTACTTTCTAGTTGGGCTTGTATTCTGGACCCTTTTACTTACTATACACACTCTTTTTAATATAAATTTACTCATGTTCATATCTTGTTGTGTGCTTGTTGGCATGCATTTATAGGTTTTAAAGGAAATGCCTTCCCAGTTTTAGGTAATACGCCTTCAGTGTTGGTCGCCAGTCCCTGGCCTATGGTAGGTGGGCTTGGGGTAGTCATGACACAGGCCCCATGGGACGGATCGTGACAAATAGGTATCAAAGGGGTTGGTTCTACCGCAGAACATTGGAATATGATCTTTTTAATAGAAATAGTATTAAGTGTAGTGAGTGTGGTTATTAGTTTAGGGAATCCAGTGTTGGTACGGCGGCTGACGTATCCATACACCAGGACCCTAACTTCTGATTTCTGACTAAATGTATGAAAAATACTAATTGCGCGTATATTTTGAATAGCTTTCTTTGTGAACTCTTTGAGTCATATCACTAGGTATAACTTATTGACTGTGGCGCACCTGTTTCTTTTCAGGATGCCTCCACATAGACAGCCAGCTAGGGTTCCGGGTGTAGTATGCGATGATGGCCCACCAAGCGATAAGGCATTGGTGCAAGGCCCTCTTAATATGTTGGCACCATCGGGTGATGTACCAGAAGAACCACCACCCGTTGGGCAGCAGTTACCACCATCCGCACTGGAGGACGATGCATACCGACTGAGAGCGTTGCATGTTTTTCAGCTACAGAGGCCTTCGAGGTTTTGAGACAAGACAGATTCGCACACAACTGAGCGCTGGATGGAGGCAGTTTCTAGAGTTTTTTTCCTAGTTGAGACACCAGTATAGGAGATGGTGATCTTATCTACTAGACTTTTTCAGTGGGTAACCATGAGGGTGGTCTACATAGTGATGAGGCTTCGGTACTTGGACCGTTGCCTGAGATGGTACCTTTAGGTAGTGTGTCAGCTATATCACTACCCATTGGTTAGTAGTTACCACCGAAGGTACCGGTAGAGGACACATATAGGCTTAGTGCCTTATACGTGTTTCAGAATCAGATACCCCTTAGGTTCCAAGGCGAGCCCGACTCACAGGCGGTTGAGGATTGGCTTGAGAAGGTGGATGAGAGTTCTCTAGAGCTTCTACAGCTTCAGAAAGATGCAATGTCGGTAGCTGAGTATTCATCGAGACGTACCAATAATTCCTGGTACATGATTAATACGATACGATCAGTGCTTTGGGGCTTGGACATTCGAGTGCAGTGTGTTTAAGGACATCTGAGCTAGCACTATTCCTCTATGCAATCCTACTAATGTTGGGGTTCTAGAGAGTATCATTGTGGTAAAATGTTCTTTGGTTGAGCGGATACAACTAGTGAATGTTAGTAGTGGGAAAATAGAAAACTAGCGCCAGTCATATAGGCTTGGGCATGTAAAAATGTTTTAGGAAGAAGAAGTGTTAGGGACAGATGAATCTTCAGGGCTGCAGACGTGGAAGCAGAGCTAGGGGAGTATCTTGAGGTGGTCTACATTTCGACATGTTACAACCACCCCCCATTGTGGTCCCCTCCAGGCTAAGGGAGATGGAGGACAGGGGAAGAGAGTAGCTGCATGCGGTCCAGAAGTGCGACCCAAGGGCTCTAGGAATTATTTGAGGTACAATCTCTGTCTACTACTAGCTGCCGTATCAATAGACATTGGTACCAATCATTACTTCCTTCCACAAATCTTTCCCACGACCTACAGTTCTGGTTAAACCATTTACTTGACCCTAACATCTAGAGATAACTTTGGGAGGAGATTTTATAGTCATACTTACACCGACAATGTGATCTGACCCTTAAGGAGAGAGTTTTAGTTGGAACCTCTTATTGGCAGCATTGAGGCCATACTTCTTTAGTTTGGGTATAACTGAACATCCAAAATTCATACCCAGATTGACTGTATTAGGAAAAAGGTTGTGGTTAATCTATAGTATTGGTATGAGGTTTTCCTTAGATGATAAAAAAGGAAACCTAGGCAGTACAGGATAAACTAATGCACAGGAGGGTGTAACCGGTCACTCTTGAGTCAGCCAGCCTTACCCTCATGGAAGTGGGAGTATTGAGTTTTGAGTTCCCAATGGAGTGGCTAGAGTTCCTCCAGGACTATGATTTTGGGATAATCTATGCTCTTGGGAAGGGGAAACTGGTAGTAGATGCACTCAGCAGGAGGTCTAGCCTACATCTGCTGAGTGAGGTGATAGAACAACTAAATACTTTGCAGATATCCTATGTGGATCGAGATGGAGTATCTTATCTTCAGTCTTTAACAGTCACTCACCCACTTCTTTAGTGAGTCATGGAGGCGCTACATAGGGATATTGACTGCGAGGCTCGATGTGTTCAGATATCCACAGGGCAACCACCTGATGGATTTTCTGAGGGTGGGAATAATGTCATTCTCTTCAGAGGAAATACCTTGGTACCAGTAGAGCTTCACGAGGAGGTGTTAAGGGAGTTCCATACGTCCCCTAAGATAGTACATCCTGGTGTGGTGAAGATGTATTATAATCTCTAACATCGGTACTGACAACCCGAGATGAAGGAAGCAGTTGCAGAGTTTGTATCACGATGTCTCACTTGTCAGCAAGTGAAGACTACACAGAGTTAGCAGAATTCTTATGCCGACAAGATACAGAAACCGTTGGAGTTCTAGGAGGGGGACCACATATTTTTGCGAGTCTCTCCTTAATAGGGACTATGAAGATTTGGCCGAGGCGGAAAGTTATCACTGAGGTTTATCAGTCCTTTTTTTGATACTTTGAAGGATAGATGAGGTAGCATACTACTTGGCTCTTCCACCGCAGTTTGAGAGGGTTCACAACGTCTTCCACATATCTCAGCTGAGGAGATATGTGCACGAACCACCCCACATCATCAACCACGTTGAGATGGACTTCAATGATGGTGCGACATTTAAAGAGTTTCTAGTAGAGATTGAGGATTGACAGTAGCAGGTCCTTCGTGGACAGTCGATACCAATGGTACGCTTTTGTTAGTAGCACGAGAACCTCCAAGAGAGAACATGGGAGCTGAAGGCTCATATTCGTGCTCAGTACCCTCTTTTGGTTGTTTTCCCTTTGTTGTGGATTTTAGGAACGTAAATACCTAAGGTGGAGAGAATGTAATGTCCCCGAAATTCCATATAATTTTTTTAATTATATGGAATTATTTTGAGACTGCAAAATCTGATGGCGTGCGATTACAAGGCCCAGAGTGCCCAGAATGATCCGCCGAAGTCTGGTTATGTTTTAATTAGTGGGTAAGAATTTTCCCTGAAAAAGTGGAATAACTTTTAAACGGTAACTCAGATCAGAAATCTAAGGGCACTGTTGCGTTCAGGATGTCGGGTTTACCCTAGGCGCAACTTAATTTTAGTCAGCGTGGGTCTCCTGTGAGAAAACCCAAAAATGGCATAATCATCAATAAAATAATTAAATAAATTATTTTAATTTTCAAATACTTATAACTCGCAAATGGTAACTCAGATTTAAAATCTGAGACCACCGCTAAACTTGTGAGGGTATACTCTTTTTAGGTAGATACTAACATTGGTCGGCGTGAGCCACCCGTGAAAGTTAGTTTTTGGATGTAAATAAAATAATTAAGTGACGATTATTTTAATGTAAAATCAATATCTTTTAAATGGTAGCTAGGATTGGAAATACAAGAGTACCGTTGGGTTCGTTGGGGCGTGTTTCACTTAGGCAATGCCTATCCTTGATCGGAGTGGGTTGAGGGTGACTATAAATAATTTTACGAACATTTTTTCAGGTAAGTTCAGTAAATGTGTAAGCGGCGTTTTGTAACTTTTGAACCGGTGCTCAGAATTAAAATCTGAGGACACTGTTGAACTCGCAGCGCCGATTTTCACTTAAGGATACCATCACTTTGACCACAGTAGGTCTGGAGAAAAAGTTAGTTTTTGTATCTTTTAATAGAATAAATAAAATAATTTTATTATTATTTTCTATTATATTCCTCCAACGGACGAGCGGTAAGGTGGGAACGATGATGTGACTAGACAATAAATGGTTTGACCTTTCAATTATAAGTAACCGCACCATTGGTGAATTAGAAAGGTTCTTAATTAATGGGCCTCCATTAATTTCACAAATGTTGAACACCCTTCCCCTCTCTAATTTATATGGAGCTTGGGGTGAGGAATTGGCACGACTTCACCAAGCGACAATGCTCTGGTAAAGTACCACGATGCCTAACACTTAGAGGAGGGAGCCAGTTCCAGTAAGAAGTGACGAGCAACCCCGAACCACAAACTGAAGAATGACGATTGAGCGACGTCGTTGGAGGTTTGTTGCGTGGATGATGAACGCTGACACTTACTCAAATGTGGATGCTCTCAAATGAAAAATTGAGTTAGGGTTTGTTGTTTTGAATACCCCTTACCCATTCTTGACATTCTTCATGATTAAATAAATAATAAGCCGCTTGCTACCACTCTAACGCGGAGGGTACGAGCCAAACGAACATGGCCCGACCTACCTGAAATCCTTTGGGGTTTTTGATGTGTTCTTTACGATGGAGGATAACGACGACTGGTGCCGGTGATTGGCACTGGTGGGACTCGAGAGCGGCGACTGACACCATGGTCGGCCGCAAAGACGGAGGTATAACTTCACCGCCGAAGTAGAACCGCGGCCTGTCGGCCGCGACGGAGCAAGGGCGGTGACCGACACTCCGACCAGCCACACGAAGGGGACGGCGACATGCATCCATGCCACCTTGAGGAGAAGAGCCGTGGTGGTGAGGCGAGGTGCAGCCAGCTCAACGCTGGCCACCAGTGATGGCATGACCCACAACCACGCCACATGGGGAAGGTTGGCCATCTGGCCAGCCGGGGAGCCGAGCGGTCCACCCTAGCAGACCGCACCACGGTCCACAACACTATGTCTAGGGCCGCACCACGGTTCGGGATGCACCACGGGCTGGGCCCAGCGGGCCAGGTCCGACCCAGGGCCAGACCTTGGTCGGTCCGACTAGGTCAGACCAGACCTAGACCAACTTCGATCCTTCTTATTCTTTCAGCCGTATCTTGAGCTACGAGAATCCATTTGACGGACCATATTTGACACCAAAATACTTGGATAAAGATGGTACTTTTGGTATCATCCACATGGGTTTTTGATAAAGTTGGGGTACATCCGGGTTTGATCAAACACGAATCTAACCAGGCCCTCGGGACTAAAAGGCAAAGAACTTGTAGACCGGGCGTTCGATTAACACACCGTTTGTTGCATTGAGACCCCTTTTTCATAGCAACCCTTTGGAATAATCCTTCATGGGAATTCATGGAAGTTAGAGAATAGAAATTTGGCTTGAGGAGGGGACCCTCCCAGAATCAAGCGAGCTTTGTGCAGGAACCTTGTAGCTGGATGTTACATGAGAAAGGGATCCTATGTGGGTCTATGATTTGGGATCCTTTGTGGGTCTATGCTCGAGAGTCTCACTTGGATCTTCTCTAGGAATACATGTGGGATAACTCTAGGATCCTACGTGTGTTTGTTGTACTAGGATCCTATATGGGTATGATGATGTACTAGGATCCTATGTGGGTCTGATGATTTAGGATCCTATGTGGGTCTAATGATTTAGGATCCCACATGGGTCTTCCTATTGAAAGAGTAAGATGATTCAATAGTTAAATCTAATAATCTTTACTATTATACCCAAGTTATACCTGGTGTGAGATGAGTCTTTACCTTTGTGGTAATCTTCTGTGTGGCATACCTTTGTGGTACATACCTTCGTGGTGATACCTTTGTGGTAATATTCTGTGTGGCCTACCTTTGTGGTACTTACCTTCTTGGTGAAACCTTTGTGGTAATATTCTTTGTGGCGTACCTTTGTGGTAGTTACCTTCATGGTGATACCTTTGTGGAATTCTTCTGTGTGGCATACCTTTGTGGTACTTACCTTTGTGGTATTCATTCCTTTGTTGAACAGTTGATCTTTGAGCTTTTGAGTTGGACCATGTGTTTCCTCATGATGAGATGGGTATACTTGATAACTTAGGTATTTGCATAGGAATATACCTAAGTAGGGTTGATAGTTGTTTTCATGAATTGTGGTTTATCCTTTGTATATTTTGAGAGACCATCGGGGGTCTCAGGGTCCCTACTGAGTATCATTATACTCACACCTACATGGGCTATGCCCACACCTTGTTGTTTTTGGTGTAGACGACGAACAACGTTGACTATGAACAAAGGTACCAAGACTGAAGGTAGATCAGAGGTGGACCTTAGACGAGGCATACTGCAGATATGACCATTCGAGAGCTATACCTACCCTTCAGATAGGATCCTTGATGGGTGTTCACTGGAGTTGTTCAGCTTACTTGTACTTTCTAGTTTTCTTGTACTTTCAAGTTTTCTTGTACTTTTCAGTTGGGCTTGTATTCTGACCCCTTTTACTTACTGTACACTCTCTTTTTACTATTAGTTTACTCATGTTCATATCTTACTATGTGCTTGGTTGCATGAATTTATTGGTTTCAATGGAAATACTTTCCCTGTTTTAGGGAATACGCATTCGGTGCTAGTCACCAGCCCCTGGCCTATGGAAGGCAAGCTTGGGGTAGTCACGGCATGGGCCCCGGGGGATGGGTCATGATATATCTTGTGTTTTTCTCTAATATTCATGAACAACTATATGTATTTCTTCTAGGTCTTTTCTTTCTCACTTTTTTTCTTATTGATCTAGAAATTCCTTTTATACAGATAAAAGACATGTTCTACGGTACCTTGTACATCATACTAGTCTTTAACATAATTAATTTTTTTTCTTAAAAAGAAAGAGATGCTCATTAATATAATAAATATTACTAAATTTCCTAAATATGAGTCTTATAGGTAATTTTGAATTTAATAGATAGATCACTGGTGATATAGTCTGTCGGTAGCTCAGACTGTCAGTGTCTCATGATGTCGGTAGATCATTCTATCGGCATCTCATTCTATTGGTAGATCATTTCTATCAGCAGATCAAATCTATCAGTAGATCATTTATATCGCTATATCATACTTTCATCAGTTAATCGAGTTGTTGGTAGATGACGCATAAGTATCTCAACTATCAGTAGGTGATGCATTGGTAGCTTAACTATAGGTAGGTGATGCATTAGTAGCTTGGCTGTCAGTATCTCATACTTAAAAAAATACTAAGTGACGTTGGGTCACTCTATTAGTAGGTCAGATGTCGGTAGGTTAGGTATTAGTAGGTCAAGATATTAATGACTCATACTTTGAAAAATTTATGAGTTTATTTGTCTGTGACTTATCTTATCGGTAGCTTATGTCGTTGGTCACTCATGTATCAGTGACTTTTCTATCGGTAGGACTAGTATCGGTAGCTCATACATAACCAAAATATGTAATCTTTTATTATGATGTAAGCACTAACACTAGAGGTTAAAAGTATACTTGATCATGAATAAACACAAAGTATCAAAAAAAATTAAAATTAGCATAGTTAATCTTGATTTGTGAGCATTAAAACTAAATGAGTCCAACGATTATTTTCATGTAAATTATTTATTTTCCACTAGTAAATTAAGATCTAATATAATAATGGTTATTTTTATGTTGAAAAATATGATATTTCATGTGTTATTAATAGGTTATGGTTCTTGGAAATTGTTTATGATGATGGTTGAGATGGATATAGCTCATGATATTGGGTGAACCTGATATAGCTTACTAATTGCACATGAGCCTCAGCCCAGTTGGTGAGGACTCCTTAAGTGCATCCAGGCAACCTGAGATCAAATCCATGTAGAGACATATTTCTGGGGTACTGTAGCAGTACTGTAGCATGAAATGTAGCAGAACTGTAGTAGAACAATAGCAGGTACTATAGCGGGAACCGTAGCAGACACTGTTTTGTACTGTAACAGATAGGACTATTCCCCCATTTAGACCACCGAGACACCGATTTGGTCCCTGAGTCCTTTAAGGTATTCGGACCACCAAGGCATTCAGGTCCTTAAGGACTTTGGGCCACCTCAAGGCCTTCGGGCCACATCAAGTGTAGATGAAAACTAGACAAACTATAATGAACAAGCTCTAGAAGGAGGATGATCAAGGAGCTTTCACCATAGAAAAATCTATAATGATTTCAAGAATGAGAGGGTATGGAAAATTCCATTGGGAAAATCCTATGCATTCCTGGGAAAGCCAATCTGAACAACCATGCGAAGGTGGAGAGTTGATTGCACGATGAAGATGCTGGGGAGGAGCAGTTCCAAGTAGTTAGTCTTTGTTGTATGTATTGTTTGAACCCTATGGGAAATGAATTCCTCTAAGTCCTATGTGCCATGTAATTATTATTCCTAAAGGCCTTGTAAGGGTTCCACCTCAACCCTTGTAAGGGTTCCACCTCATCTTATGATCACTGATGACATCTATATGTTAATGATTATGTTTACCCTTACTAAGAATTATAGATCACAATTCATATGTTTCATTTTACCCATTTTTTGAAGAAAGGTTCCAAGTATGTTATCCCTGTGAAGGTGAATATATGAGAAGAATTTAGTGTTAGATGAAATAGATTTTTATGAACTATTTATTTTGTTATCCAAGTTGTTATGAAAGAGATTTTACTAATTTTATAATACTCTAAACCTAAAAGGTACTTAGATATGTAAGTGATCCAACATTTCCATTTTTATTTTATATGTTTTGGATGAATAAAATTGGGGTATGCTTACCAATATCAATCCATAAATGTAAATATTGTGTTTTTATCACTGGATCAAGAAGTGAAAATTTGGGGTTGTTATAGTTGGTATCATATGAAAGGTTTAGATAACATTGAGAATTAATATGTTTTCATGTGAGGATAACTTAATAATTTTAAATAAAATCATGGGTTTAAATGCTTAAGGTTGATCATAATTTCAAAGGCATAAACACCACCTTTTAAGGGTTTAAGTGATGAGATTTTTAAGTGATTAATTATATTCTGGGGAGATTTTTTATTGTGGTAAGGTATGAGTAAACCTTAAGTGTATCATCTTGTTTAACATGTAGTATTATTTTGGGAAAATTCGATAATTTTTTTGGGTACATAAGCTGAAGGGTGTGATATAACCTTCAAGGTTAAAACATTACTTAATTTTAATGTTATGGTGATAATTTGGTATCCAGGTTTATTTATTTACTTAATGATCTATGTTGAATTTTTGGGGTTATTGTTGAATTTATGAGATTAATATATCATTTCCTAATATAAAGGTTTATTCATTTCAGATATTATCTTAACTTGTGCTAAATATTTTAGTTTTGATTAATATCTAAAGAATGGTGTAATATATTATTATCCTTTTTTGGATTATATGATCCATTAGAAGTTGTTTTCAGTACATAAAGCATGAGAAATTTATCGTGAATACTCATCATTTGGAGAAAAGATGAGATTATCAAAGAAATTTATTAAAGAATGAAATTATTCTTTTTAGGAAAGTATATTTCCTTATATTTTTGTTCTAGATGGTAAAAAAATCCTTAACTATATGAAAATGATCATAAAACAAAAATGGTATCCTATTTCCTTAATTTCTGATGAATTGATGGTATTTTTCCAACCTATTTGGTTTATGGTTTTGAGTTTATTTACTTTATCGTGATAATTTAGTTTCTTCTGATCAATGTTCTCTAACACTCTATATCTTTATTTTGACATTAAGTTTTTCTTCTATGTCCATCTTTTCACTTTCACTAATGTTCTTCTATTTGGAAACATAGTTATGTGTTATTCTATATGACCTTAATATTTCTATTTCCCTATTTTAAAAATGATGTTTTACTATCAATTTCTATAATATGGGTTTTCAAAATATGTATTTCTTAAATATTAAAAAGGTTTTCATCTCATGTATATATGTTTTATCTTCCACTCCTTGGAAATGATTTTGAAAATGTTTTAAACCCTTTCTTTTGGGCATGAGAAAAAATTGCAAGGATGTAATTTAAAGGGGGGGGGGGATAATATAAAAACTCAGTTAATGTAAAGATAAATAATTTTCATATCATATTAATTTTCATTATTTATATTTTATAGAGTTGTATTCACTATAATTATGTTATGTGATTTTTCAGTATAAATGAAAAGGATTTATTTCTAACCAAATTGGGTTTTTATGCATTATATGGTTTTATTTAAGAGATTTATTTCCAAATTATAGAATTTTAATTACCAAAATGAAATTTATTTTTGAATTCATAATTTCAAAATTATATTAGGCCTAATATTTGATTTTTTTTGAAAAGTTTGATTTTTAATGAATAGTAAAAATAGTTTTTATTGAAAACTATCTTTTCTTTTAAAGTATTTACAAATTTGCATTATATTTTGCATTGGTTTTAAAATATAATTAGTAAATTTTAATTAAAATATAATTAATAAATATAAATTAAAATATAATTATTTTTTTATAATCAATATTATACTTAAATTTTGCATTAAAACATTCTTATTCATAAAAATGATTTTTTATGAATTTTTTTCATCTTGATTTTATGGTTTAATTTTAAATTAAATTGTTCAAATTATTTGAATTTAATATGATAAAATGGTTTCCATATTTGTATTCAAGAGGTTAAAATATGATAAATAATTTACGTTTACTTTTTTCATTATAAAAAGTAACCTTAGTAAATATTTACCACCTCGGTAAACATAAATTGGGTAATTAGGGTTAAAAATAATATGGTAAGGACTAAAAATGACCATAAAACTTACATTTAATGTATTTTATGAGTGGGGTTTGATAATAATATTTCATTATTTTGAATTATGCAAAAAAATTTCTATTGTTCTTTTAAAATGGATTATATATTATTTTATGGAAATAAAAATACAAATTTCAGCTTCTTGCTTTTAAATTTACATTATATGTTCAGTGAGGGATAAAAATAAGTTTTGAAAGAATATTAATGTTTTTTTGAACTTTATTATACTATTTTCATGATGGTAATTGATTATTAATTTTTTTGATGAAATAATTACCATAAATGCTTACGCAACTCTAACACAAGGCTTATGCAAGTAGAAGAAAATTAAATTAAATGTATTTAAAAACATCAAAAGTAATATTTTTTGGATGAATTATGTTTTCACATTAATTATATAGTTAATCATAATTTATTATTGACATTTAAATTTAATATAATCTTATTCTATTTCTATCATGTATTTTTCAATGTCATTCATTTTGAATAGTTCTCAAAATGAAAATAATAGAATTTTTTAATATATATTGTTAAATTAATTAAGAATAATAAAAATATTCCAGGGGTGAAATTATTTTGATAAATTTTCAAAAATTTAATCCCTTTTCTATTTATGAGACAATTTTAACTTATATTTAAATTTATTACCCTTTTATATTGAAAAAATTGTTACTACAGTTAAGGTTTAAAATGGTTAATGGAAGGGTTAATCCAAAAGATAAGGTCAAAGAAGATATTTAAACTTCTAAAAATTTTACTGGATGATTATATTAAGATAATATCATCTTTATCTTAAAATAAATTTCATTTTTGAACCCTTTTACATGAGTTAAACACATACTATATTATAATATTTCATTTATTTCCAAATGTACCCCTCCACTCACTTATAAAAGGACTCCCCTATCCTCTCATATACACACTTCAAGAGCCTTTTGGTTCAACAAATACCTAAAAAAATACCTTTTTAACATCCCTACCAACAAAAGATATTCCCTTTTTGTATTATAAAACTAACTTTGGATAGATTTATGTATAAACCTAAAGAGTCTGTCTAAAGAAGTGGTATAGTTATTAACCTAACATTTTAATTTTATTTATTCTTCTATATTTGTAAAATATAATTAAAACAAAATTAAATAATAATAAAATTATATTAAATATACTTATATAATTTTAATTTTAATTTAATAACTGATATCCACCTTCTACTTCCATCAAATATGAAATGAAACTGTTATTTGTGTGTATGGTGAACTACTGTCTCGCGAACTGATGTAATTAGTTTTCCATCATCACCTCTTATGAAAATTTATAATGATGAATTTAATGTATATATATTATATTCATGACATAATTATAACTCTATAAATCTAATATATTATCTATTTTCTTACCTTTCCATCCATTGAAAAATGATGACATCATTCGTGTGCACATGTGGATTACCACCTCCACGAAGTGATGCAATTTTTTTTCATCACCACATCACATGGATATTATAAGTAATTTTATTTAAATATATATTATGATATTTATGATATAATAATAATAATTAATTCAATATAAAATTATACTTAACTTATTTCCCTCATTCTCTATGAAAAATGAAAATGTTAATCATGCGTACGTACGAGTTACCATCTATATGATTGTAACATAATTCATAATTCATAACCATATATCCTGGTTGGTTTTAAAATTATAATTAATGTATAAAAATATAACAATTTAATTATTATTTTTTTATATGATATAAAAACGACCACATTGACCTTGGTCAATATATCAAATCTATTTTTAAATTATGGACCAAACGCCATCCAAACACCAGATGCAGACATAATGGATTAAGTAATTTAATATATCATTGTAATGAATCAAATAATTGATTTAATGGTAAATTAATAAACCTATAAAATTAATATAAACAATTAAACAATTGATATAAGTTTATTATATAGGAGATAAAGGAGATACATGGAAATTCCAGACTCGAGGTAAGGGATTTCATCTCAATTTACCTTCATTGAGGCATGTTTTAATGTTATAAACCTATTTTATGTTATATGGTTTATATAATACCCATTTTTAATTTTATATCATTAATCCTTCATAATTCATGGTATTTTAAGTTACAATTAAAATTATTTCATTCATAGGTATTGGAATTGAATGTTATTAAGTGGTTTGGGGTTTCTTAACTGAATTTCCATTAATTGGGTTATAATTAGACTTCATTGACTTTTTTATGCCATTACTATGTATGAATTGATATCTAAATTGATTTATTATATATTTAAAATTATTTATTTGAATTTATATATTTTCACATAACCACTTCAAGGATTAATTATCAATTCAAAATTTATGATATTTGTAAGGGTTTTATTTTTCTCAATATCATTTTTCTAAGACATGATTCATTCCATGCACAATTATTTACTTTTATGTTTTACTTAAAAACTCATGATTTAATTTTTAAATATTAATTCATGATGTTAATGGGATTTATAAATTTATATCATAGTTTTAATTTCAATTACTTTTAATTTAAAGGATACTATAGTGGTAAAGGCTTTATGTTATAATCTCCTTTCTTTTCAAAATTGTTTATGTTCAAGGTTTATTTGGGGAAATACTATGCTCTTAATTTTTTAAACAAAATATCTTTTATTTTCCTTTGGTTATAAATTTAGTTTACATTATTTATTATCATTTCATTCCTTATAGATTAAAAAACACCAATAAAGTTATTTGTAAGTGATACTGATCTTATATATTATTTTATATTGGGATTATTCTTTTAGATGTCCATGTTTTATAATTTTTTTTATAATAATTTAATTTTATAGACATAAATTATTTCCTAAATTTATTTTATATAATGTTTTACCTTATTTAAAAAAATTAAATAAATTTCTTAATGTTTTCTGTATGCTTCAATTTTGACTCTATTTAATTTTTTTTAAATGAATGTTTATTTTTAATGTTTTTCCATAAATATAATTTTCCACCATTATAACCATAATTTTCCTTGAAGATTACTTTATAATTTTACAATGTTATTTTAAAAGAAATTTAATTTCCAAATATTCTGTGAATTTTTTATTTTTAAAATTTATTTTCAAAGTGGAAATATTATTTTTCTCATGAATGTTTTTGATTATATTTCAATGGTATTTATATTCAACAATGAAAATTTCCCTTGTTTTTACTTATACATAATTTGGGATATATTGTAATGATTCAATACTTATTATTTATCTGGATGGATTATGATTATTTCAAAGATATTTTCATGGAAACCATATCTTTTCCATGGGTGAATTATGATATGAAATAATAATGGTTATTATTATGTTTAAAAATGAGAGATTTCATGTGTTATTTTTTTTAATTTGACATTTTTTATGATGATGGGAAATTTTGATACAGCTCATGATGATGGGTGAGCTAGATATAGCTCTCCAATACATTGGGTAAACTGACTAAGTTAACCAGTTATAGGTTTTTGTTAAGATATTTTTAGAATTTATTGATTAGGTTATTAAATTTTTAAGATTGATTATATGACTCATATTAAAATTATTCTTCAAGTTACCGACATGTTTTCTTTATTCTTGAATCAAGTTATATTGTATCCTTTGTTAAAGGATTATATTTTCATGGTTCATAATCATGGATTTATATGAATATTTTATTATGTTAAATCTTTATTCCATATTTCATGATTTATGATTTAGGTTTTGATGGGTATGAACTCTCTTATGTTATGCTCATTCACTTTGATTTTATCATTATACCCTTATGCTCATCTTATTATCTCTAATGACTTACAATTGTTAATTATTATGTTTACCCTTACTGGTCATTCGAGATCACCATTATTATGATTCATTTTTCTCAGGTTGTAAAGAAATGTTTTAAATATGTTATGAATAATAAGGTTACTAGATCTGAAGAACATAGTGGAAGATGATGTATATTTTTATAAACTAGTTGTTTATGTATCTATGTTTTTATGTATGAGTTTTTCCAAATTATATAAAACTCTAAACCTAAAAATCCCATGGGTATGTAAGTGGTAATTATTTTCCTGTTGATGTTTTAAGTATTGGAAGGATAAAATTGAGTCACATTTATTGGTATAAATAGAAAATTGAAAATATTAAGTTTTTATAAATGGATCCAATAATATGGGTTTGGGGATGTTATAGTTGGTATCTAAGGAAAGGTTTAAAAAACTATAGAGATTATTAATTTTTTAATTTTAGGTAAACTTAATATTTTTTAATACCATCATGGTTTTAGAAGTTTAAGGTTGATCACAAGTTCCAAGGTATAGTCATTATCCTTTCAGGTTTTAAGTGATGAGATTTTAAAGTGAGTAATGATAATTTGGGGAGACATTTTATTGGGTTAAGGTATAAGTAACCCTTAGGTGTATAATGTGGCTTAACATGATGGATTATTTATATAAAACTATATAATAATTTTAGTGATGCAAGATGAAGTTTGGATATAACCTTTGTGGTTAAAATATTCTCTAATGTTAACATTAGGAAGGTAATTTTGGATATAGGTTTATTTATTTATGGAATGATCTAAGTTGAACTTTTGGTGTTATTATTGAATTTTTTAAAATAATATAATATTTCATCATATGAAGGATTATACATTTTGGATATTATATTACATAGTGATAACCATTTCAGTCTTAGTGAATATTTAAATATAAGTGGAATATCTTATAATCTGTTTATGGATTATGTGCTTTGTTAAAAGCTAATTTTAATGCTTCAGACGTAAAAATTTCACCTTTAATACTCATAATATAGAGAAAACTATGAAATTATGGTGGAAATTTATTAAAGGATAAATTTTACATGTAGAGTAAATATAATTATATTATTAGTCTATATAGTAAAGTAATTCCTTAACTCTATGAAAAGGATCTTGAAAAAATGTTATCCTATTACGTATATTTCTAATCAATTAATGGTCATTTTCATACGTTAGTGGTTTATAGTTTGGTGATTATTTCTTTTTTTGATGATAATTCACTTGATTATGGTGAATGTTCTCTTTCACTCTATATAATTATTTAGAAATTATGTTTTTCTCCAATTACAAAATTTCACTTCTCTCTTATGTTCTTATATTTGGAAGCCTAGTTATGTGTTATTCCAGATGACCTCCAAATTTCCACTTCCCTAATTTAAAAAAGAATTTTTATTATCCATTTTTAGGATTGGGGATTTCAAGAAAGGTATTTTATTAATAATAAAATTTTTCCTGTCATGTCCATATGTTTTATCTTCCACTCCTTGGAATTGATTTTGAAAATGTTTTAAAACCTTTCTATCGAGTATAGGATAAAATTGTAAAGACAAAATTTCCAAAAGGGGGAAGAATTTAACATCCCAATTAATGTTAATATTAATCATTTTAATATCTTATTAATATTAATTAATTATATTTTATATAGTTATATTCATTATATGAATATAAGGCAATTTTTTAGTAAAATGGAAAAGTATTTATTTCTATTTTTTTTTTGTTTTTATGGATTATGTTGTCTAATTTGAAATATTTAATTAAAATTTAAATAATTTTGATTTTAAAAAATAAAATTAATTTTTTAATTCATATTTTTTAAATCATCTTAGGGTGAATTTTTTAGAATTTTTTGAAAAGTTTTATTTTTCAATGAATGATTAAAAATCTTAATTTTTATGTAAAATAGTCTTTTATTTTAAATTATTTTAAAAAGTAACATTATTTTAATTTTACTAGATATATTTAATTAAAAACAATCCAATAATTTTTTAATCAATATTATACTTGAATTTGGTATAAATATATTTTTATACACAAAAGACATTTGTTTGAAAAACCATTTATCATTAGATTTTGATGGTTTAATTTAATATTAAATTCTACCACTTAAATGAATTTAATTTGATAAAATGTATCATATAATTGGAATTATGAGTCTTATGTTTTTTTATATAAGTCCCTTTTATTTTTTTAATTATTAATTGTAATTGTGGTAAATATTTTTCTCCTCGATATGGGTAAATCAGGTAATTAAGGTAAAAAATAATTTGATATTGACTAAAAATGACCATAACAGTTACCTTTAATCTTTTTTATAAGTGGGGTTAAAATATCCTCATCCAATATTCTAAGTTATGGAAATTTGTGTATCGTTGTTCTTTTTTAAAATGACTTATATATTATCTTATGTGAAGAAAAATATAGAATGTCACTCTCTTGCTTTTGAATTTATATTATTTGTTTACATTTGGATAAAAATAAGTTTTGAACTAATATTAAAGGTCATTTTAAAAATTATGAAATTTGGAATTTATTGTTAATTTTATTGATGAAATTATTACACTATGTTCTTACACAACACCGATATAGTGCTTGTGTAAGTAGAAAATTTGTGTAAATGTTTTTAAAAACTTAAAAAAGAAATATTTTTTGGATGAATTATAGTATCACATGAATTTTATAGTTATTAATAATGTATTATTATTTTTAAAATGATTTATATTTTAATTATAATATTTTCATTTTATTTTCAAATTAAAATTATGCAAACAGTTCTTAAAATGACATTAATAGAATTTTATGTTAAATATATTTTATTAAATTATTTAAAAACCATAAAAATATTTAATGTAGAAAATTAGGATGATAAATTCTCATAAATATCATCTATTTTACACTTATAAACCAATTTTTAACTTATAATTGAATTCATAACTCTATTATATTAAAAAATATGTTACCGTAGTTAAAGTTAAAAATGTTTAACTGAAGGGTTAATACAAAACACAAGGTTTTAAATGATATATAAACCTATAATTTTTTTATTATATTATTATATTAAGAAAATTTTCTCTTTAAATTTTAATAAATGTAATTTTGGTACCATTTTAAATGATTTTTACACATATTAAATTATAATATTTTATGTATTTCCAAAAGTTACCCTCCCCTCACTTATAACAGGATACCCCATATCCTCTCCTATACACACATAAAGAGACTTTTGATTTATAAAATACCTATAAAAATAAATTCCTAACATCACTACCCATGTTATAGATTCCCTAGTTTTATAAGAAAAGAAATGTAGGAATACTCTAGGTATAAACCTAAAGGGATTATCTGAGGATGAGGTATAGTTCTTAACCAATAATTTTCATATTATTTTTTATTATACCTCAATAAAATATTTTTAAAACATGATTTAATATTAATAATAACATTATATTACATATAATGATATTTTTTTATGTTAATTCTATATCCTATATCCATCTCCATCTTCCATCAAATGAGAAATGAAACCATCGTTTGTGTCTACAGTAGACTACCGCCTCGCGAACCAATGTCATTAACTTTCCACCACCCCCTCTCAAAGTAGGTTATAATGATATATATATATATGATATTAATAACATAATTATCACTCTATAAATATAATATATCATTTATTTTATTAACTTTTCTTCCATTAAAAAATGATAATGTAGTATATGTGGATATGTGGATTACCACCTCCGTAAAGAGAAGTGATCCATTTATGACCAATACATCACATGTATAGTATATATAAGTTTATTTAAATATATAATATGGTAATTTTAATATAATAGTAATTATATACAAATAAAATGAAAATTATATTCTTTCCATCACGCTCTTTCAAAAATTAAAATGTTATGCATGTATGACTACCATCTCCATGACTGCAATGTAATTAATTTTCCATGACTGTATTTCAAGGTTTGTTTTAAAATTATAATTAATATATTAAAATAAAAATTATTTCATGATTATTATTATGTATATTTTGTAAAAATTACCTATTTGACCATGATCAATATACCGAAGATGTTTTGAAATTATGAACTGAACGTCATCAAAACAGCCAACATGGACATAGTTGATTAAATAACTAAATATGTCATTATAATAAATAAAAAATAGTTTAATGATAAATTTATAAACCTATAAAAGGATAATAAAAAATTAAATAATTGATATAAGTTTATTATATTTGATAAAAAGAACATACATGGCATGTCTGGACTCCGGGTAATAGATTTCATCTCAATTTTCCTTCATTAAGAGAATGTTTTAATTTTACACTCCTAATATCCTTTATATGTTTTATATAATAACCATTTTAAATTTATTATTTTTAATCCTTCTAAATTCATGGTGTTTTAACTAATAATTAAAATTATTTCATTGAAAGTTATTTAACTTCCACGTTACCTAGTGGTAATGGGTTTCTTAACTTAACTTCCATTAATTGGGTTATACTTCTAATTTATTGATATTTTTATTAAATTATTATGTGTTAATTTATATATAAATTGTTTTATTATATATTTAAAATCATTTTATTTAGATTTAAATATGTTGAAATTACCACTTCATGGATTAATTGTCACTTCAAAAGTTATGATCTTTGTAAGGGTTTTTTGTGTCTCAATCTATTTTTCCTGAGACATGATTCATGTCATGCACTATGATTTCCTTGTATGGTGCACTTAATACCTCATGAATGAATTTTAAAATATTATTTAATTAAATTAATGGTATTTATCGAGCTATATAATTATATTTATTTTAATTAATTTTGATTCAAAAGTTACCAATGTGGTAAAGGATTTATGTTACAATATTTTTTCTTTTAAAGATTATTTTTTTTCAAGGATACTTTGGTGAAATAATATGATATTATTTTATTGTACTAGATATATTTTATTCTCATTTGGTTATTAATTTATTTTACATATTTATTTTCCAAGCCCTACCTTATTTATTAAAAAAATCAATCAAGTTTTTTTCAATTGATAAGAATCTTATATATTTCTTTAGATCAAGAGTATTTATATTCTATATTCATATTTACTAAAATTATTTCAATAATGTTATTTTATATGAATAATTTTTTTTCGAAATTTATCTTACCAAATGTTTTACCATATTTAAAAAGTTTTTAAAAGGATATTTTTAATGTTTCTCGCATGGATTACTTTCAACTCTCTTTAAAAAATCTTGAAAAGAATGTTTATTTTTAATGTTTACATCATGATAATATTTTCTTATAATAATTACCAATATTTTATTGGAATGTTTATTTATAAGTTTCCAAGGTTATTTTCGAATAAAATTATTTTTTCAAATTCTTGTGATTTTTTATTTTTTTAAAGTTATTTTCAAATTGGAAACTATATTTTTCTCCAAAAAGTTTTTAATATATTTTATTGGTATATTTATTCACCAATGAAAACAAACATTGATTATAGTTATGATACATTGGAGATATATTGTAATGAAACCATCCTTATTTTTCCTTTGACTGGATTATGAATGTTTGAATGATATTTTCATAGAACTCATTTATTTTCAATGGATAAATGAATATGTGAAAGAACAATGCTTATTTATATGTTAATTTATTTTTCATATGTTATGGTTATTTTTGGGTTTGGGGAAATTATTTATGATTTCAGGTGAACCTAATATAGATCTCTAATGAATTAGGTTAAGGGAAAGAGTTAACAAATTATAGGTTCTTCCTAAGATATTATTTTAATTTACTTGGGAGGTTTTTCCATTTATAAGAGTGATTGTAAGAGTGATATGAATATGACAATCCATGTTACCAAAATATTTTATTTATTCTTGGATAAAGATCTAATATATATTTTTCTCAAGGATTATTTTTGACATAGATCAAGATTTTTTCCATATATTATTATTGTATTATGTTAAATCGTTATTCCATTTTTCATTATTTGTGATCAGGGTTTTTATGGGTATGAACTCTCTTATGTTATGGTCATGCACTTTTATTATGTCAACATTCCATTTCTATCATCTTATGGCCAATGATGTCATCTGATTTTTAATTATTATGTTTACTATTACTAATAATTTGAGCTCACCATTTTTATGTTTCCATTTCATCAGGTCATGAAGAATGTTTTTAAATATGTTATGACTAAGAAGGTTACTATACTTAAAGAACATAGTGGGTTATGACATAGATTTTTTTGAACCAGTTTTTTAATGTATCGAAGCTGTTATGTAAGAGTTTTTTCTAGTTCTATAAAACTATAAATCTAAAAGTTACTTGGGTATGTAAGTGATATAATATTTTATTTTGATGTTTTAATTTATTATAGCTAAAATTGGGTTATATTTTTGGGTATCAAGCCAAAAATGTAAAGATTATATTTTAAGCACTTAGTTTGAGAGTGAGGGTTCATGATTTTTATACATGTGAGATTATTTTCACATTACCAATAACATTTATAACCATTTCATAGCAAATTTTTCATATATATCCCTAATAGTTTAGTATAAATCTTTTTATAGTAAACCCAATCCAAGTTCATCTGTACGATGTCTATGATGAAGTGACCTATCCAAGAAAACCAAAAAATAATTTAAGTAAAGATTACATATAATAAAGTTTAAGATATATTATATTCCAAAACTACAATTACCAAAATATATTACAATAATGTAGTCATGATTCCATGAAAAAATATTCAGTTTTTTAAAAGTCATTATAAGTTCATTTAATTTTCTAAATTTAGGCCATATATGGTATGGGAAAATCTATGTGAAAAAACCACTACCTCTCATTGATTATAAATTTGTACCTTGGTAAACTCATTTGTAAGTTCCAAAATGGGGTGATGTTCTAAAATTTTAGATTTTTATATGGTTCCTCTAACCATTTTAGAAGTTATGCAGCTTTTAATCCTTATTAGGATCGCACAGATGAAGGTCAGGTTATGTAAGATCTTCCTCCTCCTCTTGAGGATGAGCTAAATTATGGGAGATCATTTTAAGGGGGATATGCGCTTAGAGATTTATTTATGAGACTTATTTTACAAATAGTTTTGTGTAATTAGTATTTTAAACATTTATTTTAGTTTTATATTAATATAGTTCTTATTTTAACGCATTGTTTTTGTATGATTGAATGAAAAACTTTTCATTTCATAATGGATTGGCTAGATATTTTAAGTTAGAAGACTATTTTACTCCAAATTAACTCTAAAAGGGTAATTTTTTCTCTCACTATTATAATATTTATCAATAATACTTAGAATACCTCATTATATTCATAAGAACCAAACCTTTATAAAATTGATTTCAGTGTCATGGGTTGGTTCTAATTACACTATTCTAAAGGGAAAAGAAGGTAATAAAGATATCGGTTACCCTCAACCAAATATTTAATTAAACCTAATGTAATTTTTAGAACTATGAACATGGAATTATTTGTATTAAAGTTATAATAATCACCATATCCTCATCATCTTATAAACCAATGCATTTTACAAATGTTTTACTAATCTCAAGTTTTTTATTCTTCTTATTCTACTTTAAAAACTATTTTCAAAACACCCATTTTTAGTTTTTTAAAAACATATTAATAATTAAAACGTTAAATTCCCCAAAATCCTTGAGAGATGACCTCATGTCTTCTATATACTTTAAATCATCTCTAAAACCTAAATAATTTAATGATTCATGGTATATAATCCAACTTTTATCCTTATTTCTAGGGAGTTCTTCAATTTTTGGTTTATATTTTGATAAGATCATTATGAATTTTTTAAATATGTGTTTTTTTATATTTTATTTATATACATATTATTGTGTTCTAATTTAATTTTTTTTGTAAATATTATGTGTATATTGTGTTGTAATCTTGGAGAAAAAATACCTTTTGAACCTGAACCCGAGAGGATCCTGTGTCATCGTTACTAAGATACATAGACTGACTCTTTTAAGGAGGAAACATATCACATCGGCAACCTTATAAAACCTTCTTCTTCTAAAACTCAAACCAAACCAAATTATATTTTTGCAACCTGAATGAAAATAATCAATAATTAAAATAATTAAATTCACCTAAAATAGAGTATCAACCCGCATGCATCTTACTTATTGGGAATGCAAAAAATTTTGATCTAAAATATTGTTTAATTCTATTAATACCAAAATTACATAGACTTAATATGGAATAATAACATACACAATTAAAGGAATTTTATATTTCATGATCAATATTAAAGCCTCTGGGGGTGGATAAGTAACTTGTAAAATAAATAAAATTTCTATTTTCTTTATAAGACACTACAAAATATTAGGTTTATTATGTGAACAAACTAATTAGAAGCCTGGAAAACATAACACTTTTTTTCATGAAAAATACTGCATATCCTCCCGAACTATAATGATAAGGAATAAAATTTATGGAGTAAGAAAATATGATGGGGAAACACATCATGAATACTGCGAATGTTTTAAAATGTTTTGTTCAAGTTTTTTAGCCCACCAAATAGAAGATTAAATTTTAATACAATATTTTTATAAAGGTTTAATTTTTATTGATCATGATAGGATTAATGATAATAGAATTTGTTCCCGAGTGGAAAACACTTCAAATTATACAATGACCTTCATAAAAAACATGATAGAAAACACTCAAATGTTTTTTTCATGGTCCAGTTCACCTAATAGATGAGTACATGATGATAAAAGTGCCAATTTTGAGAATTATTTGAAATTTGTTTGAAGTTGTAAATACCATAAAATATCAAATTTCGATTTCCCATGGGAAATCCCAACCCACTACTCTGATTTCTTTTATTATCTATAACATTAAACCCCACTATTTTGATGAATTCCCTCAATTGAGACACCCTAATGAGAGTTGTGACATATAACCCATTAATTAATAACTATAATATCTATATAACTTTGTAAAAACAATAACACGAACCTGTATTCAAAGGGGTATTCTAACCAACCTTAACAGTTATGTAACCACCTTGGGTAGGGAATTCATCCACCACCACCACTCCAAAAATAATCAATCACTATAAATGACATTCCAAAAACCCCCTCAAAACCCCAATCCCAACCTATAATAACTAATGAAAAATATTCACAAATAAAATTTAATTTTAAAAAAACCTTATTTCTTATAAAATAACTAATAAAATAATTAGGCCAAATCAAAACTTAGTGTGGGGGGGGGATTTAAAGTCATAGTTCTGGAAAAATATCTTCCAAACCAATAGTATACTATGGGGATGAGGGAAATGTCAGTGACATAACCCTTTCTAATGTTACACAACTAAAAAGAAAAATTTCCCTTTTATTATATTCATCCTAACCCAAGGAAACCACTATTCCAACCATCCATAATGATATAAATATGTAAAATCACTATTCTAAGGGAATTCATGGTAAATAAAAGAGAGTTTCTTTGGATGAGAAACTTAGCCTAAACATTCAACTTCCATTAAACTAAAGGGAAACCAAACCAAGAAAACCAAATGAAACTGAAAATTACAGGGAAACATTAGAGACATTCAAAAGATTTTAGGTTAACATTCCTTTGGTTGATGTTGTAAATAAAATTATACGATATTCCATGTTCTTGGAAGAGACATGTACACACTAAAAGAGACAATGAGGTGTTGAAAGGGAGAGATTCATGAGGAATGCCTTAGTATTGATTGATCTATCACTCCCCTCCAAGTGAAACAATCCTACACTATTCTATATTACATGTACTATAGGGAAGTTTATAATTTTTGATTCCATAATCAATTTGGGTGTCTCCTTAAATGTGATGCCTCAGTCCATTTTCTCTTCACTATAGTTTGGAATGCTTAAGCATACTATAATATTTATTTAAATAGAAAACAAGATTATCACATACCCTATTGGTGTAATAGAGTATTTTCATGCGAGGGTTTGAAAAAAAATTTCATTTTGATTTTTATGTACTTAAAATGTAAAATGATAAGATGAATGGACCTGAACCTGTTATATTTGGGTGATTTTTCTTGAAAACCGTGAAAATGATAATTAATGTGCATAATGGAACATTATCAATAGATTTTAGTGGTGAAATTATTCACTTTAACATCCTTGATTCCATGAAGAACCCCTTAAAAGATAATTCCTATTATTGAGTTAATTTTATTGATGTAATCCCTTTCATCAAAGAAAATTAGCTAATACCCCTAACCCCTTTATATTTTTTTATTGATAGAAATTCTAGGAAATTATTAAAGTTATAGGTGTTGTAATGGTTTGGTAAATTTTCATGAATTTTATTAGTTGATTATTTATTGTCCACTAAAGACACAATAAACATCGTTGATTATTCTCATCTTGTAAAATCTTATACATTATTTTAGAATGTTTCCATCATAAACTTACATGAATTTATAAACCTATCAATTTCTTATTTTCTTCTATCAATTCAAAATTCCTCAAAATTGGAACATAGACCACTACCTAAAAATTTAATATATTCATATCTTAGGATTAATTTTTTACCTATAATCATTACTAGTTTATACACTTCAGAGAATGAATTGATATTTATTAAACTTTTAATGGATTATGAACAATAATTGATATGTGAATTTCTTTTTTTATATTAGCGCATAAATTTTCATGAAACATATATTATTAAACTATGAGGCTAAACCAGTGAGGTAGAAAATACACTAACTAAACCTAAATCTCTTTGATTTAATTAAAAAATAGGTAATTAAATTATTAGTTGATGGAATCATTTATCTTATCTACAATGGATAATGGGTTAGACCAGTGTAGCTAGTTCCAAAAATGAACCGGTATAACAGTATTAAAAAATAAAAATAATTAATTGGTACCCACTCATGTCAAGAATACTTAGTGTTCCAGTATTGAATATGATATAATAACCTAGTGTAGTAGGAAGGAGTATTTTCTATTTTAGTTTTTTAACCATATGATAGATTGGTTAGTATGGTTGTCTCATTAATAATCCATAAATTGGTATTATAGATATTTTTTGATCAATATTACCCATAAGTATCTTTAAAAGAGAACCTTCACTAGATCATTCAACAAATTTTCAAATAATAGGGTTCTATTTGGTCTGTTTAATACTCATGGTACTTTCTAAGAATGCATAGTTATTATTTTATTATGAATATATAGAGAATATCATGGAAGCATTCATGGATAATTCTACCATTTATAGTTCCTATTTTTATGAGTGTTTGAGTTTTATTGGTGTTTTCTGTTATCATTGTAATGAGAATAACTTTATGTTAAATTACGATAAATTATATTTCATCATATGGAAAGGGATAATAATTATACATGTCATTTATAGTGATTATATCCAAGTAGATAAATCAAAATTGGATGTCATTTATTCACTTCCATTCCCCAAAAATATGTATTTTTCATGATATTTCTTAGGTCACATTAGATTTTTTCATTGTTACATTCATTATTTTAGAAATATTTCACTCCCTTGTCCTAATTACTCTAAAAAGACAAAGAATTTGTGTTTGATAAAAATGTGAGGATACTTTTCATAAATTGAATTAGAGTCTCACTTCACCCAAAATAATCCAATAATCATATGGGATTAAATATTTTAGCTTATGTATGACACTTCTAAATATATACTTAGGAAAGGCTTATAAAAAAATATCAATCAATATCCAAATTTCATTACATATTACTCATTCACATTGGACCCTACCTAGTAAAACTATTCCACAACTAAAAAAACATTCTATTGTGTTTTACATTTATAAATTTTGGTTATATATTTTTGGGTCCAAAGTGTTTATGAATCCTGACCATAAATCCCTTCGATATCTACTTAAATTGGAATCCAACAATTGTCTCATTCATTGGATGATCCTCATTTAGAAATTCAATTTATATTTTAGGGATAAGAATTGAGTAGGGAATATGGTTCCTAACCATATCAATATTATACTTCCATTATCATACATTAACTCATGATATTTTATTCATATAAATGTTATGTTTCTTGATGATAAATTCTGTCAACTAAAAATGGTATTTCCTAGTATACTATCAATGTGAATTATTAAGTATCACTTACATTCTGAATAATTAAAATAAAAACTAAGATGAGTTCAATACACATTAGTCTCATTGGTATATTTGGGATGATACCTACCTTTTTCAGACTTGTAGAGATAATTTCCTAAGGTGTTGTGTTCCCAACAGTGAGTTTCAATCCATACACAAGTTCTATCACACTCTTTCATGTGTGGGAATATTTAATCCCCAATAGACTACTTATAAATTAATTGATTAGGGGATATTTTATACAACATTATTTTTGGGTTTCCTTGATTTTTGTAGATCCTTTCCTCATTCTCAAATAATAGGAAATGTCTCTAGAAGAAATGAAATTCCAAAATAAACCTTTCTTTTCAATTATTTTTCTTATGTTTTGGATATTGAATTTTTAATGTTGTTTATTATTCATTTGATAGCTTATACATTCTTCTGTTAGTGTATTATTTTTCTGAATAGATAAAATCCTAAACCACAAAGACTATTAACTAATGTAGTTATAGAATTTTTGATAAACCAAATGTGTTGTAGGTTTGGATTCCCTAATTTCATTATTAGTGACTAAGGCTCCCATTTTTTCAACCACACAATGAAACCACATTTTCATTATCAAGGGATTATGAATCGAGTTTCTATAGCTTAACACCCTAAAACCAATTAGTATGATGAGGTTCCTAATAGGAAGGTAAATTAAATTCATTAAAAAATGGTCAATCCCTAAAAAAATTGGATTCTCTCTATGATATATTATGGTCTTATAGTTCTACTCTCAAAACTCCAATTGGAATAATACCCGATTGACTTTTATTTATAAAGTGTTGTCACCTACCTGTTGAGATAGAGTACTGGACCTATCAGGCCATTAAAAAAATGATATTATAATATTTCTAGTATAGGTTCTCAAAGGAAATTACACATTCATGAGATTGATAAATTATGGATAGATGTATATGATAAATCCTAAATTTATAAAGAAATAACCAAGGCTTCCCATGACCACCTCATCCTTCATCATTAGTTTCATGTTTGGAAGAAGTTACTCCTTTATAATGAAAGTTTGAATTTTTACCAATATATTATTTGTTACCAATGGTTTTTCTTATAAAATATAACAAATGTTTATCCTTTATGTTCAATCTATATTAAAATTAAGAAACCAAAATACATTCAAAATCAATCTGCAGTGACTAACACACTTTCATGAAGCCATTTTTGGGTCCCTAGTGGAGAAAATACACCTTCAAGAAGCCATCTATCAGTGATACCTATAGATTTATATCATTACTTCACTATTTATCATTAATTATCATGATTAAATTATAAATTCTAGGTGTGGGGTGAATACATGACATTTTTATTTCTCTCTCTTTCCCTCACCCCCTCTCTCACTTCTTATTTTTTTAATTTTTATCAAAATATTCATATTAAATTCCCATATAATCATATAATTAATTGAAAATTCATGTGGAATATCCATTTTCACATTGTTATAACATTTAAATAAAATTTATTTCACCAATGGACTATGATTTTAAGAAAAAATTTAAAATTAATGGGAAATTTTAATATAATTGGTTATTTTTTAATGATATGATTAGTTATATATTTATTAAATCATTAAGATATTCTTACCTTATATGTGTGAAAAGGGATAATTATGTCATTTACATCTTCACACATCATTTTACTCAACCATTAAGTGTGAATATTTTTTAATTCATTAAAGTTACATATAAGATTTGTTAATTTTGGTCAGATTAATAAATTTATTTTTCCATATGTTTGTTCCATATCCAATATATTTCACTATTGTAAAAGAATAACCTTTGTGTGTGTACCTATTATCCAATTTTTGTATGATATTAAAAATAAAAATAGTAAAACAAAGATAAATATTTTGTATATTGATAAAATGTAAAACAAATTGTGATACCTAGGGTGGGATATTAAGGTTGTAATTTTGGGAATTTGTAAGTTTATAGGTTTTGAAATTTTATTGCAAAGGGTGTAGGGTAGGTTCGATGAAAAAAATTAGGTAATTAAATAAATTTAAAATGACCTATATTTACTGGATATAAAGTAGAAATACTAGCATGAAATAGTTATCACACACACAAATGTGGATTTAGTGAAATGTTTGACTTGTTAATTCATTGATAAGATTAGTATCATGATTCTCCTTGACATTGGTTCAAATATAATTTAGGAGATGGTCATTTTCAATATTACTAATATTGACTCCATGGTATGGTTCTTACATTGATTAAATTTATTCCATGAATTTAATTTCCTCTGAATTTTAAATTTCTATGAATAAGTAAATATCTTCATGCATAATTTTCTAAAATGTTACATTTCCCATGAGTGAAAATTTTTAGGTGTTGGGTTGTGATCACTAAATGACTAAATATTTTATCTTACCCTTATACAACCCTGTTAAACTATTTTTATATAGCAATTTCCCAATTTAATAAATAATTTCACTTCTCATTTATTTTAGTTAGTTAATTTTAAATACTTTTTAAAAGTAAAATTTCAATTTTTTCACTGTTTAAATTGTAGGTGGAGAAAATTTGGAGAGAACAATATGAAGTTGCAGATAAATTGGAAGAACATCATAGAATAACAAGAACATATGTGCACTACTTCCCATATTCAAAATAATATTTATAATAAATGGTTATAAAATGTGTCTTATAAATACTTAATAGTTTGGGATAAAACTCTATAAAAGAAATAAAATTCTAGTATATCCATATGGTGACATAAATAAAGTATATATCTAGAAAATAAATATTTCTCAAAGTCAATAGTACATATCAGAATTCATATAATATATCACATTATAAACTATAATGAGTACAAAATTCTATAAGGAGATATTAAATATGTTGGTAGAAAACTTTTTTGGTTTTTTCAATGTTAAGATATGGTCATTTTCCAAATTCAATTTGCATGTGGTATTGATAAATATATGTATAAAAACCACAACCTCTCATTTCTTATATATTGACACCTTGTGAGTTTTATATGTAAGTTTTTCTATGGGGTGATGTTTTGACATTTTATAGATTTAAAGGGTTACTATTATCATCCTAGAATTAATAGAGATATCTATTCTCATGCAGAGGTAAAAGTTTAAGTTGGATTTATATATGATCTTCCTGCTCTTCTTGATGGAGAGCTTAATAGTGGGTGATAATTAAAAGAGAAATACATAATTAGAGAGGTATTTTTTTCTTGTTTTTATATATGTTTGGTGTAATTAGTGTTTGAAACATTTCTTTTAATTTTATATTAAAATCAATATAATTTGAATACATTGTTATAGTATAATTGAATTAATAAATTTTCATTACATAACTGATTGGATTGAGATTCTATACAGGAATACTGGGTTGTTCTAATTGTACTCTGTTATGGACTTTTTTGTATAAAATATACTTGAAATATTTGTATTATTTTGTATAACTCATTTCATGATTAAGATACAAACATTAAAAAAGTGATGGACGTGTTAAGGGTTGGTTTTAGTTACACTATTCAAAAGGGAGAATAGGGGAATTAATATCTTCATTACCCTTAATGAATGAATTTCTAAAACCACAAGTAATTTTTAAATCTATAAAATTTCCCTTACGTTTAGTAAACTTACAAAAATCTGTTTATACCAATTATCTTAAAACATAATTCATTTAATATGATTCTAACCTGACTCAAGTTTTTACTTTTTTATTTTAGTTTAAAACTACATTCAAAACATTCAACTGTTATATTTTTTTAACTTATTAAAAATTCATAATTTAAACCTCCAAAGACCCTTGAGAGAAAAACTAGTGTCTTCCTTATTCTATAAATTATCTATAAAACCAAACTAATGTTATGTATTATGAAAAAACTTTATGAGACCATTCTTTTACCGTTTCTAGTTAAAGGATCATCCAAGGTGGATACGACTCTAAAAACACACCACTAGAATTTGAGAGTAAAGAACCGAATAGAATCTGTTAAGCATTGTATTTGTTATCAAATATGAGTAAAAACATTGAATATGTTGAGATTACTTTTTTGACATGTTTAAGAATATTTTTCGATAAGGTAAAGTGGATAGAGGAGTGTTGATATAGTATTGAGGAAATTTAAGATAAATTATAAGCTGGAGAACATTAATTAAATTTTTTGAAGTTTCTTTTCATAAAAGACACTCTATTAGTAAATGGAAGTAAATTTGAGTAGAGACTGTAAAATAAAATAATTCCTCTAAGACACCCAGTATACATAAATTTCATTTTAATCAATAAATAAAGGTCTTCTCAAGAAGTCATCAGATATTTGGAAAATTACCTAATGCGTAAAAGTCAATATAGTTAATATGTAAAAGTCAATATTGAAGAACTTTGGAAATTTAGCTAACTCTACAATATGTAAGTGTTACGAACCAACCTGGGTCGACCCTGAGCTGGTCACCCGAGCCAGTCCACAGAATGACCTAAAGGGTGTTCCCGATCCCCACGGGTTGACAACCAGTGCCGAGCATCAAAATTTAACCATTGGGGACGATTTTACCCAAGAGAAATAGATAAATAGGTAAGAAAGAGATGATAAAAATAATAATTGGTAGTGGAGAGAAAATAAATCTAAACATACCTCCTTGTGACCTCCTAGGTCACCACCCAACTCAAAACCATGATACTCCAACATTGAGCAGATGAACCAGGAACCTGTATGAGAAACTGAACCTGCAACTGAAAATATATAATAGGCGTGAGCACCGAGATGATCATTAGGGATGCCAAGAATAAACCACTGAATCCAAAAAATCTCTTTTCCAAAACCGTCCACTGACAAAAGTTTGAAATACATATATAAAAGAAGGTTTTTCACATTTTATAAAAATGCAACATGTTGTTCTAATTTAAAAACCTAACACATGATACACACCATTTCCAAAATCATTTTCCATATTATAAATGAAATCCAAAATAGAAAATACCAAAGATGGCCTCGAGTAAAACAAGTAAAAGTGAAAGTAAAAATAAACCAGTGAAACTAAAAGTAAACAATAAATGTAAGTAATATAGTAACCATCGGTAGTCCTAAACATCCCTAGGAGACCCCTAGACGTACTCAGTTTTTAAACAACCTACCGGTGTATGGTGGAGCTCCTAAGTCTATAACCAACTGGCCGCCCTAACTGGCCAAGGTAGTGGAAAAGTCCACCTGGCCTAACAAAAAATCTATGGGGTACCAACCCGTCTAATCAGGGTTGGTCAACAACCATCACTCGATCATCTAAAAGACACCCATGAACCCATGTTGATTATAATAATACTATGTAAGTAGGAAGGTCCTCGCATGTGTGACTCATCTCACCACACTTGCCTACCCCAAACACAGACGCTTCCTATGAATTCTCCCATAAAGGGTTACCCTAGATAGAAACACCCCATATACTTATATATATGTATACATGTCAAACATACAATGTTCCAACCGGGCTGTCACATCATTTGGTTTTCAAAACCACTTTGTTAAAAACTTGGAGTTGTAAATCGGGCCTCTAGTTTTACATAATCAAATGCCTTTATGAAAACATTGCACAAGCTCTTCCAAAACAACTCTAAACACCACTTTTGTATTTAAACATTCAAACAGGCCCTTGGGTTCCAAATTTCGAAGCATTACAATAAAAGTCTTTAGTGATACTACATTAAATTTTGTAAAAACAAAACAAGTGTTACCTTACACCATGCACTCAACAAAATATATACACCAAAAGCCAAACGGGAATATACGCATGGATTTATTTTCAATAAAATTTAAAGTACCACCCGAAGGGACCCACATCATTTAGAAAACAAGAATCTCTTATAAAACCAAGGATTCGAGAAAAATACTAATTCAAAGAGACATTAAATCATTTTTGCAAAAAAACTAAGTTCCATAAAACTAACCAACGCAGGGAAAACAAGTTCCATAAAGTGTATATACAAGAAAACGCCACTCATGACATCCAACGGTACCATTTGATGATAAAGGAAGTTAGCTCCAACTATGTTGGCAAGGTGTAAGCATGTGCATAAATGGAAGAGCATCCAAAAATCCATTTTTTGATCAAATATTTCAACATGAAAACAATACCATAAGTTATCTCTAAATAAAATAGAGGAGCGAAACATAATCATGATTTAATTAAGAAAACACAAGCATTAAATGGATTAAAATTGGGTGCAAAGGCATGTAAACACCTACACATAACCAAGGAACTATTTCAAAGATGTTTTTAACACATTTAACCATCATAGAAACACTGTAATAAATAAGATATCATAATTATAAAGGTGTGAATAACATTTAAAAATTAAATGAAACTATACAAGTGCCTATGGAAAAATTCGGAAAGAGTGAAGGGATGGAAACACCTACCTTGAACAATGGTCACACCAAGCTTTCTAACTCAAACCACACCCTGCTCACGAGAACACACTTCTAAAAAAGCGCACACACTTGGAAACGATCTTGACTCCCTCCAAAAAATTCTGAATCCCAGTATTAGTGCTGCAAAGACCCTCACACATCCAAAAAAATTCCTGAGACTCACATACATACACGTGACCCAAAAACAAAGTGTGAAACAAGACGACAGGTTGAGAACATTACCTCAGATGGTGGTGCAACCTTGTAATCACATGAAAAGACGAGATTGCATCCAAAAATAATTACCTTCACTACAGTTAAAAGATAAAATACTTAAAAACACAACTCAGATACAAAAAAATGTGTGCGCGATAAAGAAAAAATAACTCTTACCTTGGATGAAGACGAAGAACTAAAGCTAAGTGAAACCTCCTCACCTTTGGCAGCGGACGTCGGGAAAATCTATAACAAGACCCAAGGAGGTATTCACATAATCAAAAGTGAGTTGCGTTCAAAGGAGGGAATACATAGGGTCGCGCACACCATAGGTGGCACCAGTGATAGAGGTCACAACTGGTTTAGTGAGTGTTGCAGTTTCGGCGGGTGCGCGCCAACAAGGGCGGAAGGCGCGGAGAGGCCGAAGCTACGGTCTGCGGGTGGTCGGAGGCCGGAGTGGCAGTCAACGGGTGGACGAAGCACGAGCAGGAGGCTGGAGGGACCTGGTCGGAGCACGAGTGTAACGACCTAACCCCAGTTACCTATATTCGGTGCATTATTTTAATACATTGGCATGATTACAAGGAATCATGTCCCGAAGGACTAATCGGTTTAGCAATCTTGGAAGACAGATTAAATACATGAATGTTACATTACACTTTATAACATAAAATAAAACATAAATAATATTTTATAAATTAAATTATTCCCTTAGCATAAACCTGCATATCAATCACAATACACTTCTTGGAATCTTGGAAAAAATAAAACACAGAAAGGGGTGAGCTCAAATGCTCAGTAAAGGTAAACAATACAACAGAAGGTAACATAAATATTAAGCATGGTGACTAATTGAAACCACATGACTTTACAAATAATAAACATGAATACTTTTATGGAAGGAATGTGAACTAAGTAAATAATGCCATAATAAAACATAGTCATGGACATTCTACTAGTCGAATGGTCACATGAACCATCAATATTATTTTCATAATGAGGGAATGTATAATGATGGACATTCTGAAACATATTTTCAAGTCCTCATCCAAGACGTCTAAAAATGATTAAGGCCTCGGCCAAAACAATATATCATATTGGGAAAGGGCCTCGACCAATTCCACGTCTAGTTGTCTAATGAGACCTACCGATGCATCGAGGAGCTATAGCGGGCTCCACCCATCACTTACAAAGTCCAATACATTCCTCATATGAAAAGGATTAAACATATCAAAAACATTTTTATTAAAACTAGCATATAAAATGTCAATACATTAACTATAAACCAATAATGATATGAAAATAGCACATCCATAGTCAAAAATATCACAAAACCTTCAATACAATATGGATGTTTTGTATCCTAATAAATCAACTTCTAATAAACTTAAAATCCATCAAAGGATGTTGACATAGATGAAATCAAAACCCTTTTTAGAAAAATATTCCTTTTTATTTTGAAATCATTTAGGAGTCAAATAATTATAAAGAAAACATTTATTTTGAAAATATTATTATAAGCTTGTAAGGGAATATTTGATGATGTTATAATGGAAGAAAATAGCCGCACCCGCTGTATAAGTTAAAAAAAACTTCTTACATTAAATTTGTCGAAAAGGTCAAAAAGTACCTTGTTTGGAAAACAATGGAAAGATTCCTTTAAAAACACTTAAGGATATAAATGAATTTAACCCATTGTCTAGTGAATAGTAAATATGTTTTGAAATAAATTTTTAAGAAACATGGATGTCGATGATAAAGAGGTGCCAGTAGATAATTATGTACAAAAAACCTCAGATAATGAAGAGATTGTAGAATTAACCCTTACCTCATTGTAATCAATTGAGTCATATGAACAATAGTCAATAACAACCAAATAAATCACAGAATATCATGAATATAAAAAGAATCATGATAATATTTATCAAATGGCAGTACAAAATACATAACATGAAATAAATAAGTGGTGAACAATGGAAATCTCACAGAATTAAAAGTGAGATGAGAAACCCCTTACCTAGTGTCTGACTTGACCCGTTCGTTCTTTAATATCCTGAATAATAAACTAAAGTTAATTTATACTTACTTAAGAACATTTTTCAAGTTTATTATTCTTTTTATATCACTTATTACCATGTTATAAATATTATGAAATCATTTAAGTTAATAATGTTCGTCTTGTCGATATTTGGAACTCGAGTCATAAATGAACACCTTATAGTTACAAGTTGTTCACATGGTCAAAATTTCATTATATCTAGAATGATATTCATGATTTATATATCATATATATCATAAATATTCAGTATATACATGTATTTATAACAGTACATATCATTTTGGGGTAAGAAATGAAATGCACCGTTCATGGAGACGGTAAGTTGTACATACGCATGAACGCTATTTTCATTTCTATTTCTTATTTTAATGTAATTAAAACATAATTATACATAGGAATATTATAATTACAGTATAATATCATATATCATATCATTAAATCCATCCTTTATACGTCCCACATATGGAATTAATGAGTCATATCACTTTTAGGGGGTGGTAGTCCGCACTTCCTCAAATGAAATTATTGCGTTTACCAATAATGGAAACCATTAAGGTATGATATAAAAGGAAAATACAGAAGTATTAAGAAAAAATAAACATAATTTATATAATATATATATACCGTTTCATCATAATGTCCACCATGAGAAGTGGTATGAGGTAATTTAACAATCATCGTTTCGTGAGGCGTTAGTTTTCCATCCAAAGGAACATTATGTTATTCAGCCATTATATGGAGGTTTGTGTAAGTGTAGTTCGAATCCGTCTCTTAAAATAATCCTAGTATATTGAGGATACTGCTGTTGTTCTAAAATAAATGAATAAAAAGAGTTTAGGGGTTGGAGAAGTAAAATAAAGGAAAAGAATTTAAGAGAAACTGTTACCTTTAATTTGGGTAACTTCCTTTGGTTTGAACCAAAAAGACTTCTTGAAGTGCCTTATAACTAAGGTAAGGCTTTTAGGATGAGGAGAGGGATGTAGGGAGCCTAATTTGGCAAATTTTGGACAAGCCTAAAGGCTTGAGATGTGGGAGGAATTGGTTAGAAGTGGTCATTTTTTATAAGGGGGAGGATGGGCTCTTTAGGAAAGTGTGAAAATATTATTTTATTATAAAATTATATTCGGTTTCTAAAGGTCCAAAAATCATTAGGGTCGAAGATAAGATGACTCATGGACAAAATAAAATTATCCAATAATAATTGGACATGTTTAGGATATTATTTTATTATTTATAATCTAGTTTATTTAAATCATTTATTAATGAGGTAAATACTGCATCATTATTGTGTCATAAATAATTTAATTTATTTGATGTCTAAAAATTATAAAAAAATACCATGATTTAGTAAATATTTTTAGATTTTGAATTAATATATATAGTCAAAAATATTACTTACATAACAAGATATATAAATTAATTACTACATGATATTTGTTTATGTCAATTTTGCCTTTACTTTAAATTAATTAATCTAAAGTGTCATTATCATTCATAAGTGGCTCCATGAGGTCCCAAAATCAACCCAAGGATGCCCGTGGTCATCCATTACTCATAAAATATGGATAAGACATGTGTTAAGATAATTTTGAATTATTATAATATTATTTTTACCCTGAATTACCCTATTTACCTTTAACCGTTGTAAATAAAAGTCAAAAGTTACTATTCACCAAAAATTATTTTTATCTTATTGAACCAAATTTTATTCCTTGATATTAACCGTGTCTCTCGGATTTTTGAAATTCAATTCATAGAAGCAATAAAATTATGTTTTATGGGAATTTTCAAATTCTTCTAGGAGGTGGGTAAAAGACGGTGAAAAGTTCGATACAATTTTTATATATCTAAAATTATTATAAACTGAATCCAATGAATTAAATTGAACATATATAGGTATTATTTGTCTATTTTGACATAAATTAATTTAAATAAAATAAATAATTATTTAAATAAAAATTCGGTTTTAAACTATAACTAAGTGTTTTTCACTATTTATCAAAAATTGAAAGTTTTCAGAAAAATATAGAAAATTCACCCTAAGCTAATTTTGATATTAAAAATTCAAAATTTAAGTATATTTTACCAAATTAAAAACATAGAAGTTGAATTTATTAATTTAAAATTAATTCCCGTTGTCAAAACCAAAAGGCGTATTTTTAAGAAATAATAACTATCAAAAGATTGACAATTATTTATGTCCAATTTCAAAGTGAAATTACTTACAATGACCAACATTGGATTAAATGGTAAAAATATAATCCATATATAATTAAAAACCATTAAAATGTATAATTTAACACTATAGATTATTTCGATTAAAAAAGTTGTTTTTATTTAAAATTTATTATTTTTCACTATTCACCAAAATATGAAAGTTATCAGAGAGATACCAAAAATTTATAAAAACTAAAATTTTATCTCTCAAATCTAAAGAAGGAGTTTATTTTTTCAAATTGAATATATAAAAGTGTAAAATATTGGATTTAAAAAGGGTTCTCCCTCAAAAGGCGGTAAAACTGCATTTTCTGAAAAATACTTCCTTTATCTAAAAAATTGAATTTATTCTTACATTATGTCTAAGAAACTCATAATATGGATTCTAAAATTATAAGGATTATATAAAGTTCAAAATTTAGTTAATAATATTCATAAACGCTTTTGAACAGCTAGTTTGGTAAGTCGTGGTGCGCTTGAACTCGGTGTTGCGTGTAGTGCAAGTAATTGAGTTACTTTGAAGAAATAACGTACTATGAAATCACGGGGTGTTACATTCTTCCTCCATAAATAAATTACGTCCTTGAAATTTGAAATTGTTCTTCGAAAATAAAAGGTTGAAAATAGAAAATACCTTTGTGGGAAAACCCACATCGGAAACTGGGTTTATAAAATTTAGTCATAATAAGTGGAAATGGGGAATGAAAAATTCAACAAAAAATTATGATCTCAATTAGGAGAAAAATAATAGAAATTAGAGACACATAATTAGAGGAAAAACCTAAATATTTATAGGGAGTGATTTAGGTCATTAATCACAAACAATTGTAGAATTGAGGGCCTCAAAACCATCAATCTCTGATGATTTAAAATATCATCAGTTCAACAAAAAATAAGGTATTAGGATAACTCATTTTTAGTTTTAAGATCCCTTACCAAAAGACTAAGAATTAATTTCTTCATAGAATAAGGGAATAATATATATATATATATATATATATTCTTGACAAGTATAGTTCCATCCTTTAACTAATTTCTACCACAAGCTCATCTTTAATTCTACAAGATAATAGAAATTTAAAAAAACTATTTATCTTATTCGTATAGGGTTACAAAAAAAAATGAATTTATAATTCACCTATCATACCCTTTTTAAAAAAAGAAAATATATTATACAGTCCAGGGACTTCATGTAGTCCAGTGGTAGGAAATAAATCCCAATCACACTATGGCTGTGGGTTCGATTCCCACAGCTTTGTCTGGCACGACGTGTTGTCACACAGTCTGCATGTTGCCCTTTTTATAAAAATACAAAAATATCCTTAACAATAGTATCTTAATACACTCTAACTTTTACACTTATCCAATATAAATCTATCCAAACTCACAGTCCAAAATTTATAAGGAAGATAAACACAATGAAGATCCTTTTTTCCATGTAATAAAATGTTAACACCTTCATCATGTATTATTTTAAAACTTGGTAACACCCTGAATTACCATAAAACCTTATTGATTACATTCATGCTCCCATATCCTTTACATAATACTGGATATATTCTTTATATCTGAAAATATTGAATACTCCAACAATGATGAAATAAAAATACTATTAATCAGTTCCAAGGAAGTCAAGAATATCCAATATAATTTATCCAAATCAACCATCTCTTAATTCAAAATCACTACCTCGGTATTAGAACCATATTATGGTTTATCTTTCTCTCAACCATATATTTTCTAAAAATTTAACCTACAATTGAGTCACTTTTCATGGTTCCACACAATCTCACATCCTTAATGAAATAGTATTGTAGTACAATCCTTATATACTCTATAATTCTTATAACATGTACATCATTAATACAATACGCAAATGACATAATAATTTAATACCAACGTATGAAATATAATCATTCCTATTCATCTTCAGTAGTATCATAACTTTATTATTATCCAACAAAAACATTTGGGGTATACTCAGGTGATTTGGACATTCATTCGCATAGTGTCCCAACTCTTTGCAGATGAAGTATTATACATTGGAATCTTTTTTCTTACCCTTGAAATCACGTACTTGGTGTCCATTTTCTCCACAATTAAAAAAAACTCCCATTACCTTCAAGAATTTACTAAGGTGATTCTTTCCACAGTTATCACATATGAGAAAATCCTTCTTTTCCCTCTTCCCTTTATCCATCTTTCTCTCTTCAATATTTTTCTTTTTTTTGTTTCCCTTTAAAGATATAGGACCCAGAGAATTATTTACTTATCTTATTAACACATGATACTATTTATTAATATGTTGAGAATACATGGGAAACTATTTCCCTTCTAAATATTGGCTTAATACCATGAAAGATATGACCCTTTTTACTCTTTGGATCATACATATTGCTGGAGTTCACATTCTGTCTACTAGGCGCCATTTCTATATAATGGAATAAACTTGATTAGTTTATAAATCGAAATACATAATTCCAAAATTATAAATCACTTAACATAAATTGAACCGTTTATGGATATAATCCATAATCATAAAAATGTTTTCTTTGAGGATGTATATACTCATAAACCCTTCATAATGATTTGTTAAGAAAATGAGAATTATCCTAAGCATATCCCCCGAGAGTGTCGTAACCAAGAGTGCATTAAGGCCTGTTGTCGTGCACCAGTTCCCATTCAAGTCAAGATCAAAGCGGTGTTTTCAGTTTTTACCTTAAGGTACATCTTTTCCAGAGCCACCTCTACCTGTTCGTATCCAGACAGGGATGTATTTTCTTAGAAAACTCACAAAATCTCTACATTACCAAAATTCTAGGAAGATCTTCTATACTAATCCTCAAAGTCTATCTTCGGGCTATGTTTTCTAATCAGAGTTTATCTAAATCTAGTTTCAAAGGTTATTTCTAAACTTCCCCTGATACCAGTTACAACACCCCGACCCCAGTTACACAGAGTTGATGCATTATTTTAATACATTGGCATGATTACAAGGAATCAAGTCCCGAAGGACCAATCAGTTTAACAGTCTTGGAAAATAGATTACATACATGAATGTTACATTATACATTATAACATACAACAAAAAATAAATAATCTTTTATAAAGACCATTATTCCCTTAGCTTAACCTTGCATATCAATCACAATAAACTTCTTGTAATCCTGGGAAAAATAAAACATAGAAATGGGTGATCTCAAATGCTCAGTAAGGGTAAGCAATATAGCAGAAGAAAACATAAATATTAAGCATAGTGAATAATTGAAACCACATTCCTTTACAAATAATAAACATGAATACTTTTATGGCAGGAATATGAGCTGAGTAAATAATGACATAATAAAACATAATCATGGGTATTCTACTAGTCGAATGGTCACATCAACCATCAATATTATTTTCATAATGAGGCAATGTATAATGCCGGACATTCTGAAACATTTTCTCAAGGCTTCGGCCAAGACATCTAAAAATGATTAAGGCCTCGGCGAAAACCATATATCAAATTGGGAAAGGGCCTTGGCCAATTCCATGTCCAGTTGTCTCATGAGACCTACTGATGCATCGAGAAGCTATAGCGGGCTCCACCTGTCACTTACTAAGTCCAAAACATTCCTCATATGAAAAGGTTTAAACATATCATAAAAATTCATATTAAAACTAGCATATGAAATGTCAATACTTTAACCATAAACCATAGCACATCCACAGTCAAACATATCAAAAAACCTTCAATTCAATATGAATGTTTTGTATCATAATAAATCAACTTCAAAAAAATATAAAATCCATAAAAGGATGTTGACATAGTTGAAATAATTACCCTTTTTAGATAAATATCTCTTTCTATTTTGAAATCATTTAAGAGTCACATAATTATAAAGAAAACATTTATTTTGAAAATATTCTTATAAGCTTGTAAGTGAAGCTTCGATGATGTTATAAAGGAGGAAAATATCCGCACCTGGCGTATAAGTTAAAAAAACATTCTTACCTTAAATTTGTCGAAAAGGTCAAAAAGTACCTTGTTTGGAAAACGACGGAAAGATTCCTTTAAAAACACATAAGGGTATAAATGACTTTAACCCATTGTCTAGTAAATAGTAAAAATGTTTTGAAATGCATTTTAAAGAAACATGGATGTGGATGATAAAGAGGTCCAAGTAGACAATTATGTATAAACAACCTTGAATAATGAAGAGATTGTAGACTTAACCCATACCTCATTGTAATCAATCGATTAGTATGAACAATAGTCAATAAAAACCAAATGAATCATTGAATATCATGAATATAAATAGAATCATGATAATATATATCAAATGACAGAACACAATACATCACATACAATAAATAAGTGGGGAACAATGGAAATCTCACGGAATTAAAAGTGAGATAAGAAACCCCTTACCTCGTGTCCGACTTGACCCGTTCGTTCTTTAATATCCTAAATAATAAACTAAAGTTAATTTATACTTTCTTAAGACCCTTTTTCAAGTTTATTATTCCTTTTCTATCACTTATTACCATGTTATAAATATCATGTAATCATTTAAGTTAGTAACGTTGGTTTTTTCAATATTTGGCACTTGAGTCAAAAATGAACACCATATAGTTACAAGTTGTTCACATGGTCAAAAGTTCTTTATATCCAGAATGATAATCATTATTTAGATATCATATATATCATATTTATCTAGTATACACATGTATTTATAAGAGTACATATCATTTTGGTGTAAGAAATGAAATGCACCGTTCATGGAGACGGTGAGCCGTACATACGCATGAACGCTACTTTCATTTCTATTTTGTATTTTAATGAAATTAAAACATAATAAACATAGGTATTTTATAATTCCAATATAATATCATATATAATATCATTAACTCTATCATTTATATGTCCCAAATATTGAATTAACGAGTCATATCACTTTGAGGGGACGATAGTCCGCACTTCCTCAAATGAAATTATCGCGTTTACCCATAATGAAAACCATTAAGTTATGATATAAAAGAAAAATACAGAATCATGAAAAAAACATAAACATTATATATATCATATATAAATACAGTTCCATCATAATGGCCACCATGAGAGGTGGTAGGAGGAAATTGAAAAATCATCGTTTCGTGAGGCGTTAGTTTGCCATCCATAGAAACATTATGTTTTTCATCCATTAGATGGAGGTGTCTGTAAGTGTAGTTCAAATAATTTTCATAAAAACAACATAGTATATTGAGTATACTGGTGTTTTTATAAAGGAAATTAATAAAAACAGTTTAGGGGTTGGATAAGTAAAATAAAAGAAAAGAAGTTAAGAGAAACTGTTATCTTTAATTTGGTTAACTTACTTTGGTTTGAACCAAAATGACTTCTTGAAGCTCCTTATGCCCATGTTAAGGCTTCTAGGAGGAGTATAGGGATGTAGAGAGATTAATTTGTCAGAGTTTGGACGAGCCTAAAGGCTTCAGAGCTGTTAGGAATTGGATAGAAGTGGTCTCCTTTTATAAGGGGGAGGAGGGGCTCTTTAAGAAAGTGTGAAAATATTAATTTATTATATAATGATATTCGTCTTATAAAGGTCCAATAATCCTTATGGTCGAATATAAGATGACTCATGGTCGAAATAAAATCATCTAATAATAATTGGACGTGTTTTGGATATTATTTTATTATTTATAATCTAATTTATTTAAATGATTAATTAATGTGGTAAATACTGCATCATTATTGTGTCATAAATAATTTAATTTATTCAATGTCTAAAAATTATAAAAAAATTCAATGATTTAGGAAATATTTTCATATTTACAATGAATATTTATATTCAAAAATATTTCTTATATAACACCATATAAAAATTAATTACTACAAGTTTTTTGTTTATGTCAATTTTGCCTTTACTTTAAATTAATTAATCTAAAGTGTCATTATCATTCATAAGTGGCTCCATGGGGTCACAAAATCGACCAAATAATGCCCATGATTGGACATCACTCATTAAATAAGGTTAGGACATGTGTTTAGTTAATTTTGAATTATTACAATATCTTTTTTACGTTGAATTGCCCTATTTACCTTCAACCGTGCTAAATAAAAGTCAAAAGTTACTATACAAAAAATATTATTTTCATCTTATTGAACCATATTTTACTCCTTGATATTAACAGTGTCTATCGGATTTTCAAAATTCAACTCACAGAAGTGGTAAAATTATGTTTTATATGAATTTGAAAATTTTTGTAAGAGGTGTGTAAAAGACGGAGAAAAGTTCAATAAAACTTTTATATATCTAAAATTATTATAAAATGACTCCAATGAATTACATTGAACATATATAGGTATTATGTATCTATTTTGACATAAATAAATTTAAATAAAATAAATAATTATGTAAATAAAAATTCGGTTTTAAACTATAACTCAATGTTTTTCACTATTCATCAAAAATTGAATGTTTTCAGAAAAATACCGAAAATTCACCCTAAGCTAATTTCGATATTCAAAATTCAAAAATGAAGTCTATTTTACCAAATTCAAAACATATAATTGGAATTTATTAATTTAAAATTAATTCATGTTGTCAAAACCAAAAGGCATATTTTTAAGAAATAATAACTATCAAAAGATTGTCACTTGTTTATGTCCAATTTCAATGTGAAATTACTTACAATGAACATAATTGGATTAAATGGTAAAAATACAATCCATTTAAACATCCAAACCATTAAAATGTATAATTTAACACTGTAAATTATTTCGATTAAAAAAGATGTTTTTAATTAAAATTTAGTATTTTTCATTATTCACCAAAATATGAAAGTTATCAGAAAAATACCAAAAATTTGTCAAAACTAAAATTTTATCTCCCGATTCTAAATAAGAAGTTTATTTTGTCAAATTGAATATAGAAGTGTAAAATATTGGATTTAAAAAGGGTTCACCCACAAATGGCGGTAAAATTGCATTTTCTGAAAAATACTCCCTTTATCTAAAAATTTGAATTTGTTCTTACATTATATCTAAGAAACTCATAATATGGATTCTAAAATTATATGTATTGTATAAAGTTCAAAATTTAGGTAATACTTTTCATAACTGATTTTGAACGACTAGTTTGGTAAGTCGTGGTGCGCTTGAACTCGGTGTTGCGTGCAGTGCATGTTATTGAAACACTTTGAAGAAATAACGTACTATGAAATATTAGGGTGTTACAACGTGAAAATGAGGGGAGGGTGGAGGTCGGAAGCCAACCTAACAGGGAAGGTCGTGCCAGATAAGGGAGGCTGTGCCGGACTAGGAGCGGGATGAGTAGGTGGTGAGCCAAACAGGGAGCCAAGGTGGTCGGGCAGGAGTGCGCGTGCGGCTTGTGAGCAAGCAAGCCGTAGGCGCGACTGGAGGACATGGAGATGAGGTCGGCCAGATCCTGCAGAGGAGGGTGAGATGGAGCACAGGGTGTAGAGGCCAGGATGCGGGTGAGGAAGCAATGGCCACTGGGGATGTCAACATGACGGGGTGTGGGTGAGGGAGCCCCGCGAGGGCTATCGTCAGGCCGAGATGCGGGGTGCAGAGGGGAGATGGCAGGAGTCCTGGCGGAGAGGTGCTAGGTGAGGGGGGGGGGGGGGGCTGGGAGAAAGTGGGGTGTAGGGTCATCATGGGAGGGGGAGGCCGCACTAGGCAGAGGGCATGCCGGATGAAGAATAACGACAAGAGGTGGGGTCGCTAGCGCTATAGGAGGCGGGTGAGTAGGGAGTGGAACGTCATACTAGGAGTGGAGGTTGAGGTGACAGCCCGTAAAGGATGAGGTGGGAGAGCCGCGTGAGAGAGGGGAGAGAAGGGGGAAGGGGGCTAGGGTTATGAGGAAAGAAAAAAAAGAAAATGAATAAAAATGAAAATAAAAATAATGAGAAGAATAAAAGTAATAATAATAATAGTAATAATAATAAAATGGTACTAGTTCTCTTTATCAATAATAATAATAAAATTAATAAAAGTAGTAATAATAATATTAATGAAATTTTAATAAAAATAATACTAATATATATTTAATAAGAATAATATTAATATAAATTTAATGATAATAATAATATTATTATCTGAAAAAATAATATTATCGTGGCGGTTTAAACATTTATAAATTTTTTTCATTTTAATTATCGAGAAACTGTGCATTCACCAGGGCCAAACGCATGGGCACCACTAATGGTGTAGTGATAGCGCACCGGCCCGAGTCTCACTGAAAACATGCAAGATTTACAAAAAATTCAAACAGGGACCCAACTAAACCTCATATAAACGATGTGAGACTGATAAAAGAATAAAATAATAGGCGTCTGTGGTCGGGGTGTGACAATAAGAGTTATTTTAATAATATTTAACACCATTTTTGACTAGTGATAGGGAATATGGATAAATATTATATTTAAAAAGAGATACCTAAGATTCATTTAGCTCATACATAAGAGTCATTCTGGATGAAATTAGTAAATAACTTTAAGCCTTACAGGATTTTGTAAAGTTCGCCTTTTGAATTTAAAAATCAGCAAGGGCATGGACTTATATAGAAAAATAGTATTCATTTACCTATATGTGAGGTTTTTTTTATGAAATTTGGAAGTTTATAAGTCTATAATATACTTTCAAAACTTAAATACAACGATACTTGTTCTATTATTTAGTGTTTTAAATATCACAATTATTTTTATAATAATGATTTAATACATTATATGATTACCTTTTAAGAAGGTTAATTTACAACATTATTTGAAAAAGAATAACATGTCATAGAATTAGATTTGATAACAAAATACCAATTGAAGTTGGATATTTAAATTGAGGTGTTTCTATTATATAAAAATAAATTCATATCATGAAGTTTAATGAAGAGAATTTCAAAAGATAGTTTCATGCTACAAATATAGATTTCATGATACATCCATTCAAAAAACATAGATATGTTTCACTATGAGAGGTCAGTTCATGTCATGAAATGTTCATTGTATGTTTTTATGCATACTTGGTGGTTAAAGTGCAAGATGTAATTTAGGATGTTTTAAAAAAAGTTTACATGATAATTAAGGGAGTTCATAAGGATAAAAAGGAATATAATCAAGGATATACCATGGATATATATTGATTAATATTTTATGTATCAAACAAAAAATGTTGGAGTTTGATTCTATATTGGCTATATATTGAGAATATACAAAAGAGAGAAGTGAGATGGTGAGAAGATAACATGATATAGTTTTAATGAATAAGAAAACACTATATGTATCAAAGAAGAAGAATTTTTACATTCACGCAGTTCTTCTAATTATATCCTCATAGTTAATGTCTAGTAAGTAGAAGAATAAGATATCATGTGGTGATTTTGTGACATCCTGGAGTACATCTAAATATCTTGTTAACTATGTTGGGGGACAATTATTACCAACTTGTGGGAACTAGTATAAAATTATATACATAATCAAAGTGTTGATAAACACTATTGGCTATAAGATTATAATTTTCCAAAACCACTTTTAATCATATATGATATGAGTGAAAAATAATTTTATCAAATTTGAACTAAACACAATGAGGATGTAATCACCCATATTAATAATGACCTAGTAAAATTATTATGTGTATTGTTTTTTAATTTATTTTACATTTGGGTAAATGTTAGATATATCATTTGATTTTATCCAACTCTAAACATTCTTAAAGTATTATTTCCTTAAATTAAATTATAAAATGATACCACATATTCAACCCCTCTCAATGGTTTATCATATTTTTTTTAAATGATGGGGACGAAGCCTAATTTATTATTAAATCAAAGCAAATACCTCTTTTAATTTGGAATAGGGAGGCCCATTACATAGCCCCAAAAAAATCATAAATGATTTCTTTACCAAGATAAATGGTCAGCATATAATGATTTTTAGAGAATATATTGATTGTAATATTTTTTAGATATTGATGAGAAACATTCAATAGTTATTTGATCCTAAAATTAATATACTGCAATATATAGATAATTTATCTCTTTATTAATTTCATAATGTACTATTTTTCTTATGATATAAGAAAAGTTATAATGTTTAATAATAAGATAGAGGATGATATAGAATTTGAATCAATGCGAACACTCAAGGGAAGAGGTGGATGAGGGAACTAGTGAAACTAAATATGAAGAATAAAAATATGAATAATATTAAACGATTATATATTTTATCATAAATAACTTCAATAAAGTTATAAAAAGTAAAACGGTATACTCCCACTAAAATTATTTAATTTTGGATGAATTGAGTATTTTCTAATTAATTTTCCAAATAAGGAATGTAGTGAATATGAGGATGATGAGTAAGAAGAAATACCTTATAGAAATAATTTGTGTCAAATCTAAAAATAAGTGATAAAGTATACTGAGATAAAGAAAATATTTTTAAGATGTAAAATAATAATTATATTTAGAAAAGAAGATGAAATATACTATATCGCTAGTAGTCAATTATAATAAGAACATACTTATAAGTTTAGAAACATCAAGGATCATATTTAAAAACTTAAATAAATGTCATTAATTTAAGAAGAAGATTGTTAAATGAAATAAATTGATAAAATATTGAAATATAAACTTATGTGTTATCTTGAAAAGAATACTAAATTCATGAAAAAATTATAATTCCTAAATACAAAGATCAAGTTGAATGTTGAAGACCAAAAAAGGATTGTGAAAGATCTTGATAAAAACTATATTTAAAAGAAAAAGAGTTAAGTAAGATGCATTAAAAGTGTATTTAATTTGAAAATACTTTAAAAATAATAAGATAATATTTAAATTTTTTTTGTATTTAAAGTCGAATCATCTCAAACTACTGAGAATGATAGCCCAAAAAGTAAGGTAAAATGTACACCTACTAAACCTAAAGGAAAATGTATTTTTACTAATATCTCATGTTATAATACCCACATTGGGAAATTTTGGGCCATTAAAATTGATAATAAAACTTCTTATATATCAAGGGAAGATGAGAGTATCTTAAAAAGAATTTCCTCCCAAAAAAAGAAAGTACAATATATAGCATAACCGTAACAATTATTTTCTAGATAGAACTTTTATCAATATTTATTATCAAGATTCATATATTATTTTTGATGATATAGAATATTTGGGTGCAAATACAATTCATGTTGGTTAGAAATATCCACCAATATTATTAATTCAAAAAGGATGTCTGAATTTAGAAATTTATTTATCTATTCAATCCTTCACTAACTACCCAGGTATATAATAGTGGAGTATAAGGCCTATCCCATGAGGAGTCCATATAATCCCAAATATTTTCCTATTCATATTGTAAACTAAACTATTTTTTTTAAAATGTGAATCAAATAGATTAAACACTCAATTTAATTGGGTGAAAAAATTAATTAAAATTGGGGCTTGGTACCAATTTCAATGGGAAATCTCTAAGGGTGTCACCTCTCTCACTAAGGAATTATCTAATTTTATTATTTTCAAGGTCATTATATGGTCACCAAATTCTTAAGGTTATGTTAATCGACTCTACCTAGGTTAATACAAATCCCTTTGTTAGATAAGTCCACTACTCCTGGTGTATTATGTTCGATCCTAAGAACAAGTGATGAGTATAAATTACTATTAATATTACAACTAGATAAATTTATTTATGTTTACTCCCTCTACACTATTTTTTAGTGAAGTTAAGATAAATATAATATAATTAAATTCTAAAAAAATTCCTAGTAAAAACATATTTCACAATACTGAGATTATAGAAGAGGTAATGCACCCATCCTTTTACTCTCAATCACTCGCCCCATAAGTGGTTCAACCACACTTGGTGGAATAAGACTCCACTATATATGGTTTATCTATCAGAATAATTATTCTAGAGAAATAAATATCAAATAACAAATAATTAAAAATACAAAGAAAGAAACTTACTTGAATAAATAGTTATAATGATGAAAATAATGTATTAGAATAAGAGGAATCATAAAAAACTCTTAGAAATATAAAATGAGTGAAAATAATAACAAAATAGTAAAAATCACCCAAAAGAAACAATTATTTCCCAATTAGTAGTTAATTTACATGCTGTTATGTGATAGGAGGTGATGTGTTGTGAAAAAGTAGGGGAAAAACATTATCGCCTCAATCGAGCATGCCACATCATAGAGTTTACCTTCATGGAATAACCAATTAATATGAACTTATAAAACTTTAAATACTCTATAAATCATAGTGAGACAGTATTAGAGATCAATTCAGATCTTATATTTAAATCTTTAACTATAAAAACATCATAGTGTGAAAGGAAACTAGTCATGACATGCTCCATAAATAGTTTCCTATCTCAATTAGCTCCCCCAGTGTATGGTGTGATGATTTTGGTCACATTGTAACTCCCTATAAACATCTCACAGTTATTTCCACTTGAATAACCTTCAAAAAATGACTTGACCCTATATATCATGATTTGAAAGTTATTCTCCAGCGATGAATTATAAAACCCTATATGTTTATATGGAGGCCTCAGAAGAATCTTATGATTTCACAATAATTAATCTTATGTATGAGATCCTATGGGGGTCTTTTTAAATTTATGATTTAAAATTAATGATGTTACATTATATGATGTGGTGTGAATAATCCTTACACAAACCTTAAAAAACCATATTCATCCCCTTCATGTTGTGAACATGCCAATAGTGGTAGAAAATATCTATAACTCTCCTCAAACTCTTTAAAACCCTTAACTTCTTCTTATCAACATCAACACTTCCAAAAACCGTCCAAAAATAAATAATATTAGTATTTATTGACCTAAAAAACAACTTATAATCACAAATTGATATAAAATAAGTATTGAATTATCCCACGCATAATAAATTTATTATGAAAATGGAAAAAAATCTCAGTAAATAATTCAAAAGGACTATATCCATAACCATATAAAAAATATCCATGAATGTCAAGTAGAAAAAATGATTTAATAAAACTCATTAATCTTTAACCATTTATTACTCCTAGGTATCTAATCATGATTCATTATTAAACTCTAACTTTAATATATATTACCTTCCATTATTATCTCTTACTATTTCTTAAACATTTATATACGTTCTCTGATAAACATTTTTAGAAAATTTTTACTCTATTCTCATGAAAAAATTTAAATTAATGTTATGTTCAATCTCAAGAAAATACATTATATCCATATGATCACATAGTATCTCAATATACACTTTATAGAAATCAAACCATACTAATGAAGAAGAATTTTCAATAGGGTTCCAAGGATTCTGAGGCTAAAGGTAGGTGGTCCATGATGTAATCATAAAACATTATAATGTAAAAGGAATGATCAACTCATTTAACACAAATTTTAATGTTCTATTAAAAATAAATGAAAAAATATATCATATGGGACACCCCAAACCCACATCCCCAAATCTAGTTCAATAAATAGGTAATTCACATACTTTATTTGATTCCAGATATAAAATCCTAGATATAAATATCTATAATTACAAAATAAAAAATGAAAATTTCATATTAAGGATATTTTCAGGTTTTGAGATTAAGATAAATAGGGAACATCATAAAAATAAAAACCCATTTTATTTACATCAAGAAGCAATTTTTTCCAATATATAAGAAAATACTTATCTAAAGATGGGCCTTCGATATCTCCCATAAAATCTTTCACATGTGAAATCCTTTTAAATATTTCTCATGTTCTACTTTTCTCCATAACTTAGGGAAATAGAAACATAAGAAGTGGTGAGATCAAATTATTATTAAGGGAAATAGATAATTACAGAAATCGTGGAATAAATATTATGTTAGGAATAGGTAAAAAAATGAATCTATAATCTACTTTAAACTAGGGGTATGCTATATCCATAAATATAAATGAAAACAAAGATATCAATAATACCGATCTAATTCTAATGGAATGAATAATATAAGAAATCAAAAACCAACATTAATGAAAACATGGAAAGAAACTTTACTTTTCATCGAGACTATAGTCAAGAAATTATTCTAAATTGGGTAGGTATACCCCAAATATGAGAACCTTTTTTATTATAATGAGACTTGTCGATGTATGGAGGGGCTATATAATTCTAGTCCACAACTGTCACCTGATTATGTCCAATTCATTCACTATATGTTCCATCAAGACCTTTCATATCATTCACTAAGGAACCTATAAATTAATAAAATTTATCTATATATGTAATTATAAACAAAAAAATCAATATATAATAAATATCCGTTATCAGTCAATAATCATCATGAATGCCAATAATTTTCCCCATGTCAATAAAAGGGATAACATGATCATAACCCATCTATAAAAAGAAGGTGAATGGTAAAAAAAATACATAGTCGACTTTCCAATAATCATTTGTATTGGAATAATGATATATATAAAACCAATACTTATCCCCATTTCAATAGAATAAAATTCTTTCTAGGTGAACATCATCTAATTTGAATTATATAAAGTGTAATGTTCGCACTGTATATAAAAATGGGTATACGACTAATTGAATACTAGAAAAACATGCTCATAATACATCCTTATGAAGAAATTTGATGATTTTAAAAAATATATCCTGATTGTAATAAAGGAAAACTATAAGGATGCTGACATTGATAAAATACATCATTAAAAAATAATTCTTGAACGATACCACTTAAGAAGGTATCATGAATTGGATTGTTTGGTATCATTAGTTCATTACAAATATATATATATATATATATATATATATTTGAGTATAAATAGTGAAACATTAACCCTATTAGGAAAAATCCTTTTTAAAATAAAAAGGGAAATGGAAGTGAAAACTTAAAAAGAGCATTTAGAAAATATTTTTAACATTGATATAAAATTGTATGTTAGAGGTCACTTATAATATTACTTTTCAAATGATAAAGTGAAAATTAATTGGAAAATTTTTCTATTAAAATAATATATAACAATAGAGACATGAAAATGAAATAATGTTTTTTATAAGAAATGTGGATCTAAAACATTTGATTATAAAACAAGTATTTTTAATAGATGAAATTACCTATTTTGAAAACCCAAATTGTATAAAGAGTAATAAATATTTATTTTTGTTAAAAAATAAATTTTACAAATAAGATTATAAAATACTATATAATAAAATATTAGTGTTGGAGAACTCGTGAATTAGGGAACAATGTTCAAGATAAAACATTATAACTGAAAGTATAATATTTGAGTTACAAATATCCCTTACGAAGAACATACATCTAGAAGTGAGAAATACTTATCAAAGCGTTGATGTGGTAAGGATTTATACCCTTAAGAAAAATAGAGGATACCACATAATACATTAAAATGAAGAATGTTCCAAACTTATATGTTCAACATAACCATCAAAACTCAATGAATGAATTTTGAGTTAGAATAAAATCATTATCACTAGGGAAAAAACAAAATCAATTTATACTTGAATAAGGAAGAATGATTTGGATAGTAATTACAATTAAATACAATGAGTATGATAAGAATATATCCATGGATAATGAATACACTATATAAAGAGAACATGGTGTACAAAATTTCTTATGTCTCAAAGAATAAGAATTAAGACAAAGAAAACCCTTAAAGATTTTGAAAAATTCAAACCAAAATGAATTGAAAGAGAGGTATTTCAATTGAACATCAAGTACCATGATTATAAGATAATTCATGATATTATATCTGAAATGGTAAGTATATATATATCAAACCAAAACTTGTACACTTATTATTACATGATTTTTAACATAACTATAAAATAAATAAAAACAAAGGATCGAGTGGCCTAGAATATTTCGGAGACTAGGTATATAAAACAATAACATGAAACTAAAATAAAACTTATTTATTTTAATCTCCATAATGATATCCTAAATAACCTTGAGATCCTAACACTATATTGGATAGCCTAGGGAATATATAAACAAATGGTTTGAGATACAAATCCTAGTAAGGGAATAAACATGATACTGAAGCATATTATATGAGTCAAAATGAAAAACATGATATCATGAAATATAAGACTCATAAATAATCATATGGGAGTATAACATAAAGAGCATAGAATCGTAATATTTCATAAACATAGGTACGTTGAAACAACATAAAAAATGACTTAATAATAATTCAAGGCTACCTACTAAGACAACATCACATGGTGGAAAGAGTCCCATAATGTATTAGGTTTACTTTATAATTCCATATATACTGTATCATGAGACGTAAACAATACCCAATGTATTGGAGTGATATTTGGGAACTCCCATCATAACATATACTTGCATATGTGTTCCGCATAAGGAATTAAACATAATACATAAACATAAATATTACACATAGGAATAAATGGTTTATATAATCATATCTTATTGAAAATTAATAGATAAAAAAATAAGATTGGTTAATGAAAAATGATGTACAAATGAGGTGAATATGTGAAAAGAGTGGATTTGTAACTTTGGAAATGTATCGATTAAGTAATGTTTTAAGGAAAAAATTAAAGAGTCATTAAAAAGGGAAAGATTATATTAATTTCCATAAACACAAAAATTATCTAAAATGGTTCTCCATAATCAAATGGTAAATTTTAGAAACCAAGGATGATTTAAAATATTTAATGGAGTAGTACTTGAAATGTGGAAATAGATAGAGAAGTTCTCTTTAATTGAGTCTGATTAACAAATGAAATTGAGAAAGAAAACATTAAAACATATTTATCCTCATCAAAGAAAGGCTTATTAAACTAGATATGATTGTGGGGGAAATTTATACATAATATCTGATAATAAAATAATAAAATATAGATATAAAGTTTTGAAAATAGTTAAAAAGTATAACCCAAAGAAAATAGTTTGGTTTGGAGAGATCCCTTACCTTATATGCCAAAATCATTCTGCAGTTTCACTTACCATCTTGAACAAAAAGGTAAATTTTTATTAATTTTTTTTTAAAAAGTATAAGGAAGTCATGAAATCCTTAAGTGGTGTTTCCATTGTGTGACATCAAAAAAAGTCTCACAACCCTATGTAAAAGATCATAAAGATGAAAAAATGGAATGTATGGAGGAATCATTACCCAAGGAGGCTAGAGAATTAGGTACTTTGTGACATTCATGATAGGTGTGTTAAATTTTAAAAATAGGAGGAAGGAAATTACTATATTCCATTATGATATAGGCCATTAACTAGTGAAAAGGCTGACCTCTTTCCATAAACATGGTTATCAAAGATGAACCAACATCATCCAATAATAAGGGGCTATTATTATCCTTACAATTGGAAATACCAAAAATTAAGGTAATGGATTCATCAATAAATGAAGTAACTTCACCATAAATGGAATTATATTCTATTATTTGAACTGAGACAATCATGGATGATACCACCTCCTTTCATTGTTCCATTGCTGTAAGAGCCAACTGCCTTCAATTTCATCCCTAAGGAGGGTAGATCCTAGGAGATCCACTGGCCAACAGAGTCAAGGGAAAAATAATGACCACTACTAATGCATTAAAAGGTGTTTTAATCCTTGAAACCCTTGATTGAATGAGATATTTCATGAATAATAGTAAGTAATTTAACATAATGTTATTATTATTGCAGGGACATAAATTAAACCTGATGGTGTTCTATGTATCCCAAATAGACCATAAGCTAATATCCAAAACCATTGTACTCCCCATGTAGAGGACTCTATTGGATGAGACACCACTAAACCATGAAACTAGAAGCTATTCAAATGACCGTAGGACTAAAGAGATTTCCAGATGAACTCCTAGAAATTTCCATGTGAAGACTGCCCAAACATTTCAAAGAAATAAATACTTCGTAAATTATAAAGGAGTGGTTGATTTGAAATATCCAAAAGAGTCTAGATAAAAACCTCTTTTTGAATGGTATTATCTGTTGGAAATATAATATGGCATACACATCATATAAGAAAAAGAAACTTTTTAGGTATTTCTAAGTCCCAACACTTATTCCCCCAAGGATATACCCCCACTAGAACATTAATAATATTAGATAAATACTTATAGTTGAAAATACCAGATCTGGATAGTGTGAAGCATCAATTTCCATCATCATTACTCCGGTGAATTATATCAAATAGGGTCTCATTATCATTAGATATGATGGAAGAGGAGAGGCCTGAGAATCCCATAGCTATGCTAAAGATGATGTTGGGCATCATGTTTCAAAAAATGAATATCCCATTAGCCTATAACCCATATTGAGTTATCCATAAGAATACAAAAATATATTTTGACTGTACTCCATATCAGAGAGGTGAAGGAGGGGATGTACTGGATAACATCATACAACAAAACATACTTTCTGGTCATGAAGGAATCCCACTTTGAGTCCCCACCATCAAATTAACTTCATTAATTACTTAATCAAGAACCATTAGTGTGACAACCAGGTCCTAGTGACAGCACATCCACCCCGCCTTAACATGGCCGTCGGGTCTTGGCCCACCAGGTAAAACCAGTTGCCCCGTAGACACGAGGGGCACACCCCAAGGTCTACCCATGTGCCTGAAAGGGTCATCTAACTAATGATTGTCTCCACAAGCCAACACTTGTCCTTTCCAGTGTGCTTTGTCCTCACTCACACACACCCTGAGAAACTTCCCAGAAGGTCACCCATCCTAATCACTACTCCAGGCCAAACACGCTTAACTATGGAGTTCTAATCAGACAGGCTCCCAAAAATGAAGGTGAACCTTGTTGACATGAGTCATATCATTTACCCATTTAACCCTTTATCATTTAGGGATGTTACAATCACCCCCCATTTGAGCACAACACCCTCGTTGTGGGACCTACATCCCAACCCAAGTAGTGCAACACACATAAGGTTGGGTACCACATCTGATACCAACTGGGACAACCGGGTCCCAATGACAGCACAACCACCCTGCCTTAACATGGCCGTCGGGTCCTGGCCCAGCAGGTACCACCAGTTGCCCCGTAGACACGTGGGGCCCACCCCAAGGTCTACCCACGTGCCTGAACGGGTCATCTGACTAATGATTGTCCCCAAAATCCAACACATGTCATTTCTAGTATGCTTTGTCCTCACTCACACACACCCTGGGAAACTTCCGAGAAGGTCACCCATCCTGATCACTACTCCAGGCCAAACACGCTTAACTATGAAGTTCTAATCAGAGAGGCTCCAGAAAATGAAGGTGCACCTTGTTGACATGAGTCATATCATTTAGCCAGTTAACCCTTAATCATTGGGGGATGTTACAATTAGAACCAATATTTTATTTTATATAATTATATAATTTTTTCATTCACAACCCTTTCAATGATATATAAGGTTTAATTTAATTGGTCCGAGGGTGTTCTTTTCATGGTTCTAGGGTTGGATCACTTGGGGATAATTATGGAGATTCTTGGAAAGTGGGAATACAAATCTGGAAGTTAAATCAAATGATATTCACAAACTTAAAAATTATAAATTTTCCAAAATACCCATATGCATTCAAACATATGGATGATTCATTTAGTTAAAATGTTATTGTTATATTGTTAGTTTATATTGGTTTTTTTATAGACCATCATGAACTAGTTTCATTTTATTTAATATTAGGACCATATATTCATTATAGAATGTGAAAAATATATATAATATACATATTTATGTCATTTTATCCCATTATAATTATATTTTAAACTTTCATGAAGATGAAAATGGTAAATGAAAACTGATCAACCATGGAGGCGGTGAAATTATATTATATAGAGAATGGTTTTATTTTTATAATAAGAGGAGAAGACAAGAGGATGGATGATAGATATTAAATTATAAATAAAACATTAAAGTATATATTTGATACTGGAGTTATTATTCCACATAGGATGAGTGAGTTGAGGAGAATATATAAGAATAAAAATATTTAAAATAGGTAGTTTGATAATATTACCTCTTGAACATTATCTCCTTAAAAACAAATTAAGGCAGATATAACTGGTATTATGGTGATACTAGTAGCACAAAGACATGGGGAAGTGGATTGTGAAGATAATTGAGTATAAATTTGTCATGCTAAAAGTCTTATAAGGTGTGAGGATAATAGGTTGTGAGGGGTGGAATTTATAAGGGCGGAGAGGGGTGTTTTTGAATATTATATTCTTTATTTTATTATTTTACCTCAAGACTACCAATAGTGTTGATTCTTGTTACTATATATAGTAAATGGTTAATTTAAGTTTGAAATAATGTGTTATTACATCATTCCTTAAGTAATTAATCATGTATTTTACTTATAATGAAAATACCGTATTTTATCATATTTCACTATTCACAAAGAATTCAACTATTTTAAAAAACATACCCAAAAATAACCATAACAAAATTTTAATGGGTATTTTAAAAAAATAAAATACATTTTATGAAAATAATTTTATAAATATAAGAAAATAAATTCTTAACTTAAATTATTATTTATTTGAAAAATATAACAATTTAAATATTATAATTAGTTTTCAGACCCTTTGAAAAATTAATCACGGTCTCATAAAATTATATTATCATCATACTAAATATTGATATTAATTTATAAACCCATTTTCGGAAAATATTTTTTTTAAAATTATTATATTTTTTATAAAAATACAAATAAAACATATATAGTTTCCAAAAATATAAAAAATTATTTTTTCAAATTTAAAACATTTATTTACTTGTAACATGATATAAAAATATCATATTTTTATTTTATAAGATTTCTAAATATTATTTAACACTTCCATAAGTGAGGATACTATTCTAATGGTTATTTTACTATTCCCAATGGTCATATTACTATTCCAATGTTTGGATTTATATTACAATGGTCAGATTTGTAACGGCCATATGGGTTCCATACTTTCTATAAATATCTCATATTTTATTAATTAATCATTCACTTATACATTCTATAAAGGATATATATTTATTAATTTCCAAGATTAATATTATATTATTAATATGTTTTTCCATTTCTATATTTGTGTTCATGAGTGTTGTTATGTTGGTGGATCAAGCATATATATCTTTTCATATTTTAGTTATCTTATTTTATATTTTTTCTCGGCTTGTAATATCTTCAATTATTATGGTCTTGTTTATTCTAAAAATTTAATTTCCAAGTTATTATAATAAACTTTCATGGGTCTATCATGTTGTGCATGTGATTAATATGATAATAAACTACTAAGTATTAAATAATTATATAATTATAGTGGGAATTCCATTGATAAAATTATGGGTTGTTACATTCTTCCCCCCTTACAAAAATTTTCCCTTGAAATTTCATATTACAAACTAAGGTGAAAACATGTGAGGGTAATTCTTATGTATGGATTCCTTTGGTCCCCAGTAACCTCCATATACATAGGGTTTTTCCATAGTACTTTTATTAGGTGAGTTATCTTGTTCTGTATAACTTCATATCCATAGTCAAATATCTTCATCAGCTACTCCTCATAAGAGAGACCATTTTCCAACTTTACCACCTCTAAATTCATTACTTGTGAGGGATATGTTATGTAATTATTCAATAGTTATATGTGGAATACATCATTTACTTGAGATAGGGTTGGTGGAAGTGAAAATAAATAATCCATGACTCCAATGTAATCATTAATCTTAAAGGCGATGATATACCTATTACATAGCATTGCATTATTCTCAAAATTCATGAACATGTTCTATGGATATATCAGAATGAATAATTTTTCTCCAACATCAAACTATAGGTATCATAAAAAACATTCATAATAACTATTCTATCGACTTTGATAATCCTTGGTGTGTTGTTGAATGGGATTGAACTTTTCAAGAATTTCCTTAACCATTTCAGGTCCTTGAAGCCTGTGTTTTTCAACTTCAACCCATCATACAGGTGTTTTACATATCTTCCCATAAATGGATTCATATGGATCCATTTGGAAGATTGAATGAAATATATTATTGTATGGAAACTCAACCATAATAAGATGCTAATCTCATCATCCTTTTAAGTCTATCAATAATGCTCTCAAAATTTCGATTAGTGTATGGATATTTTTCTCAGATTGGACGTCATTTTTGAGGTGATAATATATACTAAAGTTCAACATAGTTTTTATAGAATTTTAAATAATCTGCTAAAATATAGATGAAAATCTCAAATCTCGATCATATATGATTAATATTGGTTTTTCGGGCATCCTCACCACTTCTATAATGTATATAATTTCATGTTTATCTAGTGATAAGTCCTGTTGAACTGAAATGATGTGATAAGTATTTTTAATATGATCTAGAACCACCAATAGAGAAATATTTTTTATATATTTATTTGGATGGACTATGAAAAAATAAATAGTGATGTTCTCCCATTTCCATGTGGGTGTGGGTAACGGTTGCATATTCCCGCTTGTATTTTTTACTTTCATCCTACACTGAATAACAAAAAGGAACTTTGATGTATATTATGTGATCTCATTATTCAAATTGTCTTACCAATAGTGCTCTCATAGATCTAGATACATCTCTATGCTACCTAGGTGGACAGATAATTTCAAGTTATATACATCATTCAACAATTACCTCTTTATCTCAAGATTTATGGTATATATAGTCACAAACCAAATCTTATAAATCCTTCGACATCAATTTTTATCTATGATGATTTCCATTTCCTTATAATTTCCACATTATTTTAAATTTTCACACCATCTCTTTGATAATCTTTTATCTTATATAGGAGGGATGTTTGAGCAATCATTTGAGAAAGGAATGATGATATTATATCCTTTATAATTAATATGTCCATCCTTTTCTTGTCTGATATGATTAGATACCTCTCAATTATCATTATTGATAGGGTAGTTGGATCCTTTCTACTTAGAGAATCTTCTACTTTATTTTCTTTCCCAGAATGATGGTGTATTGAGTAGTCATAATCATTGATCATATATAACCAAATTCACTGTCACATATTAATCACCTTATGTGTGAAGATATATTTTAGGCTCATATGATCCATATATATTTCACACTTATCCCCGTATAAACAATGTCGACAAATATTCATTGAAAATATTACTACATCCAACTCTATATCATGCATTAGATGGTTCTACTCATGAACTTTCAAATGACATAGATACATATTCCATCAATTTATCATTATATATTAGTACATATCCAAAGCCCCTTTTTAAAGCATCTCTGTATACCTAGATGTTTTACCCACTTGTGGGTAGTGTAAGTAATGGTGCAATGATAAGCCTCATTTTCAATTCTGTGAATATCTTTTCATAGTCAAAGGTCTAGAAAAAATTTATCCCCTTCTAAACCACCCTGGTTAGTAGCTTTGAAAATCATGAGAATTTTCTCACAAACCATCATTATTACCTATTTAGTCCAAGTAAACCATGGATATATGTTGCATATGTTTTTCTTGTCAACTCTTAAATTTCCTTTACCATAGAAGTGTCCAAACATATCCTTTTACTGGTGATAACATTCCCAAAGAATGATACTTCCTCCATCCAGAACTCACATTTATTATAATTTTCATATAGATTCTTTTTTCATAATGTATTTAGTATAATATTACAATGCTCCTCATGATTCTCCTTTCTCTTGGTGTATATCAAAATATCATCTATAAATTGTAATGGTTGGTGTCCTGAGAACCAACTGTTTTGTACTTTGATTACATGAATGTTCACTTATTATATTGTTCATTGTTCTGCATGAATACAATATAATAATGTCTAGGAATATTTTTGCATTAATAAGGTCATGGAAGATCCCAGCTATGATGAGAACCTTGAAATGCTATAACAATATTCTTAAATAAAGTTCTACGGTTGGATGACATACTATGATATGACACATAGTATACAGACCGTCATGTGAGAGTACTCATAAGAAGTAGATACTCTCTCTCATGGAGTTCGTACTTGGTAATCTCCATGATGGGAGATTATGAGAACAGACCCGCCAGTAGAAATTCCGCATGTCTTGGTGTAATAAGACATTGCTATCTACGAGCGTGTCTAATGGTCCTTATATTGGAAGATTATCATTAACTCATGTCATGACTCACACACATAAATTTACTAACGAAAACCGTCACACAGACAGTTGGCAGAAAGTAGGGTACGCTGGGTGCGTCACGAGTGACAAGTTTTTAATGGATAAGTCAATGAAGGATTTGTCCCTTCCATTTGTGAAAGTTGATATCTCAGCCCTTTGATTGAAATAGAATCATCGCATTATATTCCATGGCCATAGTGTAAACAATGAGTTTATTTCATGTAGTCAATGAACGATGGATCAAGCATATAGGTTTATGACACTGCCATGAAACCTTCTTGATGAGATATCGAGACAAAGGGATTAAATTACACAGTAAGCGTTCGTATTAGGTGATACGTCAATGCGGCATCAACTTCTTTCTCTTGGGTGCCTTGACCCATTGCTAGACAGCAATCTTGGACTTTAGGCAAGCCTGACTAATGCCAATGAGAAAGAGGCCTAGATGGTCACACACTAAGTGTATCCAAGTATCTCAAGATGAATAAAGATTATTCCTGTATGTGGTTTAATGATTATCCAAGGAAGCCTAAGTTGTTTTAAATGATGGAGGAAAAATAAAATAAAACATAGTACACGCCGTCTATTATTAAATATAAACGCCGTGTAGTTTTCATTTTGGAATGGAAATGAATAAATGAAAACAAGATATACACGCCGCGTACATTTAATGTACACGCCGTGTAGTTTTCAATGAAAAAAAGTACACGTCGTGTATTTATTATTACACGCCGTGTAGTTTTTCCAGTAGGGATTTTGAGGATATAATATCATTTTATTAAATGATATTTATTATAATCAGCATGAGCTCATGTCAAGGAATTAATTATTCAACATGGGAGTTTTCAACAAGAGTTAATGAAATAAATGAAACGTGTAACGCGTTTATTTATTGTCATAACTCTACAACCTCAAACTCGATTATAAATAACTTCACAACCCCAACTCTTTTCCTACACAAGAGAATCGTTGTGAACAACATCTCTGGAGATTTCTTTCAAGGGAGAAATAACCTCTTCCTCCAAGATCGCTCTCAATACTGAGAGAGATCCTCTTCCATCGGATCAAGATGATCTAATGCGGACAATGCAAGAAAAGTCTTCTCCGCGCTAGCACCCGGATAATCCTTTGGCGACGTCCAAAGATATGAGGTACACGTGTGGATCACCGCTAGAGGGAGTCTACACTTGGCTTCTATGACGCAATGATAGATCACATCAACAACGTGATCAAGAACATCAATGAATAAAGAACACCCAAAAGGTATTTCTTTATAATTAATTAAATTAATTATAATCAACCTGTAATGATCTTTCTTTGTGGTTTTGGGACAAACTATCTTCTTTGTCTTTCTCTGTGATTCGATCTGTGGAGACTGAAGTTTATTATCGTATGGATCCCGAATTGATCATTTCTAAGGACAAAAATCCAAGTGGGCACATCCACCCACAAACTTCCTCTGCGCCTAAAGCCTTCAAATGGTATTAGAGGGAGGTTACAATGTTGATTATAGTTATTTAATTTTCGTTGATAATTTACGCATTTGTATTTGATTGAATTCGAAATATATCGTTCTATTAATCTAAATAAACGAGATCTATTCTTCCTCCTTTGTTTCTAGATTCATATCACAGTAACAACTTTTTAATTTTAATTTTGATTAAAATAAAAACAAGGAATTCATCCGGAGGATTCACTCTTTCTGTCTGTACAACATGAGATTACACGGCGTGTAATTAAAACTACACGTCGTGTACTTTGGTTCAATGAACCAACACTGGTCTACCAAACCACGCAGTTTGAATTGATTATTCCTAAGTATTAATCACGTCCCGTTGACCACAATTAAATGACGCATGGGAAACTAAATACACGGCGTTTATGTTGGAACAACACACCGTGTAGTTCGATCTGATCCAAGTGAAACCATGTACAAGGAGAAGCTGTGTTCCACGTACACGGGATTGCCAAGCCGGTTACTGCGTAACAAGGAAGTACACGCCGTGTATGATTCATCTACACGCCATGTACTATAAAATTTCCAAAGTACAGAAAACACGCCAAAGCCCCGACATGTACTTTGGAAACAAGGTGAAAAGAAATACACGCCATTTACTTTCCAGAAATGGAATTTCACTATGTTTCCTCCACTGTAAAAATACCCGTACAAGGAATATGGATGAGAAGAATCTCAAGGAAATTCAGAAAGGAATTTAAGAAAAATAATTGATTAATTATAAGATCATAATTAATTGAATTCGAGTGCGACTTATCTTAAATGAATGAGAAATTAAAATAATTTTAATTCTAATTATGCGTAAATGTTGTTGCATGCTGTGGATGATCATGTGCTAGACCAAAGACCCACTGTATGTGTATGGTTTCATTTAAATTTATTTAATTTAAATTTGTTGGTCTGCAAGCCTTCTTCCAATAAAATGTAGGGCCTACGTGACCATGGTTTCTTTAAAGTAAACCCATGTAATGGAGGATCTCCCAAGCTAGAGGAGGCGGTTCAAATCTCGAAGCCAAGGCGAAACCGACGCAAGACGATACAAAGGTGGACAGGTTGGAGCTGCAAAACACGAACCAACAGGTTCAAGGTGTTTTCCCTAGGTCAAGGTTACCTTATCAAAACCACTAGATAAGCTAACCAATAAAAGCTCCTGATCATGCCATCTTATTTTATTTCTATCTGATTGCATTGTTTATTTATTATGTATGTGTTGTCGCGATCACATAATTAATAAAATGAACAAGCATGAAAAGATGGAATATAATAAAAACTTGACTATGCGTAAAAATTATCAAAACATGGTTAATCACTTAATCAAGCATCACTTAATATTAACAAGCATGTGATAATGCAAAACTACGCATAAAGACTAAAGTCCCTCAATACCATATTAAGTCAGACCAAGGCTTCCATTACCTGATTAAGGGTAGGACTCAATAAAACTATGTGTTTGACCAACCCTGGTTGGGACACTTACTTTTATAAAGGAAGCCCTTATGAAAGGTTTTGGGTTGACATAACCATATTACATCAAGAGAAGTAGCCCTTGCTAGAATTGATGTAATATTGGAGGCAAGAGTTGAGGAAATCAAAGTCAGGATTTCAGGATTGGGGAGTCCACTCAACAGATCAAGGAACTGTAAGCTCACAGTTGGCAAAGACCTGCCTACCTAAATACCTTCAAATATCTTGACCAACCCTTATTGGGGTTATGCGAAGGGAAATATGGATCCGTTCCACTATAATGTTAAAGCAACTGGACATTCTATGTTCAATGGTGAGGGCTATTGGGAATTGATAAAATAGTGGGAGAATTAATCAATTCATTCATTATTTCTCATAAATTGTAATCAATAAAGTACTAATAAATTTAATCATTTAAATTTGTAGAATCAAAATGACAAACTCATCAACCACATTTTCTATGCGATCAATAATGGATAACGACAATATCCTCACCGGCAGTAACTTTCAAGAATGATTTAGGCGCCTTCGGGTTATCCTATGCCATGAACGAAAGTTTTACACGTTGGAGTCCTCACTTCCTGATTCTCCTACCCCAGGGGCGAGTGATGAAGATTTCCTGGTCTATGATCAACATTTAAACGATGCTCTTGACGTTCAATGTTTGATGCTATCATCGATGTCTAGTGAGCTCATAAAGTCTCATGAAGACATGGATGCCTATAGCATGCTCAAGCACCTCTGTGGTCTATACCAGGAGAGAGAAAGACAAGAAAGGTTTGAGATCTCCAAGGATCTATTTCAGAGCATGCTTGGAGAGGGTGCCCCAGCCGGGCCTCATGTAGTCAAGCACATTGGCTATATTGAGCACTTAGAGGTTCCAGGGTTTAAACTCCCTGAAAAACTAGGTACTGATCTCATTCATTCATCACTCCCCCAGAGCTTCTCAAACTTTGCTGTGAACATCAATATGTACAACATTGATAAGTCTCTATCTGATCTTCTCATCCTCATTCATCAAGTGGACACTGACATGAAGCGTGAAAATCCTTCTGTCCTCATGGTGAATAAAAGGAAAGGGAAGGAGAAGAGATTTAAGCCCAAAGCTTCTTTAAGGCCTTCTAAGAAAAAGAAGATCAAAGGGGATGCAAAGGAACCTGATTTTGTTTGCTTTGCATGTGGAAAGAAGGGACACTGGAAGAAAAACTACACCCAGCCAAGGAAGCAAGGGGAAGCTTCAGGTGCGTTTGTTATCGAATTCAATCTATCTATTTCTACTAATTGGGTATTAGATAATACTTGTGGTGATCACATATGTATCCAAATATAGGAACCAAGTAGATTCAAGAAGATTTATCGAGGGGAGGTAGATCTACGAGCAGCCAACGAAGCCAGACTTGCTGTTGTAGCTGTCGGGGACTAGCACCTCACATTGCCTAAGGGGATGGTCTTGGTTTTGAAAGGATGTTATTATGTACCATATTTAACCAAAAACATTATATATGTATCCATATTAGATACCAATGGATTCATCTTCATGTTTGGAACTGGATGTTGCTATTTTTTTAAAGACAACACTTGTTTTGGTAGGGCACATTTATATAACGACCTTTATGTGTTAGACTACACAATCCAAGTAATGGCAATCGATAACAAAGTTAATTCACATGAATCATACCACACCCAAATTTGGCATCACTGGCTTGGTCATGTTAATGAGAAACATTTGAAAAAATTACATCAAGATGGGTATTTAGATTCTTTTGAACTAAACCCACTTGGTGTATGTCATGTGTGTCTACAAGGAAAAATAACAAAAGCCCCATTTATTGGGAAAGGTAAAAGAGCTAAAGAGCTTCTAGAATTAGTTCACACAGACGTGTGTGGACCATTTCCAGTTGAAGCAAGGGGTGGGTTCTCGTACTTCCTAACTTTTACTCATGATTTTAGTAGATATGGATATATCTACTTAATGTGGTATAAGTCAGATTATTTTGACCGGTTCAAAGAATACAAGAATGAAGTTGAGAACCAGATTGGTAATAAGAATAATAATCTCCACTCAGATAGAGGAGGAGAATATCTTAATTAGGACTTCATTGATTTCTTACGGGAGTTCGGGATTCTATCTCAACTCACTCCTCCTTACACACCGCAGTGGAATGGTGTAAGTGAAAGGAGGAACCACACCCTGTTGGACATGGTGAGATCAATGATGAGTCATGCGAGTCTTCTATTATCCTTTTGGGGATATGCATTACAAACAACATTACACATACTAAAGCAAGTACCAACTAAATCGATAAATGGTATTCCATACTATTTATGGAGTGGACGCAAAGCCATGTTATCAAATTTACATGTGTGGGGTAGCAAAGCATTTGTTAAGGCCTCTTCAGGTAACAAACTCATGCCCCGAGGCACAAAGTGTATCTTTATAGGATATCCTAAGGAAACAAGGGGATATTACCTATACAAACCCTAAGAGAAAACAGTTACAGTGGCAAGACATGCCATATTCCTTAAGAGGGAGCACATCTACAAAAGAGATAGTGGGAGAGAGATAGGCTTCGATGAATTCGAGGCTCAAGATACACATGAGTTGGTACAAGAACAGATTCCACAAAGCCCCATGGAAGAACAATCTGTTCCAGAGACACAAGAACTGCGTAGGAGCACGAGAGAGGTGAGAGAACCAGAACGATATGGTTTTCTTGTCACCAAGGATGGTGACACATTATTGGTTGAAAATAGTGATCCTCTTACCTATAAGGAAGTAGTTGAAGGCGTAGACGTTTCCATGTGGAATGAAGCCATGAATTCTGAAATGGATTCCATGTACCAAACCAAGTCTGGATTTTGGTAGATCGTCCAGTTTATGTAAAGCCTATTGGTAATAAATGGGTATTCAATAATAAACTGGACATGGAGGGGCAAGTCAGCACCTACAAGGCATGACTGGTTGCAAAAGGTTTTAGACAACGTCAAAGAATTGACTATGATGAAACCTTTTCAACGGTTGCGATGCTGAAATACATTAGAATCCTATTGTCCATTGCTGCTTACCATGACTATGAAATTTGGAAAATGGATGTCAAAACAGCTTTCCTTAATGGGAACATCAAAGAAGAAGTCTACAGGACACAACCTGAAGGGTTTGTGACTCCAAAGGATGGAAACAAGGTATGCAAGTTGTAGAAATCAATTTATGGATTAAATCAAGCATCAAGGTAATGGAAAATTTGTTTTGATGAAGCTATAATAGAATTTGGCTTTGTTAGGAATGAATGTGAGCCTTGTGTCTACAAGAGGTTTAGTGGGAGTGCAGTCGTTTTCCTAATAGTATATGTTGTTGACATATTAGTAATTGGAAACGAAGTACTTGTCTTACCGTCAGTTAAGGCATTGTTGCATAAATGATTCTCCATGAATGAATTGGGAGAGGGGGTATATATTCTTGGGATCAAGATCTATCATGATAGATACAAGAGAACGCTGGGCCTGAGTCAAATTACAGACATTGACAAGATACTGAAGAGATTCAGTATGGAACAGTTTGAAAGGGGATTGTTGCCAGTGTCACATGGAACTCATCTTTCCAAGAAAATGTGTCCTCTGACACATGAGGAAATAAAGAGGATGGCAAGGATCCTTTACGCATCCACAATTGGGTCAGTAATGTATGCTATGCTATGTACGTGGCTAGATTTTGCTTACGCATTAAGTGCGGTAGGCAGATATCAAGCTGATCCAGGAGACCTCCATTAGATGGCAGTCAAAACTATCCTTAAGTATCTGAGGCATACTAAAGATATGTTCCTGGTTTATGGAGGAGATGAGGAACTAGTCATCAGAGGACATGTAGATGCTAGTTTCTAGACTGATCAAGATGACATGAAGTCGCAGACTGGATACATCTTCAGTTTGAATGGAGGTACAATGAGCTGGAAGAGCTCAAAACAAAGTGTGGTGGAAGATTCTACAGTGAAGTCTGAGTATATCATAGCTTCTGAGGCAGCTAATGATATAGTATGGATGCGATGCTTCGTCCATGATCTGGATGTTGTACTAAGCAGTAAAGATCCTATCACACTCTATTGTGATAATACTGCAGTGGTGGCACTTGCAAAAGAGCCAAGGTCACATCAGCGGACAAAGCACATACTTCGAAAGTATCATCTCTTGAGGTATTTTTCTTAGAGAGGTGAAGTTATAGTGAGCATTATTTCCACTGAAGACAACGTGGTGGACCCCTTGACTAAAGTCTTGATTCAGTAGAAACATGATCATCATGTGAGGTATAGCAGACTAAAAGTCGTAGGCAGTTGGCTCTAGTCCAAGTGGGAGTTTGTAAGGGTTGGTGTCCTGAGAACCAACTGTTTTGTAGTTTGATTACATGAATGTTGACTTATTATATTGTTCATTGTTCTGCATGAATACAATATAATAATGTCCTAGAATATTTGTTGCATTAATAAGGTCATGGCAGATCCCCGCTATGATGAGAACCTTGAAATTCTATAACAATATTATTAAATAAAGTTCTATGGTTGGATGACATACTATGATAGGACACATAGTATACAGACTGTCATGTGCGAGTACCCATAAAAAGGCGAGACTCTCTCTCATGGAGTTCGTACTTGGTAATCTACATAATGGGAGATTATGAGAACAGACCCACCAGTAGCAATTCCGCATGTCTTGGTGTCATCAGACATTGCTATCTACGAGCGTGTGTAATGGTCCTTAGATTGGAAGATTATCATTAACTCATGTAATGAATCGCGCACATAGATTTACTGACGAAAACCGTCACGCAAACAGTTGGAGGAAAGTAGGGTATGCTGGGTGCGTCACGAGTGACATGTTGTTAATGGATAATATGATGAAGGATTTGTCCCTTCCATTTATGGAAGTTGATATCTCAGCCCTTTGATTGAAATAGAACTATCGCATTAAATTCCATGGCCATAGTGTAAACGATGAGTTTATTTCAGGTAGTCAAAGAACGATCGATCAAGAATATCGGTTTATGACACTGCCATGAAACCTGCTTGACGAGATATCGAGGCAAAGGGATTAAATTACACAGTAAGCGTTCTTATGAGGTGATACGTCAATGCGGCGTCAACTTCTTTCTCTTGGGTTCCTTGGCCCGTTGCTAGATAGTAATATTGGACTTTAGGCAAGTCCACCTAATGCCAACGAAAAAGAGGCCTAGAGGGTCACACACTAAGTGTATCCAAGTATCTCAAGTTCAGTAAAGATTATTCCCGTACGTGGTTTAATGATTATTCAAGGAAGCCTAAGTTGTTTTAAATGATGGAGGAAAAATAAAATAAAACAAGTACACGCCGTGTATTATTAAATATACACACAGTGTAGTTCTCATTTTAGAAAGGAAATGAATAAATTAAAACAAGATATACACACTGTGTACATTTAATGTACACGCAGTGTGGTTTTTAATGAAAAACAAGTACACACCGTGTATTTATTATTACACGTCGTGTAGTTTTTCCAGTCGGGATTTTGAGGATATAATATCGTTTTATTAAATGATATTTATTATAATCAACGTGAGCGCATGTCAAGGAATTAATTATTCAACATGGGGGTTTTCAATAAGAGTTAATGAAATAAATGAAACGCGTAACGCTTTTATTTATTGTCATAACTCTACAACCTCAAACTCGATTATAAATATCCTAACAACCCAAAATCTTTTCCTACACTAGATAATCATTGTGCACAACATCTCTGTAGAATTATTTCAAGGCCGAAAGAACCTCTTCCTCCAAGAACACTCTCAAGACCGAGAGAGATCCTCTTCCATCGGATCAAGACGATCTAAGGCAGATAACTCAAGCAAAGGCTTCTCCACGCTAGCACCTGGAGAATAATTTGGCGACATCCAAAGATATGAGGTACACATGTGGATCACCACTAGAGGAAGTCTACACTTGGATTCTGCGACACAACGATGGATCACATCGACAACATGATCAAGAACATCAACAAAGAAAGAACACCCAAAAGGTATTTATTTATAATTAATTAAATTAATTATAATCAACCTGTAACGATTCTTGTTTGTGGTTCCAGGACAAACCATCTCCTTTGTATTTTTCTGTGATTCGATCCATGGAGACTGGCATTTATTTTCATATTAATCCCAGATTGATAATTGCTAATGACAAAATGCCAAGTGGGTACATCCACCCACGCGCTTCTACTACGCCCGAAACCATCATAAAGACTATCAAAATTATTTAAGGAAACATCTAAAGACTCATTTCATTAAGCCTATGAATATTGTTGTAGCATTAGTGAGTCTGAAGGGAATAATTATGAACGCATAGTTTCTATACGTCATTCTAAACTAATTATTTAGAATATATTCCTTCTTCACTTTTAATTATTGTTTTCCTGACTGAAGATACAACTTAGAGAATTACTAGGCCTTGCGAAATTTAATGAACAAGTTATCAATCCATTTTAGAGGATAATTGTTCTTTACCATGATTTTTTTGATCTCAAAATAATAAATGAATAGGTTAATTGACATATCATTCATCTTAACAAAGAGGAAAGGAGCACTCCATGGTGAATCACATGGTAATATAACACCATTTTACAGATTCTCTTGTAACAGATTCTTCAGTTCTTCCAACTAAATTGTTTTCATTCTATAAAAATTCTTGGATATGGGAAGATATCCATGTATAATTTCAATTGATAACTCATCCTCTATATCATGAAGAATAATAGGAAAAACTTCAAAGAATAGATCAGTATATTCCTTCAGAATGGGCATGTCATTGAGAATGATTCTCTTATTTGTATCAATGATTTAATCTAGATATTTTTGCTCATATAGAAATAATATCCAAACTTGAGGTATAGATTCCAAATTATATTCATTCTCCTCCTTTCACTTATACATAATTGGAGGATGACTCAGGATGTGAAGAGTGATCTACCTCCCCCAATAGATGATGTTGTATTTATATAAGTACTACCAATACAATACCAATATACATCGATTTCCACTAAAGAAAGAATGAAAATATTTTATGGGAGGTCTAGTCCACAAAAATTGATTCGGGGTGATTTATATACCTATGATGTAACAATTTAACAATTTTTTATTCTCACTGATAGTTTATCCCCATGTTTTGAGATTTTATTTGAATAGTTCTACTAAACTTTCAAGATATAAAAGAATGTATTGAACTACGAAAAAATTACATTATCTATTCTTGAATGAATAAACAATGTACCTATAACCAAATCATTTTCAAGTTCCACCTCAGTAGTAGATATATAATATGAACTTCCCTGATATCTATACCTTTGAGGTTGTTGTCTTTATTGTCTCTAAAAACCCTTGGCTTAGGTAATTGCCTTTCATAATTCTAGTGTCCCTTGAAATTGAAACACTATAACAGAAGATGAGTGTTGATATAAACCTTTTTTACCCCATCACATTAGTGGGTTTCTTCATCTCTTAATGGAATTTATTATCTTGATACCCATATTTTCCACATTTGAAACACCTATGAGTTCCCTTGAGATAGTTTCCTAGATACTTCATCCGGCATTTTTGAAAAATGGGAAATTCGGTTTTCGTTCCTCCAAGGGATTTATCCAATTATCCTATTGAATTAAACTAAATTTTATTTTTTATCCCTAGATCCAAAATACCGATGAGAGTAAATGATCTCTATCTCAACCTTAAGAGAATAGTAGATAATATCTTAATAGCTTTAAAAGTCTCAAATCACTAAATCTTTTAATAGAATTAGATTTACTCTACTAAAGAAGTGGTACACACTACATTCAATATAGATGATAAATACAGAGGCATTTTGTGAAATCCCTATGATGTTCTCCTCATATGCCTTGGTAGAATAATCTTCCTTTTTCTTAAGTACAAGGAAATACCTCTCCAATTTAAGATAGAGAGTTTGGGGAAAATATTTTCTTTAATCCTTCCCATTCCATGGATTCAATTTATCCTTTCATATTTTTGTTCTTGATAAGTGTCTTCCACTGATTAGCTTCCCCATCCATGTGATAATTAACCAGTAGAACCTTATCTTATTTTGAGAATTTGAGGATAAATAATATCTTCTCAATGGAGTAAATACAATACTCCATGATGAGGGTATGATAAGATCCACTAAAGGTAAGATTAATTTTTCAGATAAGGACTCAACCATGAATTTATCTTTCTTAAGAGGAGGTAATTCTGCACAATTCATGTTATTATTCATAACTACAGTTAGTTAAGCTAGTACTTCCACAAAGTTATGATCTCTTACTTTAATATGGTTAGTCATCTCATTAGAAAAATCATAACATTTCCTATCACATTAGTTATATCAACCTAAGTTTTTCATATGTGGATATTAAATCCTTTTAAATGAATATTCATTATAATATAACAACACACTCCTAAGGACCATAATAGTTTAGTGCCTTTGGAAAATTAACACCCAATTTTATTAATTCATGAATGTTCTTCAATGTCTCTCATAAAGTTATTCCCTTTTAGTACACCTAATTAAAACCATTCTTTATAACTTGGGGAAAGAGAATATAATAAAGGGTGATCTTAGATGATAAATAATGGTAAACAGAAGAGATACAAAATCATAACATGAATATAAGGGTATGATAACAAGATCATAATATTTTAAAACCATACCATTTATATCAAAGATCATAATCCTAAGTCATGGAATAAATATTTGTAGTTCATAAGACATGAACCATAAGATAATCAAATAACATGATCCATGAGTCCATAAAAATAGCATAATAGATATAATTGTGACATACACATAAGCATAGAAATTCATTTCCATAGTAGTCAAGGCTCATTAACAAAGATTATAAGGGCACTCTATGGGAAGATACATCTCCTGGGCAGGACATACCACCATCCCCAGTGACAACCCTTTCCTCATAGTGGTATGGGCTCACTCCCCAAACCATTACAATAGTCAAGGTTCACTCCCAAGACCATTATAAAGGAAACATACCCTTATTAAACCAATTTCACTCCCCATTATAGTTCTATATATCAAATGAGATATAAAAATTTATACAATGAATTGGAGGGAGATATAGGACCCATCGGTCTTTAGTTATAATTTAACCACCATCCTTGGTTATAACATAACCATTGTCCATGGTTATAACATAACCATGATCACATAATAAAAATCAAACATATGTGTTCCACAAGATCATAAAAAATTCATTATATCATAACTCATGAAATGAAAAGGGTTTCATAAACATTTCATAATACCATAACCTAGGGAATAGAGACCGGTTTCATAATCATTTCATCATTTCATTATAGCGTAACCCTTTAAAAGAACTGGGTTCAATTATATTTATATCATGTTATAACCCATGGAAGAGAAATAAGTTCCATAAAAATAGTTTCATCAAAAACATAAATCATTCAAAGAAAGAATAAGAACGGCATCATTGGTTCATATCCCTAGTAAAGCATAAATTATACCAAAGCATTTAATCTTAGATAGAGAAGGACATTAAAAGAACACTTGGGACATTTATTAATGAAAATAATCTTTATTTGAAAATAACTTTTTATAAATTATTTTTTTTCAAAATTATTTCCTTTGAAAATAACATTGAAAAATTCTAAATAAAGCTTTAAAAAATCATTCAAGGCATTTCTTGAATAAAATATCCTTTCTTCTTTGAAAAACACTAATTTTTTTTAAAATACTTCTCATTGAAAATAAACTTGATAAAATAAAGGAATCTTCGAAGATATTATTGGTCATGACATTGGAAAATTATTTTCATGCCTTACACATTAAAATATAGATTCCTTTATCATTTTCAGTAAAATCCAAATGAGATTTTTTTGGAAAATGGCATGAAGATTCCCTTCAAAAAAATTTAATAAAAAAATATGGGAATTCTTAAAAAAAATAATTAGATAATAATAAATCATTTTTTATTTTTTTAATAAATCATAGTTTTTGAAGAAGACAGATTTCCAAACAAAGAGATAAATAAATTTAAATTGAATTAAAATCATCTTCTTAATTATTTTAAGTAATTTGTTTTTGTAAAAATGATAATATTACATGAAAATATCATGCATAATCATAGGATAATAAAATTAATGATTTTATTTAGAGATGAATTATAATATTTTATCATTGGAAACATATTCATAAAAAATCCTAATAAATGATGAGATTGTAACATTGAATCTTTACCCATTTGGTAACTTTGAATCATAAGAACCATGAAGTAATAACATAAAATGAAAATCAAAATATCACAATGATAAATAAATTCATGATATTACAGGTGAAATGGGATGTATATACACATCATAGAATAATACATGTTCACAATATAACAAATGTCTCAAAGAAGGAAAACTGAGACAAAAAACCCTTACAACTTTAGTAATCTTTTCAACTGTAATACCCAAAAAATAATAACATCAAAATGAAAATTTAAATATAATTTAAATAATGGTATTCATGATATAAAATTTCAAATGGTCTTTATATAAACCAAAAAAATAACCGAGTGGTGAATTTTCATATGTCTCCCAGAAATAAAAGAGAGACTAGAAATCCCTTACCGTAAGTCTTAAGTTCCTTCACACTCATTTAAACATAAAATATAATAAATATATGATTATTATACATTTATTAAAGAAAAATAATTAAATATATATATATATATATCCTATCATATATTATTTAATTAAGTTATTTTATTACACGTTTATTAATAATTCCACATTAAAGTGATGTTTTGGGTAATAATCGCTTACTTTTTTGTATATGTTTTGATTTTTATTTTAGGCCCTCTTACTTTGATCATGGTTCCATATTATATTGAATAATAATAATGAAATAATTATAATATTTACACATAAATTAAAGTCTTAAGACCAATCTTGAAATATGGTTTTCAAAAATGAATTACATTACGATCATGGAGATGCTAGGCCGTACATACGCATGAGTAACCATTCCAATTTTTTTCAACGATCGTTATGGTAATGAGGTAAGTAATATATTATCTTTAAATAATGATAATAATATCATAAATAGAATATTATTATTTTTAAATATACTTATACATATCATCAATGTGGTGTGGTGATGAAAAGAGTGTCACAACACTTCGTGAAGGCGGTGGTCTACATATACATGAACAATGTCATCATCTTTGTGTGAGTGAGAATATAATAAATAAAATGAAGTATAAAATTTTAATAATAATAAATATGAAATTAATATCATAATTATTTCATTTATATAACATATATATATATATTCTTATTATCTTCCATGTAAATGGTTAGTGAAAAATGAATCGCATTGTTCTGTGAGGCAGTACTCCACCGTACACACAAACGACGATATCATATCCCATATGGAATGGGTGAAAAAAATTTATGTATGATATATTGAATAAATATGTATAATTATGTTATAAATATCACATATATACTTTATATCCATCATCATACCCAACCATGATATGTGGTAATAGAAAAATAAATGACATTTGTTCGCGAGGCAGTAGTCTACTCTAGACATGAACAATGATTTCATAACCCATTCGATGAAAGTGGAGATGATTTTAGGTAATTACATTAACATAAAATCATCTCAGTGTATGGAAGATGATGTGTTTATTATTTCGTCAAGGTATAATAATAATTTAACGAGGTGGAGGATAAATAAAACAAAAACACTCATTGATGAATGTTACCACTTATTCAAGTATCCCCCTTAGGTTTGCACCAAAATGCTTATTTGGATGGATTTATGTCCAAATTAAGGATTCTATGATGATATTATGTAAGTAGGGAATTAATTTTGGCATGTATTTTCTAAACCAATATTGTTTTAAGGTGTGAAGAATAGAGGATATGGGGTGGTATTTTATAAGTGAGGTGAGTGGCACACTCATAACTTTTTGAAAGGATCCAATCATACCCATGTTTTTATCATGACAAATAATTCCAAAATGGTATATTCTAAAACCTAGAAGAGATAAGGTCAACAAATGGCCATAAAATGGGTTTTAGAAAAGCGTTTGGTAATTTTCAACCACTATCTTTTTAGTTTAACCCCCACCACTGTAAATTAAATTAGTTGTGATGGGTTCCCATCAGAAATAACCTTTTGCGATGCGTTACCATCAGAAATAACATGTTGTAGAAAATGACATCATAAATAACTAAACAAAAAATAAAATAAAATAAAAATAAAAATGAATAAAATAAAATTAATAATTAAATAATATCAATAAAATAATATTAAATAATAATAATAATAGTAATATAAAATTAATAGTATAGTAATAATAATAATAAAATAATAATAATAATAATAATATGATAAGAATAATAATAAAATTAATAATAATAAAATTAATAATAATAATAATATTATAAAATAATAAAAACCTCAAAGTTCCCAAAAATAAAAAAAAAATAATAATAATAAAAATAATTTTAATAAATTAATAAATTAATAAAAAATAATACACAAAATTAAATAAATAATAAAGTAATAAAATAATAAAAAATTAAATAAATGGTAAAATAATATAAAATAAAATACTCACAACAATATAAAAAATAGTATGTAGAAATGTAAATATATAATATTAAAAAAAATTATAGTAAAATGTTTTATCATAAAAATTCAATAGATCATTGAGGGGGAGGGTCTTCTAGAGGAGGATAAAAAGGTAGAGGAGATGGTGGAGGCAAATCCATCCCTAAACCACAAGTTAGGCATCATATATACTCTAGAGTCTACTCATGCTGCTACTTCTATGACCGAAACATCTCTTGCTGCTATTGCTGCCGTCGACAGAGCTCTTCCGGGTCCCTACGCATACTCTCTATAAGCTCACCCTGAGGTCGTAGCTGCTCCTGATACTGTGCAGTAGATGATAATGACTCTCCACGAGCACCTCTCGAGCTACACGATGACATCTTACTAGAACCATAATAACTCATAAGTGTCAATTGAGAGCAAATACCAACAAGCTAGCCATTGTTAAATGTTTAATGGGTCGCATGCATCTATGTCGCCTCATCAAATCTTTCTACACTGGTATGATCAATAGTCTTGGCCTCACTCTCAATATACGTCTGATATGTCACTACCTCATATGACTCCTTCAATTGAAATTCAAAATTAAAATAGTTAAAATGTGATTTAAATTTAATTTTAAAACTAATAAAGAAATTATACAAACCACAATCTGATGCTGACAATCACCTCTAATCTCTCCTGTGATAGGATCACTGTACATCATCCTATAAACATCAAACTCTCTAATATTGGGTTATTAGACTACCTATATGAATATAAAATAAACAATTTATGTATAAAGTTATGTAAATTAATTTAAAAAAGGTACTTACCATATGTTCCCTATGCGTTCTGAATGTATGACTACCAACTCGATGTGTCACCTCCTATCTCCCCTAGTTTTGTTAACCTAATAATGATATCCTTTGAAAATAACCACTCATCTAGTGTGAACATAATCCATCACAAAATTGAAATGAAATTTAATCAGGTCAGTGGGCACAACAAGACTGATAAAAAATTTTGACTCCTTCTTTCATCATTATTATCCCCCTCAAATTTTGAAAAAAATAATGGCAATGATCATGCATACAACCCTTCCATGCCTTACAGATATAGTCATGATTTCTCTCATCGATGGGATACTATAAAACCTACAAAAAATTAATAATATCAAGTTATTAATTAAATAAATTTAAAAATAAATATTATTTATTTACATACAAGCCAATGATCGAACATGTGGAGCTAAACATCTATGGGAATCTGATCCCATGTAACCCATCCCTCAAAAAAATAATTTCACAGTATAGAACTCCCCTATAAAATAGATATATATTTAAAGATGTGATAAAAAAGACAAATAATCATATAATTAGTATATAAATAAATTAATAATAATTAATTAAAACTAACTTAAATAAATTGGTAAACATACCTCAACATGCATGGATCGAATCCAAGACATGGACATCTCTCAAGGATAGGGTCAGGAATCATCAATCATGAAAGACCACACCCCCTATGAGTTATATCAGAACCACCAGTAGTATGAGGGTCAAATGATCCAATATCCTAATAATCATAAGGCAGATCACCCCCCTACAATTGAAAAAACAGACCCGAGTCCATTTGAAACACGAAATGATTGTTGTTATAAAATAGTTAAAAAAACTATTTTATATAGATATATATTTTATATGATTATAACCAGAATTTAACTATATAAATATTCATCAACATCCTCATCTTTATATTTGACGGTGTCAATATCTTTATATTTATCCTTAGTATCATCAATTTTCATATGAGTTTCTATTTCATAATCTCTTGTCATTTAAAATTCATTTGATACATCATTAATATCATCGCCACCATCGACCCTTAACTATGGTGTGTCATCATCGATATTCAGGTATATTCATAAAAAATATGTATTTGGAGTAGTCTTTTGAAAAATTTCAATTCCATAAACTTTAGCAGAACCACATTCACTTTGAGTAAACTGATTTTCCCAAGATTTCATTTTTATTATGCTCCATGAACCACCCAACTCACTTGAATTAGTAGAATAATTTTCTTAAAACATTTGATGTGCCTGATGATCCAATAAAAATGGTTCATTTACTTTAAGAAGATTTTAATATTTAATATCAGTGCTTCCATGTCTCAGATGAACACTCAAGCCTCTCCCAGTATCCAACCACACACATTTAAACATCATTATACAATTTTTTCCTAGATAACATATTTTAATAATTTCATCCAGCATGCCATAAAAGTTAACTTCAATTTCTCTATGATGAGATCCTCTCAAGAAACCACAAATATTCATTATTTTTTTGATTCCCCATATGCATGTGTATGAAATCCAAATCCATTCACCACATATGCATTTTAAGATTTAACCATTTTTGATGGTGGGTTAATCAATACACACAATCAATTATCAATTTTATTATCATGTTGAGATACCTGATTTTTTAAAAAAAATTATCAATATAACAAGTAATAAAATGATTTTATATATTAAACCATAAATAATTTATGTTACCAGTTTTTGAAACCAGTATGAAAAATTAATTTTCTGACGTTCTTCAAGAGAAGTTGCAGTAATTTGTGGAAGCTATTTCTTGATATGATTGTTATATAACCTAAAAATAGAACAATATTAATTTAACATAACAAAGATTATAGAATAAGTGATAAGATCACTCATAGTAAAAATGGTTACATTTCTTCATAGTTGAGAAGAAAATATCTATAAGCTCTGTGATATTGATCATCTAAGAACCATCATTCATGAACTCCACCAAAGATATGTTTAGGTTGATTAAAAACTGAAAATTTATTTCTAATTTAATATTCATCATTTCTCTTGTTATGGCCCATGCAGTTGTGTTTTGAAGGATATATAGATTGAAAATAACGAGAGTAGAAAAAAGAAATTTCCTCCTAGAAATAAACACCTGCAATTGAGCCTTCAACTAATTCTTTGTTAAATACTTTTTTCTTCAATTTCTGCATTTATCTCTCGAATGCGTATATCCATCAGAACTGTATCATATCTCTACATTTTTCTTCATGCAGAAAATGTAATCTATTTTGCCAAATTTCATTCATAGAAGTGGAAAAGTTTAAAAGTTTACAAAGTTTTTATATCTATATTCAATATGAAATTGATTTTAATGACCTAAATTAGATTATTTTATGTATAATAGAACTAATTTTACTTAAAAAAATTCAAATATAACTTAAATTTATGAATAAATTAAATTAAAAGGTAGTTTTAATTAAAATTTAGTATTTTTCTCTATTCATAAAAAAATGAATCCTTTAAAAAAATTCCTAAAAATTCATTCTAATATAATTTTTATTTTATGATTTCAAAAAATAATTTTACTTTGTAAAATAAATTTTCTAAAATTTTTAAAAATTAAATTTTATATAAGTGTGCCAAAGGGAAAAAAATTTCATAGAATAAATAGTTTTAAGTGTAAATGTTTTATTTATTCTCATCTCTTGTCTAGAAAAAACATAAGATGAATGTTAAAATTTTTAATGAATATATAAAAATATATATTTAATTAAAATCATTCACTAAAAGTTATTCATTTAATTTGTAGACTCAAAACGCATTTATGTGAAAAATTAGTTTTCATAAAATGATTTTCATTATTTTAAAAAGGTTTTTATTTTAATTTATAATTAATTACATATCAGATAATTTATTTTATATACCTGTGTAATCCATATACATTCATAATTTACATGATCTTATTCGTACCCACCATTCTAATATCCAGGTGATAACTATCATAATATATAATAATATTTAAATAATATGAAACGTTTCATTTAAACATAGTGTTGCATGTAACAAAAACTAAGCTCAGTGTTTCATGTAATGCATGATAAACATAGTGTTTCATATGACATGAGCAAATGTGAGTTTTTCTTGTAACCTAACCAAAATTCAATATTATGTGTGAGAAAAAATATTACAAAGATTAAATTCATTTTAAAACATATATTTCACAAAATCTTAGGTTGTTACATTATACCCCCCTTAAAATAAATTTCACCCTCAAAATGCATCTTATTCATCAAAGGTTTAACATTTGAAAATATCATTCATAAAAATCCAAATCAAACAAATGAATAATAAAACATCATTTAAAATGGGAATGTTAGAAATATAATGGTTACCCAAATTAATTAATAATTAGGTTTCTAGAGAGGAGAATATAGGCGGGAAGTGATAATTTGGATATTGAATAAAAGCATAAATAATTATAGAGAGTGATTAAGATCACTTATCAAAAATAAATTTAGTGATCAAGAGAAGGTTAGTGGAAATAAAACCATAGACCAAATAGGCATGAAAAAGTCCATTGATATCGTCAAAAAATGGTTATAAGAGTTAAAAATTTAATTTATAGATTCTTTTCCCATTATTGAAGAATTTTTATGAGATGTTACACTTACTTGATTTTATCCCATTTCATAAGAATAATCTCTTCCTTTGGTTTAACCTTGACCAATTTCCACTGCATCCCATACTCTAAGAAATGATGGTGAATTTTTTATTGCAAAATCAATAACGGATCATAAGATCCATAGATAGAATTATAAGTCATTTAACTATCATTAGTTATCATCACAACAAAATGGTTGGAACCAGTTGTCCAGTATACATAAATATTCATATAAACAAATAATACAATAATCTATAAAACATAATTAACAGTTCAATATAAACCATTTCATAAATAGTTAAACATATTAACCTTGTGAAAAATTAAAATCCAAAACATTAAAAATGTGGTCACTAAATTTCCAAAATGAACTTATCAATAATCTCCCAAATATAATGAAATAGATTTTAGTTGTATCATACCAAACATGTGAATACCTTCATCGTATATTATATTGAAACCATAATTACTATAAAACCTTATTGAAAAAGTACATGATTACTTATTCCTTACATAAAAAAAATATTATTAGATATATTCCTTAAATCTAAGAATGTTTTAAAATCCATTAATGATATCATAAACCACTTTATAAAACATTAAATTTTTCTGCGGAAATCAGTACTTTCCAACTTACTTTATCCAAATAAATAATCTCTTTATCCCAACGTCATTATCTCAATATTCAGAACATATTAAGGGTAATCTTAAAAATATCACCTTTCCATTAAATCAATTTTCTATTCCATCAAAATAATCTAACATATTATTTTAAACCCTTAAAAGAAAACTTATACTAAAAAATACTTATATATTTCATGACTCATATAACATAATATTTTAAGTCCAAAACATAAATACTTAAGTTAACCCAATTTCTCATAAAACCATTAACTATTATTCATTATCTTATTCATTAATACCTCTTTTCTTTCATATTTCATTTTTAGTATCTTCATAATCAACAATATGACCATTAATCATACAAGCATTCTAATTTCGTCACATGATTTCCCCTTAGGACATTGATTTAAATAATTCCCATACATTTTGTTTTTAAAAAATTCCTTAGTCAATGATATATTAGGGAGTCCATTATCCTCATCCATTTCATTAGCCAAAATTTCATTTTCCTTTTTTATTTACTTTCTTTGTCTCTTTCTTTTCTATAGTTATAAAATCTTCTCGTTACTCTAAGTCATCAACATGATTGTTTCTTCCCACATTATCGAAACGTAAGAAATTGAATCTTATATTATCCATGGTATCCACAACCCAAACTCTTTGTGAACAATTTATTTCTCATATTTGAGGAGTCTAAGTGTTATTTAAGGTACACGCTATTAATCATAGTCCATTAAAACTAATAAGGCATAATCAAAGTATCATTCACTTAGTCAACATCTCATTTGGCTGCTCGTCAGTAGGTTTTCTATTATATTATATGTTAACTTAGTTTCTTATGGTTCCTACCATTGACTAAAACAAAAAATCATCATATTACCAACACTAATTATAGTGAAAAACTATATGATCATGAAAAAAATAACATAAAGGATATCTAAATAATAACACTTTCTTTTTATTCTGGGACACCTTAGGATTATCCTAGGTCATTCATAATCATCATCTATTTAAATCCTTCATGATAGTTCATAAAGAGTTTAGGAATTTAAAAGTCATATCCCCTTGGAGTTTCAAACCTAGTGTGTAGGAAGGCCAGTTTTCATTCCCCAGGTGATGATCAAGTCCATATCAATGTTACCTTTTCAAAGTTATTACCCCTAAGTACCTTTATTCTAGATCTACATCCAATTATAATATCTAGATATAGATTTTATTTCTTGGAAACCACTTTTTATATCCTTTTAAAAAATTCCAAGACATTTTCTTATACTATAACTCATCCTTAAATTTATCCATAGAAACATCCCTAAATATATCCTTAGAAATATCCCTAGGGATCTTACTACATTTTAAAACCAAATTTCCAATGTTTATCTAAACCTATACTCTGATACCAATTATATTAATCCATGATTTGCATACATGGATATTGCATCTTTTTAGATGAATATTCATTACATTATATAAATAAAATATTGAGGACTGTAATAGTTTATGGCTTTGGAATCATGGAATACAGTCTTCTTAATTAATGAAATATCATCAATGTCTCCCATAAAGATATTCCCCTTTAGTAATCCTACTTAAAACCTTTCTTCAGAACCTGTATAAAGGAAACATAAGAAAGGGTAATCTCATATGCTAAGTAATAGTAATCAAAGGAGATACGCAAACATAACACGAACATAAGGTTACAAGAACATGAGCATAACATTTGAAAACTAAGCCTTACATATCAAAGATTATAATCACGAGTCATGGAATAAATATTGATAGTTCATATTACACGAAAATTAAGATAATAAAAAAAACACAAGTCATGAGAGAATAACCTTGGCATAATTCATAGAATTGTGACATACAGAAGTATATAAATTCATTTTCTTAGTATTCAATTATCACTACCAACACTTATAATGGCACTCTATAGGGGACTACACCTCCTAGGCGGGACACACTTCCATATCTAGTGGTATCCATTTCCTTATAGTGGAATGGGTTCACTCCCCAAACCACCATAGTGGTCAATTTTCACACACAAGACCATCATTACCAACAAAGTCCCTTACTTAACCAAGTTTAGTCCCCATTCTAGTCCTATATATCTAATGAGATATAAATCATTACCCAATTCATTGGAGGGAGATATTAGTCTCACCCTATTTTGGTTATAATGTAACCACAATACTTAGTTAAACATTAACCATCTTACTTTATAATAACATAACGACTATCAAATAATGAAAATCATACATATGTGTAATATAAAATCATAAAACATTCATCATATTATGACCCATGAAATGAAAAGGGTTTCATAAAAATTTGATCAAATCATAACCCGAGGAAAATTCGATGGTTTCATAATAATTTCATTATTTTATCATAGCATAACCCATGAAAAGAAGAGGGTTTAATAAGAGTTTTATCATGGTATAACCCATGGAAGTGAAACTAGTTTTATAAACTTCTTTTAATAATAAACATAAATCATTCCTAGAAAGAATTAAAATGGTATCCTTAGTTCATATCCCTAGTAAAGAATAAATTATATCAATGTATTTCATCTTACATGGAGAATAGTTTTTAAATATTACTTGGAACATTTCATAAGGAAAATAATTTTTTTAAAATAAAATTTTAAAACATAAATCATTTTCAAAATCCTTTACATTTAAATTAATAATGAAAACTTGTGATGTAATATTTTAAAAAATCATTTAAAACATTTCTTGAGGAAAATATCCTTTAGTCTTTTAAAGACAATAGAACATTTTAATAATATTTTTCTTTGAAAATAAACTTGAAAACATATAATGTAATCTTCTATGCGACGATTGGTAATAAAATCAAAATATTCCATTCATGTCGTACACATTAAAATTAATATTCCTTTCACATTTTCGATAAATAGTAGGGGTCATTGTTTGAAAAAATACCTAAAGATTCTATTAATTTTTTTAAAAGTCGAACATGGGTAAAACTTATTTTAAAAATAAGTGGATAATTATAATTTTTTTTTATAAAACTTGGTTTTTGAAGAAATTAGATTTCCGACCAAAGTGAGAAATAAAATTTTATTTTTATAAAAAACATATTATTAATTATTTTATGCACAAAAGAGTGTAAAAATGGTACTATTACTTGAAAATATCATGAATAACTAATGGATAATAAAATTAATTAGTTTTTGGATAGATTTATCTTAATATTTTATTATCCAGAACATACTAGAAAACCGTTCTGATAAACGATGAGATTGTAACATAAAATATTTACTATTTTGGTAACATTGAATCATAATCCCCATGAAGGAATAACATAAAATTAAACATAATATCATGAGGATAAATAAATTCATGATATCACATGTTAAATGGGATATATATACACCATATAAAAGAATATATGTGAAAAAATAACACATGTCATAAAGAAGGAAAATTTAGACAAAAATCCCTTACCGGTTTAGTAATATTTTGAATCATAATACATAATAAAAAATAACATCAAATGAAACTATTTAATATCATTAAAATAATTCTATTACTGATATAACATGTCAAAATGGTAGTATACACACCATAAAAAGAACTTAGTGGTCAATTTTTTTATGTCTTCTAGAAATAAATGAGAGACTAGAAATCACTAACCATAAGTCTTGACTTCCTTCACACTATTTTGAACCTCCTAAATAATAAATATAAATTTATTAAAAATTTATTATAGAACCATAATTATATATATAATACACCATATTATTTACTTAAGTCCTTTTATTACCCATTTATTAAAAATTCCACTTTAAAGTCACATTTTGGGTAACAGTCGCTTTGTTTTTTGTATATCTTTTGATTTTTTATTTTCATTACTCCTACATTTATTATAATTCTATCATATATAGAATAATAGTAATTATATAATTATAATATTTATACATCATTATAGTTTTAATACCGATCATTAAATATGTTTTTGAGAAATTAAGTACGTTATGATCAGAGAGATGGTAGACCTTATGTATGCATGAGTAACACTTCCATTTTTTCAATGATCAGTATGGAAAAGAGGTAAGTAATATATTATCTGTAATTAATTATCATATTATAAAAAATAACATATTATTTCTTTTAAATATACTTATAAATATCTTCCATGTGGTGTGGTGATGAGAATAGAGAGTCACATCGCTTCGTGAAGGTGATGGTACACATGCACATGAATGATGTTATCATCTTTCAGTGAGTGAAAAGGTAATAAATAAAATGCTATATTAAATTTTTATAATTATAAATATTTAATTAATATAAATATTATTTTATTTATATAACATATATTTATCCTTATTATCTTTCATGTAAATCATAAGTGAAAAGAGAATCACATCACTTCATAAGTCAGTAGTCCTCCGTACACACGATCAGCGTTATTATATCCCCTATAAGAAGGAAATAAAAAATTTATATATGATATAATGGCTAACAAAGTATAATAATGTTGTAAATATAATATATATTCTTTATATCCATCATCATTACCAACCATGAGAGGTGGTAATAGAAAAACAAATGACAAAAATTCGAGGGGTGGTAGTTTTTTGTACAGATGAATATTGATTTCGTAACCCATTTGATGGATATTGATATTGTTGTATATCATCAAATTAGAATAAAAAAATATCATTATATATAATATAATTTGGTTATTTTATCATCATGGTATAATAATAATTAAAGGAGGCATAGAAAGAAATAAAAAAAATTCTTATTGATGAACATTACCTCTTCTTCGGGTATCCTCCTTAGGTTTGCACAAAACTCCTTCCTTCATTGGATTTATGTTCAAAATAAGGATTCTAGTATTATATGAGGTAATTTGGGAATTTCTTTTTTCAGGAATTTTTCAAACCAATTTTTTCTGAAGGTGTGAATATGAGAGGAGAGTGGGTGGGCATTTATAAGTGAGGTGAGTGGCACACTTGTAAATTTTTGAAAATATTCAATCAAAACCACATTTTTATAATGCCACAAGATTCAAAAATGGTCCATTATATAAAATAGAAGATATAATGTCTCAATATGTCCATAAAATGGTGGTTTTACACGTTTTTGGAATTTTTTTAACTCTTATCACTTTAGTTTAACCACTGGTAAACTCATTTTTACCTTAACCACAATAATTAATTTATAATATTTTCACTATTTATTTGAATAGAAATTTAAATTGACCTTATTATATACTATAAATTATTATTATTAAAAATATTCAATTCATTTTTCCAAATTCCATTCATATAAGTGTGAAAATTTAATTTAAAATTAATCTTAGGGACGTAATGAGAAAATTAGTTTTTAAAGAGAAAATGTTCAAAAGATTACAATTTTTTTATATAAAAATTGAATATGAAATTGAATAAAATGAAATAAATATAATTATTATTTATATAATTTAAATAATTATACTTTAAAAAATTTAAAATATAATATAACATTATAAATAAATTGAACGAAATGACAGTTTTCATTTAAAATTTAGTATTTTTCGCTATTCATCAAAAAATGAAACCTTTCAAAAAAATCCAAAAAATCATTATAATATAACATTGATATTATGATTTAAAAAAGTATATTTATTAAAAATTAAATTCTAATATTGGTAAAAATTAATTTTTATATAAGTGTTCGAATGACGACAAAACATTTTTTTATAAAATACAGTTTTTAGCATAAAATTGGATTTATACATATCTCTTGTCTATAAACCACATGAGATGAATTTTAAAATTTTTATTGAATATATAAAATCTAAATTTAAATAAAATCACTCACAAAAATTGATTTGTTTAATTTATTTAGGTAAAATTCCCTCATGTTCATAAAAATAGTTTTCTAGAAAATAATTTCCGTTATTATAAAAATGTTTTTATTTTCATTTATTATTAATATATCTCCAAAGAATTAATTTTATATACCTATGTACAATATATATTTTCATAATTTACTTAATCATACTCATACCCACCATTTCAATGTCTAGGTAATATCTATCATAATAAATATTAATATTTTTAATTATATGATGAATTTATTTTGAACTTAGTATTGTGTATAGTATAATCTAAGCTATATGTTTCTTGTACCACAAGATAAACATAGTGTTTCATATAATGAAATATAAACTTATTTTTTCATGTAATGAAATCTAAACTCAAAATTTCATGTAACTTAAAATATCCAAAAGATTAAATTCATTTGAGAAAAAAATATTTTTCAAAATCTTGTGGTGTTACATTAGTTGTTAGCATGTTTCCTCATGTTTATCATCATTAAAAAAATAAAGAAAATAAAAAATTAGTGATGAGAATACTTAAACTAAAATTCATATAAAAAGGGAAACTATTAACATATAAGGAATAACTTATATATGATACGTAAATCCTAACTTATGAGTCTCTAGGTTTCAATCTAGGTTATCTATGGTAATTTCCCTTTCATGTTTCATAACCTAAAAATATATTCAAGTCCTTAATAAAAGTTCATAAAATGTTTGTGAGTTTTCCAATGCATATCCCCCAAGAGTGTCAAATCAGGTGTCCATCAAGGCCTTTTCTTTACACACCAGGTGATGGTTGAGTTAATCCCCAATCTTCCCTATTTGTGATTAATACACCATGGTAAAACTACATTAGATCCACATCCCCTTGTAGTATCCAGATCGTGATGTAATTTCATGGACACCACTCACTCTATACTTCACCAAAATTTCAAGATAATATTATATACTTAGACTTATCCATAGGGTTATTACTAAATTATTATAGTCTTAATCCACCAAAAAACGAGATCTTCCTATGATGCCAACTATAGTGACTCAATCCTTTTACACATATTATTTCATGATTTTTAATATATATATCTCATAAAGACACACCAAGGATCAAGATTCCCAACAAATTTGGGAGAATGGGTATATAAAACAAGAATATGAAACTAAAATTAAACCTATTTATTTTAAAATCCATAATGAGATACTAAATATATTTGAGCTCCAAAAACTACATTGGATAAACTAGGGAATACATAAATTAAAGGGGTGATCTAAAAACCTGGTGAGGAAATAAAGATAAAAATGAAGCATGAAATATGATTTAAAAGTTATAATATGATATCATAAAATACAAGGATGTGAATAATCATAAGGTATCATAAAATAAATAACATGAAATCATAATATCATGTAAACATATGAATTTGGAAACAAAATACAACATGACTTGACATAATCATAAGTCAAGGCTAACTACCAAGACAAAATCACATGGTGGGAAAAGTCTCATCATAGATGAGGCTTACACCCTAATCCCATATATATCATCTCATGTGACATAAAAATTATCCGATTCATTAGAGTGATATTTAAGTGCACCATTTATAACATGTATATGAAAATTTGTTCCACCTAAGGATCCAATCATAAGCATAAATATAAATATTAACCATGGAAATAAATGGGTTTCATAATAATATCTTTTTTCATAACCATATGGCATATTATAATGGTTTCCATGAAATCAAGAATTAAACAAGTTCATGGATGTTTATAGATGAAAAATAATAATGGTTTAAGAAAAACGATGTACAAGTTAAGTGAATATGTTAAAAGGATTGGATAGAAAAACATTTAAATGTACCTCTTAAGTGGGGTTTTAGGGAAAGGGGTAACGAGACTTTAAAAAGTGAAAATCATATTAATTTCCACAAAACCAAAAATAAATTAAAAAGGTTTTTTCAAAATTGAATGTGTTATTTTAGAAACCAAGTGTGGTTTAAAAAATTTTATGGGGTAGTACATGAATTGGGATAAGTGGTTCCGAAGTTCCCTTTAATTGGGTTTTATTAATGAATGAAATTGAGATAAAACCTTTAAAAAATGTATATCCCCATTAAATATGTACGATCATATGTCTATATGAGTTGAAAATTTCACAAGAAATTTAAATTTTCTTTTAATGAACTAGTTATATTTTGAAGTGAGACTTAAAAAGGTGCCCTGAGATCTAGAATTCCTCAACATAATTTTTTTAGATGAGAAATTTTGCTTGGAAGGTAGATTGAGTGGTCAGGTTATCCTTAGCAGTATTGGGTTATTTTTAGGGTTTTTGGAGTTTTCTGGCTTGGGTGGATAGTATGGGGTTCATGGTTTAATAGAAACCATAAAAACCCTTGATTATTATGGTATTTTTAGTTCATTTTGAATTCAGAATAGTTAGTTTTCAATTTTTGATCATGATTTGAGGTAAATAGTGCAATCTAAAGGAGAAACTATGCAAGGTGGTGGAGAGATGGAGGCACAATGCATGATTTTCAAATGGTTTTAAACAAATTATGTGCCTGTATTCATAGGGTATTAAGTGATGAAAACATGTTTGGTGTATAGTATTTTTAACCAAGCGGTGGAAACATACAAGTCATTTTGTAATGCCCGGAGAAGGATACATTGTTGGTGCATAGTTTAGAAAACCATATAGACAAACCATGAGACTACCCATAATTTCATTAAAAGGGGTAAATAAAAAAATATCCATTGGATTTTTTAGCCACTACCCCTTCTTTATCCCTTATTAGGTGTACATGGACTAGGGGGATCCAAACCCATTTTTTCTTCTCCAACCCCTTGATTTGGGGTATTTTTAAAACAATATTTGGGCGTTTTTGAGGTTATCATCACCCTTTGACTACAAATTATCTCTTTCTTATTCCTCCTCTCTAATTATGGAGTTCTATAGTTTAATTTTTGTTGGTGATCCCACCAGAGCCTGGTGGAATTATCTGTTTCTCATGAGGATTTTAGTTATCTTAAATTGAGGATATCCTAATATGAATTCAAAACATCTTTTCATGGAATTACATTAACGTATGATACTGTCATGAAATTTATTATGTTTTAAATTTTTTTGATTATACATGGAAATAGTGTCACCTATATGGGAATTGGCATAGAATGTGGTTAGGGTTATACTAGGGGTCTTTAGCTAGTGATTGGATGTGTTGTTAATGAGTTGTGATAGCACAATGAGTTAACCAACATTATGCCAATGTTGGTTTTGATTAAATAATTAATTATAACTGTTATATTTAATTAATTTTTTATTGTGTGAGGGTAGAGATTAAGTGGTTGATATGAGCTCATTTTCATGACAAGGAAATTGGATGACACTTGAACGGGCATTGAAAAGTCTATCAAGATTTAAAAAGGGATTTTGAAATGTTATGGAAAGATTTATTAATGATATAGGTGGTATAAGAGCCTTACCTATTGTCTTGTTAATTTATTCACATGTGTATGTGGAATGTATCTTAAATCTATGTGTGGTGAGTTTACATCCTTGGTTTAAGTAAATGGGTTTGGGGCTTTATATTAATACCCTGGACCTTCCACAGACCCCATAATATCTATTTATGTTTATAAGATTGAATTTATGGCTACCCATGGGATGTGTCATTTCTTAAAAATGGTATGTGGGGTTTAAAAGGGTAAAATAAGGGGGTTATGACCTTAACCTAATTAAGATATTTGGTTGGTTTGGTTGAAGGCTTAAGTGATACTTGGTAGGTCTTGGGAATAAATGTTTAAAACATGTTGAAAGTAGGAATTTAAATGTTTTTATATGAAAATATTTTATGAAAAAATGTTATGGCATTTGAAATGGTTTAAAAATGTGGGTTGTGTTTTAACTCAGTTTTGGGTTTCAAAGGGGGGAAGTGATATTGGAAGGGGTTTTTGTTTTAAAGTGAGACGATGACCAAAAAGTGGGTTTAAGAAAGGGTATTTGGGTGAATTTCAAATGTTTATTTGAAATGGGTGTTTGGTTTCCCCTTTTGTGTAATGCCTTAATGCGTCTTTTAAATTTTTTTTTGAATTAAAGGCTTTCACCTTGTTTTGGATGTTTTGAATAGTCATAATATTAAACCTTAATGATTGATAAATGATGGAATCGATTAGGTTCCAGATTGAATCTCCAGGAACTGATGGTAAAATTTATGAATTAGGTTTCATACTGAATCTATAGGAACAAATAGTATACTATATGGACTATGATTCAGGATGAGTCTTTGGGAACTAATTGTATACTCAATGGTTTAAGTTCCAAACTGATTCCATGTCAAACTAGTATACTTGATGAAAAGGATAGTAGAATAATTCTCTATATCCATGGATTAAATTCAATACTAATTATATGGAATGTATTATTTTTAATAATGAGTAAATTTTATAGTGATTCTCTAGGAAATATTGTTATTATGTTTGGTTCAATATTTCTGACATGATTCTCTAAATTCAAGGTTTATAGAGTTGGAATTGATGTTCCAAATGTATGGTTCTGAATGTCTAACATGGTTCTCCACATATGATGTTTAAAGATTTTGTCCTGATGTTCCAAAGGTATGATTCTAGATTTTTGACATAGAGATCCACATGCACATTTTAGAGAGCCTGGGTGATTCTTTATTCCTTAATGAGTTGGATAATACATTAAATTCTCTTTCCTTTATTTCAAATATGTTTCACCCTATGCTTATGACTCAAAAGATAGACTTAGGTTGACTAAAGTTTGTTTAGCCTAGGTGTCACCTTATAACTTGAGATATAATGGATTAATATACAAATAGTTGTTCATTTTCAATGTATCTCCATTCCTATACTATTTATTTATCCCATAGTTTATCTGCATACATTGTTTCATTGATTTGTATTCTTTTTAGACTTCAATGGTGGTGGACTATTGAGTTTACTCACATACTAATTTGGTTGTCACTATAAATGTGTACCTAAGTAGATTCTACATGTTTATTATAGGAATATTATGAGTTGATTCTTGGTATGAGTTTTACATGACTGGGAAGGATAGATTGGATGATATTACTAGACTAGGTGAGATTTGGCTTAGAGTTGCAGTATGTTATGGTGTAATTATCTTTCAGTTTTCTATTTTATATATGGGACATTCATAATTGGATTTTTTTATATATATGGATTGACTATTTTGGCCTTCAATTAATTACATTAGTTATCTAGTTATGTTTATATTTATCTTCTTTCATTTATAGTTATTTTTTAGATACTAATATTTATTTTTTATTTCCATGTACTCTAGTGGGTATGATTCTTGGTTATTTATATTATTATTGTGCACTCTATTATGGGGGTATAGTCTATTCATAGTACCACCTTATACCCCCAATAGTATTCGTCATCCAACGACATATGAGGAGGCATGCTTGAGGTTATGTGGCGAACCGACTCAGGGCACCAGTTCAGTGTATCCCTAGTCAGGATGTAACAAAGTGGTATTAGAGTAGTTACATTAATATTGCTTTATTATTTGGGATTTAGTGGATTGTAGATATAGGAATTTATTGGATCCTATGATGGATATCAGACTGGTGCATTGTGAACACCTGTTATGGTAGGAAGTCCAGGTTACTAAGGCTGGGACTATTGTTCTGATTTGTGATGTTACAATTTTATTTGATTTTCACTTCATGTGATTAACATTTGGTTTTGATTCAATGATTTATGATGGATTTTTAGATCTTGGTTAGTTTTAAAGAGGCCAGTGATATGGAATTTACTATTAGCTTGTAGAGTCAATAGGTACCTCATACATTATGTTAGGCATGTAGGATCCACATGTTACAATTCTTCTAGTGTGCGATTTTTCTATTTAGAGGGACTTAGTTGTTTAAAATGTCAACAACTACTCATACATTTTTTCATATAATTTCTAGGTGGAATTATACACTATTTTGGCCAACTTCTAAATAGATTCTATTTAGGATAGAGGATATATGAATCTATGGTGAGATGCTCTAAAATGAGGACACTGATGTAGTTCTCATACAGAATAAGTGTAGTCACCATGGTGGGTCATCATGGTATAGGTATATGACTATTAAACCCTTTAAGTTAATTTTTGTTCAGGTTCAGTTGTGTGGAAGTGTCCTCCAGGGAGCAGTTTGTTGTGTAGATGATCAGAGAGGATGGGTTCTGTTATTGTGGGTTGTTGATTTAGCATCTTATATCTTTCATATGTGAGACCATAGAGATGGGTTTTTTGGTACATTAATGTTTTGAAAGGTTGGTACAATAAAATAATTGATTCCCTATGAGTTGTACCCTTTTATGAGTTGTCCTAGACCTAGGTGGATTGAACTAGTGACCTTTAGTGAGACTTGATTGGTGGGGATATGTGGGAGAGCCTAATGACCTATCAATGTGACTGTAATTTTGGGAGATAGTGTATTTTGAATGTAAAGGGTGACCCATGAGAGGGTTCAACTGATTTGTTTTTTTCCTTTAGGTGTGTAAGGTATGAGTGAATGTTTTGTGACTTTTGAAAATGATGCACGGTGGGTGTAGCCTATTATGGGGTTTAGGTGAATTGGATGACCAATATTTTTAGATGGAGTACTGGGTGTGGTTTCTTCAACATTATGGTTGGTTCTAATAGGGGTAGATGCCTAGCCTTTGTAATTGTTGTGTATATAGGATGTTCCTGATGGTTATGAGTTAGTCCGGGAGAACAGTAGGTGCTTAAGGGCATGTGGTTATAGGTGTGTTAATTTTATTTAAGTACAAACCATACTAGTGAGGTAAAATTGGTGTTCTCAAGGCGTAGTGAGAATATACTACATGTGGATATTGACATCCTTAAAAAAGGTTTTGGTGTGAGGAAAGTGGTAATTCCTGGTTCCCATAAGATTAAAAGCACTTAGAGTGATGATTCATTGGTGTCACGTGTGGTTTTGAAGGACATGACTAGTTAGGTTTCTATCTTGGTCAGCTTCAGATGTGTCTTCAAGAATTCTGTGAGAACATAATTTATCTTAACAAAATTTTTGAATGATTATTGAGAACTATGTGTTCATGCAAGTGATTTATTGATCGATGAGTTGTCTTTGGTTTTGGAATGAACCAAGGGTGCTCTTTGTTTTGGTTTGATGGGAATGTGAGGAATTCATGGCTAGTGGACAGAGATTATGCGATAGGATTTTGTGATATATTACATTCTAAAGCCATAAAATGGTTCTCTAGTTGGGTTACACAAGAGCATGTAATAGATAAGATTTAATGGGATCTTAGAGTCACAAACTCATAGTGACACACTATATTGTTGGGATTTTGGATTGGTCATACTTTATGAGGTTTGAATTAAGTGTGAAACTATGAGTAGACTATGAACCAATGTGGGTGTAATAATATTCTTTTAGGTAGGGAGGCTTTGGGCCTTTAAATAGGTTTGACATGTCCATACAGTTAGAGGTGACATCAGAAATGGAAGAGATTGTGGTGGTGTTCACCAATGACATATTGGTGTACTCTTACTCTAGAGATGATCATGCCCAACATCATAACATAGTAATGATTACATTGAGTGAGAATTGTATATACACCTATCTAAAAAAATGTTTTCCTAGTTTTATGAATGTCCTCCATAGAGGTTACACTCATTGAGTAGTGTAATTGGAGTAGTATAGTGGGAAGTGTACCATCATATACTTGTGAGTAAGGACCTTATGATGTATCAGATTTTAGTTAATATCATGGGTACCATTCTTGGAATTCAAGAATAGGCGATAGTTGATTTTTTTAATTTCTCGATTTAGAACATGACAACCACATCCAATTCTTGGGTTGGTAGTGAATGATATATAGGTTATAGATTTTTGTGTAACTAGAGTGAGTTGGTGACAATGACACTCCTTTGGTGGGGAGTGAGATATCATTTTTAAATGCATGAACCTTGTGTTTGAAGGATTTTACGTGTGTAGAACCGGTTGTAGATCAGTCATGGTGGAACCATGATGATAGCAAGGAACCAATGAGGTGTGTTCTTAAATTCCCTAGTGAATTATAATAGAAAATCCATTGTGGTGTATAATTGAGCTAGTCATTGGATTTAGTCTTGTGGTGGTTATAAAAATTAATCTTATGTTCTTATATTGGTGGTGCAGCTGGGCACAATGCTAGTTTAGATTCAATAGGGGACCTGTTAGTGGAACTCCAATGGGAGTCTGGTATATACTTCACTGGGCATGTTTGGGTGGTCATGGAATTCTTCTGGGTGTGAAGGCATTATGATTAGGTGAGGTGATGATGTGATGGTAGTTAGAAATGGGATTCTTTGGGATGAGTCAGTTGAGGATAACCTAAATTGGGTTAGTGTATGGAATGGATATGTTATGTTGAAAAAAAATGGTGGGTGATATTTTAATAGAGGAATTCATTTCGTAATATAAAACCACCTTTCAAGGAAAAATAAGTTTTTTCTTAGTTTATGCATGGATTGTAGGTATGCATCCAATCTAGTAGATTTTTAATAAAGAGGATGGGTGCTGATATTGATGGGTGTTCATGTGGGTGTTTGGGGGTGGTAAGTTAGTAACAACACTAGTTACATTGTGGGATCATGAGTTGAGTTATGTTGGGATTTTTAATGGTGTAGGTTTCAAGAATCAAACATTGGTGGTTGTAAATGAAATATTATTGTGGGGATATTCATAGAATAAGTGAGTGATTGGGAAATTAAATAATCATTGTTTTAATTGGATGATATTGGGTAACCACCATCTTGTTTTTTATGTTTTTACATCATGAATTGGCTCAGGTTTTGGTTAGTATAGTTCCTTGAGTTGGAAGTTGTGTCTTGGTTGTGTTTTGGGCATTCAAAAACTAGACAATTTCATTGGATATAACTAGTAATTTAAGTAGTTCAGTTGTTGTGGATGGATGATTAAATGTATATCTCAAGGATGATAAGAATTATGGTGGGAGGTTGCAAGATCTCTCTTCCGTAAAATTTGAAAATTTTAGTATAAATTTAAATTTTTATTTATTGGATGGGTTAAATTTTTAAGTGATAAATTAAAAGTGTGATCTGAGGGATATAATGACTCAAGGTAATACTTTTAGATTAGTAATGGGGTTTGGAAGGTATCTCAAGATCTTTGGTTATCCTCGGGAGATTTTGGTTAATTTGGGGGGGGGGTTGGAATTATATGGCATGTGTGCATAGTTTAGTCTGCACAATTTAGGAAAAACCCAGAGACAACTTTATAGTCAAGGTGTTTTTATTTCATTTTGAATCAATAATTGTTATGTTTCATGGTTATAGCATGGTTTGGGTAAACCATATTAGCCGAAGAAGAAACATTATAATGTGGTGGAGAGCCTGAGGCACATCAGATGGTCTATGCATGGTTTAAAAATGAACATGAACCTTGTAGTAGAAGAGAGGCAGTACTGATAGAAAAATTATTGCATGGTTTGTATAATAGCGAGGCCTAATTATGATATTCATTTTTAATACTTAATGAATAGTTCATGGTTTATAAAAGCATTTGGATAAACCATTCGGCTACCCATAATTTCATTAAAAGGGAGAAATTGTTAAAATCTCCCCTTAGGTTTTTTGTCCACTCTGCACTCTTCCTCCCCTATTAGGCCTATGTGGACCCGACGTGCTAAAAATACCTTCTTTATTCTCCAACTCCTTGATTTGGGGTGAATTTATGGATATCATTAGTCATTTTTTATGTTATCATCACCCTCCAACAACCTCTTCTCTCTTTCTTCTTACTCCAATCTAATTTTGGAGATCTCAGATTTAGGTTTAGATGGAAATCCAACTAGAACATGGTGGAATCATTTTTTTCTTAAGTGTATTTTTTGGCTTGTGTTAAGGAGATATCGAGAGGAATTCTACATTCCATTTCATGTCATTTCATTAACGTATGAGAACATTATACTTTTTTTTATTTTTTCCATTAAATTGTTTTTTATTAAACCTAGAAATGGTGTCAGATCTTAGGTATTTTCCCCAAAAAAATTGTCGGGGTTATGACACAAGTATTTGAATAGTGTTTAGATCTAGTTTCATTACAAATTGATCACATGGTGAGTTGATCATCATTAGGTTGAGTTTTATTTTGATTGATTAATTAATTATAATTATTACAATTAATTAATTATTGTTTATTGTGTGAGGGTAGAGCTCGGGTGGTTAAGATGAGCATGTTTGGATGATGAAGAAATTGTAAAAGTATTATATTGGCCTTGGAAATCCCACCAGGCTTTGGAAAGGGAATTATAAATTTTGTTAAATGATTTGTTGATAAGGTATGTGGCCTAAGAGATTTTCCCATAACCTTGTTAATTTATTTACATGTGTAACAATATGTTCCTTAAATATGCGTGTTATATTTTTTAGTCCTTAGTTTATGTAAATAGTTTTGGGGAATTAAATTGATACCTTGGACCTTCTACAGATCTCATCGTATCTTTTGGTGTTTATAAGACTGAATTTATAGCTGCTCATGGGGTGTTCTATTTCTTAAAAATGAAAAGTGGGGTTTTAATGGGTTGCATAGGTGGGTTATGATCTTAACTATGTTAATATCATTGGTTGGTTTTGTTGATGGGTTAAGAGATACTAGATATAGATCGAGAATAAATATTTAAAAATGTGTTAAAAGGATAAATTGTAATGATTTTATATTATTATATTTTATGAAATACCTATAAGGTCTTTGAAATAGTTTTAAATGTGTGCGTTGCTTTTCTACTTTACTTTAGGTTTCAAAGGGTGGAAAATGATATTTAATGTGGTTTTTGTTTTAAATTAAGGTATTGGACTCCAAGTGATTTTAGAAAGGGGTATTTGGGTGAATTTAAAATTATGATTTTAAATGGATGTCTAGTTTCACCTTTGGGGAAATTAATTAATGGGGTTATTAAAGTTTTTTGTTTGTAAAGGATTTGGAATTGTTTTAGATGTTTTGAAGGTTCAAGATGTTGATCCTTAGTGATTGTGAAATGATGGAATGGTTTAGGTGCATGACTGATGCTCTGAGCATGGGTAATAAACTATATGAGTAAGGTGTCAGAATTGAAATCTGGGCATAAATAGTATACTATATGGAATAGGTTTTAAAATGAGGCTCTAGTAAATGATAGTATTCTCTTTGGTTTATGTTCATTACTGACTCTTTGAGCACACCGGTATACTAGATGGAATGGAAAGGGGATGGACACTCTATTTTCATGGTTTAAGAATAGGATTGTTCTTATTGAAACTATTTTTTGATGTATAATTAGATGTTTCAATTATGCTCTAAGAACTATTTCTATTATGTATGGTCCAAGATTACTGACATGATTATCCATATATAAGGTTTAGAGTGTTAGACATGATTCACTAAAGGTATGGTTATGGATGTCTTACATGATTCTTCACATCCAAGGGCTAGAGAGTTGGACATATAACACTAAAGACATGATTCCCTATTATAGACATGGATATCCCTATCCGAGGTTTAGAGATCATGGGTGATGATTTATTACTTTATGAGTTTGATGATGGATACAAATCCCCTTCATTTATTTAAAGTAGATTTCACTCTGTGTTTTATGTATTAGATGACTAACTTGGGCTGATGCTAATTTGGTTGGCTTGGATTTCTCCTTAAAACATGAGAGCCAATGGGTTAAATGATAAATAGTTGTTTATTTTTAATTTATTATCATTATTGTATAGTTTATTTATACCACTAATAATCTATATACACTATTTCTATGACTAGAATTTACATTTAACATAGTTGGTGGTAGCCTAATGAGTTTTATTCACACTATAAATAAGCCTCCATAGCCAATATCCACATAAGTAGCTATCATATGATTATTGAAGGTATAGGTTGGGCTAATGCCCAAGTTGAGTTTTTCATGATTGGGAAGGATGGCTCAAATGGTACAAAGGGACTGTATGATATTTGGCTCAGAGTCATAGTAGGATCCAGTGTACTTATCATTCATAAGTATATTTTATAAATGGGATCAATTTGGTTGGTGATTAGTGTTTTATGTATTACCTATCTATTCAGACATTTACTATATTATATTAGTTTTCCAATCATGTTTATATTTATCTTCCTATATTCATAATTATTTTTGATATGTTGTTATTAAAATTTTCATTTCATATACTATGATATATATAATTATTGGTTATTTATATTATAATTTTGATCTATAATCGGGGATATAATATCCTCACTATACCACCTTAGACCCTTTCTAATATTTGGAATTCTTTGGGGTATGAGGAGGTTCACTTGAGGTCATGTGGAAAACTAGCTTAGGGCACCAGTTCAAAGGCTCCCAAATCGGGGCATTTCAAAATAAATATGAATTAGACTAGGTATGTATGTGTGGAAATATATACAGAATATAGAATAATTAAATAAGAAAAATAGAGAGAGAAATAAGGGTAAATATAGATAATGTGTGACCCAAATAAAATAGGATGGTTTAAAGATATCCCTTACTTTATTTTCCAGAATCATTCTTCACGTACACTTAACATATTAAATAATTAAATTAAATTAATTAATTACTTATTTGATAACCACTTCCTTCTAAATTTTATTTAATATAATTATATTTTTTTCATTTTGAACTATTTTAATGAGATATAAGGTTTAATTTTACTATTTTTGAGGGTGTTTGTTTCATAGTTCTAGGATCAGATCACTTGAGGATAAGCATAGAGATTCTTGTCAAATGGGACTAAAACTCCAAAAGTGATATGAAATGATATTCCTGGCCTTAATTAAAACAAAATTCTCCAAAATAGCCATATTTATTCTGATATATGGATGAATCATTTAGTAAAAACATTAATGTAATATGGTTAGTTTATTTTGGTGGTTTTACCGGCCATCACAAACTAGTTTCATTCTATTTAATATCATGGACATATATTCACACAATAATGTAAAAAATATATAATTTACATATTTAGGTCATTTTAAACCAATGTATGTGAATTTAAACCTACCATGAAGGTGGTAATGGATGAAAAGAAAACCCATCACGTAAGGAGGCGGTGAACTGACATAATATGGACAATGGTTTTGTTTTTAGAATAAAAGGAGAACAAAAGATGATAGATGGTAGATATTACATTTGTAATAAAATATAAATATATATATATATATATATATGATATCATAGTTACTATTCCATACTTGATAAGGTATTTGAGAAGAATGTAGAATAAGAAAAGGACATAAAAGAGGTTGTTTGAGAATATTACCTCTTGAATGTCCTCTTTATGAATAACTCCTTAATGCACTTGGAATTGGGATTTTGGTGATATCAGTAGAACTAAGACATAGGGGAAAGTATTTTGAATAGAAATTTGTAGAAAATTATCAATATAAAAGGATTATAATGTGCTAGTATAAGAGGTTGTAAGTGGTGGTATTTATTTGTGTGTGTGTGGGGGGGGGGGTGTTTTGGAATAATATATTCATTAGTTTATAATTTTGCATCATGGATAACAATATTGTCGATTCTTATGACTATATATAGTAATTTTTAATGTGATTTCGAACTAATGGGTTCTTATATCATCCACTATATAATTAATGATGTATTTAAATTATAAAGTTAAAAACAACATTTTACCATATTTCACAATTCACTAACAACTCAACTATTTTAGAAAAATAAAAAAATATTTACAATTATCATTTTTTGATTTTTAGACTCCAAAAATTAATTCCATTTTGTGAAAATAATTATATAAATATTGTAAATTTAATTTTAAAATTAAATCCTAATTAATTTAAAAAAATATCAATTTTAATATTATGATCAATTTTCAGAACATTTGAAAATGTACTTTTGGTATCATAAAATTATATTATAATTAAATAAATATTAACTTTAATTTCTAAACCCAATTTTGAAAATAAAACATTCTTTTAAATTATTCTATTTTCTATTAAAATGAAAATAAAACATATATGGTTTTCACAAACACAAACACTTATTTTATCAATTTTAAAACATTTATTTAATATCATGAGAATATAAATATGTAATAATTTCATTTTATATGATACCTAAATTTTATCATACCCATTTTCAAGTAATTAACCCTTACATTATACTTTTTAAGAATATAAAGTATATGGGTGAAGTTTGGGAGAGTTTAGACAACTTATGGAGTGTGTTTTGGGATTTCTATAGTCGTAAAGTTTGGGAAAACCATAAAACAAATACAAAAAACTATGCATAGTAAGATAGGGGCTAATTAGAAGGTGCATGGGTGGAACAAAATTTTTCCATACCATACAGAAGCCTATGAAAAAACCTTGAAACTTTAGATAATGAGATTTGGTAGGGTTGGAACATGGTTTGGAAACTGTGCAAGCCAACCATGTGAGGTTCATCCTTGAGACAATGGTTGGTTTATGGTTAGTGCATGAATTCCCCAACCATGTGACTAACCATGAATGGTTAGAAAACTAGATCCTAAAAAAGTAGATCAAGGTCTGTTTTGTGTTTAATGCCTTGTTTTTTCCTCAAAACGAACCAAACTTAGGATTTTTCCCTCTAAAATTTTTTAGAACCTCTACACATCATTTTTGAAACTATCTAGAGGAATGTTTTTGTTGTTTTGAAGAAATATTCTCATGGTAAGTCATCATTCTTCATTTTTCTTGGTGGTTTATCTTAGATCTACTTCTCTATCTCTCTTGGTTTCTTAGATATACACTTTATATGGACAGATCTAATATATTGGATGCCAAATATTATTATATTTAGTCTTTTATATGATAATACAATATATGCAAGGATGGTTTTTGGAGATTTGACCTGGTTTTGTTGACATGTTTCATGCAGTTTATCATCTTCACCAAATTTCTAAAGTAGTTTGCTTCACCCTCCACTCCTCTATTTAGAATAAGAAGGCTTAGTTTCAAATTGATTAAATTGATTGAAAATTATTGTGAAATTGATGTGAAAATTATGATAGAATGCTTATTTAGGGATGGTTTTTGTATTTGTGTGAATTTGTGGATTTATTGTGAAAAGTTAGTTGATAAATCATTTTAAAATATTGATTTTTAAGTATCATATAGGTTTTTTATGGGAAATATTTTCTTAAAAAATATAGTTTTACTTAAATGGTTTTTAATATAAATGGATTAACACGGAAATGGTTTGGAATGATTTAATTGGCATGGTTTTTGGGCATACTCGATGGTGTATGTTCGTATTGCAATATGAGGCTTTGTTTAAATATGACCTTGTGCTCAGTCACAAAGGTGTAATGGAACATGGGATTTAATTACCTTATTATGGGTTAGTAGATCGATTTGAAACCAATCATGAGTATGGAACTACCATAATGAATCAAGCATCCTTTAAGTCATGGGTTGTGTATTGGAATGAGTTATACCAAATGGGATTTACGAAATGGTTTGAGAAAATTATTTGGTTTTTTTCCTTGGAAGTTGTTATTGTTTTAAGAGAACTTTTTTACTATTGAAATTTTTTATGTTTAGTTGTAAATTAAATTTAGTATTTTTTTATATAAACAATTTTATATAATTATTCTAACATTTTCTTTCCTAGTGGCATGAGTAGGGAAGTCATTAGGGAAAAATCTATTGAGTTTTATTACACACTCGTACTTTGGCACTTTGGTACTTTTGAAGATATTATTTATCAAGATATGAGAAAAGGTAAGGTATCAAACATATTTAGTAGTACTTCACAATGATTGAGTATTTTGTGGAGTTGTATCATATAGAATGTTTGGAGACTGGAGTTTGCATTGGAGTCTTTGACTTTTGTTTATTCCCCAATATACATTGATATTGTGGTCTTCCACTATGGTATTTAGTGTTAGTTTTATTTTTATATATGAAATATTGTGTTTTCTATAATTGTTATCATGAATCATATATTTGTTTATTTGGTTATATAATGTTTGGTTGGTCATTTTATTTTCAAATGGAAAATCTCCCCTAATATGTATTGAAGCACTTAGACATTTATTTCCAACCTTTGGTGTTTTGGGTATTTCTCTTAAGGCCATGTAATGTCCTCCCACCTTCTCAAGAAAATGAGGAGGAGAGGGATTTTACAAGTGGTATCATCTTGTTCATTCCTGATTCCTTGTAGAACTACTTGTATCATATTGGTCCATTATAATTCCTTGTAGAATGATTGGTATCACCTTGGTTATTCTTAATTACTTATGAAAAAAGTGGCATTATCTTGGTCCTTATGATCCTTTTTCAATAAGTGGTAACAGTCTTGGTCGATCTTTGAGTTGAATTCATTCTTGTCTATTCCTTGAGTTAGGATTATAGAAAAGAGCAGGATTGTGGTGACTTAAAATATAGAGCATAAAAATATATAGCTACCCTTTTTATGATAAAATTATAGTTACTAGGGAGTTGGATCCATAAGTGTTTTGGATAGAATTATAGGATTTGGAATCTCATTATTATGGTCTTATAAAATTATAAGAGCATAAATGCATTAGGGGGATGACTTCCCACTAGAATTTCATATTTCATTTTGAGTAATGATTTATGTATAGGTGCAATGTGTTGATTTTTGAAAATTGTAAATGTTGTTTTCAAATGTAATATTTTTAAAATGTGCATAGTTATGTAGAAAATTAATTTTTTTTATTTCCAAACACTTTTAGGAAAAGTGAGAAACTATAAAACCATTAAACCGCACTGGATCCCAACTTGAAATACTCACAAAACAAGAACATGCAGTACAACAACAAACCAAACATACCAGAAAAGGATATATATCATAATATCCATAATCATCTCTATATCCCACATAAGAGTCCCCTTCTTCTGTATTCGATTCCCATTCAAGAGATGATTTCTGTCTCCTCGAAATATAATCACTTTGCTCCGAGATCCTTATCTATTCTAGTAAAAGCTGCACTGGGCAAGGATGCTTGATCAAGATGTCTTTTTTGAAAGCAAGAATCACCCCTCTATCATTCTTAAATGAAGATATAGTACTCACTGGCCGCATTAGGTAAGATTAGTCCTTTATTGTTCTTCATCTTGGTGTAGCAGACAACGCTCCTTCACACTCAGTCCTCCTTTCATTCCCATTCTACACAATGTCACTGTAGAAATGATCGGCCAGACCACTCACATTTTCTTTATCACCCCAGAGAGGTCTCTCCCTTTGTTCTTTGTGGTATTATCTTTGCACCCATTAGCATCCCCCCTTCTTTGTTCTGGTGTGTTAGTATCAATCAAGGCAAGACACCCAACCACATTATTAGGATCTTCCACGGCCATAGAAATGTCCTCGTGGCCCAACCTTCCAGCCTTGTGCCCTTTCACGAAGACCCCATTATCATCACCTCCTACCATACAATCGACATCTAAAATATCTTCAAACATGCCTTCTGAAATGCCTTCAAATAATTTGATCAACGTTAGAATGGGCCTAGCCAAAGGGTATAATCCCCAATTTCCCCAGCACTGTTTGGGTTGGTAACGTCTAAATTGGAACCCTTTCCCCCCACCCTCTGTTCCTTAACCATTTTCTCCCCATCCATGCACTACTCCAAACAATCCTATTTATAACCCGATACCGTATCCTCCTAAGAATTGGGATTAGTGGAGCCCTCCAAATACTTGTACAACCTACTGAACACTTCATCTACCTTTGGGTTATCCTGATTCATCATAGCACTTGACGGTTCAGAACCATGAACATCCTATATCGTCACCTTATGGACACCATCCGAGTGTTCCTTTACCACTGGACTGAATGACTGAGGTCCCCCATCTCTTCCTTTTGACCCTAAATCCTCCTGAAACTGAACCACCATCACACCAACCTCAGGATACTTTCCCTTAGAAGAATCCCCTCTTCTTGCAGAAACCTGTTTCCCCCGATGAAGAACCGCCTTCACATGACTGGGGGTTACCCTTTGGAAAACCTGCAAAGTATGGCCCAAACGATTTCAAGATGGACATAAATCTGTCCAATTTTCATAAATCACCCGTTTTTTACACCTTCATTCCTCACTAATTAATAGTAATCCACACAAAATTTAAGGGAGAATGAGAAGCATCCATTTCGACACAAACCCAAGGGTTTACCAGGTGGCACACGACCTTAGTGCGAATATCATAGTAGAGATATCTTCCTTTGAGATTTCCTAACAATTGAATAATTGAATTTTAGGCCTTGGATAATAGGAACATGAGGGATGAGCCATGGATAGTGGACCATTTATTCTAATTCTATAAGAATAATCCACCCATCTTTTAGGGTGATTCAGAACTAGAAAAGGAATAGGTGTGGATGAATAGGATGAATCATATCTTCAATTTCATCGGCACAACAGCAGAGTTAAAATTCAAGATGGAAACATATATTCTTGAGGATCATTCATTCTAGTGGTGATATTTAGATGTTCAGGCCAAATTGGACCAAGGCCTGGTATAGGAGGATTTAAAGGAATTGTTCACTAAAAAATTATATCCTCATATGTGTAGAATTCACAGCACAATGAAATTATTCATCTTAAAGCATGGAAATCATTCTGTTTTGAAGTATGTGGCGAAATTCATTAATTTAGTGTTCTTTTCACTTGAGGCTTCCATTAGTGCATTCTTGAAAGCACACGCCTTGGAATCCAGGCTAAGACATTATATTCACTTGAATATTGTTGTAATATGTATTAATGATTATAAAGAGACACTCAATAGAGTGACAGTGGCTGAAAGGGACATCTCATGATCTATGGGGAGAGGAAGCATGTTGATACCTATAGTAAAAGTGGAAACTCTAATGCTGGGAGAAAGAAGAAGAGGGGAACATATTTCCAAGGTTGGAGAAGGAATTAAAACTAGATGACCAAATTAGTGAATCTTCCTCTGAGACCCACAAATAAGACTGGATGATTCCAATGAGGTTCTACCAACCACATGAAGTGGGAGTGTATGAAAAAACCATGATAATTCTAGAATTGAAACAAAATGGGGAATCTTCAGTGTTATTATTTTAGTGCTCCGAGGTCTAGTGTTCATGAAACATCTCCAGTGTCACAGGTGTTATATGATTCAATGGGATGAAGGAAGTATAATAAATCTCATCAGCAGAACAGAGCAAACCATTGTGATTCTAGGAATACCATGGCTCATCAGTCAGTGCAATATCAATATGGAAATAAGGAGAAAAGTGTAGTGACAAAAAAATTATATGGAGTTGAATATGTTATTGTCGATGATCAGTTTAGACCATCGATCTTGTGAGGTATGATTATTTTGAATTATACCCTTATGATTGTGTTGTTTGATGTATGTGTATCCCATTAATTTCTTTCTTTTCATGTAGCTTTTTTCTGAGTTGAGAAGTTGAGATGGTGCCTTCTATGATTAAACTTCAAACTCCTCTTAGTCAAAGAGAACGTCAAACCTTTGTTTGTAGAGCATGTTCTATAACCATTGATGGATCTGAGATGAAATGAGATTTCTCTATGTTTGAGATGAATATCTTTGACATAATCCTTGGTATGGATTGGCTGAAAACGTACAAGGCTCACATTGATTGTTATACCAGAAAGGTATGTTTTTAAACTAAAGATGACGTCGAGCATATCTTTTGTGGAGATCGGAATGTAAAGACAGGTGAAATGGGTATGTTAGCACCAGTAGTTTGAATGAACTCATAATAGTTAGAAGCATTGTATTTCCCATCGATGGATGATACTGAGAAAAATAGCCTTCCAGTAGTGGTGGATCAGTTTCCAAATGTGTTTCCCAAAAAGTTCTTATGTTTACCATCTGTAAGGTAAGTGGATTTTATGATTGATCTCCTCCTAGAGAACAGTCCAATTTCCATTTGGTTTTATCAGTTAGCACCAAAATAATTAAGGTAATTTAAAGTACCGTTTGAAGAGCTATAAAGAAAAGGATTCAATCATCCTAGCACGTTACCCTGGGCACCACCAGTCTTGTTTGTCAAAAAGGCAGATGGAGCTCTTCTACTTTGTGCAATTAACATAAACTTATCCATGTTAGGATAAAGAAAAAGTATCCACATCCACAAATTTATGATCTATTCTATCAATTTAGGAGAGATCAGTGGTTCCCTAATATTTAATTGCACTTTGAATATGACTAATTGTGGGTTTAGAAGGAGGATATTCCAAAGAAAGCTTTTAGACGAATATATGGAAATTATGAGTATGTGGTAATGACTTTCAGTATTATGAATGAACCAACGCTATTTATATAATTGATTAATCATATATTTTATAGGTATTTTGATTACTTTGTGGTGGTGTTGGTGGATGACATATTAGTTTATTCAAGGATGAGGGTTGAGAATGAGAAACACTTGGCAATAATGTTGGCAATCGTGAGGTATCATCATTTGTATGACAAACAATCAAAATGTGATTTTTGTATGCAAGAGGCACATCTACTTGGACATATAATTTCAAAAGGAGGTTTTTATGAGGATCCAAAAATTATAGAGGCCATTATCTATTAGAAACATTTAAATAATGTCTTCAAGATATGATGTTTCCTTGGTCTAGTTAGTCATTACTAATGGTTTGTTCAGGACTTCTCATGACTAGTTTTTTCTATGATAACTTTGTTAAAGAAGAATGTTCAATTTAAATGGAATGAGGAATGTAATATGTCTTTCCAAGAGCATAAAGTTCACCTTACATCAACACCTATCTTGATACATCCAAAATATGGATAAAGGTACGTGGTGTATTGTGATGATTATGGATTTGGGTTGGGGTGTGTACTCATGAAAGGAGATCATGTTGTCTCATATGGATCAAGATAGTTACAGTTAAATGAGAATAACTACCCAACAAATGATTTTTATTTAGCCGTTATAGTCCAGTATTTGAAGACTTGGCGTTATTATCTCTTTGTTGAGAAATTTAAAGTGTTTACAGATCATAAAAGATTGAAACATATTTTCTCACAATGGGATTTGAACACGAGTCAATGAAGATGGACAATGTATCTTAAAATGTTTTAATTTGATGTGATGTATACATAGGGAAATTGAAATTCTGTGGTAGGTGCATTGAGAAGAAAGTTTTATACCAAGTTGGAAAAATAACTTTCATATGAGTGGCAGTTAATATCAGTCCTAGCCATCATGCACATGGAATGCGAATACTAAGGAGATTATGTGGGTTTCTTTCTAGTTTATTTGGTTCTTGATTCGATAAATATTGTTAAATAGGAATAAACATCTGATGTAGAATTTGTGGCTATGAGATCAAAATTCAATGTTTGGGAGACTATTGAAGGTTGGATACTGGATATGATTTTAGTTTTGTGGTTCAGAAATCATATGGTCGTACCTATGGATTTTCAGGAAAAAATTCTTCATGCTTAACACCATTCGAGATGGGTTATTCATCTTAGAATAGAGAAGATGTATAAGGCATTGGAAACAATGTTTTGGTGGGTCAATATGAAGAGAAAGGTGGCCGAGTTTGTTTCAATATGCTTACATTTTCAATAGGTTAAGGTACAGAATTAGTGACTAGAAGATATGTTATAGTCTTTAACTATAACTATTTGGAAATGGGATCATATAACTATGTATTTTGTATTGGATATCTGAATAATGTTTCCAAAACATGATGCCATATGGGTGATAGTGGATCATCTAACAAAGTTGGCCCATTTCATTTCTATTTGTAATTCTCATATAGTGGAGTACTTTTATGGAATACCAGTTTCAATAGTGTCAGACAGAGATCTAAGGTTTACATATCATTTTTGGAATCCTTATAGAAAGACCTTGGGAATCAGTTGACAATGAGTACGGTGTATCATCCTTAGATAGATGAGAAACCTGAAAGGATGATATAAATGTTGGAAGACATGTTGCGGGCATGTGTAATGGCTTTTTGTAGCTCATGGGAAGAGCATGTACCATTAGTGGAGTTCTATTATAAAAAATCTATCATTCCTCAATATATATGGTTCCTTTTTTAGCATTGTATGGGAGTCTTTATTGTTCTCCAATTTTATGGGTGGAAATAGGTGAGACTTCATAGGTTGGGCCAATCCTTGTCTAAGAAACAATAGAGAAGATTCATTTGATTAGGAAATATATAGAGATGGCTCAGAGTCATCATAAATCATATGAGGATCATCTTCTATGGATGTTTTCAACAAATTTGAGTGATAATGTGTTCTTGAGGATATCAAAAAGGCTTGGATATTGTCATTTAGGGAAGTATTTCAAGTTATCTCTCATATACATAGGCCCTTTTGAGATTCTAAAACAAGTTGGTGAGGTGACATATCGATTGAAATTACCACCATAGTTCAGTATGGTACATAATGTGTTTCATGTATCTTAGTTAAAAAAGTAACATCCTAAAACTGAACATATGATTTGATGGAATCATGTTGAACTAGAGCCAGATGCTTTGTTGGTACGTTTCTCAGTACGAATTGTGGATAGGCAAGAGAAATTCTTGCATGGGAATAGCAGTGGTCTAGTGTGGGTTTTGTGGTAACATGGCCATATTCAAGAAGACTCTAGGGAATAATAAAAGGATATTAAAGTTAAATGACCACAAATATTCTATGGGAATTATGGTTTTCTACTTTTTAGGGATTAATAGATCATGGGGGGGGGGGGGATATAATACCCTTGGATTCAATTAACTCACCCTTTATTTATGATTTTAAGTATATAAAGTATATGAGTGATATTTGGAAGAGTTTAGAGAACTTGTAGACTATTCTTTGGGATTTTATATAGGTTCATGGTTTATGAATGGTTTGGGAAAACCATGAAACACCTATAATAAACTGTGCATAGTGAGATAGGGGAAAAGGAGAAGGTACACAGGTAGCGCACAGTTTGTCCAAACCATAAAAAATCAGAGGAAAAAACTATGAATCATGAGATAGTGGGATTTGGTATTACTGGAGTATGGTTTGGAAACGGTGCAATCCAACCATGTGTGTTTCTGCCTTGAGATAGTGGCTGGAACATGGTTAGCGGACAGTTTTCCTAACCATGCATGGTTAGAAAACTAGATAAAAAAAGTGGATCTAGGTCGGTTTAGGGTTTTAATGCCTCATTTACCCCCAAAATGGCCCTAACTCAGTATTTTCTCTCTAAAAGGTTTTATAACCTCTCCCCATCATTTTGGAAGTGATCTGGAGGAACTTCTTAGTGTGTTGAAGCTTGATTCTCGCAACAAGTCATCATTCTTAGTTATTCTTGGTGGTTTATCTTAGATTTACTTCTCTATCTCTCTTGGTTTCTTAGATATACATCCACTGTAGATATATCTAAGATATTGGATGCCAAATATAATTATATTTGGTCTTTTTGATGATTGGGGAAGATATCTAAGTTAGGTTTTTGGATATTTTACCTGGTTTCATTGAGGTTTTTCATTCCTTTTATCGTTTCCTCTAAATTTACAATATAGGTAGCATCACTCTTCACTCCTCTATTTAGAATATGAATGGTTAGTTTCAAATTGATTAAATTGATTGAAATTTATTTTAAAATTGGTGATAAAATCATGATAGAATCCTTATTAAGTGACGGTTTGTGGAGTTGTGTGAGGTTGTGGATTTCTTGTGCAAAGTTCTTTAAGAAAATCCATTTTTAAATATTTATTTTAAAACAGTTTCTTGGTTTGATTTGTGAAAAAATATTTTCAATGATTTTTTATTGAAATGTTTTTGTAATTGAAATGTATTGACATTGAAATGGTTTGGAATGATTGTATTAGCATGATTTTGGCCATACATGGTGATGTGAGTTCATATTACATTATGAGGCTTGGTTGAAATACGACCTTGCGCTTAGTGCCAATGGTGTTTTGAAACATGTTATTTAAATACCTTCTGACGACTTGGTAGATTGATGAGAAACTTCTCATGAGTATGGAACTATCATAATAAAGAATGCATGTGTGAATGCATGGGTTGTGGATTGGAATGATTTATGCCAAATGAAATTTATGATATGGTATGAGAACATTGTTTTGTTGCTTTTGATGGAACTTGTTATTGTTTTAAAAAAACTATTTTATTATTGAACTTGTCTATATTTAGTTATAAACTAATATTATATTTTTTTATATAAATTTTTTTTTATAAATGTGATAACATGTTCTATCCTAGTGGAATGAGTAGGGAGTAATTGAGGAAACTATATCTAGTCTCATTACTCACCCCTTCTTCAAAAATTTTGTGATTTTGTAGATTTTGTTTATTGAGACATGGAAAAAGGTAAAGTATCACACATATTTAGCACTACTTCATGATTCATAGGCTGTTTTGTTGAGTTGGAGCATAGAGAATGTTTATAGATTAGAGTTATCCTTGGAGTATTTCATTTTTTAGTCTTCCACTATGTACTTTGATATTGTGGTTTTCCTCTGTGGTACATTGTGTTAATTTGATTTTAACAAATGAAATGTTTAGTTGTATTTCATTGTTATCATACATCATATAGTAGTTTATTTGGTTATGGTTTGTTTGGTTGGTCATTTTATTTTCAAAGGGAAAATCATCCCCCACATGTATTGAAGCCCTTCAGCATTTATTATCAGCCTTTGATAACTTGGGGATGTTGATTAAGGGAAATTAAAATCCTTTCTCCTTATAAAGATAATATTATGAGATGGATTTTACATAAATAATTTTTTTACAGTTCCATAATTGGGGACACTATTCTAATAGTCAGGTTACTATTCATAATAGTCCAATTACAATTCCAACAGTCATATTTTTATTAAAATGTTGATATTTTTAATGTACATATGGGTTCCCTTATTCCTATAAATACCTCATATTTAATTTGTTATTCATTCACTTATATTTTCTCTCAAGGTGATATATATTATCATTTTCAAGATCAATATTGTATTATTAATATTTGTTTTCATTTCTATAATGTTTTTTGTGAGTGTCATTATTCCGATGGATTGAGATAATCCAAATTTTCATATTTTAGGTATCTTATTTTATATTTTTATCCCACGATAATATTTTCAATTATTATATCCATGTTTATTCTCTAAATGTAACATTAAAATTATTATAATAAAATGTTTTTGGTGTTATCATGTTGTGCACGTTATTTATATGATACTACATTTGTAAGGATGAAACAAGTATACAATCAGAGGTAAAATTCCATTGATAATATTCTAGGTCATTATATTATACACCACATAAATTAAATTGGGTGCATAAATATAGCACTCGTCTCAATGAAGGTAATTTGAGATGAAAATCATCAACTTGTTTCCTTACCTTGTTGATCAAACTCTAACCACCTATCAAACAAACATAACTAACATAATATCCAATTTTAGATCCTTACTCTTAAATATTACCCTTTTTATAATCCTTTTTATCATTTTTATCATCATTACATTAATTATCTATATCATATTAAAACCATTAGGAGTAAATAACTTTAATTGTTTTTTGCAAGTTTGAAAATATTGATATCATTACCCATCATTCGATACCAAGATTATTATTATTATATCATTTAATATTCTATAATATAAAACTTATATTGATTATAAATTATCATATTTCATTACATATGAGTTTTGGTTATGTTATGTGAAAACCAAATTGATAATGGCTTATTTCTGTAATTTTGGTAGTCCTAGGGGATTTAAAAATAATAAATAATACACCATGTATAAATTTTTGGACACCATAAAATGATAATTATTTTCATAGTAACTTATAATAGTATAAAAATTTAGTTTTTCATATTCATCTATGATCATGTTTTAAAGCATCATTTATGTAGTTGGTTAAATAAAAGAAACGTGAACACTTTTTAACTTGATTAGAGAGTATGGTTGAAGAGGAGTTTCTTTTAACATAATATCATTATAAAAAAATAATAATGATATTGTTTAATTTTTTTGTTATGTTGATCAATGTTTGAATATGTTTTCATAAATTATTAAAAACTATAAGAAAAATTAAAAAATTATTCTTTATCAAGGTCGTAGTCCGCGCTGATGCACAATTAACATTATTTTATTTTTTTAGGTGGATGGAAATGTGTAAACAAGGATTGTACCATTAATATAACGACATATAATTATAATAATGATACTTAATTCATAATATTAATAATTTTATGAGATATTTTAAATGGTTATGATTAAGAAAAAAACTTAAGAGTGAGATGATACATATGTTAGGGACCTGATTTCTCCTAAAAGTCTTGTTGAGTTTGAAGGGTATTGGAAAACTATGAGTGACTAGGGGTTTATGTTAGTGGTATGGGGTTTTAGGTAGAACAAAATTTAATATTTTAATGGATGAATTATAATGAAAAGTGTATCTTTAAAATGTGTAAGTTTTATGTTTTTATAATTTAAAGTAAGAGAACTTTTGGAAACACCATTACATTTTTCAATAATTTAATGTCCTTTCCAAGGTCCCAAATCTTAAAAATAGACATAAGTGTAGGTAAAACAATGTATTGGTCAATAAAAATATTAAAAGTTCAATTAAATTCATGTTTTTAAATGTTTTCACTACTAGAAAAACAGATATTTGCGACGGGTCATTTGCGACGGGATCCCGTCGCAAATGGCCTTTTGCGACGGTAGCCCGTCACAAATGTCCCATTGCTGAAAACGGCGTCGCATCAACCCTTATTTGCGACGGGCCCGTCGCTAAAACCTTTTTTTGCGACGGGAATAATACCCGTCGCAAATAGTCTCCGTATATTTGTAAAAAACTTTAAAAATAGTTTTTGCGATGGGTCCCGTCGCAAATACCTGTTGGGACGGGCCCTTCGCAAAAACCAATTTTTTTAAAAAAATAAAAAACTATTAATAAATATTATTTGCGACGGGTCCCGTCGCAAATACTATTTTAAAATAAAAATAAAAAACTATTAATAAATTTAATAATAATACTATTTGCGACGGGCATAGTATCCCGTCGCAAATACTATAAAAAAAATAAAAAAAATAAATTATTAATAAATTATTTTAATTAATATAATAATAATTCAATTATAATTCAAACATAAAAAATAATAAAATATTAATAAATTATTTTAATTAATATAATAATAGAATTATAATTCACAAATAAAAATAATAAATTATTTTAATTCATATAATAATAATAGAATTATAATTAAAAAATAAAAAATAATAGAATATTAATAAATGATTTAATTAATTAATAATATTAGAATTATAATTCATAAATAAAAAAAATATTAATAAGTTATTTTAATTAATATAAAAAGAATAGAATTATTTTACATTCAAATATTAAAATAATTCAAGTATTACAAAAAAATATAATTAAATTTTAATATTATAAAATTTTAATATATATATATAATTTAGTATTATAAAATATAAATAATATTATTATTCATATTATTGTTATTTTAAAATATAATATTATTAATATTTTATAATGAGACAGAAACTACGAATAGAAAAAAAATAATATTTTGATTTCACAAATTTTATAACATAAATACAAACTCTAATCTGAAGGAGGGGGGGAGGTGGGGGATCTGCTGATGGTGGTGGAGGAAACTCCATCCCTAACGAATGAGTGAGTCGGCGCATGTACTCCATCTGCTCCTGATGCTGCTGCTGCCACCGACTCGTTTGCTCCTCGTACAGCTGCTGCTGGCGTCGACGGTCCTCCTCTTGCTGCTGACGCATCTGCTCATGCTCCGGTCGGAGACTCTCTATCAGTGCAGTCTGAGATCGCAACTGATCCTCATACTGTGTAGTAGAAGAAGATGCACGAGCTCCTCTCGAGCTGGACGCCGACATCGCAGCACTGCCATAATAATCTCCGGGAGTCAGTCGAGAGCCGATACCAACTACCCGGCCCTTCTCGAAGGCATACTGGGTGGCATGCATCCATGCCGCCTCATCAAACTAACGGCCAGTGGTCTGATCTGATGACTCGGCCTGACTCTCAGGCCGGGCCTATGACGCTGCGGCCTCATATGACTCTTGTAGTTGCAATTTAAAATTAAAATTGTGAATATATTATATGCAGTTAATTTTTAAACTTGAAAACAAATAATACTGACCACGATGTGATTCTGACGATCACCTCTGAGCTCCCCAGTAGCAGGATCACTATACATCCTCCGATATAAATCGTACTCCGTAATATCGGGGTGCTCGACAGCCTATAAGAATAAAAAATAAACTGTTAATATTTATAGTTATATAAAATATTTATAAATAATGTATATACCAGATGCTGTCTATGAGTACTGAAAGAACGACTCCCAGCTCAATGAGTCACGTCCTGTCTCCCCCGATTCTGCCTCCCCACCGATGATCTCCTCTGAAAGGCACCACTCAACCAGTGCACACATAATCCATCCCATACATGGGATGAAATGTACTCTGGTCGGTGTGCTCTACATGACTCGTCAAAATCTAACACTCCTTCTTTCTTCATGGCAGCTATTCTTAAATTGTGCAAAAACTGACGAAGGCGATCACACATGGCCACCTCCCATGCCTCGTGGATGGCGTCACACATGGTATCCTCGATCAGATACCATAAACCCTACAAATAAATCAAAATATCAAGTTAGAAATGAAATAATTTTCAAAATAAAAATTATTTATTTACGTACGTACCAACTAATGGCCGAACATGGCCTGCTGCACATCAATGGGAATCTGCTCCCTTATGGTCCACGGCTGAGAGAAATAGTTGCGCAAAATAGCGCTGCCCTGTCCGACTGCTATATGCGAAAAACTGTAAAAATAATAAGCATTTATTATGTGAATAGATTAATGAAATCTTAGTCAAATCCACAGGTTATCACACAGGTTATCACACCTCCGTGTGCGCGGATCAAACCCAAGACATGGACGTCGCTCGGGGACGGGGTCAGGAATCATCAATCGTGCAAGACCGCGCCCCCTCTGTGTAGTCCCTAGAGCGCCTGCAGGCTGAGGGTCATCTGCCAGCACCTCATCCGCATCGAAAGGCAGGTCAGCATCTGCCAACTCACGAAATGTGGCGTCGTCCATCTGAAACAGAAAATGTTAAAGTTAGCAAATAATTGATAATTACTATTATATATACATATATACATATTATGATTGTATATAAATACCATGGAATTCTATAATTGTTCATCTTCATCATCATCTTCGTATATGTCAATGTCATCTTCATATTCCTCCTCAACATCATCGATATCCATTTGAGTTACAGTTGCTTCATCTTTTACCATTTCAAATTCATGTGTGACATCATTAACATCATCGTCATCACCGACACATAAATGTGGGGTGTCGTCATCGATACTCATGTCTCTTTGTAAAAAAGATTGATTTTGAGTACTCTCTTGAAAAACTTTAATTCTTTGCACATCTGTGAAAGCACATTCAGTTTGACTAAACTGATTGTCTCGAATTTTGATTTTTATTACACTCCACCAATCAGTCAAGTCTCTTGATGTAGCACAGTACTTTGCGTAATAAACTTGATATGCCTGTTGATCCAATAAGAATGGTTCATTTACTGCGAGAACACATTTACATTTAATATCGATGATTCCATGAGTCGGATGAACACGCACACCTCTCTCTGTATCCAACCAACGACATTTGAACATGGTAATGTAATGTTGTCCAAGATAACAGAGTTCAATGATTTCATCAAGTATGCCATAAAATTAAACTTCATTTTCTCGATGATGAGATCCTCTCAAGCTAACTCCACTGTTCATTGTTTTTTTCTATTCCCCATATGCATGTGTGTGGAATCGAAATCCATTCACCACATATGCATTATAAGTTTTAACAAGTTTGGAAGGTGGGTTACTCAATACACATAGCCGTTTGTCAATTTTATCAGCATGTCGAGACACCTGAAAATTTGTGAAATAATTATCAATATAGTAAACTATACATTGAATGAGTTTCTAAAAGATAAATAATTTATGTTACCAGTTTTTGAAACCACTGAGAGAAATTTTTCAGTCGACGTTCTTCGAGAGCAGCTGCTGTAATTTTTAGAATTTGTTTCTTGATATGATTATCATACAACCTATAAAAACCAATGTTATTTACTGTAACATAAATGATAGAATAAGTGATATAAACACTTACAAGACAACTGATGTCATCTCTTTACAGTTGAGCAGAACATACGTATGAGCTCTATGATGTTCATTATCTGAAAGACAGCGTTCATAAACTCCACCAAAACCAAGCTCTGACTGGTTGAAAACAGATAATTGATTGTCGATTTCATCGATATTCCTCTCGTTCCATCCCATTCAGTTGTGTTTTGAAGGATACTCATATTCAAAATAATGGGAGCATAAAAAAGATATTTAATCTTGAAAATAAGCTTCTGCAATAGATCCTTCAACAGATGCTTTGTTGCGTACTTTTCTTTTCAATTTTTTCATGCATCTTTCAAATGGGTACATCCATCGAAACTATACCGGACCTCCACATTAGGCTTCATATGGCAAATGTAACATCAAATGTTCCATTGAGTCGAAGAAAGACGGCGGAAATATTTTTTCCAGTTTACATATAATTACAACAACATCTTTTTCAAGTTTTCCTAGAGCATCATAATATGCCGTAGCCGCACAAATTTCCCGAAAAAATGAGACATGTCTGTTATGGAATCCCAAATCACAGAATTCAACAGACCTCTTAATCCAATGGGTAGAAGACTCTCCATTATAACATGACAATCATGACTTTTTAATCCAGTAATATGGACATTCTTTACACATCTAACCAAATTAGAAGCACATCCATCTGGAAGTCTCAAATCTGCAATCCACTGACAAAATAATCAACGGTTTTCTTTAGACAGTGTATAAGCTGCTTTTGGTTTCAGTAACCTTTCTGTTTTGACATTCTCAAATAGTTCCAATTCTGGACACCTGTAAATTTGGGCAAGATCTAAACGTGCATTTACATTGTCTTTGCTCTTTCCTGGCATATCCAAAACTGTATGGAACAAATTATCAAAACAGTTCTTCTCAATATGCATGACATCTAACATGTGTCGGACCAACAAATTAGTCCAATATCGCAAATCCCAAAATATGCTACGTTTAATCCAATTTTGTTCTTTCCCAAAACCAAAAATTTTCTGTTGGTTTATTGTGGGACGAAAAGTGATGGGAGGTAATGAAAATACAACTGATTTTAACTCCGAACCTGATAGCATTTTTGGAGGTCCATCCCATTCAACTCTTCCTTTTCTAAAATGAGATCTGTTTCTGCGAAAAGGATGATCAGCTGGAAGAAATCTACAATGACAGTCAAAATAACAAGGTTTCTTTCCATGAATGAGCATAAATGCTTTGTTCTCTCCCATACAGTAAGGACATGATTCCTGACCATGTGTACTCCATCCAGATAACATCCCATAAGCCGAGAAGTCACTTATTGTCCACATCAATGCTGCTCTCAGTATGAAATTCTATTTCGTTGCAACATCATATGTACTGACACCGGTACTCCACAATAAATTTAATTCATCAATCAATGGCTTCAAATAAACATCAATATTTTTCTTTGGATGTCCTGGAATTAGTAAAGTCAAAAAGATATATGGCTCCTTCATCAACATCCATGGAGGTAAATTGTACGGAGTTAAAAAAACAGGCCAAGATGAATATTGACTACCATAAGATCCAAACGGACAGAAACCATCAGTGGAAATTCCCAGTCGAACATTTCTAGCTTCTAAAGCAAAGGATGGATGCACTCTATCAAAATGTTTCCATGAATCACCATCGTCTGGATGATTCAAGATTTTATCGGTTGAAATATTCTCTTTATGCCATGACATCATTGTCGATGTATTCTTAGACATGAATAAACGCTGATGTCTGGATGTAAGCGGAAAATATCTCAACTGTTTTACAGGAATCAAACCAGACTTCCCGTGTTGTCCTTCTTTATATCTCAGTTTCCCACATGTGGGACAACTATCCAACGACTCATTTTCCCCAGAATATAATATGCAGTCATTTGAACATGCATGAATCTTCTGACAAGTAAGTCCCAAATTTCAAACCAGCCTCTTACTCTCATAGTAATTTGCAGGTAAAACATTTCCTTCAGGTAACAATGTTTTAAGAAAAGAAAATATCTTGTCAAAACAGGTGTTTGATATTCCGTTATCTGATTTGATAGCCATAAATTTTGCAACTGCTTCTAATTTGCTCATCTTGCAGGTAGGATATAATGCATCCTCAGCAGACTTCAACAACTCATAAATTTCAGACGGTGCCAACTCAGGATTTGAAGTTATATCAGCCGGAGTTTCTGTATGTTGAACAGATGAACCTGCAACATCATGTACTAAATCTTGAAATCGGGATGGATCCGGAATCAAGTTGGTATCACCTGCTCTGGAACTGCGTTCAACGTGTTGATACCAAAAAACATAATCTGGTTGAAAACCAAAACGCAAGAGATGTTCTCCCACTTTGTCAAACGTGTCAAACGTTCTCAATGCACATTTTCTGCAAGGGAATATTATTTTTCCTTCTGAAACAAATTCTGGATTTGATGCCGCATATGATAAAAAAGTCTCCACACCCTCTACATATACTGGATTTAAACCAGAACCGTTTGGATTTCTACGTTGATTTATCCATATGCGGTCACCTAATAATGATTGTTGATGACCCCATTGTTCCATATTTCTCTATAAAATATAAAAGCATTACTGGTTTTGAATAATTTGTTAGAAAAAACATTCAAGCTAGGATAATTATAGAGTTTAGATCATACACAACTGACGCAGACATTTTATTGAGATACACCTAAAAATTGACCCTTTAAGAATTAAATATGTTGAGAATAAAGCAAAACATGTTACAAATATTGATAATTTAAATATTATATAAATTTTTTATTATTTTCATAGTATTAATATTATTGGTAATTATTACTAATTATTACCAATTATTGGTAATTATTGGTAATTAATACGAATTATTGGTAATTATTACTAATTATTGGTAATTATTGCTAATTATTGGTAATTATTACTAATTATTACTAATTATTGGTAATTATTACTAATTATTGGTAATTATTACTAATTATTGGTAATTATTACTAATTATTGGTAATTATTACTAATTATTGGTAATTATTGGTAATATTGGTAATATTGGTAATTATTACTAATTAATACTAATTATTGTTAATTATTGATAATTATTACTAATTATTGGTAATTATTACTAATTATTACTAATTATTACTAATTATTTCTAATTATTGGTAATTATTACTAATTATTACTAATTATTTCTAATTATTGGTAATTATTAATAATTATTACTAATTATTACTAATTATTACCAATTATTGGTAATTATTACTAATTATTGGTAATTATTACTAATTATTACCAATTATTGGTAATTATTGGTAATTAATACTAATTATTGGTAATTATTACTAATTATTGATAATTATTACTAATTATTGGTAATTATTACTAATTATTCGTAATTATTACTAATTATTCGTAATTATTATTAATTATTACTAATTATTCCTAATTATTGTTAATTATTACTAATTATTGGTAATTAGTACTAATTATTACTAATTATTACTAATTTTTACTAATTTTTACTAATTTTTACTAATTATTGGTAATTATTGGTAATTATTGGTTAATTATTACTAATTATTTATAATTATTACTAATTATTGGTAATTATTACTAATTATAACTAATTATTACTAATTATTGGTAATTATTAATAATTATTACTAATTATTACTAATTATTACCAATTATTGGTAATTATTACCAATTATTGGTAATTATTACTAATTATTACCAATTATTGGTAATTATTGGTAATTAATACTAATTATTGGTAATTATTACTAATTATTGGTAATTATTACTAATTATTCGAAATTATTACTAATTATTCGTAATTATTATTAATTATTACTAATTATTCCTCATTATTGTTAATTATTACTAATTATTGGTAATTAGTACTAATTATTACTAATTATTACTAATTATTACTAATTATTGGTAATTATTACTAATTTTTACTAATTATTACTAATTATTGGTAATTATTGGTAATTATTGGTAATTATTGGTAATTATTAGTAATTATTACTAATTAATACTAATTATTGGTAATTATTGGTAATTATTACTAATTATTGATAATTATTACTAATTATTACTAATTATTACTAATTATTACTAATTATTACTAATTATTACTAATTATTGGTAATTATTACTAATTATTACGAATTATTACGAATTATTACCGATTATTGGTAATTATTACGAATTATTACCAATTATTGGTAATTATTGGTAATTAATACTAATTATTGATAATTATTACTAATTATTGATAATTATTGGTAATTAGTACTAAATATTGATAATTATTACTAAGTATTGGTAATTATTACTAATTATTGGTAATTATTGATAATTATTGGTAATTATTCCTAATTATTACTAATTATTGGTAATTATTAGTAATTATTAGTAATTATTGATAATTAGGAATAATTATTACTTATTATTGGTAATTATTACTAATTATTGGTAAGTATTACTAATTATTGGTAATTATTACTAATTATTGGTAATTATTACTAATTATTGATAATTATTACTAATTATTGGTAATTATTACGAATTATTGGTAATTATTACGAATTATTGGTATTTATTACGAATTATAGGTAATTATTACGAATTATTGGTAATTAGTACTAATTATTGGTAATTAGTACGAATTATTACTAATTATTTTTAATTATTGATAATTATTGATAATTATTACTAATTATTACTAATTATTGTTAATTATTACTAACTATTACTAATTATTAGTAATTATTAGTAATTATTGTTAATTATTACTAATTATTGGTAATTATTGGTAATTATTGGTAATTATTCCTAATTATTCCTAATTATTCATAATTATTCCTAATTATTCATAATTATTTCTAATTATTTCTAATTATTCCTAATTAATCCTAATTATTCGTAATTATTCATAATTATTCCTAATTAGTTCTAATTATTCCTAATTATTCCTAATTATTACTAATTATTACTAATTATTACAAATTATTGCTAATTATTGCTAATTATTGGTAATTATTGATAATTATTGATAATTACTGGTAATTATTCCTAATTATTACTAATTAGTGGTAATTATTAGTAATTATTACTAATTATTGATAATTATTAATAATTATTACTTATTATTGGAAATTATTACTAATTATTGGTAAGTATTACTAATTATTGGTAATTATTACTTATTATTGTTAATTATTACTAATTATTACTAATTATTGATAATTATTACTAATTATTGGTATTTATTACTAATTATTGTTAATTATTCCTAATTATTGGTAATTATTCCTAATTATTGGTAATTATTGTTAATTGTTCCTAATTAGTAGTAATTAAATGAATAATTACCAATAATTAAGAATAATTACCAATAATTACGAATAATAACATTATCAGTATATTTTATTATTAATATTAAAATAATATAATATTTTAATTTATATACAATTCTCCTTTCATCTGTGTGTTTTCTATCTCCCCATACAAATAATACATGTGGAGACAACAAACACACAGATGAAAAGAGAATTGTATATATATAAAAAATTATATTATTTTAATATTAATAATAAAATATACTAATAATATAATAATGTTATTATTCCTAATTATTGGTATTTATTACTAAATATTAATATTTATTATTAATTATTTGTAATTATTACTAATTATTCCTAATTACCATTTAAATATTAACAATGAATACTAATAATTTAAATTTATTAAGTAACAAAACAATGTAAATGTAATTAAATTATAACTAATTAAGAATAATTAAAACTAATAAAAAATTACAAATAAATCTTAAATTAAAATGAACATAAATTCCTTGAAAATTGATCTGCTCTGATCGTTCTTCAAAACTTTAATATCAACTCTGAAGGAAAAAATTAAACTTGAGAAAAACTAAACTTTAGAAATAAAACTTTGAGAGAAGAAGAAGAGGGAATTTGAGAATGATTTGAAAAAAACGGATGGGGGTATTTATATGTTAGAGTATTTGCGACGGGATTCCCGTCGCAAATAGTATTATTTGCGATGGGTACCGTCGCAAATACCTTAGCCATCATTTATTACGGTCAATGGGTAAATAGTTATTTGTGACGGGACCCGTCGCAAATAACCACCTGCCGACATACTATTTGCGACGGGGGAATATTCCCGTCGCAAATACCTTTTACCGCCGCCAGTTATTTGCGACGGGAATATTCCCCCGTCGCAAATAAGTTTCCCGCGATTTGGCGCGCAAACCGCGCCAGTCCTTTTGCGACGGGGAAAGCTATCCCGTCGCAAAAGGCTACTTATTTGCGACGGGCAAATAACCTCGTCGCAAATAAGTTTTTAACAGGACTATTTGCGATGGGCTTTATTCCCATCGTAAATAACCCGTCGCAAATGCCCATTTTTCCCGTAGTGTTTTGGACTTATACACTAGGTTAAACTCAATTTACTCCTTTTACTTTTACTACGACAATTAATTTTTATCCATAATAATCAATTTTAAAGAATCAATAATTAAATTTGACCTTATTACCTAATTTTAATTACCTTATATATATTTTTATTACAATTTTATCAAATAAAATTTATAAAAGGGGTGAAAATTTAGTATAAAAAACACTTAATCGCATAAAACAACTGTTTTTTAGAATAACATTATTATGTCTTTAAATTTATATATATCATAAAATTTTCATGGTAACTGATTTAAAAATAATATATTAATTTATTATGAATTTAATAAATGGTAAATTTTTCCATGGAAATACAAAACTACACCTCACCTTGAAAATACTTGATTTTATGAGAAGACCAAAAATAATTTTTATATTATAGTAACAATTTAGTTTAGATCTAAAATTCTTGGCATATTATTTCTATGTTCAAATATTAATTAAAAATGAATAATTTTATTAATTAATATCATTTTTTACTTTAATTGGTTTTTAATCTTATAGGTTATACTTACATATTAATAAAATCATGGAAATTATATTTTTTGTAAATATCATAATTTTAAAATAATAATAATCATTTTTATAAAATTATAAAAATCCTTAATAAGTAAATTTTGAGGTGATGGATTAAAAAATAAGTTTATTTTATATAATTAAAAATATAAAACTTATAACTCTATATTTTAATGGGAAAATAAAAATATAAATCAAATAGATTTTCTTAAAAATACCTTTTTCAACGTTACTTCATATTAAGTATTTAACTTCTAAAGGTAATGTTTTTTAATTGACTAATTTATTAGGTTTATTAGTAATGTTATAATAATATTTTGTTACATTTTTATGTTGAGTGTTGTATGAAATAAAATTTATAAAGCACATTGAATTATATTATGGTAATAAGAATTTCAGGGTGTTATATTTTCCCCCTAAATAAATTTTATCCTCAAAATTTTACTCATATGATCATAGTAATTTCTATAGGGAAATTATAATTAATCATAACTTTCAAGATTAACATGGGTTTATTTAGGATGGGGAATGATATTTATCTATATAAAAAAACATTATAAGATCTTTCTAAAGATATCTAACACATTCCTAATTTTATATAGAATTCTAACAAAGGATTTAGATCTTGATCCATAAGTAATAACATCCTAAAAACCCAAAAATGATTAATATGATAATAATATCACAAGGGGTTTTTATTTATAAATAAATATCTAGTATTTGTTAAAAACATACATGACATAGTAATCTAGAAAATCTAGAGTGAAAACCCACTATCTGGTTCATTAATAGTAATTTCATAGTATTTTCATAGTATTTTCCTTTTTTGAATGGTTGTTGGTGACTACCTCCCTTGTTTTCCTCTGATTCAGTACATTGAGTTGAATTATTCCTAATATTCATTCAATTAAAGTAATGGATTTTTGTATCTTCTCTCTATTCCTTAAAATTGTAAATTTAACGAACTTTTTCACTTGATCTTTCATGAGACTCTATATTTCTATTCATTGGTGTGTTTGTGACTTCAATATGTACAAATTATTTATCATATTTCATGATAACTAGTTTAGAATAATCATAGGGTTCCTCAATCCAACTCCCATTCCAATGGGATGTTTTTTAAGGTAATCTCCTTAAAGTCCCTCTCACCCATGGTCCATTATAGTTCCATCCATTACTAAAACCAATAGGGTTTACATGAGTAATTAAATATTAATAATATGAGGAATTGTCATAATTTTAAATAAAAAAGGAATTCAACCTTAAAACCTCTTACCCTTATCATCATATTAGCCATTACTTTCTTTAGTTAAACCTTTATTAATTTTAGTTTAACCTATATCATTCTTACTAAAACCTAGGTTACTTTGAGTTGAGTTGTCTCATATTTATTAATATAATACTTAAAATATAGATCCCAAATTACCATGAACATTCTTAAATTATTATATACCAAATAATAATTTAATTCTATGCTCCCAAAATCTAACTTATCCTTCGTTAAATAACATTAGTCATTCATAAAATCATATAATTGATTAAGTATATACCATAATATTATACTATCAATAAAACACAATTAAAAAATTATATTTTAATTTATAAGGCATTAAACCATAATGAGATTATATATTACTCTAAAAATATACTATATCTTTTATAATTAAATGGTATTAACCTCTGGTTCATACGGTCACATACTAGTCACTATATATCAGGATCCAACAAAATGAGATGAACATCTCTAAAAATATCATGAATAAATTAATCCCAAAATTTGGAATTATTATCTAACTTAATTATTAAAAATTAAACCACATTTAATTATCTCAACATCAGATGTATATTAATATAAGGATCTGGCCTTAAAACATTACATAATCATGGATTAAATGAATAATTCACATTGAGGATCTTTTTAGGTTTAGAGTTTTAGAGAATTTGGCCTTAACTATTACATATCAACTTGAAAATTACATGTAGACACTACTACCTAGTATCCATTTTTTTCATAAAATAAAAAATCTTAAAAAGAAACAGGTCTAATTCCTTGTTTTAGACAACATGAATTTTCATTGATCACATCCTTGACCCTATTCATCTTTCAGTCCTATGGAAAACATTTCAAAAAAATGGGATGAGAATAAAAAGATTAATAATGGTTACAAAATAAGAAAAATAAACATTAAGCCATCAATAAATAAAAATCAATAAAACCATATTTTTCAATCATAACATACCTCATGAAATCATAAGATTTATGAATAACACATAGAAATCATAAATCATAAAGGTAAATATAGGAATCAATATCATATTTACATTGTAGTTATCACGGATACAAAGGGAGTTATGTTTTTAATACCAATCACAGTATATTCCCTAAATATTTTAGGAGAAACATTAATGTTTACACCTATCATGGTACCCAATTCATTAGAGAGCTATCTTGGGCTCACCCACTCTAGGTTTATCATGGAACCACCAGTACATGTAAACAATGCCCAATAACTAGAACATAACCATAACACATAACACAACCATAAAGGAAAGATTACATTTCCCAATTCTAATCACAATATATCAATTCAAGATATTGAAATAAACAATGCTTTATTAAACCAGTTTCAAAACCATTTAAAACATTTAATGAAGAGATTTTTGGAATCAAAGTGTCCCATACCACTTTGAAAATTTTAAAGGGATTAAAATTTTAAAACATTAATGTTTATTTAAATAAATCCTAAAACCCATTTTTAAAACATGGACATTAATGAGAAATATTTATAAGAATAAATCCTTAAAACATTAAAAATGATATTTAATTTAAAGAGTTTTTAACAAAATGAGAGATGAATGAATGAAAAAAATTTAGGAATAAAATTAATCAAAACTTTATAATATCATGAGAATAAATGTATTCATGGTATAATATTGAAATGGACAGTATATACACCATATAAAAGTGAATTGGAGCATAACAACAATGAAGTCTCAATGGAATGTAAATTGATACGAAATCTCTTATAAAGATGGTATCCATAGATTAAGGATAAATAAATGAAATAATTATTTGTGAAAAATATAAATACACCCAATATAAGTGGATATTAAGTGTAAAAAAATAAGGGTTTATTCACACATACTCATAGAAGGACATAATCAAGAAGTAGAAGTTTATCCTAATGAATTGAAATTGGGTGAAGAAGTTACCTTATAGAAATTTGAATGCCTAACAATGTCACATTAAAATTCAGAAAATAAGTTGATTAGAGATAAAATGTTATCTCAAAACTTGGACATATAATTTATAGTAATAAGGATATAGAAGAACATATCCATACATAATAAGATGTACATTAAAAGACATAACAAAAAGAAGTCTTTTAAAAAGAGGAGGGTGAAAGGATCCCTTACTGATTTGGTAACTTACAAAACATACACCCCATGAAAGAAGGATCATACAATGAAGATTTAAATACCCATAAATTAAATTATATTACACAAAGAATACAATCATGTGTAGTACATACACCACACAAAAGGAAATAGTGGCAAATATAGCATGAATGTCACGGGAATAAAAAGTGAGCTGAAAACCCTTTACCACGTTGTAATCAATTGAGTAATATGAAAAAAATTTAATAACCACCAATTGAATGAAATTATACCATTAATATAAAGAGAATCATGATATTATATATCAAATGTAAGTACACAATACACTACATGCAAATGATATGTGGCGAACAATGGAAATATCACAGAATTCAAAGTGAGATAAGAAACCCCTTACATTGTGTCCGACTTGACTCGATCGTTATTTAATATCATGAATAATAAACTAATGTTAATTTATACTTGATTAAGAAAATTTTTCAATTATATTATACCTTTTATATCAATTATTACCTTTCTATAACAATTAGTTAATTATTTGAGTTCATATCGGACATTTTGTCGATGTTCGGAGCTTGAGTTAAAAATGAACTTGTTATAATTATAAATTGTCCATGTGGTCAAAATTAAATTATCTTCAGAATTATATTTATGATTTAGATATCATATATATCATATATATCTATTGTATATATATTTATAATATTCCATATCATTTGGAGATAATAAATGAAATGCACCGTTCATGGAGATGGTAAGTCGTACGTACGCATGAATTCTACTTTCATTACTATTTTATATTTAAAAGAATGAAAACATAATAATATATAGGAATATTATAATTCCAGTATCATATGATATATATGTTACATAATTTCATAACACCATCCTTTATATGTTCCATGTATGTCATGAACAAATCATATCACCTTGAGGGGGTGGTAGTCAGTACTTCCTCAAATGAAAGTTTCATGTTTACACATATTGGAAAGCATAAAGGTATGTTTGTAAATAAAAAACACAGAATAAAAGAGAACAAATAAACATAATATATATAATATATAAATACAGTTCCATAATAATGGCCACCATGAGAGGCAGTTGGAGATATTTGAACCAACATTGTTTCGTGAGGCAGTAGTTTGACGTCCAAAGAAACAATATGTTCTTTTGCCATTAGATAGAGGTGTGGGTAAGTTTAGTTATAATAAATATCATAAAAACAACCTAGTATATCAATGATACATTTTTTATTATAAAATAAAAGAATAAAAATAGTTTAGGGGGTTTGAGAAGTAAAATAAAATAAAAGAACTTAAGATAAGACATTACCTTTAAATCCGGTAACTCCCTTGGGTTTGACCCAAAAGGTTTACTGCAAGTGACTTATGCCTAAGGTAAAGATTATAGAAGGAGGATAGGTATGTAGGGAGATTAATTGGGTAGAGTTTTTATGAGACAAGAGAAATGATAAGTGTGAGGAATGGGTTAGAAGTGAGGGCCTTTTATAAGGGGGAGGAGGGGCTCTTTAGGAATGTTTAAAAATATTATTTTATTATATAATGATTTTCCATTTCTAAAGGTCCAAAACTTATTAAAGTAAAATATAAGATGAGTCATGTTTTAAATAAAATCATTAAATAACAATTGGATAGGTTTTGAATATTGTTTTAATCTTTATAATCTTATTTATTCAAATCATTCATTAATGAGGTAAACACTGCATCATTATTGTGTCATTAATTTTATTATTTATTTGATGTCTAAAAATTATAAAATAAAATATCATTATGTAGGAAATATTTTTTTATTCCAAATTAATATTTATAGTCGAACATATAACATATATAACCCCATGTAAGAATTCATTTACTAAAAGATATATATATAAGTCATTTTTGTATTCATTTTAAATTAATTAACATAAAGTGTCATTATCACTCCCAAGTGGCTCCATGGGGTCCCAAAATTGACCCAAGTATTTCCATGGTCTGATATGTATCATAAAATAGGGTTAGGACATATGTTAGAGTAATTTAATATTATTTTAAAAATATTTTGTTACCCTTATTTACCAAATTTACCTTTAACCATGGTAAATAAATTTTTTACTGAAGTAAATATTCATAATGTATAAAAATAAAAGATACATATTTACACAATTTTGACCTCATGATTCCAAATATGGAATCCATTTTTCCAAAATCAAAACACAGAAGTGGCAGAAATTAATTTAAAATTAATTCCCACTATCAAAACATAAAGCATGTTTTTAGGAAATAATAACTATCAAAAGATTGACACTTATTTATGTCCAATTTCAATGTGAAATTACATCTAATGACCAATATTGAATTAAATGGTAAAAATATAATCTAATTACACTTTAAATCCATTTATAAAAATAATATAACCATATAAATAAATTATATTAAAAGACAGTTTTGAATTAAAATACAATATTTTCCATTATTCATAAAAAATGAACATTATCAAAAAAATACCAAAATTTTATCCAAAGAACATTCTGATGTCCTGATTCTAAAAAAGAATATTATTTTGTCAAATAGAACATATAAAAGTGACCAAAACTATATTTAAAAAGGGTTCACCCACAAAAGGCAATAAATTGACCTTTTAATGAATATTAGAGTATTTATGCTAAAAATTAGATTCATTCTTATTTTAAGCCTCTAAAATTTATTGGATACATGTAAAAACATTTAATATACATGTATATTCAAATTGTAGTTAGTTCTGTCTATTCCCACCAAAAAAATGTCATGGTGTTAACTACCATATAAAATAATATTATATTATTATTTTTCAGTATGACTCAGCATTGTGTGCAACATAAAATTTCAAAGAAACCCATTGTTGTGTATTAGGTACGCCATCGAACATAGCATACCCTTTAATGTAAAATTAATATTTATTTAATTTTTTTAATAAATATGAAAACGTTATATTATTTATTTACCTGGGATGTTACAATTAAACTCAAGAGTTTTTCATACCTCAATCATGTTTCCTTCAATAGTTATCCCAAACAATATAACCTTGTCATAAAAAAACTTGTCAAGGTTATTAATACCATTTAATATATGAATCTAAACTATTAAATTAGAAATATTTATGAAAAATCCTTAGATGTGTCACACAATACTCATAACTTTTAGATTATACCAGAATATCATTAATAAATATCAACCACTAATGAAAATAGATTTGATTATCAAGAATTAATTTCAATTATGATATCAACCAACCGAACATAGTTTATACTTATAAACTCACATTTTTACCTTTATAATAGTTATATTATAAAATTATTAACTATTTACTTATTCTCCCTTATTTGGTTATAATATATAGTTGTTTCTAGATATATACCTTTCGAGCTTCATCTTGGTGATCATGTTTTAATCAAATAATAAAACCAAAATGGTTATGATAATATATAAAATTTGAATATGAAAACGAAATCAAAATATTTCATCAATTATGAAACATTTTTTCTTCACATATGATTATTTTGAACCAACCTATAACTCTCCATATTCAATCCTTGGTTATCCATGGTGTTTTTTCTATTTGGTTCTCAAACATAATTTTTCAATATCACTATTAAATCATTTATAATGGTTTGTAAATAGAATATGATTAACCAAAGAATATCCCCTAACTGTGTATCTCTAGGTGTGTAGTCATAGGACATCTCATAGTATATTAGAGTGATGATTGATTTAATGGTCAGCCAACCATTTTCAAGATAATTACTCCTAGGTGCATCTGTTCCATAATCGCATCCACTTTCTAGTAACCATATAGAAATTTATTGATAGAAAAAAAATCAAATAATATATATTTTACCAAGTACTCAGGATACTATACAATACATATACTTAAACCAATGGTTTTCACTGAATTTTTCTTATCCTAACCGACAAATAAAATGTTCATTATTACCTTATCTTTTAATTATTTACTTAACCCAAATTATTATCAATACCTTTGAACTTCTGATAAAACCTAACTTATCAACCCTTAAATTATCCTCAATAAATATCATAATTTCAAATTTTATCTAAAAATTTCATTTGATACCAAATGTGACACCCCATACCCACACTCCTAGATACAGTTCCATAATCATGTACATTATATACTCACTTTGATAACAGATGTAAAATCATGGATATAATGATCCAAAATTACAAGACCAGAAGAGATTATTGAATATCTTATATATAAAAGTTATTTTTAGGTTTTGGTATTTAGAGAAAAATTTATAATCATAAACTAATAAATAGCATGAACATGGTAGAAAATAAAAAAACATTACTTAAGAAATTACTTATTCTATGATGATTCTTCAACATCTACCACAAATTATTTCATGTGTGTTATCCTTATAAACATGTGATGTGTATTAATTTTTTCTATAACCTAGGGAAATGGAAACATGATAAGGGGTGAGATCAAAAAATCAGTAAGATAAATATATAACTGAATAAAACATATCATAAACATGGCATAAATATTATAGCATGAATAGGTAAACAACATGAATCTATAATCAACTTAAAATTGAGAGCATGATATATATATTAGAATAAATGAATACATAGATATCAAAAAAAAAATGATCTCATACTGATGGAATGAATAATAATGGATATCAAAAAACTACTATCAAAGCCTTCTTCCATGACACTTTTCTCATAATCAAGACGACTATCAAGATATCTTGTTGAATTGGGAAGACATACACAAAATATCTAAACTTGTTTTGTCTCATCTGACCTATTAATGCATTGAGGGTCTCTATAATTTAGGTCCCCACCTGTCCCATGATTAAGTCCAATGCATTTACCATAAGAGTCATCAAGACATTTCATACCGTTTCTTGAGTAACCTTTTACTGAATAAAACATGGATATATATATAATTAGAAATATGAAAATCATTACATAATCAACTTTAGTTAGTGGTCAATAATCATCAACCATTCCTATACCTTTCTCTATGTATATAAAAGGGTTAAACTTATCATAACTCATACAGATAAATTAGGTGGATAGTCAAATAATTCATAATCAACTTTCAAATAATCATATGTTTTGGAATAAAAATATAGGGAAATCCAATACTTTTCCCCATGTCAAAAGAATAACTTTCTTTCTAGGTAATCATCATCCATTCTGAATTATATAAAATGAAATGTTCATTTCGTATAGATAAATGGGTATATGACAAATCTAATATTAGAATAATATGATCAAAATACATCTATAGTAATAAGGTGTATGGTTTAAAAAAACATATCCCTAAGGTAACATTGGAAACCTAGAATGATGTTTACCAAGATGAAAAACATCCTTGTGAATGAATTCTATAACCATATAACCAAATAAGGGATCATGAATTGGATTGTTTGGTATCATGAGATCATTCCAAATATATATATATATATATATATTAAAGTTTAAATAGTAAAACATTAACCATATTATGGTAAATATTTTTAAAAATTAAAATTAAAATGCAAGTTAATGTTTAAAAGACCTTTTATAATATTTTTAACATTGACATAAATGATGAAGTTATGGTCACTTCCAAATGAAATTTTAAAAAGGTGAAGTGAAAAATCATTTAAAAATTTTTATTTTAAAAGAATCTCCAACAATGGATCCTTGAAAATTAAATTAAATGTTCTATAGTAAATGTGGATAAAAACATTTTATTATGAATGTGATATTTTTAATACATGAAGTTACCATTGTAGAAAACCCACATTGAAAAAAAGTGATAAATAATTATTTGTATTAAATCATAATTTTCAAAAAAATATTATAAAAAAATATATAATAAAATATTAGGGTTTTAGAACCCATGTATTGGAGAACAATGTTCAAGATAAAACATTATAACTTAATGAAAGAGATTTTAGTTAACAATATCCCTTATGAGCAACATATCTTAAGAAGTGAGGAATAATTTTATAAGGATTTAAGTGATAAGAAAATATTTCCCTTGAAAAAGGAGATAATTTCAAATAATTCAATCAAAGGGTAGTATGTTCCAAACTTATAAGTTTAATATAATGATCATAACTCAATAAATGAAATTTGAGTCACCAAAAGACCTTACTACATGGGAAACAACTGAATCAACAGAAAATTAGTTATTGTAAAATGATTTGGATAATAAATAACATTAAATACTAAAAATATAATAAAAATATATCCATGGGTATTTAATAAACCATAAAAAAGAAAACATGGTGCACAAAATGTATTATGTCTCATAGAATCAGAATTGAGACAAAAAAACCTCTTATGACTTTCGAAACATAAGAATCAAATCCCCTTGAAAGAGAGGGATTGAAATTTAATTTAAAATACCATGATAAAAATATAATTCATGATATTATATCTCAAATATGCAGTATATACACCACATAAATGAAATTATGTGTGTAAATACAATACTTGTCTCATTAAAGGGAAATTGTGATGAAAACCCTTATTTCCTTTCTTAGGTGACCACACTCTAAACCTGTGTAAAATAAAAATAACTCAATTAATATCCTATATAAGATCATTAATCATAAACATTAACATTTTATAATTATTATTATCTTTTTTATCATTATTACATTAATTAGTTATATCATATTATAACTATAGAGTGTTAATAACATTAACTATTTTGAACATGTTTAATTTTTTTGATATAATTATCCATCATTTTATACCAAGTAAGTTATTGATATATCAATTAATATTATTTTATATATAACTTATATTTAATTAAAATTATCTATTTCATTGCATATGTGTTCTTGTTATGTTATGTGAAAACCAAATTATTAATGGCTTATTTCAGTAATTTTTGTGCCCAAAGAGGATATATTAATAATAAATTATATACCTTATATAAAAATTGAAAGAATAGAAAATGATCCTTATTTTATTATTAACCTATAATAATATTAGTATTTTGTTTCTCATAGTTATCTATGATTGTATTTCATAACATCATTTATGTAGGTGATTAAAACAACCCAATTATAAACATGCTTTAACTTGATGGGTGAGTATGGTTAAGGATGTGATTATTTTGACATAAAATCATTATAAAAAAATAATGATATTTTTTTGAAGTTTTTATTATTTTTAACAAGGTTTTAATAAGTTTTGATTATGAATTTAAATATATAATAAAAATGAAAAAAATGATTCTTCATCACGATAGTAGTCCATGCACACACATGATTGACGTTCCATTTTTATTATACATGGATGGAAATTGTTAAATAATGGTTGGATGATTAATATAAAAAATATAATTATACTAATTACACTTAATTAATCATATAATTATGGTGACAATATATTTGTAAGGGCAATATTAAGAATAAAACATAAGAGGTAGATAATAATTACATCAGGTTTCCCGGAATATTAAAATGGAATAGTTTAAAAGGATTAATTCAAAGGTTAATTGTATCTTTTTAGGGTGTAAGTGGTATGTTTCTCAAGTTGAATATAAGGGAACTTTTGGAAACACATTTACATTTTTCAATAATGTAATGTCCTTTTCAAGTTCCTAATAATTAAAAAGGAAAACTTTATATGATAACCATGCATTGATTGATAAAAATCTAAAATATTCAATTCAAGGCACATTTTTAAATGTTTTAGGACTTTTACACTATGTTATACTCAATTTACCCTTTTACGATGATAAATAATTTTTAACCTCGATAATTACTTTCAAAGGAAAAAACTAAAATTGAACTTATTTATTAATTTATATCTCCAAATAAAAAATTTTAAAATCATGTTATCAAATAAAATTTCTATAATTATAAAAATTTAATTTTAAAATAAATAAAATTCATCATGTGAAACAATTTTTTTAGAAAAGTAACCTTATTAAGATTTTAAATTTATATATATGATAAAATTTTCATGGTTTCTTATTTTAAAGCCATAAATTTATTTATTATAAATTTTAATAAATTTATGAGGATTCAAAGGAATGTAAAAAACCAAACCTCACCTTGGAAATACTATATTTAAATAGAAGACCCAAAATATTTTTTATGTTAAAGTAACACATTACTTTAGTTATAAAAATGTTTTCCATATGTTGTATATGTATAAAGAATACTTAAGAATAGATAATTTCATTTTTTAATATCATATTTTATTAATATAGTGGTTTTTAAATCTTCTAGTTTATAATTATATTGTTATAAAATCATTGAAATTATTGTTAGATTTGAATATAAAAATATACACAAGAGGGGGGTGAATTGTGTCTTTTCAAAATCTTTCATAACTCTACATTTTTATGTTGACTGAGGATTATGAAGATAAGCAGTGTTTGTCTTATATATGAAAGTATGCAAAGCAGATAAAATTGAAATACAGAATATGGCTTTTTATAGTGGTTCATGGAATAAAGATCCCCCAGTCCACTCCATAATTTACTCTCTCTCTCTCTCTATGAGTTTGGTTAACATCACTAGTTGCGTCCTTATATCATAAGACCAATTCACAACTGGGTGCATGAAGTTGAAACCTTTACAAATAAGGCTAAAAATAGAGCCTTCTATTTCTTTAACAGAGAACCGAAAAAAGACAGCTTAGATTAAGAAGCTGATACTCAACCACAATTGAGTACAGGCAGTTGAAACTCTTATTAAAAAGATACTGATTAGAAAAGTTCCGATTGAACATCACTGTTGACATAAAAACTGATTGTAGATTGATCTTCTTCTTAAGAAAATAGCTTCTTCAATAAATATTTGTTACGAAGAGATCCAGATCCAATAGATCTTTTAAATAAAACCAGAAATGAATAGTAGCAGCAGAATTGAAAATACAAGATTCAAAAAATGTATATCTCCACTGTAGCCTCTTTTGTAGAAAACAATGTCTGATCGATTATTGCAGTAGATCTGAAAAAGATCTTCCCAAGAATGTAGTTTCAATCGTAAAATATGTGTCACAATATATGGCTCAATATATATCTCAATATATATATTCTTATTTGAATCATACACATACATATATATAGAAAATACATCGATATAATAAATAAAGAAGAGACCCTGCTTTTCAATTCTATATCTAAGAAAATCTCTTGATAAATCATAAGAATTCAAATTCTTGAGACATCTCAGAGTAGTCTTAACATCCCTAAATAATAGGATATAAAATCTCTACTTAATATGATTATTTTGAGTCAATCATAATGAGCTTCAAATCATTCAAAAACAATCTTTAAATCGGATTGATATTCTAGAAAGACCGTTGCATGAAACTCTACTAAAATTGTAAATTAAAATATTCAGTGATGAAAAGTCAAACGCAAGGTTCCTTCTCAAAACAAAAAAAAATACCAAACATAGGGTTCAACTATGTAGCATTCATTATTTAAATGTAAGGTTTAAAACATAAGGTTAATTACAAAATTAAGTTTTATGATCTATACATTTTCATATTAATTTTTTTTCCAGGTTTCAAGTCTCATGTTGTCAGAAGAGTTAGTAATTTCATTACTTCTATCTTTTTATTTAATAGAAGGGTCGGTTTCATCAATCTTCACATGATCTTATTCTTCAAAAATCCTTGACTTTTTATTAAACACTCAATAGGATTTAGAGGTCGAAAAATATCCTAAAAATATTCCTTCATTATCTTTTGGATCAAACATACCAAGATTATCCTTGGTGTTTAGGATATACATCATACATCCTAAAACTTTAGAGTACATTACTTTTAGATTTATTTTATTCCCAATTTCATAAGGTTTATTTTAAATAATAGGCCAAATTAAAACTCTATTCATTATATAGAAGCCTATGTTTACAGGTTCATCCCATAAGTAGGTAAGAAGACTATATTCATTTAGTATAGTCCTAACCATTTCTTGAATAGTTCAATTTCTTATTTTAACAATTCTGTTTGTTGGAGGTGTTATTAGTATATAAAAAGTATGTTTAATACCCATATTTGAAAAAAAGGAATAGAATTCCTAATTCTCAATTTCTCCCCCATGATCACTTCTTAATGAAATTATATGAAAACCATTTTCATTTTGAACAATTTTACAAAAAATTTCAAAAAACAGTAAAAGATTCACTTTTATGTTTTAGAAAATAGACCCATGATAATATAGAATAACCATCAACTAAAACATATAAAAATAATTTTCCTGACAGAATTTATACATTTTATGGTCCAAATAGATTGATGTGGATAAGTTCTAGAGGTTTTGATATAGCAATTTTGTTAATAGATTTGAAGGAAGATTTGTGTTTCTTGCCAATTTGGCATGCATAACAAAATCTGTCACTATCAAACCTAATACTAGGTAAACCAGAAACTAACTATTTCTTAGATAATTTATATAAATCATAAATATTACAAGGAAAAAGTCTCATATTCCAGATCCATGACACATTTAACTTACAAGTTAAACAAATCACTTTCTATTCACAAAATTAATTTAAATCCAAAGTATAAACATTATTAGTTCTTAGTTCGCTAAACTTAATCAATTCAACTTCAAATACAGAGAATGAATTGCTAGAAAAATCAACATAATTTTCATCATCATATAGTTGATAGATACTTATCAGGTTATGCTTCATCCCTTGTATATATATTACTTTGTTGATTGAGACTGTTTTTTGGATCTCCAATAGTTCCAAGTCCAGTTATCTTTCTTTTGTAATTATCACCATAGGTGACTATACCTTTATATATTTGAGTCAGTGTATTGACGTTTGATGAGTTTCTACTCATATTCATGGAGTATCCACTCTCTATATACCATATATATTTTCTTCTTCAATGACCGATATGCAATAAAGGTAATTTAGACAAATGTTTTATTTGGTACCCATATTCTTTTGGGTCCAAGTGTTAGCTAGAAAAGAACTGGGAATCCATACCTACTTTGTTTTTCCATAACTCGTATCATTTTCATCAGATAAACTATTCGAAATAAAATCCTTTTTAATTCCAATTATTTGAGGATTTCTCAAATAATTTTTTTTATATGTCATTCTATTCCATAAAAATAAAAAGTTACAGTTTCTGTGTTGTGAACAAAATAATTCTTATATACTTTATATTTTTCACCCTTATTTCCTATACCAAATCTTTTCTTTCTAATGAAATTTTTACCAAGAATTTCATTCAGAATATTTTATCCTTTTTTAAATAAGAGGGCAACACTTTTATAAGTTTACACTTCATCATGTAATGCTTAATCTAAGTTTCATAATCAGTACAGTTTGTGGTAGATAAATTATTATTTTTAATTAACTCTTGATTTTGTTTAAGTAAAGAATATATTTCTCCTAAAATATAATTTTGAATATTCTTTAAAGAGTTTTTCTTCTTTAATAGAGAGACATATTTTTCTTCTAGCATTATGCAGTAGGTAATCAATTTATTATTATAATAATTTAAATTAGAATCAGAATTAGATGAATAATACGGTTTCTAACTTATATTCTTCTTCCATTAAGCACATATTTTCTTTTTGATTTTATTCTTCCTTTTTTGAATTATATTTTGATGAGCTTCTATAGTTTTCAGAAACACTCCACGTATCCTTCATTGCTTTTCCTTTATGTTCATAATTAGCATTTTTATGATAAGTTTTTTATCATTCTCTTTTTACATTTTAGCTATAGACAATCAGGTCTTATATGACATAATTTCTTGCATTTATAGCATCTCAATTCTCTTGAGTCTTTCTCATGCCTCTTTAAGGTTTTTCTGAATCCTTGTTTCTTCTTATAAAACTTTTTAAACATTCTTGTTAATTGATTCTGTTTCTTTTCAAAGTCAGTTGTATGTTAATTATTTTCTTCTCTATCTTCTTGATTTATTATTTTTCTTTGATTTTGAGATGTTACCTTTAGTGAAGTATTGTCTTTTTTCACTAAGAATTTATGATCTTCAACTTCATCTTGAATTTCAGATTCATATATCATCAATGTTCCAATTAATTCTCTCATTATTAGATTTTTGACAGGTGATGATTGTCGAATTTCAACTGATATACCATTTTATTTAGCAAGTGGTATTCTCAGTACTTTCAAAGATTTATCTTTTTGTTTGATAGGATCAACTAAAGATATAATATTATCGATACTCTCTATAAGCCTTTAAATAATCTGAGTGATACTCTCTCTATCAATCATTCTAAATGTATGAAATTTTAGTTTTTCTGTTACATAACTCACTTGTCTTACATGGTCTGTTCCTTTATAGGAAACTGTAATGGTTTTTCACATTTCATAAGCAGTATAACATTGTGATACATAGTTGAATTCATCCAGTCTATGACCACATATAATATCATTCATAGATTTTGAATTCATGTCATACTCAGTCTATGTAGTAGTAGTCTATGTTTCAGGATTTTCAGAAATTATATAAGGAGTAATGATCTTTAAGTAGACTTTAAATCCAAAATTCTTCAAATAGATATTAATCCATGATTTCTAGCATCCATAATTTTCAATATTGAAATAAAAAGAATGAACCATTTACATTCTTTCTCTCGGATTAGTCATTTACATCTTTGTATAGACCTTATTATTTTGACTTGTTATAGCTTATTCCAAAATCTCTCCTCCAATACCAATTGATAGGTATAAATATAGAAATAAACAGAATAGGGGGAGGGGATTGTGTCTTTTCAAAATCATTCACAATTCTCCATTTTTATGTCGAATAATGATTATGAAGATTAGTAGTGTTTATCTTCAGTATGAATGTATGAGTATTGGATAGAATAAAAATACAGAACATGACTGTTTATAGTGGTTCGAGGCATAAAGATCCCCTAGTCCACTCTACTATTTACTCTCTCTGTGAGATTGGTGAATTTCAATATTCATGTTCTCATATCATAAGACAAATTCAATACTGAGTGTAAAAATTTGACCCCTTTACAAATAAAGCTAAAAATAGAGCCTTCAGGTTCTTTAATAGAGAACCGAAAAACCACAGATTAAATTGAGAAGTTGATAATCCACCACAAATGACTATGAGTAGTTGAAAATCTCAACAAAAAAGATATTGATTGGAAAGGTTTCTTTTGAACTTCACGGTTGAAACAACAACTGACCGTAGATGGATCTTCTTCTTTAGAAAAGAGTTTCTTTAAGAAAGAGTAGCTATGAAGCTATCTGGTTGCAATAGATCTTTGAAATAAAAAGAGAAATGAATCAAAGTAGTAGACTTACAACAAGTACGAGATTCAAAACATGTATATCTTCATTATATCCTCTTCTGTAGAAAAAAGTGTCGGATCGATTGTTGTCGTATATCTAAAAAAGACCTTCACAGGAATGCAGTTTCAATCGTAACATTTGTGTCGCAATATATGGATCAATACATATATCAATATATATATTCCTCTTTGAATCACACACACACACATATATATATATATAGAAAATACACTGATAGAATAAATAAAGCATAGAGCCTTCTTTTCAATTCTAGATCCAATAAAATCACCTGGTAAATCCTAAGAATTCAAATTCCCAAGACAGATCAGAGTAGTCATAACATACCTTAAGAATAAGAGAAAATTTCTATACTTAATATTATTATTTTGAATCAATCACAATGATCTTTGAATCATTCGAATACAGGCATTAAATCATCCTGATATTCCACAAAGACCATTGCATGAAACTCCGATAAAATCATAAATTCAAATCTCATGTGATGAAAAGTCAAACATAAGGTTCCTTCTCAAAACAACAAAATACCAAACATAAGGTTCAACTATGTATCATTCATTCTTTGAATATAAGGTTAAAAATGTATGGTTAATCACAAAATTATGGTTAATGATCCATACGTTTCTTCTCAAATGTAAAGTTTCATACATACATAGGGTTATTTATCCATATGTTTTATCTTTTTCAAACATAAGGTTTCATCCAAACGTAAGTTTTGATCCTTACTTTACGTTCTTCAACATATGGTATGAATAGTGTTTCCATACATGCTTAAGATCATTTTGAACAGTTTGACGAATATTCCATACAAACAATAAGCTTGAATATAATTCCAAAAATAAGGATTAGAATTAATATTAATTTACTGAAATGAACTTAAAGTAATATCATTAGTAATTTTTTTATGATAATAAAAATAAATAAGATTTATAGAGTAATTTTGAGACAATATATTCCAACCAATTATTATTTTCATAAATGCCATAATTTTCAACTAAAAAAACATTTTTTAGAAAATGATAAAAACATAATTTATAAATTTTGACACAATGAATTCAAAAATGAGGATTATGTTATCTAATTAAAATTCTAAAATTTATTAAATTTTATTTTAATGGGAAATGTAAAATATAAAGAAAACTACTTTTTTTAAAAACACCCATTTTGCAACATTAATTCTTATTAAATATTTGTCTTATAAAGGTAATGATTTTTAATTGATTACCATATTAGGTTAATTTATAATGTTATTATAATATGTTTTGGATCATTTACATTGAGTGTTGTGAGAAAGACAAGTTTACGAACACATTAACTTATTTAAAGGTAATTAGAACTTCAAGGGGCTACATCCTCTCATAATTTAAAGTTAATGAGCCCCAATCCATATCCCCTTTCTCAAGGATTCTCAGTTTAAGAAAAAATAAAAAAATGAAACAAATTTTTCTTCTTATTTTTTCATTTTTATATTATTTATTTCCTTCTTCATTTCAATTTTTAATGGAAATACACTTGTAGAAAATCCCACACACATCACACTACCCTTATTTGAACTCCTCATGATAATATTTCTAATAGTTATCAAAAGATCAATGGTTGAGTGGGGTTATCATTAATATGTCAATTATAGAAACCATTATTATTATTTCCTCTTCAAAAAATATCATAGTAATCAGAAAATTATATTGTAAAGCATATTTTAATTAAATTCCCACTTTCAAATGTCAAACTCACACCATTCCCTATATAGAATTATCATATGGAAGTTTCATGTATCACCGATATCCCTCATTAAGCTCAATAGAAAAATCATAAAATCAAAATAATATAATTCGGATAGGAAGGAAAATTCATATTTTAATTTAGATTTCTAAAAATATAATTAATGGCTATTATGGGACTAAAATAGGGTCATACATATGTTAGGTACATAGGTAAATAATCAAAATAAATAGCCATATTCCTATAAATATGGTTCAAATAATCTCTATGATTTAATGAGAATAATGAAAAGGTTATTGTAGTTCTGCATGTACTGATTTCACTCAAGAAAGAGGGTGTCAAAAATAATACAAAAATTCTCTTAGATTACCTCTCAAGAATATAATTTCATCATGTCAGACAATAACTAAATACATGAATGCTATGCAATAATTTAATAAATAATAAAATATACAATTAAAATTAGAGGAAAAATTAAATTCAAAAGTCATTTTATTGTTCAATCTAAAATTAAATAAGAAAATAATTTCTAATGAATTTGAACTAATACTTTTACATTTATTTCCATGGAAGTTCTGAATTTATCAAGTCATAAAAAAGTATCTAATGGTAAATGTCTCCTAAACCAATGATTTAAAGACAAAAGTAATTCTATTTCAAGAATATATTCCCCTAGATCATAGTAAACACTATCCTAATATTTGAAATCATTTTGAGAAAGTTGAAATATAAAGTTCAATTAATTTGAAAAATCAAAGCCACACCTAATAAAATAGAATTAGAAAACACCCATAATGAAAACAATTTTAATCATTGAAGCTTGGTCAATGTACATCTACAATTTATGTGAACCATAAAAGTGTGTAGTGGTTCATAAAATTAATAATTTTCACTTAAATTATTTATTCCTTAGAATATAAGCAAAAGTACTCATAAATTAGTTCCAAAAACAAGAATTCTCTTGTATTTTTATAGGATTTTAGTAAATATATACAATAGAATTATAATAATTAAAAATAACAAATATATGTTAATAAAAAATGTGCGGTACAAATAATTATTGTTTGGAGGAAAAATAAGTTAGATGGGTGGAAATACTCATACCCTTTTCCTATATCGCTTATCTTCTTACTAGTAGCTACATTCTAAGTATGATGTCGATTTTTCATAGTTGCATAAACTTCCTCAGTTGTACCCAAGGAACCATCTATTTTATTTGAGGATAGAAATGTGATCTATGGAGAGAGAAAGGTCAAATATATACCCAATACATTATATGAATCACTGATCAAAATAGAGGATATCCGATGAGCATCTAGATTAATAAAGTAATCTCCTCCACAATTGAAGTGGAAATTCTCTTTCTATTTTAGTTAGAATTCAAATAAGTTCGGGTGTTTGGGATATTTGGAAGCTTCCCTTAGAAGGTAATGGATAAAATTGGTCATGAGTGGTGATAGGGGATATCTCAGAATGAAACAAACTGGTTGACTATAGTATGGGAGAGGCGTATGGAATCTAAGCATCCAAGTAAAATGGTGGTTCATAAAATTGAAGCTATATAGGTTGAAAGGGAAAATGTTAAAACTTAATAATAAGGTAGAGTGAAGCTCCAAAATAGTAATTCCACTTCTCTTATGTAGTGGATAGTAGAGTTGGTTGATCAGGTTTTTTGGATTCCTTCCTCACTGATAGCATAATAGATGTATTACATTTAGTCCTAGCTTAATATTGGCCCTCCTTGGAATTGGCCTCATCTAAATAATAAGCATACACATTCACCCACTCATACCTTTTACCCTTATTCTTAAAGATCTCTCATATTGTAGAGAAAATGTAAATTGATATTTACCATGATCCTTACGGAGAACAAATGTTTATCCAAATAACTGATAAAGTGTCACCCATTAATGTTTCCTTGGACTTATTCACTTTCCCCTAGTGTAAAGGCTATATTGGAATGCCCTCTAACTAGATCACATCCTCTTGTGTCTCTCCTCTCTCTAGTAAATCATTTCAAATTGCTATATGTACCATTCTTTGAAAGGTATTCCTCATTTTGTTACTCTTGGCCATCATAGAGTCTTGTTTTTTATGTGGATCGATAGTGATCATGCTCCATATCTAATGAGTCATGATTTTTATTTAGTTCTTGAATGAGCTCCTAGTATTATAGGGTCTGAAAAAAATCAAGGCTTTTGATGACCGAATAAACTCCAAATTATTCTATATATAAACTCCACTGATGCCAGCCTATCAAGTAGTTAAACATCTTTAATTTCATACAAATGGAGTATAAAAAATGTAACATGATATCCCTATAATCCTCTTCTCATACCTATAAAATTTGTTCTAGATATATACCACCACTACTAAAATTCAAGGTACTTGTGACAGGTTATTTGCGACGGGATCCCGTCGCAAATAGGCTTTAGGGATGAGGCCCCGTCGCAAATAGCCCGTTGCAGAAAACACCGTTGAAAAAAATATTATTTGCGATGGGCCCGTCGCAAATAATATTTTTTGCGATGGGAAACTTCACCATTGTAAATAAGTCTCTGATTATATACATTATATATATATATAAGCTCTTTTGCGATTGGACCATCTCAAATACTTTTTTGCGACGATCCTGTTAGCCTGTCGCAAATGTTTTTTGAAAATATTTTTAAAACTATTTGCGACGGGCCGATTGAAAATAGTATTTACGACGGGCCCGTAATCCCATCGAAAATACATTTTTAAGAAAAAAATTTTAGACTATTTGTGGGGGGATCCCATCGCAACAGATCTCGTCGCAAATAATAAATAAATTAAAAAAAAACAAATTTAATACAATTATAATTATTCAAAAATTAATTTTAATATTATTGCAATAAAAAAAATTAAAAAAATTAAAATTCTCAATATTGACAAAAAAATATAAAAAAATCATAAAATATTATTATGATTATTGAAAAATTAATTTTAATATTATTAAAATAATAAAAAAAAATTAAAAAAAAATTAAAATTCTCAATATTCATAAAAAAATATAAAAAAAATCATAAAATATTATTATTATTATTATTGTTATTATTAGTAAAATAATCAAATATTAAAAATTTTAATACTAAGAAAATAAATTTAATAAAATTATTATTAATGAAACAATAATATTAATATTATTAAAATAATAATAAAAATAAAAAATATTAAAATTTTCAATATTCACAAAAATAAATCATAAAATATTAAAAATTAAATTATATAATAATCACACCGATATAAAAGATTGAAACTGTAAATAGTTCATATTACAACAAATTCAAATTCAAATGTTTTTGACATAAAAAAAATCACTAGGGGGGGAGGGGGTCGTCATCTGGAGGAGGTGGAGAAGTTGAAGGAGCTACCAGAGGAAACATCATCCCTAAGCTATGAGTAAGACAACACATGTACTCCATCTACTCGTGATGCTGCTGCTGCCATCGATGCATCTCCTACTCGTGCTGCTGCTGCTACCATCGACGCATCTCTTCCTCATGATGTTGTTGTTGCAGCTGCTACTACTGACGTATCTCTTCTTGCTGCTTCTGCAAACTCTCTATAAGGTCATTCTGAGCTTGGAACAGTTCCTAATTCCATGATCTAGAAGATGATGCCTCTCCATGAGCTCCTCTCGAGTTGGACGCCAACATCGCACCAGTACCATAATAAGTACCAGGAGTCACATGAGATCTGATACCAACTACTAGTCCCTTCTGAAGGCCATACTGAGTCACCTGCATCTATGACGCCTTGTCAAAATGGTTGCACTGGTCTGATCAGTCGTCTCATCCTGACCCTCATCCTATGTCTGAGAATTCGCAGCCTCATATGACTCCTTAAATTCGAATTTGAAATTAAAATTGTGAAAATATTATATGAAGCTAATTTTCAAACTGAAAAAATAAGACTAACCACAATATGATGTTGGCGATCACCTCCAATCTCTTCGGTGGCTAGATCACTATATATCCTCTGATAAACATCGTAATATATAATATCGGGATGCTTAATTGGCTATATGAATGTAAAAGAAACTGTTTATATTTGAAGTTATATAAATTATTTTGAAAAGTACTTACCAAATGCTCTATATGCGTACTGAATGTACAACTACCAGCTCGATGCGTCACCTCCTGTCTCCACCTATTCTGCCGACCCAATGAAGACCTCCTCTAAAATCCACCACCCAATCAGTGTGCACATAATCCATCCCAAACCTGAGATGAAATGTACTCTGGTCGGTGGGCTCTTCACGACTCATCAAATACTGTCGCTCATGCTTTCTTAATGGTCGTCTTTCTCAAATTGTGCAAAAACTACCACAAACGCTCATGTATAGCCACCTCCCATACTGCATGGATATCTTCATGCATGCTATCATCGATGGGATACCATAAAACCGACAAATAATTTATAATATCAAGTTATTGATAAAATAAATTTCGAAATAAATATTATTTATTTACGTACCAGCCAATGATTATACATGTCAAGCTGCACATCAACAGCAATCTATTCCTATGTGGTCCATGGTTGAGAAAAATAATTTCAGAAGATAACGCTCCCCTGTCCAACAGCTACACGCACAAAACTGTGAAAAAAAAATAATCAAAAAATTATTATATATATAAATAAATAAATTAAATCTAACTAAAATATACAAGTTACCATACCTCCATGTGTGTGGATCAAATCTATGACGTGGACGTCGCTCAGGGATATGGTCAGGAATCATCAATCACACAAGACCATGCCCCCTCTACGTACCATCTGAAGCACCAGTAGGCTGAGGGTCAGATGATCCCACATCCCCCTTATCCAAAGGTAGCTCAGCCTCCTCTAACTCGTGCAATAGATCAGAGTCCATCTGAAACACAAAATGATTTTTGTTAGCAAATAATTGAAAATAACTATTATATATATATTAGTTATGATCATAACCAGCATTTAACTATTCCAATGTTCACCTTCATCATCTTCTTCACATCTATCGATTTCAATGTCTTAATATCCCTCCTCGACATCGTCAATATCCATATGAGTTTCACTTTGATCATCCCTTGTCATTTCAATTTCATTTGTAACATCATTAACATCTTCGTCACCATGGACCCTTAATTGTGTGGTATCCTCATCGATATTCACATTTCATTGTGAAAAAGATGGATTTTGTGTAGTATCTTGATAATTTTAAATTTCAACAACTTCAGCAGAACCACATTCAGTTTGAGTAAATTGATTTTCCTGAGATTTAATTTTTATTAGCTCCACCAATCACCCAGGTCTCTTGAAGTAGCACAATACTTTGCATAATAAATTTTATGTTCCTGTTGAGCCAGTAAAAATGGTTCATTTACTGTAAGAAGACTTTTATATTTAATATCGATGATTCCATGAGTCGGATGAACATGAAAGCCTCTGTTAGTATGTAACCATCGACATTTAAATATCATTATGTAATTTTTTCCAAGATAACATAGCTCAATAATTTCATCCAGAATGCTGTAAAAGTCAACATTAGTTTCTCTATGATACAATCCTCTCAAACAAACTCCCCTGTTCATTTTTTTATTCCCCATATGAATGTGTATGGAATCGAAAACTATTCACCACATATTCATTATAATATTTAACCATTTTGGATGGTGGTCTACTGAATATACACAGTCACTTATCAATTTTATCAGCATGCTGAGACACCTATTTTTTTTTAAAACAATTATCAACATAATAAATAGTAAACTTAATTGATATTAAACCATCGATAATTTATGTTACCAGCTTTTGAAACCATTGATAATTTTTTTGTCTGATTTATTCAAGAGCAACTGCTGTAATTTGTGGAACTTGTTGCTTGATATAATTATCATATAACCTACAAAAAAAATAAGTTTACATACTATAACAGAAATTATAGAATAAGTGATAGAAGCACTCACAGTACAAATCTTTTCATTTCTTTACAGTTGAGAAGAACATATGTATGAGCTTTGTGATGTTCATCGTCTGAAAGCCATCATTCTTGATCTCCAAAAAATCCAATATTTGGCTGATTAAAAACCGATAAATTATTATCCATTTCATAATTAACATTTCTCTTGTTCCATCCCATGTGGTTTTTTTTGAGGGATATTCATATTCAAAGTAGTGAGAGTAGAAAAAAGGAATTTCCTATTGCAAAAAAGCTTCAGTAATTGAGCCTTCAATTGATGCTTTGTTACATAATTTTTTCTTCAATTTCTGTATGCATCTCTCAAATGGGTTCATCCATCAAAACTGTACTGGACCTTCAAATTTAGCTTCATGTGGAATATGTAATATCAGATGTTCCATTGAGTCAAAGAAAGTAGGTGGAAAGATTTTTTCCAATTTACATATAATTACAGCAACATCTTCTTTTAATTTTCTTAGCGCATCATAGTCAATTGTCACTGCAAAAATGTCTCGAAGAAAATATGATATGTCTATTATCGAATCCCAAATCATAGAATTCAAAAAACCATTGAATCCAATAGGAATAATTCATTCCATTATAACTTGAAAATCATGAATTTTTAATTCGGTAACATGACCATTCTTAACACATCTTCCCAAATTGGAAGCATAGCCATCTGGAAGTCTCAAATATACAATCCACTGAAAAAATAATAAATGAATCTCTTTGGATAGTGTATAAGCTGCTTTTGGATTCATTAAGCTCTATGATATGAAATTTTTAATTAGTTCAAGTTCTGGTCGCCTGTAAATTTGGGAAAGATCTAATCGTGCTTTTATAGTATCTTTGGTCTTACCTGGTGTATCCAAAACTATATGAAAAAAATTATCAAAACTATTATTCTCAATATGCATGACATCCAACATGTGGTGGACCAAAAAATCAGACCAATATGGGAGATCCCAAAAAATGATTTGTTATATCCAATTATGTTCATTCCCAAATCCATGAATTTTTTGTTGGTTTACTGTTGGCCCAAATGTGATGGGAGGTAATGGAAATACAACTAATTTTAACTCTGTACCTAAGATCATTTTTAGAGGTTCATCTCTTTCAATTGTGCTTTTTCTAAAATGAGATTTGTTCCTTCGAAAAGGATGATCAGTTGGAAGAAATCTTCTAGGACAGTCAAAATAGCAAGGTTTGTTTCCTTTGACGAGCATAAAAGCTTTGTTGTCTTTCATACAGTAAGTAAATGATTTCAGACCATGTGTACTCTAGCCAGATAACATGCCATATACCAGAAAGTCAATAATCGTCCACATCAATGCAGATTTTAATGTAAATTTTTTTTTCACAGCAACATCATATGTACTAACACCATTACTCTACAATGAATTTAACTCATCAATAAATGGTTTCAAATACACATCAATATTATTTTTCGGATGTTCTGGGATTAATAAGGTTAAAAAGGTATAGGACTCCTTCATCAACATCCATGGAGGTAGATTTTACGAAGTTATAAAGACATCCCAACATGAATACTGAGTACCATAAGAACCAAACAGATATAAACCTTTAGTAGAAAGACCCAATCACATGTTTCGAGCTTCTAAATCAAAAGACGGATACGGACGATCAAAATGTTTCCATGAATCAACATCATATGGATGATTCAAGCTTTTACAGGTTGAAATATTGGTTTTGTGCCATGAAATCACTGACACTGTGTTATGAGACATAAATAAACATTGCATCCTAGGCGTAAGGGGGAAATATCTCAACTATTTTACAGGAATCAATCTAGACTTCCCTGGTTGCGCTTCTTTATACCTCGATTTTCCACATGTTGGACAACTATCCAACCACTCATTTTCACCAAAATATATGTTTCAATCATTTTCACATGCATGAATCATCCGATAAATAAGGCCTATATTACGAACCAACCACTTTCTCTCATTGTAATTTGCAGGAAACACATTTCCTTCAGGTAACTGTGTTTTAACCAAAGAAAATATCTGATCAAAATAGTTGTTTGACATTGCATTATCTGATTTAATAGCCATAAATTTTGTAACCACTTCTAATTTTCTTTTCTTGCAACCAGGATAAAATTCATCCTCAGCAGAACTCAACAAATCATAAAATTTGGATGGTTCCAACTCATGATTTAAATCAATATCATCATGAGTTTTAGTTTGTTAAAAATATGGACCTACAACATCATGTACTAAATTTTGGAACTGTGATGGATCCAGAATCAAGTTATCAGTATCATCTCTAAAACTGCGTTTACCATGTTGATACCAAAAAACATAATCTGGTTGAAAACCAAACCGCAAGAGATGTCCCCCAACCTTATCAAATGTGTCAAATATTCTCAGAGCACATTTTTTACAAGGACACTTAATTGTGCCTTATGAAACATATTCTGGTTTTGATGATGAAAATTCTATGAATGCTTCAACACCCTCAATATATAACGGATTTAAACTAGAACCATTTTTATTTATGCACTGATTTATCCAAGCGTGATCTTCTAATAATGAATGATGTCGACTTCCTTGTTCCATATTTTTCTACAAAATATAAAATCATCATTGTTTTATAATAATATGAAATTACAAAAATACTAATTGAAAAAAGAAGATAAATAATTACTACCACTTCTTAATAATTACCATTAATTAAAGGTGACAGAATTTTCAGTGGACTGACGACTAGTCTTTTGTCTAACGGCTCATTTACTTGCATCTTTGTCACACTGAAATCACAATGAAGAATCTGGTCGGAGGTAGGAATATTCATTCTCATATACCAGAATGAATATGCATACCTCTGACCAGATTCTTCATTGTGATTTCTGTGTGAGAATGATGCGAGTAAATGAGCCCTCAGACAAAAGAGCCCCAATTTCTTCGATGAATCGTCTTCTTCCAACTGTCACCACCTGAAAACATTATAAAAAATACGATCCTATGAATGCATATCCAATCTCATGTATACGATATTGAATATGCCTATGTAGCAACACATTTTTTATATTGTTTTGATTCGGTGAGAGTTGAATGGAGAAAATTCATCGAGAAAAAGGAGTGTCGTCAATCAATTGGAAATTGTGCCAGGTTCGTGGAATTTATTAAAATTTCTTTCTAGCTGTTCCTAACTAATTATTACTAATTATTACAATTTATTAGTAATTATTACTAATTTAGTAATACTTATCAATACTTAGAAAAATAAAAATTGTTTCAATAATGAACGGAAATTTGGTAATCATCGTTGTGAAGATGATTACAAATTTTCCCTTCATTATCTAAGCAGTTTTTGTTTACTAATTATAATTATATCTAAGTATTACTAATAAAAACAATTATATTATCAATATTTATGAAAAAGTATATTAATATTATTAAAATAATAAATTTTTTATAAAATATTAAAATTATCAATATTCTTAATAGGATTTTCTCTATTCTTAACATGTTCAAATCTCAAAGGGTCGCAAATTGTCAGGTCATGTGCAATAAAAAGTTTGGGTTAGCCATGTTCAGTGTAAACTCTATAACTTTCCTTCCACGGTTGATCACCTCGCAAGTGGTGTTGCAATAGGATGACCAAAGTAATGTCTTTATCGTCTCTAAGAATTTTATCACTCCCTTTACATAGATCATTCTTCCTTAAAAATTTGAGGGTACATTAGTATCTTTCCCTTAAATTTTAAAGGAACAATGGTCTATGTAAAGGGTCATGTGAGATAATTCTTATAGATGAGAAGGGCATGACTTGGGTTGTCCTATTGCAATGCTACTTGCAAGGTGATCAACAAAGCAAGGACAATTATATCTAATTATATATAATTATTACTAATTATGATGAATAATTACTAATTATTAATAATGATGACTAATTATGACTAATTACGACCAATTACGACTAATTATGACTAATTATGACAAATTATGACAAATTATTTCTAAATATTTCTAAATATTACTAATTATTACTAATTGTTACCAATTATTACTAATTATTACTAATTATTACTAATTATATCTAATTATATCTAATTATATCTAATTATTACTAATTATATTTAATTATATCTAATTATTACTAATTATAACTAATTATTACTAATTTTTACTAATTATATCTAATTATTACTAATTATTTATAATTATTACTAATTATTTCTAATTATTTCCATTTATTTCTAATTATTGCTAATTATTTCTAATTGTTGCTAATTACTCTTGATTATTGCTAATTATTAGTATTTATTAGTAATTATTAGTAATTATTAGTATTTATTACTAATTATTACAATTTATTACTAATTATTACAATTTATTACTAATTACTTTTAATTATTGCTATGTATTGCTAATTATTGCTAATTATTGCTAATTATTACTAACTTTTGCTAATTATTCCTAATTATTGCTAATTATTACTAATTATTAGTAAGTATTACTAATTATAAATATTTATTCATAATTATTCATAATTATTCCTAATTATTACTAATTATTCCTATCTATTAATATTTATTTCAATTTATTACTAATTATTTCTATTTATTTCTAATTATTGCTCTTTATTTCTATTTATTTCTAATTATTTCTAATTATTCCTAATTAATTCTAATTATTGATATTTATTGCTATTTATGGGTAATTATTTAAAATTATTCCTAATTATTTCAAATTATTGCTAATTATTAGTATTTATTAGTAATTATTAGTATTTATTAGTATTTATTACTAATTATCACAATTTATTACTAATTATTACAATTTATTACTAATTATTACAATTTGTTACTAATTATTACAATTAATTACTAATTATTTTTTAATTATTGCTAATTATTCCTAATTATTAATATTTATTACTAATTATTAGTATTTGTTAGTAATTATTAGTAATTATTAATATTTATTACAGATTATTAGTATTTATTTCTAATTATTACCATTTATTACTCATTATTACAATTTATTACTAATTATTATTAATTATTTCTATTTATTGCTATTTATTACTAATTATTGCTAATTATTACTATTTATTGCTAATTATTTCTATTTATTTCTATTTATTGCTAATTATTTCTAATTATTCCAAATTATTGCTAATTATTGTTATTTATTTCTATTTATTGCTAATTATTTCTAATTATTTCTAATTATTGCTAATTATTGCTAATTATTAGTATTTATTAATAATTATTAGTAATTATTAGTATTTATTACTAATTATTACAATTCATTACTAATTACTACAATTTATTTTTAACTATTACAATTTATTACTAATTATTATTAATTATTCCTAATTATTATCAATTACTCCTAATTATTACTAATTATTCCTATTTATTACTAATTATTCATATTTTTTACTAATTATTTCTATTTATTACTAATTATTGCTATTTATTTCTAATTATTGCTAATTATTCTAATTATTTCTAATTACTGCTAATTACTGCTAATTATTGATAATTATTTCTAATTATTCTTAATTATTGCTAATTATTGCTATTTATTTCTAATTATTGCGAATTATTCCTAATTTTTAGTATTTATTGGTAATTATTAGTAATTATTAGTATTTATTACTAATTATTAGTATTTATTATTAGTTATTACAATTAATTACTAATTATTACAATTTATTACTAATTATTACAATTTATTACTAATTATTATTAATTATTTCTATTTATAGCTAATTATTCGTAATTATTGCAAATTATTACAAATTATTGCTAATTATTCCTAATTATTGCTAATTATTCTTAATTATTACTAATTATTACTAATTATTAATATTTATTCCTAATTATTTTTAATTATTACTAATTATTCCTAATTATTACTATTTATTCCTATTTATTACTATTTATTGACATTTATTACCCATTATTATTAATTACTACAAATTAATTATATACATTTCTAATTATCATTTATAATTAATAATTACTACTAATTATTAAAAATTAATACTAAAAATTTCAATTTATTAGTACATATAAATACTAATGACAAAACAATTTAAATTTAATTTAATTATAACTAATTAACAAGAAAAAAAATGAACATAAAAAATGAAATAAATAATAAATTATAAAAACATAAATTCCTTTAAGACTAATTTTCTATTGATGCAGACGGCTTCACACATTCTTCGTGAACAAAAACCTTAAATTAGAAAAATTCTCTCTCTAAAATCCTAGTTTAGAGAAAAAAAGGATCTAAAATTTGAGAGGAACGAGAGGAAGAACAGATGTGGGTATATATAGGTTAGAGTTTTTGCGATGGGTATCCCTTCGCAAATAGTGTCTTTTGCGACGAGACCCGTCGGAAATACGTACGCCCAGATTAATTATTGTCGGCAGTTAAAAAGGTATTTGTGACGGGTCCCGTCGCAAATAGTCCCTGCCGACACACCTTTTGCGACGAGAAGACATCTCGTCGCAAAAGGCTATAAACCGCCACCGGTTATTTACGACGGGCCCCGTCGCAAATACTTTTTAACCGCCGACAGTAATTAATGCAGGCGTAGGTATTTGCACCGGGTCCCTTCACAAATAGTCCATGGCGGAATACCTTTTGCGACGGGATGACATCTCATCCCAAAAAACAATTAACCGCCACTGGTTATTTGCGACGGTGGGATCCCACAGTCGCAAATAACCTTCACGCGGGTTGCCATGCTATCCACGCCAAACTATTTGCGACGGGAGACGAAATCCCGTTGCAAATAGTTGGTTATTTGTGACGGGTCGTTACTGCAAAAAGCTATTTTTCCCGTAGTGCATGAAAAGTATTCATGAATTCCTTCACCATATTTATTTTTTGAATGATGTATATATCTAATGTTTTATTGGTTTACATTGACTTCATCTATAACTTTCCAAACTGCTCTTAGTGTTTTAGCTCAATTAAGTGCAAGTATCTATGTGTATGATACAAAGTGGCATCATATCATTTAAAATAATTTGAATTGTTGGATAAGATAGTATGAGAATAAGATAATAAGGATTAAGTAAGAAAAGTATTATGGGAAGGTTCTCATATTCACTGCTTCTTCAAGGTTCTTATAGGCTCCTTCACCTTTAATAGGGATTATGGGAACTTGGACATAGATTTAGTAGAGACAAACATAGTGTAGACCATGGGTAAAAAAACTAAAGGATATAGAAGGTGTGAATGACTGAATTTTAAAGGCTTGAAAGGATGGAATGGAAATGAGGTATCAGTTCAAGTTTGTGAGAGGTAATGGTTATAAATTATTAAATAGTTGGAATTATTGGAAGGTGAAAGGAATGATGAATCATTGAAGAGAGGCTAGACAAGGGTTAACCTATTCTTGGAATCTCTTTGAAACCAAGGGTCACATTGAGAAGAGCTGTTCATGGGAGATCTGATCAAGGGGGAGATAAAGGGTCATGATATGTTTTCTAGGTTAGAAAGAGAATATTTTTATTTCTTAAATTCATTGTGATGTGATTTATTACATCATGACATGACCAGTTAGTCAAAAATACCAAAATATTTCTGTTAACAGCTTCAAGAATGGTCACGCCATGGATAAATGAATCAAATCACAACTATATTGGATCTTCATAACGTAAAAAAAAATAATGTGATTTGGACTTCTTTCACACTATGTAGGATAATTTTCCAGTAGTTTTAACCACATTTTCCCACTATAGTGTACTTATTTTTTCCATGATATGAATTAAACTAACTGTGTAAAGCTTATGGAATAATGAATCTAGTCATGCTATTGAGAACTTATCTTATCCTAATTTCTCTCTAGCCTTGACACAATTCCCTTGAGACTCTATTAGGGAAGAAGAGGATATTAAATGGAGTCTCTACCCTAGAAAATTCCCTAATCATAATCTAAATGAATTCAAAAATATAACAAGAAAACATAAATTGGTTTCCTCCTAGTCAGCACTTCATTTAACATCAAGAGATAAACACACATTCTATTTCCTTAATAAAACTTTAGATAGAGCCACAAACATCTTGTAAATTATCCACATACAACTTCAACCTTTGTTCATTAACCTTGAATTTAGGATCATGTTCCCATTATATCTCAATGACTTTATATGAGAAATGTTTTACCACTATGAAAGGTCCTAGCCACCATGATTTTAGTTTCCTTGAAAAAAATTAATCATATATTAAATAAAAGTACCTTGTCTATAAGTACAAATTTCCCTTGATTAAATCACTATTCATTCAATTACTTAGTCTTATTGTAGTAAATCCTTTCATTCACATATGTGTCTCTCCTATATTCTTACAACTCATCCAGACAACAAAGTCTCCTTTACTTAGCTTATTTCATTTCTATGTTTATCATTCTCACCACCCAAAATGAATGCTACTCAAGATCTAGTAGTAAATGGAATGGATTCCTATATATGATCCTGAGTGGGGTTATACCTTTCGTTGTTCTAAATTCTATTCTATATGATCACAACACATCATTTATCTTTTTATTCCAATCTTTCTAGCTTGATAACAAATTCCTTTCCATAATTATTTTGATCTCTTAGGTGCATATATCCACTTTCCCATTCATTTGTGGGTTAGAAGGGGTGTTGGTACTTTATCGAACTCTATATTTGTCTAGTGATTCTCACAACAACCTGTTATGAAAATATATGACTTGATTTCTAATGAGACATCTAAGGATACCAAATAGATATTTTTTTGTTATTTTTCAAAAATTTAATCACTACACTATCTATGTTTTGAGAATTATATTTGACTTTCACCCATTTTTAAATATAGTTCACACATATAAGAATGTATGGGTTGACAAAAGAATTCTAGAAGAGGCCCGTGAAACCAACTCCCACACCTCAAATACCTCTAATTCTAGTATAGGGTTCTGTAGAATTTTATTTCTTTTTCCAATATTACTTATCTTTTGGTATAAATCATATATTTTCACAACCTTTTTGGCATCTTTGTGCAGATTGGTCCAAATGAATTCACTTTTTTATATTTTTGACACTATTCTATTTGGTCCATGGTGTCCTCTGGTTATTGAGGAATAATATAATTATAAAATTATTATTTTTATATATAATTTGGGTACACATTTCCACATGATTCCATCTTCACAGTGGTTGAACATAATTGGATCACCCTATAAATAGTTTTCTGAATTAGCTAAAAACAAATTTTTGATATGAAATTTGTGGATAAATTTTCTTATTACCCAAACAAATTCATATTTCAATAAACCATGAACAATATTTTCTATCAAAATAGAAAATATTTTCATATAGGAACTCATTATTCATATACATCTCTTACAGTTCTTTTATATGGAGTAACGTAAGCCATGAAAAGGGAACATCCAACACATTCTTCCGACCCTTTTTATTTTTTTTATTATGATTTAAAATACTTTTAATAATAGGATCCTCAAAATTATACTAGGATTTATATTCTTCTTTTTTAGTAAGTACCTTAAAACAACATTATCGCTATAGACAATCACCTTATAGAGGATTATACAGGATAAAAAATTATCAAATGAAAAGGACACTATAAAAAGTTCCTTATTTATATTGGTTTAGTTGATATGGGCATTACTAAGTGTAAATATTTCATGGTTAATGTTATGAAATTTATGCTCAACATGTTATCTCAGTGAAGTTTCTAACAACATACATTAGTTTGAAATCGTTTTCCTTTTTTATAGATAACATAGTAGGAGTGGACACTAGATCCTTTTTTAAAATAGTGAATATATCCATAAATTACTCATCAAATTCAAAAGGAAATTTATTATCCAAAATATGAGTGAGTGGTCAATAAATCTTGGAAAAATATTTTAAATATAATATGTATAAAACCATGTGTCTATGAAATATTTGAATACCCTTGACTTTTGTCATCTCGAGTAACACCTATATTATGAAAATATCTATAAGATTCTATTCAATCCCTGATTTTGTTATTTTTTTCTGAATTATAATAGCCTATTGTAACATGAATTTTTACTTCTCTTAGTTTGAAATCAATCACTTCAATTCACATTTCTTGAGCACTAAATCTAAATTACTTAATCACACTTCAAAGGATCTCCGATAAAATAGAAATTCATCCACGAATATTTTTACAAAGTATTCCACCATATCATGAAACATTTGTTTCATGAACCTATGAAATTTCATTGGTTCATTGCACATTCATAATGACTTATAAAAATAGTAGAAAGTGAAATTTGGTTAGGTAAAAGTAGTCTTTCACTCATTTTTCAGGCCCACTAGTATTTGATTGTAACCATAGTATCCATATAAAAAGCAATATTACTCATTCCTGACCATAATTTGAAATATATGATCCATGAATAGAAATGTAAAGTGATCCTTTTAGGTGGATATATTGAACTTCGTATAGTCCACTTAAACTCACCATCCTATAATATTCCTCGTTTTAATAACCTCATTATCTTCATTTCTTACTACAAGTAGGCTCTAATTCTTAAGAACATCATGAATTGGGTTAAACCATTCGCTATATAGTATAAAAAAATAATCCTTAAATACAATTATATGAGAAATTTTTTTTAACTATCTCTTTAATTAGTAGTGCGCGTCTCATTTTTGGTTTACGTTTTGGTATTATCTATTCTTCTAACAACACCTTGTGGGTTTAAACAGTTGGTCTAATAAACTTAGTATGAATAATCCCCAAATAATGTTTCATTCTTCTCTTATTTAAAACTATTAAAATCATTTATTATTACCCTTTAATACATTGTGAGTTAATTATTACAAGTAAGGTGTCCTTATCTCCCAAAATGAGCACCTTGTAGTAAAAGGCAATGACATAAACTCAAGAATCAATGGTTTGATAATTGAATGGATGAGCTCTAGATAAGATTTCTTTGATAGTTGTTTAAACCAATATAAGGTTTAAACACTAGATCCATCTTCTTTACTATATTATTCCACTTTATATTCCACTCTCTCATCAATTATATAAAAGAAGATCTTCTCTTATTATTTTTATAGGATCATGTTGGACAATTGTTTTTCAGAGGAAAAAATAGCAAGAAATTACTCCACATCCTATCTATACTTCAAAGATTTTACAATACTAAAGATAACTTCCACCTATATTACACTAAAGAATAGTCTTATTTGATTCAAATCGATCAATATCTTACATGTTTCTATAAATGGTCTCATAATAATAATGGGATAATCTATTTCATCTTCTATTTTGAGAATCAAGAAGTCACTAGGGAGAATATATTTTCCCACCTTGATAAGAAAATCTACAAGGATTATTCTAGGGTATTTTAAAGGTTGGTTGAATAGATAAACTGGAACTCTAGTAAGCTTATATTTATCTAGTCCTTGTTTTTGGAATATACTAAATAGAATAATATTGATTCTCAGGCCTAAATCCCAAAGAACCTTCTCAATTTGGAATATGAAGATGGTACAAAGGACTGAAAAACTCCCAATATTTCATACCATTAATGGGATATTCAATTGAATGAATTTCAATAATTTCACACTCATATAACTGACACCTAAAATTTCCAAATTCCACCTGTTTGACTAGAAATCATTCAAAAAATTTACATATGCCGGTATTTGTGAAATTTACTCAGTAAAAGGAATATTAATATAAAGATATTTAAAATTTTATATAAATTTACTGTACCTATCTTCAAATTTATTTTCCTCATTTTCTTCAGGTATGGTATATGGGGTTTATAGGGTTCCATATTCTTATATTATTCCTTTATTATTTCTTTATGATTTTTTAAAGTAAATCTTATTTTATCCTCATATTTCTTATCACCCACAAATCTTTTTATAGGGGAGTAAACTTCATTTCTAACACTATATTTTGTTAGTTACTTCTTTTCTACCCCCTTATCAACCATGTGGGGATCATATAAGGAGAAAACCTTATATCATTACATAATCTTGAATTTATCCATGAAATATCTTTCTTTACCATTGAGGACCTTTTCAAGTTTAGAGATTTAGAGAATTGGTATATAATACATTCATAACATTACACATTAATACAAACTAGATACAAAAAATACAATATATATTTATTTTTCCAAAATATAAAAATTATCAAATTAAACATGATTTCATTGAAATTTATTCGAACATTTAACATGTATTCCTTATTTTTCTTAGACATCCTTATAACCTGTTAAAATCATTTAAAAACATGGGATGAGCATAAAAAGCTCAGTAAGGGATATGAAAAGAAGGAAAAAACACATTAGTACATGAATACCTGTAACGTGTGAAATAATTTTCAAAAGAAATACTTGTCACCCATATATAATTACTTTGTGGAGCATGATATTTCGATAATATTTACAAAAAAACCATAATGGTATCATGGGGTATTACTTACATAATCTTATAACCCTCTCAGCTACCTTATAATTTGTAACTCTCATGACTACATTACAATTTGTGTAACCATCACGGTTACACATGGACTAACCATATGGATGACCTCCAAAATACACATACCAAATTAATTGGAGGGATATATAGGTACCACCCTTCATCATAATCAATTCTCAAGAAACATAACATAATAAAACAACATGAATAATTTCATAAAAACATTGCTTTTGAACTTTTTAAAACAGAATTTTAAAGAGGGTTTTAAAATAAAAGACCCTTAAAAGTATCATATAATTGAAGTGATAATTAATAGAGTGGGTGGAACATAACTCAAAATCATATAATCAAAATTAATATTGCAAACAATTTTAACACCACATAAATAATGAAGTTGAATGTTAACACAAAGAATAAAAACTGGGTTATGAATTCCCTTACCTCAGGTTTGTCTTACATCAAACTCATTTAATCCTCATGTATAAAGGTTAAAATAGTGTTATTAATACCTTTCAAAAACATATTAATCTTTATAATACCTTATATGATCATTTCATTACATCATTTCACCCTTTAATTTTTAGTATTTTGTTCCTTGCATTGTTTTCGGTGCGTTCTTTACATGATTTCCATGATCGGATCATGATGGATATTCTTGTTGATTGGAAGTGAAACTCAAGAATTGGGGTGGAGTGGTATTTAAATATTCAAAGAACCATAAATTATACCATTTATAATTTTTAATTCCAACATGAAGATGATTCATAAGTTAAAACATTTTTGTTATTTTCTTTGGTCATTTTGGAGATTCTTCAATCATAATGAACTCATTTTGTTTTATAAATTTATAACATGTGTACATAATGGTTAGAGAAAATTATATAAGATATAATAAATAAATTAAAATAGTTTTCAGCCATAAATATTCTTTCACGACCAGTCTTGATGTAAGTAAATGAAATTGAAATCACATCATCCACGATGTTGGTAAATCAACACATCACAAATGATGTTTTAATTTCGTGAATATGTGGGAGATGAGAAGAAGTATAATGGTGAGTATTCCATAAACCTGATGAAATCCATAATATGTAATATAATGTATCATTGATTCCTCTAGGATAAGGGGAGGTGAGTAAATAAGAATAATATAAAAGAAAATGAAAAGAAAAGATAGAAAACAGAATAGGATGTTTACCTCTTGATCTCTTCTCCTTGAGATCCTTCTTAAGGCCTTTGGTTTTGGTATTTTGGTGAGACCAAAATCGTTATAACTTAGGGAAAATCCTTGGGAGTAATATTGAGTATAACTAAAGGTAAGGCTCAAGTCTTGAGAGGTGTAAGAGGAAGAGGGGAATGACTGTGGAATTTATAATGGAAGGGAGGAGGGATTTTACATTATTTATATCATTATTATATTTTTTTTGATCAAGACTATGAATAATCATACATCATGTGACCCCAAATAGTAATAATGAAATATTAGTTTGAAATAATTTTGGTTAAATCACTTATGATGTCATAAATAATATATTTAACTGATAATTTGAATATACGTTATTTTACTGTATTTCACTATTCACCAAAAATTCAGGAATTTCAGAAAAATCCCAAAAATTCACCCTAACCATTTTTCAAAGTGTAGAATTAAAAAATGAAATAATTTTTTTAAAAATAATTTTATATGTGTTAATAATTTAATTTTTATATAAAAGCATACTTTATTAAAAAAATTAACAATTTTAAAACTATAACTCAATTTATATCACCTTGACAAATTAATCAAGGTGTCCTTATGTTAAATCCTTAAGAAAATCAAATAATAATATAATTTACTATTCATTAGGGTCATATTATTATTTATATTACTATTCATAAGGGTATGTTAACATTCACCAAAAATCAAGTTTGTTTAATTAGACTCTATATAACTCAATAATCATAATTGTAGATGACTGTTTTTCATAATTTAAAACATAGATGCAGAAAAATTATGTTTAAAGGATACTTATAACTATCTAATTCAAAAAATGTTTCATTAATTTAAATTTATTTTTAAAACCTTGGGGTGTTACAGATTCTGTACCTCCATCTCTCACATGTTGTGTCGTGTCAAAACCTTTTCCTCTTACCTTGGAGTTATCTTTGTGTTACTTGAGAATGTACCTAGTATCCTATCTAATATGGTGTGAGTGATCTTACCACTTAATTATAGATGATTGAAAGAGAGTAATGTTTATTCATTAGTTAAATTTATTTAATAGTCATCCACTGATATAATTTTTTAATAAATTTATAAAAAATATCCTAAAGAGATGGTTTTAGTAAATTAAAAAACTGGTATAGACTAGGATAGAATTTGTTTGGAGGTTGTATTTATTGTGGTCGAGGGTTAAAAATAGTTGAAAAGGTATTTAAGTTTGTAAATAAGGTAGGTATCCAAGTGGACCTTGGTTATAATTATAGTTTTACATTACTTTTTGTATGTCCCACCCCTGATTTTATTAAGGTTTGGACCATAATGGGTTTTCATGATTATAATAATTTTGAGATTATTTTGGGCCTCCATTATTACTGGAGAAGTTACAATAGAGGAAATAATTATCTTTTACTCCAACTCATCACATATAGAATGGAAGAGGGTTACAACACATCTCACACGACAGTACATCTCGTGTTGATATTAGTGATGATAATAACTTTAGGGTGATGCCGCTAGAAATTGGAAAGTAGATAACTTCTCTGTAAGTGTTTCAACCATGGTGTCCAATCAATTGTTCTCTTCCACCTAATACATTCCTCATATTGGTTGTCCTTAATCACTTTTATAATGATTTTAATTATGAGATATTTTATAAAAGTGATCCCATCCTACCATGAGATTCTTCATAATTATCCCCCCATCCGCTAAATCATCAGAAACTACACAAGATAGGGGCTACAACCCATAGTAGAATGTCTAAATTTAAATCCAAAAATTAATCTAGAGATGTGAGTTGTTTATAATATGTTCCTTGAATCTATCCTATGATTGAAAAGATCTCACTATATAAAGAAGAAATATATTTAAATAAAAATAAAATAAAAAACATATAATAATTAAGATAATGAAATATAATTGAATAAATGGATATGATGATGAAAATAGATTACTAAAATGAGAGGGCGAAAAAAATACTCTTAAAATTATAAAATGAGTTTCAAAAATAAAAAATTCTAAAAAACAACTCTAATTAATTGATGAATTATCTATTAATATTTAATTTAGATACCACGACATAATAGTTGGTGACATGTTGTTAATAGGAAAGAGATAAAAAAATAATCTACTTTATCCCCCCTATTGAATGTGTTGTGATGTGGTGTACACCTTCACAACTCAATAAATTTATAACCACTATTCAAACCTCAAATCCTTTAAAAATCATGATGCAACATCCACATATATTCGATGGGATCTCACATTCCAATAGTTAACTCCATACATGTCATCACATGAAATAAAATTGGTCATGATATGTTTTGTAAATAATTTATTATCTCAGATAACACCCTCAACATGCAGTTTGATGACACTGGTCATAGAGCAACTCCCTATAGGCTTCTCCCATGTGTTTTTTTAACTAATGACCCTTTATGAAGTGAGTAAACCCTCCAAAGAGTGATCTATAACTTCTTATACATTGGATAAGTATAAAACCATATGTGTTTAGTGCGATTCCCTAAAACATTCTTATGTGTTGACAATGTTGAATCTTACATATGGGATCCTATAGGGGACTTCTCCAAATTTCTTTTTCGGAGTTCATGGCCTCAAATCATATAAAAAATAAGGAAAAATAAATATGAACACCTTTAAAAACCTTACTCATTGACTTCATGTTTTTAAAATTCCATTTATAGTGTAGAAGGTGTCCATATCTTCTCAAATTCATCAAAAACCTTCACTTATTCTCTCACCACCATTCATTCTAAAAACAATCTAGAATACACAAGATTAAATAGTATTGAGATTAAAAATCACTGATAACCATAATCAAAACACATTCATTTAAAAAAGTATTATTGGTACCACATTTCAGTACCTTGGAGTAATAATGTTTTAGGGGGTCAAAATTAACACTAAAAGAATAAACTCTTATAAGATGAGGAGCAATAAAGTTGTGAATGTATGTTTATCGAATCTGACTAGTCAAAACTAATTTTACTGTATGGAATTTATTTTTGGAAAATGTGACCAATAAATTCATTATTTATGGTATTATATTATCACTCTTCTAGAAAAGACTATTTATTTTGAAAAGGGAAAGGAAATTCAGAAATGAAAGGAGAAAGAGTCTCTTGTTGTTGAAGTTTACTTGAAAGATATAAAGAAAGATAATACATGGATACTTAAAAGTAGTTTTTAATCTCACATTAAAGGTGATTCAAATATATTGAATAACATTTAAGAGCATTATATATGTGTAGTTACATTTGGGAATAATCAAAGGAGTTGGTACAACTAAAATTATAGACTGGAAACTAAAATCCAAATGAGATTTGTTTATTTAAGGAAACAAAAACAACCAATGAGTCCCATCCAATTATTTAATGATATAAATGATGTTATATTTATGAAAAAATGATATATAATAATTAAATAAAAATATGTAAGTGTTATAACCAAGTGTGAAAGAATAATTTATAACTTATTAAAAATTGGTGATCCATGAAAATATTATTATTTGAGTTTCAAGGATAAAAATAAGTTATTATAAGAATTGGTTATCTCAGTCAAAGGTGACTAAGTAAATTTTAAAAAAAATATTTTCAAATACCTACCCCAACTGATGATAGAAATATATTCTACCTATGAAACATGTTAAAATTTAAAGATAGTTCATAGATCTCAAACAAGAGTGGAAATTTAGTTTACTGGGACACTTGAATTAATTCCTTATAATTGTTGTGGGAATATGAGATATAAACCCACTATAGGTGATCTAAAATATATTATATTCATTTATGATTTCACTTGAATGAAAAATTTAATATTCATGAGAAAAATTCATATACAATGGATATGTTTAAAGTTTTCATAAGACTGACTAAGAAAAATATGGTAGTCAATATCAAGAAGCTTGGAAATCAAAATTGAACAGAGTTCAATTGTAATACATAAAAATATTATCTTGAAAAGTATGGGATTAAAAATAAATATAGTTCTTCATATATTACCTAGAAAATGAATTTTTATAAAGGGTAAATGGAAGTTTGGTTGAAATGGTAAGACTTAATATTACTAAATGTAAACTTTAAAAAATATTCTAGAGGGAAGTAGTAAAAGGAAGTTTGGTTGAAATGGTAATACCTATTCTTACTAAATTCAAACTTTAAAAAATATTCTAGAGGGAAGTCGTATAAAATATTATACCTATTTATAGTAGATGTTTAATGAGGACTGAATTAAACATGACCTATTATTATATGTGGTATATAAATAAACCCACCATTAACTACTTTGTAGTTTTTGGAATTCAACGTTTAATGAAAACAAAAAACCCAAATATGAGAAAATTATATAAAAAACTGAAGAATTAGTGTTCATAGGATATTTATCTAATAGAATAGTTAATATGTGCTATAAAAATATTACACAATATTGTTGACTTATAAGATTTAAATAATATTTAAAATCACCCTAATATTGTTGTAAAGTAAAGAATATTTTGAATTTTCAAAAGCATACAACATTAAAATTTCAATAAAATTCAACGAATAAGTTTCCATAAATGAAATGAATATTGGATATACTGACTCAAACAAAACTAGTGATGATGATGGTAGTTCTAGAGATGAGAAATTAAAATATATAATTATAAATAATCATGTTGAACTTTAAAAAAATTATTATAAATACTGTGGATCCCATGAAGATAAGAAGAAAAATGTGACTTGAAAATCAAATAACACTTATTTCACAAGTGGGACCACAAAATCATTCTAAGGATATTGAGAACAATGAGTGGATAGATTCTGTTGATGAATATATTCATGATATTGAAAATAGTTCCACATAAAATCTTATTCTAATTCCTAAATGGAAGAGTATTAATGGAACAAAGTGTGTTTTCATAAATCAACATAATGAAAAGTAATTTGTTTCAAGAAACAAGGACGAATTGGTATGAAAAGGTTATTCTAAAGTCGAAGGAATATACTTTGAAGAATTTTTTTAAAAAATTCTATACTTGAATATATTATAATATTCTTGGGTTTTATATAACATAGGGATTATATGATCAATCAAATTGATGTGAAGTCTGATATCATGAATTGAGATCATGAAGAAGAAGTATAGATTGAAAAAACTAATGGTTTTATTATTGAAAAAGTTTGTAAAATGGTGTGAAATCTAAATAAGGATTTATATGGTATGAAATAATCCCCTAGATCCAAATAATTAAAACTATATAGTAACTTGAGATATAATAATTTCCCTAATGAGAAATTTAATAGAAATATTTATGCGAAGTAAATGATTATATGTACTCTTATTATAATTTTTTTATATTCATGATATCATTTTTATAGGAGTCATAGAGTATTATTATAAATAATTTGTGATTAAATTATGATTCATTTTGAAATTTAAATGTTTGTATAAATTATTCTCTTCCTATGATTAAAAGTTATAAAAAAAAGTGGATTTTATATTTCTATCTTAATAGAAATATTAAAAACAATTATTGAAGATGTGTGGAATGGAGGACTCAATAAATGTATCCATACCAATTTTATTTTGTGTGAAACAAGGTAAAGGTGAATTAGGAAAAAAATATTAATCAAAACAAGTATAATAAGATGATTGGAAGATTTATTTATATCACTGTATATATGCCTGATATTGTTTATGCAGTGAAATAATATACAAGATATCAAATAAATCCAAAATAATCACACATGTTAGCAACAAAAAGAGAATTTAGATATATCAATGGAATTTTACACATTCGTATACTATATAAAAATTTTAAATTTTGAATCTATTTAGGTACATTTATGATGACTGTCATACATAATGTGATGATAGAAAATCAACATGAGATGGTACATTATTTTTAGTAGAAATCGGTGTAATATAGCATTCTAAAAGTAATATTAAGTATAAGAACCATAGAAGAAAAATATTTGGATACGACAAATAAATTTATTTATATGATCTATATAAAATATAAACTAGGTGGATTTTAGGTGAAAGTTGGAAATCCATTGATAATTATATTTGATAATAAAAGTTTAATTGATCTATACAAGAACCTTGTACAACAATTTAGATCCAACCATATTGATATCAAATATCATTTCATCAAAGAGAATGTGGAAAATGGTGATGTGAAGTTGGAGTATATTTCCAATAAAGTCAAATTGTTGTTATCTTCACCAAATATATGTAAAATTATAAATTTAAATAGTTAAGGATGAACATGCATGTTCTTACCTTCCCTCTCATGTGAGGCATTATTAAAGATTCATATCATATCTTTAGATTCTATTTTCAATGGTGGATAATTGTAAGAAATTATTGTCACCATAATTTGAATCCAACATTGTTATTATTTAAAAAATGAGGATAAATGAGTGAATTGATTGAGGGGGATATAATCAATGTCATTGGGCATAATTTTTTTATATCCTAATGATATAATTATATAAAAACATTTATTTATAAAAATTAAAGTTTCATTAAATTTTTCTATAAAAAAGGCTATTATTTGATGACTTATGGTGTGATTTATTTAATTTGACAACAAATTCATAGTGGGAGACTAGAGAGCCTGATTGAATTATTAACGTGTTGTATTTTTTTAGCTATGAGTAAAAATAAAAGAATAATTTGAGAAGGCTTTTGATATGTTTTATAATGTTTTTAATATTACATAGGGTATTTGGGGTTTTTTTGGAGAAGGTATTGAGGAATTTAAAGATTAATTCCGAGTTGTAGAATATTATAGAATTTTTTTTAAGTATTGTATCAATAAAATATCTCATATAATACATGAAAGTAACTCTGAATAGATACTAGAAAATTAGATAAGTCCTCCATGACACCCCATATACGTAAAAATCATTTTTGATTATTATGGTAAGATTATATCATCTAGAGATATAAATTTAGAAAAGTATCTCATGTATAACACTTAATTTGATGAATACATAAAAGTCACTCTGAAATTACTCCAAAAATTATTCTATGTAAAAAATAGGTAATATTCATTCCAATAATACATAAAAGGAGTTTTGATATCCGAATAGAAATATAGATAATTATTAGAGACATACTATGATACATAGGAGTCATTTAACACAAATGTATGAGTTATTTAGGAAGAAATAGTCAAAGTACACTAAGATTTACTAGAGTGTGAAAGGTTAAATTTTTAATGTAAAAAACTAGAAATGTCATGGTCTTATAGAGACATTTAATATTTATTTACACTTTTGTGAGGAGTTTTCTCTAAAATTTTGAAAAGTATAGAATTCTAAAAGATACTTGTATAAATTAAATCTAATGAATCTGTTTCTATTATTTACTTTTTAAAATATCCTGATTATTGTTAGGATCATGATTAAATACATTCAATTATGAATTTTGAAAAATTTGGTTTGACAAAAAATAATGGAGAATAAGAAAATTTCCTGGAAGCATATTTGAGAATGAAATACTGGTTGAATATGGTTCTATATTTTGAGATGTTTCTATGCTATAAGAATAAAGGTCCACCATGATGTGTAGTGAGAAGAATATTATGGGAGAGATTCAAACCATAACTAAAGATTCCATGGCACAACCATTCAAGAAACATATGGAGGCCATTACACAAGGGATTACTCTACACAATGTTAGTTTCATGTGTGTTTTTCATGCATACATGGAGGTCAAAGATAAATTGGTTATTTAGATTTTTTTAATAAAATTTTTCAGGATAATGAAGAGAGTGTTTGAGAAATAAAAGTTTTATAATAAAAGATATTTTATATATGAATCTTAACTAATTTTAAATTCATAAAATAAAAAGGTATACTTTAATACTAGATTTTCTAAATATTGAGAAGATAGAATTGAGATAGTGTGATGAAAACATGATACAATGTTAGAAAACACTCTATGTATTAAATAAGTAGAAGGATAACATACATTAAGTGATTATGAGTATATTTATGGGATTTTGAAGACTTTTTCAAGTGACCAATGTCAACTTACCAGAAAGAGGAACTTTGTAAGTTCATCTCAGCCTTATTATGGTAGTTGAAACAGCATCTTCAACACATGGGTTTTATGTACCAGAAATTGATGAACTTATTATGAGCATGAACAACGAACCAAATTTACCTTATAATGGTTTTGAAGAGTCCATCAAATAAAATGGTTTCATCAGTTCTCTCTATAGAAGTATGGTGAAGTCAACAAATGACTTACCACAATTGTTAGATTGTTGCACCACCTGTTTAACAAGATATGAACCTATATAAATTAAAAATGTGGTCAATAATTGAGGTTTGTCTTGTACTAAATTTATGTTTAACACTAGATCCTTATATAAAGTTATTTGTTTCCTTTATACTTTTATTAATATAAAGTTTTCCTGGTTGACTCATGCATGTAGGATAAAATTATGAACCATGTTGTCTTATGTGTTCAATTTATTTTTCTTGTTACTTTATTTTTCTTTAATAAATTTGGGTGAGTTTGTTTAGAAAGGGTCTAATAAGTGTGACCATTGTCAAAAGGAAGTCCAGTAAAATGTCATGTTAACAAAATTAACACAATCAAAAGTTAACTAGAAGTTTTTGAAGCTACTTTTATGAATTATTTATGGGAAATTATTCTACTTACATATTTACCCTACAATTGGGATAATATTCTCATTGTGGTTAGAAAATATTATGGAAATACCAATATTGTGTTCGAATATGTCATGAACTTAATACTCAATGAGTAACTTCAAACAAGATAATTATAAGTGCCTTCTGATAATGTGATGAATACTGACAGAAGGGGATGCGTCCCTTAGAGAAAGAATCATTAATGAATGAAATATAAGTATAGTGAGAATATTCGAGGAAATTTGACTTGTCAAGGATTCACATGTTGACATTATGGTATGTTTGGAAATATTTAGAGGAATTTAAAGTCATAAGGAAGGTAATTGTAGAGAAAATTATATAAGTTCAAAAATTCATTATCACAACAAAATATGGAAATGATTTCTAACTTAGTGCCAATGTCCTAGTAGATTTATGAGTGGTTGAATTTGGTATATCCTTGCACTCAATTAAATATATCATATTCCTAATCAAATATTAATTTTAAATATATTATAAATGTTAATCTAGTGGATGATGATTCTTTAGAAGTGATTGTAAAATGAGATGTTGACATCCAGATGAGGAATAGGTGATTCCTTTGATTAAAAGAAGTAAGACACATGTCAGGTTCACTATAATTTCAACCAAAGGAAGATATGAAATTATGTTCGAGGTTTTATAATAGCCTATGGTAAATCTCAAGAAGTTGAGTAATCTAATGACAACAAACCAAAACTTAGGGAACCAGATGTTATAGAACTATAAATAGTATATCTAACTAGAGTTGATAAGATCTTGTGGGGTCATATTAATGATCTAATGGTATAGAGTTGATATTGATTTATTACTTTTATTAGACACCAAAGAACCTAAATTCATATAATAGGTTGTGAATATCTGTAACTCAAAACTAGAGGAGTTTTCCATGAAATAATACATAAACTCTTTAAAGTTCTATAGAACTTTGGAGATGGATGAAAAACAAAATGGAAAGCAGGAGGTATATAGAAAATATGTTTCCTAATAAAAGAATAGAATGATGGAAGTAAAATATTCAAAACATGGATAGTGGTTAGAGGATTCTAACAAAAGGAAGGGATCGATTTCTTGGATAAAATTTCAACTTTAGTTATGAATACTACAATCTAGAAAGTACAAAGTCTAGTCACTTATAATTATTGGATCATATGGATTTAAAGACTACCCTTATCCATGATAATTTGGATATAGAGATATACATTAAGTATCTCTAGGGTTTTAAATACCACCAAAAGGATATCCCTATTTATAAGTTATTTTGAAGCCACTAAAACATGAAATAAGAACCTCATCAGTGGAACTGAAAGATCAAAACTTTCATGATTGAGAAATTTTTCATGTATTATGGCTCCAATCATTTATACTATTAAAAGTTTTTGGATGACGGTACTTACATCATAATTTTACACTATATTGGCAATATATTTCTTGTGGTTCTAGAGGGTTCATAGGTTTAAGAATTGAAAGGTAAGTTGTTTAGAAAATTTGAAATGAAGTACCTTGACCAAACTATGAAAATCTTGTGGATCGGTATAGAAAGGGATAAGATATTTGGAACTTTGGTATTATTATATAAAGAGTAAATCTATAACATCATCAAGAATTTTTTTATTGGTTGTAAACCTATTTTGATACCTATTTTTAGACACCTCAAGTCATCTAAGACATAGAAACCTACATCAAAAGAAGAGGCTTGGTACATGGAGAAAGTACCATATACATTAACTATCAAAAAATTCATATATGTGAATATATTTATATTGCCTGATATTGAATTTTTAGTGGAAGTAGTTAATTAGTTTAAGTAAAACCCCATAAGTGGGAATTGATAAGTATTAAATTAAATCACTCGATAATTGAAGAGACTGGAAGATACATTGATCTATTTTAGTAATGATGGTCTTTTATAATGATTCATAAATGAATATTTTTAATAGGATTTATATACATATAATATCATGATTGGTTTCATGTTTATATTTTATAGAAAAATGGTCATTTATATATATTGGATTCAGCCTCTGGCTACATTATCTATAATGGAAGCAAAGTACATAATAGTTATAGATGCCAAAAAACCAATTACTTAGGTTAATTCACTTATTGAAGGATCTTTGTAACTAATCAGAACGATTATAGTTTTTCTATGATATTTAGGGTTCATTTATTATTTCTCAAAATACAATGTTTCATGCAAGAATAAATAAAATTGAGTTGAAATTTCATTTCATCCAAAATATGATGGAATATAAAGTGTTAGGTCTATAAAATATGTTTGGGAAGAAAAATTTGGTAGATAAATTCATGAAGGTTCTAGTCATTAAATGCCCAAGGTAGCACTATGCATTAGTAAGACTTTGATGAATAGAGGATGATGGAGAACACATCATGCATGTGGAAGGTGGATGAGTTTCTTACCTAAGTGTTGGAGAATTCCATGGATACCTCTTAATGTAATATTCAAGTGGGAGACTATTGTGATTATGAATACTTTTTCAAGTGATTAGTTGCAACTAAGAAGAAGGAGGAACTCAAAAAATATCATCATGACCTTGTCAAGGTTGTGGTAGAAATATCATAAACACATTCTTTTCATTTATTGGAAGTTTGAAAACTTATAATGAGATTGTATGCTGCTTATATTTTTTTTATTAGGGTAATAAAAATCCCACCAGCTGTATCAATTGATTCAATGATCGATATAGAAGAAAAATTAAGTCAATAGATGGATGAATGTAATTTTAATATGGTGGTTCCACCTATTAAACCATATTTGAATCTATATAAATTAGAAGTGGGAATAATTATCGAGGTGTATCTCATATTGAATCTATGATTAAAATTGTATCATTAGTTATAGTTTTTATAATCCTGTTTAATTATTGTAATATAATGTGTTAAATAATCTCTTATGGATGTGCGATGAAATTATAAACCATGTAATCTTGTGTGTTCACTTTATTTTTTCTATTACATTATTTTTCTTTAATTATTTTGTGTGTGTTTTTTAGGGAGTGTTTGAGCAGTGTGACTTGCTGTGGTGAGTAGGGTGTATAGTCTTCCTATCTTCCTGTAAACTAAACTTAGGGGGAAGTTTTTTTTATTAAAATTATATATCATAAAATATATAATAATATTATATTTTATTATATTAAAGGATTATCTTCCAGTTTTTGGAAACATTATTCTTCAAACATTATTCCTCCCCCAACATATATCACGGTAGTCAAAGTCTTGTAATTAGAAGAAGAAGATCAAATATGGTGATGTTGTGATATCTTGGATTTCATCTGAAGATCATGTCCATTTTGTTGGAGGATTTCTATAAAAAACTAGTGGGAACTAATATAAAATTCTATAGGGATACAATGTTTTATGAAACAATATTGGGTTTATGATTATACTTTCCCAAAACCATTTATAATAATCATTTATATTAAGGAAAAATTTATGTTCTAAGCATGACCAGAACACAACAAGGATGTAGTCACCCATGTTGGGGGAAAACCTTTTGAAATTCCTGTAAACCTTGTTTTTTTATTTTATTTACTTTTTGTTAAAGTCTAGATGCATTATTTGAGTGGAACATACTATAAAAATTCATATTTATTTTAATTACTAAATATAATTTTTAAAAATATTCCAATGATTTAGAATCCCCTTTTCATTGGATTATTATATTTTGGGAACTTCAAAATGGTTAAATAGAGAAAATGAGAATCTGAGAAACATAGGATGTTTTCCTATTTTTTATAAAAAAACCCAGGTTGAACCTATCCTGATAAAATTAGTGTGGTTATGGTAAAATTTCTCAGATCCATTCTAAAATAATGATGCAACAAAATCCTTAACACAATAAAGTACATTGTTTAATTAGTGAACTGAAAATTATAGCATGATATAAAATGTTTATAAATCCCTAGGAAACTCAGTCAAACATCATAAATTTATATGACATGATCCCATTTATGGAAGGAAAATGGGTTTCATAGTAAAGTTCATAATGTGTTAGATTTACCAAAGGTCAAAGTGAAGGAAAGAACGCAATGCCCAATATTATAGTGAAACATTACCTATTTAAGATTAAAACTAAGGGAACCACACATCTCATGCATCATACATGAAATTAATCTAAAACAACACAAATTTTCACGTCACAGTACCCATAAAATGGTTCCTAGTTAGTAATCACAATAAAAATTGATAACCTGATTGAAAAGAGACTTCAAACTGAAGAGGAAAAATCAAGATCATTATATTTATTGTGTGTAATAACTTTTTTGAACATAGTTTTCCCAAACTAGGATATCTGTGATGGATAAGTGATCATGTTATTATTATTATTATTATCGAATAATAATAATAATATAATGAAATATTAATGGGTCTTAAGCGAGGATCTTAAATTTCGAACATGAATTGGTGGATTAATGACACTGATTATCTAAAATTCTATTATTGAAGGAAATAATTTAGTGTTCTATGAATTATTATACTAAAATTTCATGTTTATATGGGATAGTAAAATTAAATAGTTTTATTTCATGAAATAATAATATTTAAAAGATTTGTTATCAAACATGAAAGTGAACTTGAATTGTTCACACAGATAATTTTCTCAACAATGAGAGGTGGTGAATGGTCCTTGTTGGTGGCTCAATGGGTGTGATAATAGGTCATGAAAAGGAAGTGAATTATTTAAAATAATATTAATTCATCTTCACCATGTTGAAAACTCTTATAGATATTATGAATTCATTATGAAATAATGAATTTGATATGTTGATCAAATATGAGTAGAATGGATTGAATTAATGCAATGGAATGAAAAAAATGATGGATATAAAAGTTTGTTCTCAATAAAGAGTTATTTATGTGATCTAAACACAGGAATTATCGATGTTGTGATAATAATAAGTGTTGAATTATTTATATTTATTCTTAAGAATAAAACTCTATGGAGTTGATTAGATGATATAAATGAATTAATTTATATCAAGATATAAAATCAAATTTATTGGAATAATAAATGTAGATAATTTGAATGAATTTTAAAGAATAATAATGGTGACTAATTGTAACACCTCAAGATTTCATAGTACATTATTTCTTCAAAGTAATTCAATAACTTTCACTACACGCAACACCGAGTTCAAGCGCACCACGACTTACCCGACCAGCTGTTCAAAAAGCGGTTACGAATAGTATTAACTGAATTTTGAATGTTATATAATCCTTATAATTTTAGAATCCGTATTATGGGTTTCTTAGTCATAATTTAAAAATAAATTCATTTTTTTTTCAGAGAAAAGAAGTATTTTAAAAAAATTCAATTTTATCACCTTTTAATGGTGACCCCTTTTTAAATCCAATATTTGAAACTTTTTTATATTAAATTTGAAAAAATAAAATTCTTCTTTAGAATAAATACATAATAATTTAGTTTCAAATTTTTTTTGGTGTTTTTCAAAAAAATTTCATATTTGGGTGAATAGTGAAAAATACTATATTTTAACTGAAAACAACTTTTCTAATCAGAATAATTTAGAGTGTTAAATTATACATTTTAATGGTTTGTTAGTATAAATTGATTATATTTTTACCATTTAATCCAATTTTATTCATTGGAAATAATTTCTCTTTGAAATTGAACATGAACAACTATCAATCTTTTGATAGTTATTATTTCTAAAAAATACGCCTTTTGGTTTTGAAAATGAGAATTAATTTTAAATTAATAAATGCAACTTATATTTTTGAATTTTTTAAAATAGAATCCATTTTTGAATTAAAAATATCAAAATTATCTTAGGGTTAAATTTTGGTATTTTTCTGAAAACATTCAATTTTTGATGAATAGTGAAAAACACTATGTTATTGGTTAAAACCGAATTTTTATTTAAATAATTATTTTTTTAATTTAAATTTATTTCAGGTAAAAATAAATAAATAATACCTATATAAGTTCAATATAATTCATTGGAGTCATTTTATAATATGTTTAGATATATAAAAATTTTATTGAACTTTTTACCGTCTTTTACCCACCTCCTAAGAGCATTTGAAAATTTGTATAAAACATAATTTTACCAATTCTGTGAATTGAATTTCAAAAATCTGAGAGACATAGTTGATATCAGTAAGTAAAATGTGGTCAAATAAGATAAAAATAATTTTTGGTGAATAGTATCTTTTGACATTTATTTACCACGGTTAAAAGCAAATAGGGTAACTAAAGGTAAAAATGATATTATTATTATTACCCTAACTCAGGTATTAATTCTATTGGATAAATTTTATTCAACCAAAAATAACTTTAGGAATAAAATATTATCCTTTAGGTCGACTTGTATTAGATTATTCCATTTATTATTATTTAATTTAAAGAGGAGTTAAAAGTATTAAATTCAAGTTTTCATAACTAAAACATTGTTAATATAAAGTTATACATAAGAAAAATTAGACTATAAATATTAATTAGAAAGCTAAAAATATTTCCTACATAATTTTATTTTATTTATAATTTTTAAACATTAAATAATTAAATTTATTTATGACACAATAATGATGCAGTAATTACCAAATTAATAAAAGATTAAAATAATTGATATTATAAATACCCAAATAAATGTAATTTGAGACTTATGATGAATTAAAATAATTTTATATGTTAAGATGACATGATAGGGTTGATTCAATCAATTTTGTTCGAAGTAATCACGCTATTTTGATTTTAACAAAAAACAAATACCAAATAGTGTAATTAGTTAAAACACTTACGATAAAGAAAGTTATACAATCAAGAGTAATAAGTTAAAACACATACGATAAAGAGTAATAAATCATGTTTTATATTTAGGAAGTATTTAAATCTTTATCTAAGTGATACAATCAAGAGTAATATGTTAAAACACGTATGATAAAGAAAGCGATTATTACCCGAAATGTTAATTTAACATTGAAATTATTATTAAATGGGTAGTATAAAGTCATAAATGAATCATGTATGATATCATAAATATTAATATGATTATGTTATAATGTAATAACATAAAATGGTCATTATACAAGAGGTTAAATGTACCCTCGACTAAAGGAAAGTGCAAGGTAAGGGTTAATTTCACAATCCCTTTATTATCCGAGGTTGTTTTTACATAAGTATCTACTGGGACACATTTATTATCCTTGTCCATATTTCATAAAATAGTTTTCAAATGGATTCCTTTTAAATTAATTTTTACTAAAACATCATTTTAAATGTTTTAAAATATTTATTCTTCTAAACATTTCTCATTAATGTCCATGTTTTCAAAATGGGTTTTAAGGATTTATTTATATGGACATGAATGTTTTTAAAATGTTAATTATTTTGAAAAGTTTCAAAGTGGTATGGGAAAAATTGATTCAAAAATGTCTTTAAATGTTTTCCTTTTTAAATTGTGTGACTTTTAAATGTTTTCATGAAAAATAGATATTTCTCTCAAAGAGTTTTACAAATCATTTTCATCTATGCCAACATCATTCGATGGATTTTCAAATTGTTTGAAGTTGGTTTATTTTGATACAAATCTTCCATAATGTGTTGAAGGATTTGTGATAGGTTTGACTATGGATGTGTTATTTTTATAATATTAATGGTTTATGGATAAAGTATTGACATTTGATACGCTAGTTTTAATACGAATGTTTATGTTATGTTTCAACCTTTTCATATGAGGAATGCAGTGGACTTAGTAAGTGACGGGTGGAGCTCGCTATAGCTCCTCGATGCATAAATAGGTCTCATGGGAAAAACTAGTGTCTTGGAACAAGGCCTTGATAAAAATTTTATTTGTAGTCTTGGCTCAAAGACTTAACTATTTGGTAATGATGTCTGGCATTAGAAATTCCCTCATTATGAAATTAGTTATTACATGTGACAATTCGACTAGTAGAATATCCATGTGCATGTTTATATGGTAATTATTGATTTATTTTATCCATATTATTTTCATGTTTATGTTTAAAAGGCTATTGTTTTTATTAAACATCTTGCCTTAAAAGTTTATAGCTTTTGATAAATTATTTACCCTTACTAAACATCTGATCTCACCCCTTTCTTATGTTTTTATTTTCCCAGGATCCCAAGAAGTGTTTTATGTTTGAGATGTAGGGTTAAGATAAGGAAAAAATGGCATTCTCAAAGGATTTTTTTGTGGTGCATGTTAGGAAGTGTAATGTAATGTTAATGTATGGGATCAGTTTTCCAAGATTGCTAAACTAATCGGTCCTTTGAGACTTGATTCCTTGTAATCATGCCGATGTATTAAAATAATGCACTGACTCTAGGAATATAAGGTCAGGGTGTTAGTGTTGGTATCATAGGATGTTTAGCAATAACCTTGGAAACTATATTTAGAGGAACTTTGATTATAGAACATAACCTGAAGATAGACTTTGAGGATTAGTATATAATAACTTCTCAGAAATTTGGTAATGTAGAGATTTTTTGAGTTTATCAAGAAATACATCCCTATCTGGATATGAGCATTTAGAGGCAGCTCTGGCATAGATGTAACTAAAGGTAAAACCTGAAAACACCGCTTTGAGCTAGACTCCAACAGAAACTAGTGCACGACAACTGGCCGTGCTGCACTCTTGGTTACATCACTCCCTGGAGATATGCTTAGGATAATTATCAGTTTCTTTACAAACCATTATAAAGAGTTTATGAGTATATAATTACTCAAAGAAAACATTTTTATGATTATAGATTATTTAAAAAAACTTCTCAATTTATGATAAGTGTTTTACATGTTTGGATTTATTTATTGCGATTCATAAACACATCTACATAATGCCATGGTTTAGAAATGGAGCCTAGTGGTAGGAATGTAAGTAAGGGGAAGATGGGAAATGATGAATATCCATCCTATAGTAAATGTGGGAAGAAACACTCTAGTACTTGCATGAAGGGAATGTGTGTTCGATATAAGTGTGGAGAAAAAGGACACCATACACTTGATTGCAAGGGTAAAAAAAAGTTTCAAATGTACAATGATTTATTTGCAAGGCATTGGGACACTACACGAATCAATGTACTATTCATAAAAGTATAACATAAATGATGCTATTAGATAATAATCAAGTTATGATATTACCTCTGATGAAGAGGAATGAATATTGTTCTTATATTGTTATTATATATTTATTTCATTTGAATGTTGTCTCAACAATATACTGGTTATATGAATTATGGAGATAAATAAGGATTGTATTGTAATACTATTTTATTGAAAATTTGAGATTATATGGTTCTATGAAAAGTGACTTAATTGTAAGATACACTTTTTGGAAAAATACATTGCTTAAGGAAATGTAATCCTTAATATGGTCCTGATAATGAGGTAGTGATTTTGGAATAAGAGATGGTTTATTTGGATAAATTATATTGGATATTCTTGACTTCCTTGGAACTCATTAATAGTTTTCTTATTTCATCAATGTTGGAATATTCGATATTTTTGGATAGAGGGAGTATATCCAGTATTCTATAAGGAATAAGGGAGCATGAATATAATCAATATGGTTTTATGGTAATTCAGGATGTTGTAGTGTTTTAAAACAATACTTGATGAAGGTGTTCACATGTTATTATGTGAAAAAAAAATCTTCATTGTGTTTACCTTCCTTATAAATTTTAGACTGTGAGTTTGGACAGAAGTATTTTGGATAATTCTAGTTTGATATTATTTTTAGATTTCCATAAAAAGGATAACTTGGAGGTCGGGCGGTAACCCGTCATGTCTGGCAAGTCCATAAGACTTGAGCCCCGCAACCGAAGGGCAACAAGGGTGTATCACCTACCGCTGGCCCACCTAATGTACTCAATTGAATAATGTAGTTTTTTTAAAAGGTCTGGTAAATGAATTATAAATTCATTTTTTTGGAACCCTATACGAATAGGATAAATAAAATATTTTTTTAAGTTCTATTATCTTTTAGAGTGAAAGATGTGTTTGTGGTAGAAATTAGTTAATGGATGGAACTCTAATTTTCAAGTATATATATATATATATATATATATATATATATTTTCTCTTATTCTATGAAGAAATTAATTCTTAAACATTATTTAATTTATCTCAAAACTAAAAATTTGTTATCCTAATACCTTATGTTTTGTTGAACCGATGATATTTGAAATCATCATAGATTGATGGCTTTGAGGCTCTAAATTCTAAAATTGTTTGTGACTGATGGCCTCAATCACTCCCTATAAATATTTATATTTTTTCTCTAATTATGTGTCTCTAATTTCCACCAGTGTTCTTCTAATAGAGATCATAATTTGGTGGTGAATTTTTCATTACCCTTTTACCCTTATTAAGACTATATTTTATTAACCCAATTTCCGATGTGGGTTTTCCCACAAAGGTATTTTCTATTTTCAACATTTTATTTTCAAAGAACAATTTCAAATTGCGAGGACGAAATTTATTGAAGGAGGGAAGAATGTAACACCCCAACATTTCATAGTACGCTATTTCTTCGAAGTAATTAAATAACTTTCACTACACACAACCCAAGTTCAAGCGCACCACGACTTACCCAACTAGCCTTTTAAAAGCGGTTACGAATAGTATTAACTGAATTTTTAACTTTATATAATCCTTATAATTTTAGAATCAATATTATGGGTTTCATAGACATAATTTAATAATAAATTCATTTTTTCAGATAAAAGTAGTATTTTTCAAAAAATGCAATTTTACCGCCTTTTAATGGTGAAACCTTTTTAAATCCAATATTTGAAACATTTATATATTAAATTTGAAAAAACAAAATTCTTCTTTAGAACTAGGACATAAGAATTTAGTTTTAATAAACTTTTGGTGTTTTTCTAAAAACATTCACATTTAGTTGAAAAGTGTAAAATACTATATTTTAACTGAAAACAACTTTTTTAATCAGAACAATTTATAGTGTTAAATTATACTTTTTAATGGTTTTGAAGTATAAATTGATTATATTTTTACCATTTAATCCAATTTTATTCATTGGAAATAATTTCACATTGAAATTGAACATAAACAAGTATCAATATTTTGATTGTTATAATTTCTGAAAAATACGTCTTTTGGTTTTGACAACAGGAATTAATTTTAAATTAATAAATTCAACTTATATGTTTAGAATTTGGTAATATAGACTTCATTTTTGAATTCATAATATAAAAATTAGCTTAGGGTGAAATTTTGGTATTTTTCTGAAAACTTTCAATTTTTGATGAATACTGAAAAACACTAAGTTATTGGTTAAAACCAACTTTTTATTTAAATAATTATTTATTTAATTTAAATTTATTTTAGGTAAAAATAGATACATAATACCTATATAAGTTCAATATAATTCATTGGAGTCATTTTATAATATATTTAGATATATAAAAATTTTATTGAACATTTTACCATCTTTTACCCACCTCCTAGGAGAATTTGCAAATTTGCATAAAACATAATTTTACTGCTTCTGTGAATTGAATTTCAAAACACCAAGAGACACAGTTGATATCAGTAAGTAAAATGTGGTTAAATAAGATAAAAATAATTTTTGGTGAATAGTAGCTTTTGACTTTTATTTACCACAGTTAAAAGAAAATAGGGTAATTAAAGGTAAAAATGATATTATTATTACCCAAACACATGTCTTAATTCTATTGGATAAGTGTTATTAAACCAAACACAATTTTAAGAATAAAATATGATCCTTTTGGTCCTCTTGGATTAGATTAGGACATTTATTATTATTTAATTTAAAGAAGAGTTTAAAGTGTTAAATTAATGTTTTGATAACTAAAACATTTTTAATATAGGGTTATAAATAAGATAAATTCGACTATAAATATGTATTAGAAAGCTAAAACGATTTCCTACATAATGGTATTTTATTTATAATTTTTAGACATTAAATTATTAAATTTATTTATGAGACAATGATGATGCAGTAATTACCTTATTAATAAAAGATTAAAATAATTGATATTATAAATACCCAAATAAATGTAATTTGGGACTTATGATGAATTAAAATAAAATTATAGGTTAATATCACATGGTAGTGTTGATTCAATCAATTTTTTTCGAATTAATCATGCTATTATGATTTTAACAAATACCAAATACAAAATAGTGTAATAAGTTTAAACACGTACGATAAAGAGTAATAAATCATGTTTTATATTCTGGAAGTATTTCTATCTTGATATAAGTAATACAATCAAGAGTAATAAGTTAAAACATTTATGATAAAGAATGCGATTATTACCCGAAATGTTAATTTAACAAAGAAATTATTATTAAATGGGTAGTATAAAGTCCTAAATGAATCATGTATGATATCATAAATATTAATATGTTTCTATTATAATATAATAACATACAATGGTCATTATACAGGAGGTTAAACGTACCCTCTACTAAATGAATGTGAAAGGTAAGGGTTAATTTCACAATCTCTTTATTATCTAAGGTTGTTTTTACATAAGTATCTACTGGGACATATTTATTATCCATGTCCATGTTTTATAAAATTGTTTTCAATGGTATTCATTTTTAATGAATTTTCACTAAAACATCATTTTACATGTTTTAAAATATTTATTCTTCTAAACCTTTCTCATTAATGTCTATATTTTGAAAATGGGTTTTAAGGAATTATTTATATGGAAATGAATGTTTTTAAAATGTTAATTCCTTTGAAAAGTTTCAAAGTGGTAGGAGACACTTTGATTCGAAAGTGTCTTTAAATTTCCTCCTTTTTAAATTGTGTGACTTTTAAATGTTTTCATGAAAAATGTATATTTCTCTCATAGAGTTTTAAAAATCATTTTCATTTATGTCAAAATTCTTTGATAGATTTTAAACTTGTTTGAAGTTGATTTATTATGATAAAAATATTCCATAATGTATTGAAGGATTTGTGATATGTTTGACTATGGATGTGTTATTTTTATTCAATTCATGGTTTATGGATAAAGTATTGACATTTCATACGCTAGTTTTAATATGAATGTTAATGTTATGTTTCAATCTTATCATATGAGGAATGAAATGGAATTAGTAAGTGACGGGTGGAGCCTGCTATGGCTCCTCGATGCATCGATAGCTCTCATGAGACAAACTAGTGTCTTGGCACAAGGCCTTGACAAAACTTTTATTTGTAGTCTTGGCACAAAGCCTTGACTATGTGGTAATGATGTCAGGCGTTATGCATTCCCTCATTATGAAATTAGTTATTACATTTGATTATTCAACTATTAGAATATCCATCTGCATGTTTATATGGTAACTCTTGACTTATTTTTTCCATATTATTTTCAAGTTTATTTTTAAGAGGCTATTGTTTTTATTAAACTTCTTGCCTTAAAAGTTTATAGATTTCTCTAAATTATTTACCCCTACTGAGTATCTGATCTCACCCTTTTCTTATGTTTTTATTTTCCTAGGATCCCAAGAAGTGTCTTATGTTTGAGATGCAGGGTTAAGCTAAGGGAAAAATGGAATTCTCAAAGGATTTTTTTTTTGTGTTTCAAGTTATAAAGTGTAATGAAATGTCCATGTACACGATCTGGTTTCCAAGACTGCTAAACCGATTGGTCCTTTAGGACTTGATTCCTTGTAATCATGCCAATGTATTAAAATAATGCACCGACTCTGGGAATCTAAGGTCGGGGAATTACACTAAAGTTATAAGTCAATGATGGGAAATAAATAATGATATAATAATAAAGAAGTGTATTCCCTAAAATTGTGTGGTTTGATCATGAATGTATTAGAAGTACGTAATGAATATTCCATGAAATTAGAAGTACATCATAAATATTCTAGGAATTTTGAAAATAGAATAAGGAATGGAGCTGAGGACCTTAAAGAATAAGATAGTGGGATCTTTATGATAAATCTTTAGATGGTTTATCTTTTCCACTAAGACATAGTAGAAGTACCTTGAGTTATTTCAAAGGAATTGAAAATGAAATCTATGAGGAGAATAATAATTTTTTCTTTATCATGTGGCTAAAAGGATAATTAAAAAACAAAAGATATTTATTATTGTAATATTTTCTCTTCTTATTAGATTTAGATATGGGAACCAATTGATGAGGATATTTTAGATGGATTATTACATGGGGGTCTTATGAAGATTTTAGGTGGATACATGATTTTGTATGTGGTGATTGATTTTGTATAATCATCTACTCTAAGATTTGATGCAACCTAAGGTGAATGGATATCAATAGAGATGGGATGAAATAATTTACCTCCTTTACACTAACCCTGTTTTTAGTGTTGGGGTGAGATGATAGTCAACATACTCTTTCTGACTCATTGATCTAGTTAGATGTTCATGGTGATTTATACATTCATCTACTTATAATAACCCAGAACTCTAGATTACGATAGATATAATATTTCTATGAAATGTTTGGAGATGATTATTTCCTCTAAAATCTCTAGTGTAGGATAAAAGTGGGGTTTTAAGTCCTCTTGTATCCATGATGCGAGAACACAATAGATGAGATATGTGGATATGTATAATTCCTATAGTACCCCAAATATGAAAATGTGATAGGTGATATTTCATTAGATATAATCTCTCCTCCTACTAATATCTTTGGGATATAGGAGGAAAAGATATTCAAATATATCCCTATATATGTTTAGTTCTTCTAGTATTCGAGTATATATATTTATCGCTTTAGATGTGTATTTCTTATGGTGTCTGGATATGTATACATAGAAATATTTGGATATGTATATTTCATTAATTTAGATATGTGTTTTTTCATTAGTATTTCTATGATAGTTGGAGATGTACATTTTTTATAGTACACATGAGATAGATGGAGATGTATTTCTTCACTATAATCTCATGATCCATTCATTTTTATTTAATTACCAGTTAGTAATTCTATGATGGGTTATATGAACATGTCACTTTTATTTTCCTTGAAGCATTGTTATTTAGAGGGTGTGATGAATGTAAACAAGGGGTACATTGATCAGGATTAATCAAGGGTATATATAGCATCAATGTTGGGTGATGTCAGATTGGTTATAATTTATTTCCTATTAATTCTTGTAAACACTATATATATATATATATATATGTTTCACTCGCTTCATAGGATGACCATTCAAGGTATTTTTATACTATAATTAGATGTTGACTTGTATATTATTTTCCTTGTGTCGATGGATATTAATTGATGTAGATGATGGATGATCATGGTTTCAGGATATGGGTAGCTGATGTGGATAGATGGTGGACTGGAGATCACATTATGATGACCACCATCACTTCTTTAGTGATTAGTCATAAATATATTTGAGTTGTGATACTAGATCTAGAGATTTATTTGTACAATTATTTATTGTATCCTATATATTATTGTTATATATATATATAAATAAATAAATATATTTCTTTCATATATGGTCGGTGGTTGTGTATGATAACACAAGTTGTTTTTATTATGAGGTAATTACTTGAATGTTGTGTGGATACCTCAACATTGAATGCTAGCCCCGGGCTCAGGGGAGATAGGCTTGAAGAGTTCACTTACCAGTGATCAAGGATGTGAAAGACTCGTATCAAATTTATATGATAGAGTATAGAATTGGATATATGTGAGGATTGATTGGTATAGTTATAGTATGTCTTACTAATTTTATCTAGTATATTTAGTCACAATAAAATATTTATAAGAAAAATAGTGGTTGAAGTATTCTTAAGAGTGATTCTTATATATAAAAAATGATAGAAACCTTAGTATATGAACAAGGATTATAAAGAGGGGACAATGAGTCATATATATATTAGTTCTGATTTTTTTGATTTTTGATTAATTTTATTTCATATGTAGATGATATTAATTATCTAGATTAGTTGGATAATTATTGACTTCTTCCCCCTTGGCAAAAAGTATGAGGTAGAGACACTTTCTAGAAGATATCATGTAGGGATTTTTGAGATTGGGATGTTTTTTATGCATCATTGGTAGTGATGACCAGATTATATAGAGATAATAGATGGTATGTTTTGGAATACCTCAATATTAAAGGATTCTAGAGAATCCAATTATACAAAAATAAATGTCTTGTTACATGGTAGTATTGAATCCCTATGAAGTGGGAGAGAAATTCATAAGTGTTTTTATAATTTTTATCTATTATGTTGTAAATTGATTATGGTTTTGAATTCAATATTGTGTAATATTTGAGAATCTATGTACTTCTATATAAAGTTCATAATTATACAAATTATTTTTCACCAATTAGTGTCCCACTAGAAGGTTTTTTATGTTTTGATATCTTTTTTATCAGAGTATTATAATATAATAATAGTGGGGGACGGTAACTCTAGTTTTGATGAAAATAAATTTGGGGGATTCATTCTATAATAGAAATTCTCATTGATAGAATGAATGTAAAATTATTTAATGAGAATTAAATAGTGCATTTATATTTATATTCTAGTTTAGGAGACTCTATATAAGGATATAATATGATGATTTTCATTTATTCTAATACTATATATTGGTATGGATTCTATGTAATCATTGTAATTTCATTATGGTGATTATTGAAAGAATTGTAAAAAGATTAAGGTCGAGTATCTTTATGGAATCATTTATATGGGATTTATCTAGTTGGGTGTTACGGTATAGCATGGATAGGATAAAAAATTTGGGCAAAATATCAGGGGTCTCAATAAATCTTAAAACATTGTGTTCCATGGTTTGTAAAGTAGGGTGCAGATACATGACCACCATTGGTAGTGGCTTCCTCTGCCGTTCAATGATGAGCTAACTAGAATGTTCTTTTAGAAAAGATGAATCCAAAATAAATAAGGTATGTCAAAAATTAAGCCTAAAATAATTAATAATAAATGATGTGGTATCATAATTAAGGGTATCAATAATTAATTTAATGATGGTAGAAAAGAAATTTGATAAGTATTTTCCCATTAATGGGAATTAAGAGATATGGTATGATCACCCTACTGGTTGGAATAAGAATATGAGTAGATAGAGGAGGTGATCCTCCAGCATTGATTAATGGGTGTGAAATATGATCTTGAGTGTTATCAGTATATGGTAGTGGTTTCCATGGATATGAAAGGATCCAAGGGTGTTGGGATATTTTTTAATTGGGAAATATCCACTCTATATGAGAAATGGTTGTGAAGATGTTCTCATTTAATGGAGTCATGAGAATTGTGATGAGGTAATGTTTTACTTGCTGTAAATAGGTTCTTTTGAAACAAACGAAGTTAATATATGTGATTATATCATTAATCATTTCAACCTAGAATTTAATTGACATATATTTTTTGGACTTTGATCAGTGATTGAAGATAATATTCGTTGCGACTAGATATATCATCACAAGAACCTTATGCCTTTATTTTATGGTGGGATAACTTGACACTCACCTTAGGGATGTAGGGTAAAATTACGGTGAGGTATGAAAGAATGTGTTCAATGAGTCTCTCAATTTCGAGTTAAGGTATCCTACGTTTCATCATTTTGACATTTTAATAGTTCGGTAAGTGTCTTCTTTTAGTTGATTGTGTAGGATACTAATTTAGTTGATCCTCATGATGGATATGTTTTGTTGTGTGCATAGTCTATAAATATTTGATACTCATACAAATTTCAATTAGTCAAATAAATTTTTATATAAATAAAACCATGAGTATATTAGTTTAGAGAGGAGATACACAATCATATTGTGTTCTACTATGACCATGGAATGTTTTTTTTGTATTTTTGGCTAACTATATTACTAATCATTACTTCCAATAAATGTTTATAATATTATTTTAGGGTTTATTATTCAGGGATGGAAGGTTGATTAATGTGTTATCCAGGAGGTTATTAGAATTTTACTTTTGAGGATGAAAAATTTCAAGGTGGGTAGGATGTAATAATTTTAGTTCTCACCATGGAATTCAGTTGAATATACTTTTAATTTTATGCCTAATTCTGTGTTAATGGGGTTTTTATCACTCATTTGAATCTAAATTACTTTCAAGAGTGGCTCGATTGATCATAATATGTCATTTTTAGTAACAAATATTAATTTTTGATTAAAAAACTAAAAATAGTAAATTTATTCTTAAGAGTGTGTAGAATTTTAAAATAAACTACACCATTCAATATAGAATGTAGCCTTTACCATAATATTAGTGTTTTCATAAATTTTTATCAATTTTGAATCATCAAAATGTAGTGGTAATTAATATTTATAGGAATTATTAAAAATAAATAATAAATACTATTTTATTCTTCACTTATCCTCTCCCATATTTATTCATCATTTAGAGAGTATATGAAGATATTTTGGATTTTTTGAGGATATTTCTTCAATGGAAAAATCTATAGTGATTCGAAATATTAATTGGATAATGTTGAATTTGTGTAAAAGATGCATGGTTAATTGATAATGGAACATTCATCACTTTTTTAAACTTCTATCTTTAAGTTTAATTCATTATTCTTGGAATCACCACTTGAAATTTGATTATTTGATTATTCATTTTATAATAAATATAATTCCCTTTGGATTTTTTGAAACTAAGGAATTAATTTTATGTAATATTATAGAGATGTTCTAGGGTGAATAATTGAAAATCTATTAACAAAAAATTTGTTTAAAAAAATAAATGAACCCATTATACATTTTTGGAAAGGTCTTAATGATAGGAATAAAACCCATTTTTAATCACTCGACTAAATGTTTTTTATTGGGAAAAACATTAGAGATAATGTTTTAGGAATTTTATATTATTTCGAAATGTTAATGTACCTAAAGGTCAAATTTCATGAAACTCAACCCGAATATAGAGTCAAGGGTTTTAGATCAACCACCCCTTAAATAGTTTTTTTATTTTAGTGGTGATAAATACGCATTAAGCACCCATGAATATTGGTGATATGGTGGAATATGGTGGGTTTAAGGAAAATAATTGTTGGAATAATAAGGGCCCTTTGATTTGGTATTGGATGGTGTGTGTGTGTTGTCCCATATACCCTAGGTCGAGCCGACATAGTGCAGATCAGTTGTTTATAGATAGATGTTTGATCTAATGGATGAAAAGATTTTTACTAGGGAAACATATATAAATGGTGTTGTAAAGGGTATCAAATGGTGTGGGGTGTAAAAATACCTGAAATCTAATCTTCAGATCATATGGTAGCAATTGAAGAACACAAAAGGCATGGTATGGGGGTGATACGACACCTTGAGATTCACCTGATCCTGAGACACATGGATCCAATGGATTAGAAGCATCCAAGCATGAGAGATTGGTGAAGTGCATATTGAGGGAACATGGGGGATCCACATGGAACTCATATACTGACTAAGTGGTGGGTCATACGTGCATGTGTGAGTGGGGTCTAAATTTTATGCTAAATGTTTTGATGGACTCCTTGTGACATCTTAGTGCTAATGAAACCAATTTTGGTGCATTTTTAGATTATTTGGTGGATTAATTAATAAATTTATTTTAAAATTATTATTATTAATATAATCAAAATTTAATCTTCTAAAATTAAGAGTTATCTTGATTTATCATCTTAAGGTACCCTATATAAGATTATTGGGTGGAACAGACTAAATGGAATATATTTTTCTCAAAAAGTGATGTTATTTATGGATTTTTTATCTTATTAATTATACTATTATTGAATAATAGTAATAAAATGAGTAAATATAGTCGAGTCTAAAGTGTGGAGACTTAATATATCATGTATATATGTATAAGAATAACACTAATTACTAGATATTTAGTCATTAAAGGAAATGAATAAGTGGTATATGAATTACATGACTGGAATGTAATGCTCACACAAGATGATGACATTGAATATTTTTATTGTTTGATATAATAAAATTTAAATTAAAATTTTTCAAACATGAAAATGGAACATGAATTTTTTACTCAAATATGTTTCTCAACCTCAGGTGGTGGTGAATGTTCCATAAAGTTAGCCTAATAGGCATGATTAATGGTTTTAAAAAATGAAATAGAATCATTTAACTTAATAAAGATTTTTTTCAACATATTAAAAAATCTTATAGAGATTATTAATTCATTATTAAATAATAAATTTGAAAAAATAATCATATATTATTAGGATATATGGCAATAAATAAATGGAATTAAAAAATTGATTGGATTAAAGGTGGGTTGTCAATAAAGACTGAATAATGTGATTTGATCACATAATATATAGAAGTGGATATAATAAGTAGTTGTAAAATTTTAAAATGTTTTTTTAGAAATAGGACAATATGGATATGAATGGAATATTTTAATGAAGTCATATATATAAATATACAAAATAAAATTAATCATAATAATAAATGTGAATAATGTTAAAGAATTTTAAATGGTGTAAATAGCATCTAATGTTATAAGTCAATGATAGGAACTAAAAAAATGTTATAACACTGAGGAAGGGTGTTACCTTAAATGGTGTGGAATCATAATTAAGGGATTATAAGTACATAATAACTTTTTTATAGATGTTGAAAGGAGAACGACCAATAGTGATGAGGACCTTAAAAAATAAGGTGGTGGGATCTTTATAATAAGGATTTTGATTATAAGAATCTAGCCTCAAAAATTAAATATTCTAGTAAATTTAAACTATAATTCACATTCTAAAATTCCCATATATATTTTAGGTTTAGAGTTTTAGGGAGTTATGTTATGAACCTTATATAACAAAATAATTTATTAAAAAGTGAACACTTTTTTTCAGTATCCATTTAAATTAAAAAAAACATTAAAAAGAAAGATGTTTCTTTTCATGAAACATATTCCAAATTTCAATCATGACCTTATGATTTTCCATACACATCCTTAAAACGTTATAAATATATATGAAAATATGGTATGATCACAAAAATATTAGAAAGGTAAATAGAAAGAAATAAATCAGTTAGTCTAATGAAAGACATGAAAACCCATGAAATCTTTACCTTTATCGTAATATTCTTTGAGCGAATGAAATAAGTCATTTATTCATGAATAATACACACACTTTGTTCCCATAGAAAACCATTAAAACTCATAATAAGAAAATAAAAAGGATTTTAGGAAAAAAGATCATTATATTCATAAAATGTTTTAAACTAGTTTAATAAATAACTAGATCCCATTTATATCCATAGGATAAACCCTATGGTAACTCCCTCCTTTTTTCCTATTAAGATAAGGGCCATTACTCATTCCATCATATCTCTATCTGCAAATACCCATCATATAAGCTATATCTAGATCACACATTTTTCCATATATAATTATAATATACCATATCATGAATATTTTTTTTAAATTGTTTTACATTTTCATCATAAAACCTTTGAAAAAATACTTTAAACCCGTATAAAAAACACTTTCAGATTTCAAAATGCACTTTTATTTTAAAAAATAATTTTCAATACCAAAACATCTAGAAAAAGGAAAATAAGGTTCTTCTTTGAATAAAAAATGGAATATCATAGTGTAATCCAAACCTCAAATAATTTTTATGGTAACAAAAAAATTCCTTGTCACCATAAGGGTTAAAATAAAATAGTCATTTTTTTCTTTGGTAAATAAAGTCAAAATAATTAGTAAAAAAGATTAATTTTAAAAACTTTTGAAATAAATTTAAAAGAAATGTTAAATTTACATTATAATTCATTTATTTTTATATAAAAACATTAATAATATATTTTTTAAAAACATGGACATGGATGAAAAAGAGTTGGAATGGAGACTTGTAAAGAGGATTTTTTAAATGAATGTCCCTTACTTTGATTCTTAATCTTCTTGTATATTATTTATCTTCTGGAATAAAAAAATTATGTTAATAGTTTTAATTATAAATATTTTTTAAAGTTTTTTATTCTTTTTATTTCACTCATTACGATGTTATACGAAATTACTTAATCATTTAAGTTCACATTGGATGTTTTGATGATATTCTATTCATAAGTCCAAAATGACTTCTATAGGTTGAATATGGTCAAAGATCTTATTATTCAAAAATATTTATAATAAAAAAAATGTCATAATTATCATTTTTATTTATAAATTATAATTTTAAAATCAATAATTAAGGATGGTTATGAAAAATGAAATGTGACACAATCATGGAGACCTTAAGTCGTACGACCACATGAGTAATGTTCCCATTTTCAAGGATAATTATGGAAATAAGTTAAGATTTATTTTATCTTTATGTAATTATATTAATATAAAAAATAATATAATATTTATTTAAATTCACTTATATATATATAATCCATGTGAAGTGTTTATGAAAATTGAATCACATTGCTTCATGGAGGTGGTAGTCCACATGTACACACAAATGACATTATCATTTTTAGTGAATGGAATTTTAAGAAAATAGGTGTTATATTATCATTAAATAATGGTACATATAACGTTAATTTCATATACAAACATTGATTCCATAATTATAACTATCCATGGGAGGTGGTGATGGAAAAGAAATGACACTGGTTTGTGAGTTGGTAATTCACCATACACATGAATGAAGGGTTATTTTGCCATTTAATTGATGAGGATATGGATATAAGTTGTATCAATAACATAAAAAAACCAAAATATATGTAAGATATTTATTTTATTATTTAATAATAGTTTAACAATATTTTAATGTTGTAAAAAAAAAAGTTCCTTAATACCTATACCTCTTCTTTGGAAAATATTCATTTCATAAAACCTTAAGACCTATAATATTGGTATTATTGCAATGAACCATGTATTTAAACCAAATCAAAATCCAAAGTAATTTAAAATTTTGATTTACTAGATGGGATATTTTTAAAATGAGCTTCAAAACATAATTCTGAGATTTGGAACACTCCTATCTGTTTTATTGAATTTTTTGAATGACCAAGAGGTTAATTTAGTGTCTAGATGGGTTTTGAAAGTGTCGGGACTAGGAATTCCATGTTTTGTAAGTCTACAGAGGGTTCACGGTTTGTCTAAAATCGTGCGGCTCCCAGAAGAATGTCGTGTAGCCTATTTTAATGGAGCAGAATTAACCACACGAGCTGTTCACTATTTACCTAAACCATGCACCTAGACCACATGGTTAATGCCAAATGGGAAGTGTGGTTTCACTATTAATCTCATGGTTGGGCACAGTTTGGCTAACCGTGCGACCCAAAATGTGTGATGTGTATTTGTTTTAAAGATTTAATTAATAAAATTGAAATTAAAATAAAAAATGATTTACTAATAACAATAATATTATTATCATTATGATTTTATTATTATTATTAGTTAGATTTTTAATTATAAATAAATGGGTATCTCCCCTTCCCCTTACCCTCCTCACCTATCACCCCCTCCATAGAGACCTAGGCTCATAACTCCCCTCCTCCTGCTCCTCCTTATTTCGCACTAATATCCACCAGTTTTCCACCGGTATCCCTTTGATTTTTCAAGGTATAGTATTTGGTTCCCTCTTATATCATTTTCTAGCCATTTTCCTTCTCCCCAATTCCCTACCCATCTCAACTGAACCTAGGGTTTTGGATAATACATTTTTTTATTCCTCTTCAAATTTTTTGGTGTGTGAAGGCTCTCTTGGGACTCATTTGTTATCATTCCAACATCTACCACTGAAGGAGAAGCGGTTCAGATCAATTTGTTCTTCCCGTCAACATTTTTGGGTAGGTTTCCCATCATTCATCAGTGTTTCTCAATTTATATTTGGGGCTTTTTTATTTTATTAGTTCCTATTATTTTTTCTTTAAGTACATTAGACCTTTACATAGTTTTTCTGAGTCCTTATATTTTTCTAATGTTTTTTTAGACATCCTTGAGGTGGTTTCGAGTCACCAGGGTCAAAGGAGACTTGCCTACATATGAATACGTAGACATATATCAATATGAGTTCCCCCAATATATATATGTTTTCCCATGGAAGCTAATATATTTATTTGGGGTTATGTGTCCTCATATATATATATGAAAAATGATGATATAGGTTAGTGTTAATGGGTATATTAAATTGAGCTATATGTATGGATCCCCTTATATGTATTCATATCCATGAGAATATGTACATAGGGGCTAGGTGTCCTTATATAGATACGAAGGTGCATATGCTTGGAGGTGGTTAGAAACAACTTCTAGTTGTCACCGTTTGAAGTGTCATGTGACAAGTGATCAACTTGATGCTCTTCCCTTGAGGTTGAATCCCTTTCCTTGCCTGTTAATATTAAGAATGAAATAGTTTCTTGCTTAATGATTCTTTGATAAATTGAATATTTATTCATAAATGAAATTCTAAGTTATGATAAATGATTCTTTTGATAAAAATTTAATGTTTCATAATAAAACCCCTCCAACAGAGGTGAACTATATTATAAGAAAAAAAATATTGATTAGTTAAATATTTAATGTTTTTATAATGTCTTGGATTTCCCTTATAAGTTTTTACTTGGATGGTTAAATGGAATGATTAGAACATTTGTCTATTTTATAAATTGAATGGCTTGCTTTATAATTGGAATTACCTATATACGTAATTTTCATTCTTTGTTTAATTGAATGGCCTGAATTGAATTAAAGGAAGTGATTATGATGGTTTTTAATGGTTTAAATGAATCAATTTTTTTAATAGGAATGACACCAAAAGCATGATGAAAACATTACTTTTCTATTATGACTTATTAAATTCTTATGATGAATACAAGCATGCCTTTGATAATGATTAAAATGAAATGAATAATATTTCTTACCTAATGTATTAGGAATAAATTAATATGACTCTTAATATCTATATGGGAGATGGGATTTTAAGCACCACGTTCCATATTAGAGTGTTTTCTTGGGGACCCACTCACCATCCCAAGTGTAGTGGTATGTCACTATCACTCTATAGGGATGTAGGGAATGTACCATATCCAATAGATATATTATATGAGTGATGGGATTTTGAGTGCCATGTTCCATCTTAGAGTGTTTTATGGTGGCCCACTCACCATCCGATCCATAGTAGTATGGAACTCTCACTCTATTAGGATGCATAGAATGTGCCCTATCCACTAGAGATAATATATGGGCAATGGGCATTTGAGTGCCACATTCTATCTTGGAGTGTTTCCATGTCGTGGAAACTTTTTGTACTGAGTGATGTAGTATGGAACTTTCACTCTATAGGGATTTAGGGAATGTAACATATCTTTGGAGGTAGTCCAGGGGTTAGGCTGCATGTGCTTCCCCAAGTTGGTCAGCCACTCTGCTGCACCTAAGTAACTCGAAACCGAAAATCATTTGAAAGCACTCATGATAGCGCCTTTAAAATTGGCTCCATTGATGGAGAGGAAAGTAATTTATTCAACCAATTAGAGGTATTTTTTTTATTTTTCATTAAATTATATTCTTCTCCTCTTTCTTTCTTCTTTCCCCTTTCTCAAGTTTTTTTTCTCTTACTCTCTTCTTTTATTTTTATTGAACCAACTCAAAATTATTTTTTTATTATGGCCCCATTTTTTTCATTTACATTTTACCTTTAATTGATTTATGACACGAACTAACCCCAAAGATCTCTTATATATTGACCCTGAGATTGAACGTAGCCTTAGGGCTCGAATCAGACATTCTTAGTCTACATGAAGTTTTGACATTCAACTAGTAGGAGAATTACTCCACTCAAAGATCATTGAAATTAGAAGCAATTAAAATTTAAACATAGAAGAAGAACCAATGTATGAAAATAATGGAAATGAACTTAATATAACCATTTGAGAATTGGATTCACCTAATATTAATTATCAACCAAATTGTATTGCATACCCAAATCTCGAATCAGACTTTGAACTAGAATCTTGATTAATTCACCTTCTTCAAAAATTTCATGGATTATCTTGTGAGGATCCAAATAAACACCTTAAATAATGTAATGTGGTTTTATCAACCTTAAAACCAAGAAATGTTTCTGAAGATCAAATCAAACTAAGAGCATTCTTATTTTCACTTGATGGAGCTATGAAAGATTGGATGTATTATTTACAACCTGAAGATGTAACTTGTTGGAATGATTTGAAATGTCCTTTCTTACAGATATTTTTTCCAGCACCAAGGACCACTTACACTCGTAAGTAGATCTCGTGGATAAAGAAATCCCAAGGGGAGTAAATATTTGAGTACTGGGAGCGATTCAAAAAGTTGTGGGCAAGATTCCCACATCATCAAATAAGTGAGAAACTCCTCATCCAATAATTCTATGAAGGAATCACACATATGGAGAGGAGCATGGTGGATGATATGGCTGGAGGAACACTGGTGGACAAGACACCAGTAGCTTCATGTGCATTTATTGACAAGATGGCCCAAAACTCCCTACAATTTGGTGATCGAGGTACACCACATGTTCAAGGAGTACATCAGGTAAGTCCTTCTTCTCTTGAAATTCATTTTATTGATAATGAGTTAGAATAATTGACCACTATGGTGAGGTATATTGTATTGCCTCAAAAGAAATCCCAACCCCTTCCATTAAGGCCTTGTGTAATTTTCACTAATACAAGTCACCCAACTTCTTGTTTCCTGCAACTACATGAAACAAAAGATTGTGAAACAATGTTTCCTAGGAGACCATATCAGTAGAAACAATAGCCACATCGCCATATTTTTTTTATTAATTTGAACTAGAATACAACCAAGGGTGGAAAAACCAATCAGACACAGGGTATGGCTCTACGCAACAAAAAAGGCCCCCTTTTCAAAAAACTTCCAGCAACCTACGCCTTATCAGTAGGGTTTCCAACAATCCCAAAAGCGATTTGAATCCCAAACATCAAAAAGCCAACAAAAAGGGAATCCCCCATACAAGGTAGATTCTAACACTGGTGACCTTTTGAAACAAACTGTTCTTAATCAACAGAATGAGCTGAAGAGTCAAGGTTTGGAGCTGAGGGAGTTGAAGACTCAAATGAGCCAGATTTCCACTGCCCTCCATGAACTAGTAAGTAAGAATTCTGGAAATCTACCATCCCAAACTACTCCAAATATGAAGGGGTATGTTAGTTCCATCACATTGAGAAGTGGGAAGCAAACAACTGATAAATATGCATTATCATTCCACTGGGATTCACCTGAAATATGGAGAAGCTGCATTCCATTCCAGCTAATGAGAAATCAATGGAGAAAGATAAAGGTAAGAAAAAGATTTATGATGTTCCCCCATAACCCCTTCCATTTTCAAATAGAGTTGTCTAAACCAGGAAGATGGCTAAAGAGGCGATGAAAAAATATGTTTTGGATACATTCAAGCATGTAGAGATCAATATCCCTTTACATGAAGCCATCAGGAAAATAACAAGGTATGTGAAATTATTAAAAGAAATTTGTACCAATCAAAGAGGGATCAAGGGAAATGAGAGGATCAATCTTGGAATAAATGTGTTATCACTCATTACATGAACTCTAGCACTACCTAAAAAGTGCAAGGATCCATAGAGATTCATCATCCCATGCACCATAGGGTAGTTTCTCTTTTCTGATGCACTTTGTGATTTTGGAGCTTCCATAAATTTGATGACTCACTCTATATTCTCTTCTTTGCAGGTTGGTGAGTTGAAACTAATTAGAGTAGTGGTGAAGTTTGTGAATAGAGATACAAAACATCCAGTTGGATTCCTTGAGGATGTACTTGTCTGAGTAAGAGACATGATATTTCCAGTATATTTCTACGTGCTTAACATGGATGATGATGAGGTAAGTTCTCATTCCCCAATTATCTTAGGTAGACCCTTCCTCAAAACTGAAAAAACAATCATAAATGTTAACGATGGTACACTTTACATGGAATTTGTGGATGAAGTTGTGTTATTTAATGATATGGATTCCATGAAGTACCCCTCATAGGACCATTATTCATTTGTTATCTCCCATTTTGAACCACCAAATAAAAACCCCATGGAATTTTATTGTTCTATGATTAGGGTGATTATGAGTATTGGTTCATGTTTGATGTATAAGACTACTTCCACACCCATTTTTAATACACAAGACTCTCTTAGATTTGATTTTGAAATGGATTCATATTCTGATTTTGATCATGTGAACTCTAGTTAAGACATGACTTTTGAGTATTCTGATGGATTTGATGATTTATTCTCAAATTTTGATGATGTATATTCAGATACTGATGCTATTTGTACACATATTTCATTTTCATCAATGTCTCTATCCATACACCACCCCCTTCATTGGAGCTCAAGCCATTTACACCAAATCTCAAATACTCATACATGTTGATTGGTGAGAGATTAACTATTATAATTGAAAACAATCTCCCTTTTGAACATGAAGAATGTCTTTTGAATCTTTTCAGGGAGAACATTAAGGAAATTTGGTGGACCTTGGCTGACATATCTGGTATTAGCCCCTCCATTTTCATGAATATGATTCTTTTGGAGGAAGGGGGTAAACTAGTGAGGAAACCAAAAAAGAGACTCAATCAAACACTTTTGGAGGTTTTTAAAATAGAGATTGAAAAATTTCTCAAGTCAGGTATAATCTATACCATTTCAGATTTCCAATGGGTGAGTCCTATTTAGTTTGTGCCTAAGAAAAGTGGTGTTACAGTTGTTAAAAATGATAAAGAGGAGTTAGTTCCGATGAGGGTACAAAATAGTTGGCGTGTGTGTATTGATTATAGAAAACTAAATCAGTCCACTCGCAAAGACCATTTCACCCTCTTATTTATTGATTAGATGCTTGAAAGAATAGCTGGGAAGACACACTATTGTTTTTTGGATGGATTTTCTGGATATTTTCTGGTTCCTATAGCTCTGGAGGATCAGGAAGAGACTACATTTACCTGTCCCATTGGCATGTTTTCCTACCGAGGGATTCCATTTGGACTTTCCAACGCCCCAGGTACCTTCAACAAATGCATGGTGAGTAATTTTTATGATTTTATTGAGACCTTCAAGGACGTATTCATGGATGATTTTACAGTGTATGGGTCTTCATTTTATGAATTTCTATGTAGTTTGGGAAAGGTTTTGAATTTTTGTATTGAGATGAATATGGTATTGAACTTTGAAAAGTGTCATTTCATGGTAGAGCATGGCATTGTCTTAGGGCATGTAGTGTCAAAACATGGAATAGAAGTTGATAGATCTAAGATAGGCATTATTTCATCCTTACCGTATCCTTCATGTGTGTGTAATGTTAGATTTTTTCTTGGGAATGTATGATTTTATCAGCGCTTCATCAATGATTTTAGTAAGATTTCTCTTCCTATGTCATGATTACATAAAAAGGATTCTGATTTTGTGTTTGATGAATCTTGAAGGACATCCTTTTATGAGCTAAAGAAGTGTCTAACCACTCCACCAATCATATAACACCCATGGAGGGATATTCTTTTTGAGCTTATGTGTGACGCTTCCAACATCACGGTTGGAGATATCTTATTTCAGAGGGTGGAGGATGCTCACATGTGATTTCCTATGCATCGAGGACACTAGATTTAGTACAACCATAATACCCAGCCATGGAAAAGAGTTTCTTACTGTCATATTTTCCTTAGATAAATTCCGTTCATATTTATTGGGCTCTAATGTAGTCGTTTTTGCTTACCATGTAGCTCTGAGGTACCTATTGAAGAAGCCAGATGCAAATCCTAGGATAATACAATGGATGTTCCTTATTTAGAAATTTGAAATTGAGATAAAGGACAAGAAGGGGTCGGAAAACCTTGTGGCAGACAATATGAGTAGGCTTACTGACACACTAGAGGATGACACCTTGGACCAAGTACCACTTTGTGATACATTCCCCGATTATAATCTTTATTCTATCTTAGGTATGCATCCTAGGTATGAAATTTAGTGAAGTACCTTGTAGCATCCAAAATCCCTGCAAATTTAAAGAAACATAAAGTCCAAAAGTTAAAGAGTGAGTCTAAATTTTATGTGTAGGATGATCCATACTTATGGTACATGTGTAGTGACCAAGATATTAGGATGTGTGTTCTTGATCACGAGTTCGAGTCTATTCTGCAATTCTGTCATACACTTGCTTGTGGTGGAAACTTTGGTCCCCAACGGACTACTAGGAATGTTTTGGACTCTAGTTTATATTGGCCTAGATTATTCCATGCTACCCATGTGTTTTGTAAGTCGTTCTCATGTTACCAACACACGAGAAACATTTCTAGGAGACAAGAGATGCCCCAACAACCCATACTATTATTTGAAATTTTTTATGTATGGGGAATCGATTTTATGGATCCTTTTCCTAGTATATTTGGTTTCCTATATATATTTTTTTCTGTTGATTATGTGAGAAAGGGGGTGGAGGATAAGGCCACCAGGACTGATGATTCTCATGTTGTTGTGTACTTTGTCAAAGAGTAGATTTTTTACATGTTTGGAGTAATGAAGACCATCATCAGTGACCAAGGGACACACTTTTTCAATTAGAATTTGGCTTCCATCCTTAGGAAGTATGGGGTGACACACAAAACATCAGCACTATACCACCCCCAAATAAATGGCTAGGCTGAGGTTTCAAATCGTGAGTTGAAATTGATTTTAGAAAAAACTGTGCAGCCAAATAGGAAGGATTAGAGAATGTGCTTGGATGATGCGCTATGGGAATATAGGAGAACATACAAAACATCCATCGGTATGACCCCATTTCAGATTGTTTTTGTGAAAGCGTGCCATCTACCTATGGAAGTTAAGTATCAAAATTATTGGGATATAAAGAAATGAAACATGGATTTAGACCAAGCTAGAATCCAAAGGAAGCTTCAATTTAAATAGATTGAGGAGATTCTGTTGTCTTCATATGAGAACTCAAGGCTCTATAAGGAAAGATCAAAAGTAACTCATGAAAAAATGATCCAGAAAAGAGAATTTCAAGTTGGAGAGAAAGTCTTGCGCTCTAGTTCATGACTGAAGCTGAAGCCTAGTAAGTTTCATTCCAAGTGGTTAGGTCCTTATGTTGTGACTAATGTTTTTCCTTATGGTGCTGTTGATATCAAACAAGAGGACACTAGTAGGAGCTTTACAATCAATGGGCAACGTTTCAAGAAATACATTGAGGGACATTCCACTGATGCAATGGATTTCATCACACTGCATGGCCCCATGATCACTTGAGCATATTAGGCTATTCTTAACCCTTTCACTTTTTTTAATCTCTGTCTAGTTTAAAATTATACATTTCATGTGCATATATCATCTCATGGGTTCACATTGGGGACAAGGCAATATTTTAAGTCTGGGGGATGGAACCTTTTAGTTATGTAATTTCAATTATTTTCCTGTTTTTCAATGACTTTTAAAAAAGCATGTTTATCATATTTTGTGCGTTTATTTTTTAGTTTTTTTGTGTGTTTTTGAAACTTTTGAGCTGAAATGACTCTCATAACCATTTTTAAATCCATATCAATAAGTGAAACAATTTTCCCATGAAACTGAGATTAAATGAAAACTTAAAATAACTTTGTTTCAAGTTCTAATCTTTTGTAATTTCATGAAAAGTACTCTAAATTTTAAATCTGATACCACATATCACTGTCTTTATATTTGAAATCACTTTCCTATGAGGATTCTGAACCATTATTTTCATATTCCTCACATTCCCCTCACTTCTTGAGAGATCCAAACCATGATTGTTATAACCAGAATGTGATTTATTCTTGTAAAAACTTGAGGGTTTGAGGTACTTATGTTTTAAACGATTGAGGAATTTGTTTGGTATTAAAGCCCCTATTTCAAAGAATCTTTTTTTTATAATGGCCTACCTTGAACATTTAATCCTTTTAGCCCTTAGAATCCCTGAACATATTTTTAGGTTAGCCACATTAAAATTTAATTTCCCCTATCCCACAAACTCTTGAAGTGAAATTCCATAATATAGTTGAACTTAAGTGTGGGGGAAGATGTCTTGTGTTGTGATACCACATTTTGTGATAAATCGGGTAGAAAATTAAATTCTGAAGAGATGTGTTTTCTGCTAAAGAAAATCATGATAATTTTAAGCTTTACCTTTTCTAGTAATTTCATGATAACTGAAGTTGTGCCTTTCTGGAGCTTCAAATAGAGGAAGAATGTTGTGCCAATCTAAAGATTTCAAGAAAATAATTCTTGAGAAGATTGAATTTTTACTGTTGAAATATTGATTGGTGTGAACATTCATTTATTTTACATTACGATGAATATGAATTGGTGCTACGTGGATTGAGGAGGAGACCATATTCAAGTGGAAATTAGATTAATGCAATTTTTCTTCAAAAATAGTCAATCCCCCCTCATTCAACCTCAGAATTTTTCACATCTTAATCCTACCAACCGAAAGCCACAAAACAAACCTGAAAATTCTTCAGGATAAACATATGTTCTTTACTGATATTGGGTGGAAATTTAGGAATTTTTGAGGCCTATGGTGACCCTTGTATGTGTTTGTATGAGAAATACATTGCTAAAAAAATTGACATTTGTGTGATAGGAGAGAATTCTAGCGAGGTAAGTATTTTGTGCATGGGAGGATAAATGAAGTAGAAATATATTGAATGATATAAATAGAGACTTTAAATAATGTTTTTTATGAGGCATTATATCTTTTTTTTCTTGGTGTGTAATTATTAGATTTCAAGGATATGTGTTTTAAAATTTGTTTTCATTTGAAATTGATGTTTACTTGATATGAGGTTTTTCCCAGGACTGCAAAAGGGTAAGTGTGGGGGAGTTGATAAAACACTATTTTTTTGAATATTTTATTGATAATAAATGACATAATTTCCTCACATTGTGCTAAATATATTCAGTTATAAAATATTTGGGATTAGATTATTCAATTGAAAATTTAATGAAAATTATAGTTTTACCGTTTTAAAATGAACTATAGTATTTCACACACATATATTTTAATATGACTTATTTGAACTTAAATATTTTTAAAAGTGTTTATAACTCAATTTTCTACATCTTTTATTCAGGACACTAGAGCTAAGGAGTGCATTTGAATGGAGTAAATGGGCCATTAACTCAATGGTGGGTTGGACTCACCAGAATGGACATGGGTTCTGTATTTTGGCCATAACTTCTTCATAAGTTCTTGTATTAGTACCAAATTTTGAGAGGACCTCTAGGATTAAATTTCTCAAAACCCATATTTCTTGAAGGAGATCTAATTCACATTTTTGGTGGTAAAATTGGCGGTTACATATGGATTAAAATATTTGTATGAATTTCCCCATTCACACTTGAAACCACTTGTATCCTAGCCTCCCCTCCACTAAATAAATTATTTTTTTATCATTTGGAGTGGTTTGGACGTGAATTATGAGATTTTAGGCAGATTAGAATTAGTTTATCCCAAATTATCCAACCATTGTAAGAGGGGTATCTCTTGAAGCAAGGATACCCTCATTGAAGCCTTCTTCTCTTCATCATGTTGTAATGTTCAAATTTATGTAATAAAATTCTTTGTTCTTCATTTATTTCTTCCCTTTTATTCTGTTTTGTTAAAAATTATTCTTCTCTTAATCTTCATAATTGGCTTGGAATCAAGAGTGGAGATGAGATTGGGTTCTACCCTTTCAATCCTTTGCTCATGCAAAACGTCTCCATGATGACCACACTGCCCATGGAAGAGTAGTTTTCTAGTGATCAATCTATCTTCTACCTTCTTAATTTAATTATTTTGAATCATTGATCTAATATAATTCACATAATATGATCCATAAATTGTGTTCTTAAATTACAAGAAACTAATAAAGAAATCTAACAATTAATACAAAAACACGTGAGGTCGAGGTTTTGTTTAAATTGAGAGTGCACAAACTTAATCGGTAATACAAGACCACACGGGATAAGTTTGTAGAGTTAAAATATATTCCATAAACACAATTCATCCTCATTCTGCAGAATGAAAATGTGCCTTAATTTACCACTGAACATAAGATTGCCTGATAACATCAATCAAAGCAGGGTGTTGTGATTGCATGTTCTGAAGTTAGCATAGGGTTAAATTCACTTCATCTCTGTGGTAATGTTAATTCTCATAGGGTTAGGGATTTAAAAAATTAAGGGATCATAATTAAGTGAATGTTAATTTAAATGATAATTATAAATAATTGTGTGAATAGGTAGAGTTAGATCGATTACACCTTTTAAATATTGTCAAAAAAATATTCTTATTGTGTCTTTTTAATCGAACTTCATTTAAATAAATTCAATCTTCTTCTAGAAAAACTCTTATATTTTTTTAAAAGAAAATGAACCACCACCATCCATTAAATTAGTTTTTTTATTCTCTTTTATTTTATTTTTAGAATAATTTTAAGAATGTTTTTTAATTTTCTTTCTTCTTTGAGAGACGACCTTGGTCAGCCACTCTGCTGCACCTAAGTAACCTGAAACTGAACATCATTTGAAATCACCCACAACAAAGCCTTTCACCTTTGTATATGACCATTTGGAATCAGTACACACTTGGTTTATATAAGAGAATGATATATATATATCTATTCAATACGTATATATAAATATATATTCCAATTAGAATTTTATTTTGGATTGGAGCTGAAGTAGGAATAGCTTCCATGTGTCCCTTTGGAACTTAGATGGGTGGTTTTTTATTTATTCAGTTCTTTTATTAGTTTTTATACCAACACGATGCTTAATTTATATTTTACTATCTATATTAAACTAGACATCATGGGTTTTGAACTAATGATATTTATATTCCACAGCTTTCCTGGTCCGCCATTACATTGGGGTACCCAAGTAAACCATCTTATTTATAGGTCCTTGGACCATGATTATTGATGTATGATTATACATGAGGAGTTATGAGTACATGTCTACGTTGGAGTTAAAGATTCTCATGGATAACACCTTTTGGTTTTTAGTTATTTTCTTTACTGGAGTCCTGTATTTTACTATATAGTAAAGAATTATATATTTTTATATTTTAGATTATGTATAATAAACTATATTACATTCATGATTAGTATAAACTAGTGTCAGCTGATTTTATATTCAGTTATATTATTCTTCTTCTGCTGCTCTATTATCTGTTTATTTACTACATCCACTATTTTATGCAATTTATATTCCTTTATACCAATGTTAAACATTAATTACGAAGTTATAGTCTCCCCACTAAAACACCTTTACACACTCATTTCTAGTCGACAACCTTTGGTATATAGGGAGGCACAATTAAGGCTATGTGACCCACTAGTCCGGCTACCATCTTAGTGGTAAGTCCAGCCGAGACATTATAAAGTGTTATCAAAACTTAATTTTTTCAATGTATTAATTTTTTGGGATGAGAGATATGATACTAGGAATGTGTTGGTTCTTGTTAAATAGTCCTTCTTGGGACTGATCACCCCATATATAGGGAAATGTCCAATTTTCTAGGGCTAGGATTATTGTTTATTTATTTTTTATTAATTGATACGATTTCACCTTGAGTGAATAATTTATTTTACACTACTTATTAGTTCTTTTGATTTTTGAAAGTTTTCATTTTCCCTAGTATGGTAAGGATGAATCATCTCATGAATCATATTAGGAACATATAAATTCACATGTCATGTATATGCCATGGCATTTAGTTTCATTAGTAGTTTTATTGTCGACCCTGATTGTTTTACTTAATTGACATGCCATGTTTTAGTTGGTTATCATGCCTATTATATGCCTTGTTTGGTATTAGAGTAACATTCTTAGTTTTGTACCTTTTTAGATAATTATGTATCATGATTGTTATTAGCCATGAAGCCTCTTTATTTAACTGTACATTCTTGTTTAAATTCTATACTTATGTGTTTATAAAAAGATTGGGTGATGATGTGCCATTCTTCTGTTCTTAATAGCATGATTCTTTGTGTTCACTATCTGTCATAACATTCCTGGTTATGAAGTTATAAAATTGATGCTTTGGATTAGTTAAATGGTTATGATTATGATGGGAGCTAGTTTTTAATTATAAGGTGTATGAGCACCCTACAACTGAGAAAAGGTAGATCATGCACTGAAAATATCTTTAAGTTTTAGATAGTATTAAAGGATTTTGTTAAATTATAAAATTTTTATAAAGATCAATTGTTAAAGTGAAATTGATTTTGATTAATAGGATCCAAATGCCAAACATTAAAGTGTGTGAGGGCTTTATGGATTGGTTGATGGCCACTCATATCACTAGGTTATTATATATATGGACATGTTATGCGTGAAATGGTTTTAAACACAATAGTATAATTTTTACATGAAATGAATAGGTTAAATTTTAAAGTGCACAAATGGACCCAAGTAGGTTATTTAGGGAATTATGCACATGTGATAACCCACTACAGGTATTTTTTAACTTTTAAAATTAAGAAACTATATTTTGGTTTCTTTTTAATGAACCCATGTTGGATTAATGGGACCATCATATGTCGCCTTATATATTAAAAATGATTTTTTATGATAATTTTCCGAATGATGACATGATTCCAATTAATGTAAAATTTTTAAAAATAAATTTTAAGGGCACTTGCCTATTTTTCTTTGAGATGATTGTTAAAATAATATGGATATTTTTTTTAAGATAGTACATGATGTTTTGAATAAAATATTTGATATTTTTTAAGATTTAAATTTGAATAAATGTAAAGGGCTTGTAAATGGAACACTGGGTGGTGTCCTCTATTTAAAAACCCTCGTGTAAGGGTAGTTTGAGTTTATCCTTTTATTTACCATGGAATTAAAGGATGAGTGTATTTCATAGGCTTTATCCTTTTTTAAGATATCAGATTATGAGCCTAAGGACTTATGTTAGCATGAGCTCATTATGGGTCGATTATTTATGCTCTTATAAGGGGTTATCTCGTGGTATGTAGAACCCTTAGAACTTAAATTCTCTGCTAATGTCATAATATTTTTGATGTTTGGTGCTATTTGGGTTCCATTGTCCCTTATAGGAATCTTAAATTCTAAATAAAACCCTTATTAAGATGGGTGATCATGGTATCTTTAAATCTTGTTACAGGTTTGAGCATTGAGTAATGCTTGGTTTTTGTAGGTTTGACATGCCTCAGGCATGGTCAGCCGCTTCGTAGGTCTTGTAAACATATTTTATATTCCTTGGGAGAGTTGAGCGGCCGTCATTAAATTTTATAGTGATATGGGATAGAATGACCTTGATCTGATATCCTACATGGGCCATCAGATACTTGAATACATAAGGTTGGTAAGCTAATGGGTATTATCTTGGATGTGTCATATTTATTCTAAACCTAGGGGTAGTGTGCATTCATATATGTGGTCTCATCGAGTGTTAAATGTTGTAACAAACCGATTGAATTCGGTGAAATTATTGAGCCTTGGGTTATTGAGTATGTTATAAGGTCATCTTCACATCAGAGTGCCCTAGGCATTAAAAGGAATTAATTTATTCCCAATGCTCATGATGACATCATTGTGACTCGGGTGTTTTGAAACACTAGTCTGTTTGGCTTTGGTTTTCATGCCAAATGCTTCGATGTTTATAATTGTGACATAAGGGATAATCACACATTCATTTAAGATAATTAAGACCTAGTGCTCCAGTGAATGGACGCTATATCATTTCATTCAATGAATAGGACACTCCTAATATAGGGATCATCACATCAATTCTGGTGAAGGTGTCCTTCCACGAAGAAGGATCATAAGAAAGGATGACCTTTTGATAATGGATGGTTTTTCTATAAATGCCATTGAGGCCAGAAAGTTTTAATTGTTTCAGTGCTTGATTAACAACATGAAATAGATGTGGTTGGGTGTGTATGGAACCCTTGGAAACACCATTGTTCTAGGTTAGACTTCAGTGATTTTTCTGAATGATCACGGGGTGCCTCGGTTGGTGAAGGAATCATGATTCGACTAATATTAATGCGTGAGAAGGTAAAAATGATATTCTTTCAGTGGAAGTCAACCAGTTGTGGTTCAACTAGTCTTCCCTATACTATTCAAGTATTATTGACTAGAAAATAAGAAGAATTATCTTACTGTATTCTACTAATTAACAAGCATGTCCCCTATCTTGATGTCATCCTTGAAGCACTGATAGAGCGTTGGACTTACACCAAACTACAGTTTAAAAATACATTGGTCTTGTTTGGGTGTTTTTATCATTATTTAAAAATGGATGCATGGTTCTCTCTGAGGTTTTTTAGTATTAAGTGACCCATGGATTCTAGTGTAGGAATGCCTTAGACAGACTATTGGACACCAGTCGTTTCTTATGACTCGACCACTATGCAGATGCTACTTTGGGATCAATCAGTGTTATGAGGTAGACATTTTGGATCCTTCAAATATATCACTTGTAAAATTGGGTATGGAATACCTTTATTTAGTTTCTTGGGCCATAGTTGTTTGAATCTGATGTTTTCATAGACATGTTTTTGGTGTTGGAGGTGAATTATTAAAAGGGGTGGCAATTCCAGTGGGATAGATTTGGATTGAACATCAGCTTGTACTAATTCAATAAAGTTCTAAATGGTTAGGTGATGTTTGGACCATGGAATTTCACTGAATGTTAGGTATGGACTTCAGTGAAAATTTTTGTTGTAAATAGATGTTCCTTGGAAGAAGGCATCACATTTTAGTTGGAAGTTTTTCAGCCATCTAAGCTGCGAGACTTCAAGAAAAGCCAGTCAAAGGTGCCCTGAATTTTGATCCTTGTTTTTCAATTTAAACATTTGAATGAAACCAATTTACGGAATAGCGTCAGGTTATGATGGGTGTGATATAATGGTTGGAAGTGTCTTTCAAGAAATGGGCATGCAACCTTTTTTAGTTTGGTTGATCAATATTCAACCGTTTGTTTTCAATGAGGTTCCTACTATAGCATCAGATGAAATTGGTCTTGACCAATTAATGAAATAATGAAAAAAGCATCATTAAATAATTAAAAAGGGAATTTTTGGTAGGAGATTCTATTTATGTAAGATATATATTTTGGAATTAGACAATTTTTTAATTTTGAAGCCTATGGTGGTGAGCACCATCAGCTTGAAGCATAATAAGATGATGACACAATCTTGTATCTAAATGAACGTGCTGTATTGGGAAATGAGTGTTGGCTTGGATCATAAACGCTTAAGTTTTGTATTCTTGAAAAATGCAAGGTGCGTTTGGATTTTGGTAAAGCAATGAGCCCACTTGAATGTAAATGAAATACCCTCAAAGGTTGGGTGATGTTTTCATTATTCCCAAAGTCTTATTAGGGATGATAAGTTCAACGGTGGGGAAGTTGCAAGGAACCATGTATTTAAACCAAACAAAAATGCAAAGGAATTTAAATTTTCTGTTTACTAGACCGGTTTTTTTTAAAACAATGCTTTGGAACTTAATTCCAAGAGTTGGGAAAACTCCTAAGTGATTTTTTGGACTTGTGTGATGGTTTGAGAGGTTATCTGGGAGTCTTGTTGAGTTTTGGGAGCACTGGGCTTGGGAATCGTAGGTTATGGAAGTCTATAGAGGGTGCATAGTTTGTCTAAAACCATGTTCCCCCCAATAGAAAACTGTGCAACAAATTTTAATGGAGAATAATTCCCTGCATGTCCTACACATATTTTACCCAAATAGTGTTCCAATCCCACATGTTTAGTGCCAAATGGGTAGTGTACTCATATTGTTCATCGCACGTTTGGGGAAATTTTTGGATAACCATAAGACCTAAACCATGCGATGTTTATTTATTTAGAAATTAATTAATTAAATAAAAATAAAAATAAATCTAAATAAAATGATTTAATAATAATAATAATATTAGTTAGGTTTTAACTAAACCTAAAGGGTCATCTCCCCTTACCCCTGCCTAGATCACATGAAACCCCCTCCCTAGTGACCTAGGAACATGACTCCCCTCCTCTAGTTCCTCCTAATTTCATGCCAATATCCACCATTTTCCCATTGGTTTCTCTTTTGTTCGTCAAGGTATGGTCTCCAATTATCTCTCCTTTCATTTCCTAAACATTTTTCCTTCTCCCCATATCTCTATATGTCTCTTCCAGACATTAGGTTTGGGTTAATCTAGATTTTTTATTCTTATTTTGGTGTTAAGGAATGACAAGGCTATCTCAGGACTAATTTTTTCATATTCTGGCATCCCCCACAAAAGGTGAATTGATTTGTGTGTTTTGGTCCGCCTTCCAACATTTTCAGATAGGTTTCCTATTGTTGTTCATTATATATCAATTTATATTTGGGGATTTTTACAGTTTATGAGTTAAGAGTATTTTTTATTTAAGTAAGTTGGACCTTTCCAATATGTTTGTGAGTATTTAGATTTTGTTGTGGTGTGTTTGGATATCGTTGAGGTGGGTTCGAGTCACCAGGTTCAAAGGAGACTTACCTAGATATTCATAGGTAGGAATATATCTATATAAATTCCCATATTATATTTATGTTCTTCCTGTAAGAAAATATATTTATATGGGGATAGGTGTGACCATGTATTTATATGAAAAATGCATACGTAGGTAAGTGTTAACAGGTATATGCATGTGATATATATGTAAGAATCCCTCTTGTACATATTCAAGTCCATGAAAATATGTACATAGGGGCTAGGTGTACTTATGTATATGAAATGGTGCATATGCTCAATGGCAGGTATTAGTAGCTTTGAGTTGTCTCCATTTGAAATGTTATGTGCCAAGTGTTCGACTCGATGTTATTTCTCTTGAGGAAGGACCCATATCCTTTCCCTTTGAATTTATGAATGAACTTGTTTCATAGATTAATGTTTTTTTGATAAATTCAATTTTTATTCATCAATGAAATGTTTAGTTATGATAAGTGATTTGATTGATAGAAAAGTAAAATTTTTATAATAAAACCCATCCAACAGAATGGCTCATGTCATGCTTGGATAATTGTGTCATGCTTGGTTAATGGATTGGATTTTCATTATTCCCTTTTCCTTGGTTTTTTAAATGGGATGATAAGAACATTGGCCAGTTTTATAAATTAAATGGCTTGCTTTATAATTGGAATTACCTATGTAGGTAATTTCCAAAATGATAAGGTCACCTTCTAAGAGTATCTATAAGTTTTGTAATTTAATTATCTTGATTTTTTAATTTAATGGCTTAAATTCAAATAATGGAAATGATTATGATGGTTTTTACACATTTAAATGAATCAATTCGTTTAATTGGAATAAAACATAATGGACGATGAGAACATGCCTTTTTTATTATGACTTATTAAATGCTTCTGATGAATATAACCATGCCTTTGATAATGATTATATTGAAATGCGTAATATGTTTTGACTTATGTATTATTTAATAAATGAATATGAATCTTAATATCTATATGGGTGATGGGATTTTGAGCACCAAGTTCAATCTTATAGTGGTTCCTGGTGTCCCACTCATCATCCCGAGTGTAGTGGTATGGAAATCTTTCTCTACAGGGATGTAGGACATGTACCCCATCCATTAGAGATATTATATGAGAAATGGGATTTTGAGCATCACTTTCCATATTAGAGTGTTTCCTAGTGGCCCACTCACCATACCAAGTGTTGTAGTATGGCACTCTCATAGTATAGGGATATAGGGTGTGTACCCTCCACTAGAGATACTATATGGGTGATGGGATTTTGTGTGCCATGTTCCATCATAGAGTGTTTCCATGGTGTGCACACTCACTATCCCGAGTGAAGTAATAAGGAACTTTCACTCTCTAGGGATGTATGGCATGTACCCTATCTTTGGAGTTGGGCCAGGTGTTAGACCATGTGCATTTCCCCTGGTGATGGATGTTTGTGAGTTATGTCATGGGGTAGCCGGTGCTTGATTTCCAAAGGACCGTGAGAGCCTTTGAGTAGGAAGACCATGTGATCCATGTTGGGCCATGGGTTAGACTGTGAGTGCTTCCCCTGGTGATAGATGTCTGTGATTTACGTCCCGGTCGAGCCAACACTAGTATCCCATGTATATGACTATTTGGTATTGGGACACACTTGGTTCTTATTGGGGATGAAATATATATATATATATATATATATTATTACTATATATATATATTGTTTTCGATCAGAATCTTTTTCTGACTACAAGCTGAAGTAGGCATAGGCGTAAAGTGTCCCTTAGGAACCTGGATGTGTGTTTGTTTTTTATATTTTATTATTACTTCTATATGCCTACAAAATACGTAATTTATATTACACCGTCTGGATTGGGCTAGACACTGTGGGTGTTGACATATGTCTCACACCCTGCATAGGCCACCATTGCACTAGGGTACCCGAGTAAACCTTCTTGTTTGTAGGGCCATGGGTCTTGATTGTTGTTATATACTTGTACCTGAGGAGTTAGGCGTACAAGACTAAGTTAGAGCTCAGGATGTTAATGGAGATCACCTTTTGGATTTGTAGTTCTTTTATTTATGGGAGTCTTATATTGTACTGTATTATAAATAATTCTGTATGTATACTATTTCAGCTTATGTATCATCATCATTCATATATGAATGATTTGTATAAACTATCATAGGAAACTTTTATATTTTTCTATATTATTCTTCTTCCGCTGCAATGTTATCTATTTATTTACAAATTCTGTTTTTTCTACAATTTGTATTCTATTATACGACTATAAAACTCTGATTAGGAGGGTATAATATCCCCACTGAACCGAATTTATACCCTCATTTATAGCCAGTATCCTCTGGCATATGAGGAGGTGTTCGTGAGGTCATGTGACCCACTATTCCTACTATCGTCGTAGTGGTCAGTTGGGTCGAGACGTTACAATTATACCCTAAATAATTCCTACAGAAAATTATTAGGGATGTTATGAAGTGATTATGGTAGATCCTGGCTGAACCAAATGGGGTTTTAAGTGTGTATAAATGCGAATAAGTGGTTCCCTTTTATAATACAATAGATGTGCACCTTGAGAATTTCTTAAAATATTTAATTAATATAAATTAATTACGATTTACAAATGAATATATATGGACAGTATTATAATATAATATGATTATGAATCTAAATTATCTCAAATAATAAAATTTGGACAATCTTGGATCACATTTTTACACTTATCTTTTTGTTTTAACCCCCATTAATCCTTCCACACTCACTGTGATAAAAAGGGTTTTTACTCATTGAGAGTCATTATACGTAGCATAAATAGAAAAATAAACCAGAAATGGAACATGGTTGATATTTCAAAACATATACTAATCATTTTTGGGAATATACTATTTTTGGAATGTTATATCATTTAATAAAATATTATTTTCATAAAATATCGATATGGTCAATTTTAGAATAATTAATTTACTTTGAATTTTATGGAACCAATAATATAAAAGAATTATAATAAAATATTTTTATACATAACTATCATTTATGGTTATCTATAAGATTTTTGGGGCACATTAATTCTTTCATACTATACTAATTTTAATATTTTTATTATTAGGTATTTTGTTTTTCCATTAACTAAATAATTACCCTATTTGTGTTGTGTAAGAATTTAAGATAATTATTTATTCACTAAAATTTAAAAATAAATTACTATTATTATGATAAATACTTTAGTTTTTAAAATAATATTCATAATTTTATATTTCCATTTGTTATACCATTGTTAAAAATATTTAGTTAATAAAAACTAGAGTGTAATATTTTTTACTTTTCTTTCCATACAATATTTTAAAGGACATAATCATAAAAAAATTGGAAATAAAGATCATATATTCATCTTTTTAATGATTATGAGTGATATATACTCATATAATAAAATTTAATATAGAATTAGGGTCATTTTCAGTACTTATTGTTTCTATTTTTATCTTTTCATACCAGATTTACCCGTTATTATGGTAACAAAATTCACTATGGTTATTCTCCCTATTAACCAGAAAATAAAAGGTAAATGTTTACAAAATTTGGACCCAATAATTCATAATAAGGAGTGTATTTTTAAAAAATAAAAATATATAAGTGGTAGAATTTAATTTAAAATTAAACTAGAAAAATGTAATGAAAAACAATTTTTCATAAAAATGAATATTTTAAGTATAAATTGTTTTTATACCAAAATAAAATATAATGTTTAAAAAAACCATAATTTAGTGATTTTAAATTATAATGAACTAATTAAATTTTAAAAATAAATCAAAATTGAATTTTACTTTTTAAATAATTAAAATGAAAATACAATTTTCAATAAGAAACAGTATTTTCAACTATTTATTGAAGAATAAATTTTTTTAGAATATTATAAAAAACTAATAATAATATAATTTTGAAATGAAAAAAAATAAAAAAATAGAATTATTTTTTGTCAAATTCAAATTATATAATTTAAAAACAATTCTTTTAAATAAAAAATTATAAGAAAAGAGTTTAATAAAAATATTTATTTTATTATTTAAAATAATTACTTAATATAATAATAATGAATATAAATATATAATTAATGAATAATAATAAATATAGAAATTATTTAGTCTATTGGGTTGTTACATTATTCCCCCATTTTATAAAATATGTCCTCAAAATTTTGTTCACTTATCAAACAAGTGGGGATACCTTTCCCTCATAGTATTTTTATATTCCCATGTTGATTCTTCAACCATATGGGTTCTCCAAAAAACCATAATCTAGTGATTTTATTTATTTGACAATAATTTCTATCTATGGTAAAGAATATGAATAGGGTTTTCCTTATAAGAAATGTAATCGCACAACTAAACTACTTCAGGGCTCAAAACATGGGATGAATAGATAACATATTTCCTTAACATTGAGACATAGAATATGTTGTGTACATGGATAAAATCAGAGGCAATGATACTTGGTAAGAAAAAGATCCTATATTATATAGTACATTATATGGTCCAATGAATAATAGATTTATTTTTCACTTTTTACTAAAACGTATCACTTTTTTTCATGGAGATACTTTAAGAAACCATAATCACCAACCTTGAAAGAAAGATATTTCCTCTAACTATCCATAAAAAGTTTTTAATTTGTTTGAGTCTTACCAATATAGTATTAAATTATCTACATATTATTTACAATTTATTCAACCAACTCTAGTACCATAAAATTATTTTCTCTTAATTCATCCCAAAAAGCATTAGTTTGACACTGCTATCCATATAAAGCATCCAAAGGATTTATTTGTATACTAAAATAAAAACATTTATTATAAAGAAACTCAACCAACGAAACAAGATTATCCCAACATCCCTTGAAATACATTTAATAATAAATAATCATGTCTTAAAAGGTCTAAAAAATTCACTCAAATTGTCAGTTGAATTGAGGATGAAAAGCTGTACTGGAATTTAATTTAGTACAGAACAACTTTTGAAATAATTTCCAAAAATTTGAAGTGAACCTAGGATCAGAGATAGATATAATGGAGAGAGGAACTCCATGTAACAAAAATATCTCCTCAAGTTATAGTTAATAAATATAATCCAAATAAATTTTATCTCAAATTGGAATGAAATGTGAATATTTCGTTAATTGACCAATAATAACCCAAATGAAATTATTATCTAAATAATTATTTATTATTACTTCTATAAAATCCATGAATATATTTTCACATTTCCACTCTATAAATGGAAAAAGATGAATCAACCACTTTTATAATTGACATTCTAGATTAACCTATTTATAAGTTAAACAATTCATGGAAAATTCATCAATATCTCTTTTCACTCTATCTCATCAGAAATAATTCTAATAGCTTATATACATCTTAGTATTTCCAAGATGAATGGAAAATGGGGAACTATGATCTTTACTGTATAATTATTTATTTAATTGATAATCACAAGGTTCAAACATTCTCTTTCCAAATCTCAAAACACATTATTTTATTAAATTAAATTCAGGAATATTACAATTCCAACCTAATTATTTTTTTTAAAACTCATGATCTTACTTATGATCTTGTTTAATTATATTTGATAAATATAATTATACTGACACCTGAAGAAAATAGCAGAAGTTCTTACATCCACAAATTCTAGACTAAAATTCATCAAATAATTAACTAAAGGGTCATATAACAATTGTAACATAATTAATACAATTTGATTTTTCTAACTGAAAGAATTGTGAACATTGTTTTCATTTCCAAGATGATAATTAATCTTATAGTCATAATCCATAATTAGTTATATCCATCTTATCTTACCCATGTTCAACTCTTTCATAGTGAATATATACTTCAAAATTTGTTGATCGATATATATTTCTCATTTTAATCCATAAAAATGATGCCTCCAAATTTTTAAATAAAAAACAATAGAAGATAATTTAAGATCATGTGTACGATAATTTAACTCATGTGCTTTCAGTTTCTGTGAATCATAATAAATTACATTATCAATTTTCATTAGAACATGACAAATTACATTTATTATAAAATTAATGTAGATAAAAAATCCTCCAACTCTAGAGAGAAAGTAAAAAACTGGATCATTCACCAATCTTTTTTTTAGTTCCTAAAAATAATAATCACATTATTTTTTCCAGATGATTTCAACTCTTTTTGAGTTAAATTAGTCAATGGAATAGACAACCAAGAAATGTTTTCAGAAAAATGTAGATAGTAACCTTATAAACCACGACAACTACTAATCTATATGATATTTTTTGGTCTAGTATATTACTATATTAATTTATTGTTATTAGGGATAATATTTATTACATATTTAGAAATAATATTACCAAGGAAATAAATCCATTGCAACCAAAATTCACACTTACTAAATTTTCAATATAGATTATTTTATTTTAATGATTTCAAAAAACAATACTCTTTTGTCTTTAATGATCCTCATTTCTTTTATATTATAGCAATATTTCATCAATAAACATAACCAAAAAATTATCCAAATATTCATGGAATACTCTCTTTATAAGATCCATAAATACAACTGTTGTATTAGATAACATGAATTTAATAACTTCAAAATCATAATTCCCATATCTAGTACGAAACAATGTCTTCAGAATGTATTCTTCCATTACCATCAACTTATGGAACCCCAACCTGAGACCAATCATTAAAAAATAGTTTTCTCCCTGGATCTAATAAAATATATCATCAATATAAGGAAAATGATACTTTCTCTTAATAGTGATGTTATTCAAGGCTCTATAATCAATGAAATGTCTCATTGAACCAATTTTCTTTTTAACTAATAAGATAAGAGCACACTATGGTGAAGTTATATGATGAATGAAACTTTTATCTATAAACACCTTTAATTGTGTTTTCAATTTAAAATGTTCTTATTATACCATTCGAAAATAGGGTTTTGAAGTTATCTTAGCATTATGAACAAATTCAATAGTGTAGTTAGCTTCTCAGTTAGGTATAATACTATATAATTAATTAGAAAAAGCATCCATATATTCATTTACTATTATAACATCACTAAGTTGAATAGGATATTACTTTTCAACAAAATGAGAAAGTTAAAGTTCACTACCATCTATAATCATTTTCTTAGATTCTTTTGGGGTTATCAATGATATGAAATCATTGAATAAAACATTCATGGATTAACAACCTATATTAGAATAATAAATAAAATATAAATCCATACCTGAATTAATTTCAAACTCTACCATGGAAAGTTCAATAATATTTGAAGGAAAGACTATCCCATTAATAATAGTAGGAATATTCCTATAAATCATAGTTGATTCAATATTTCCTCCTGGAGTTTTCACCAAAAGTTTTATTTTACTTTATTAAGGTGATATTACTAATTTACATTAAAATTTATCAGAAATAAATGAATGTGAAGATATATATTCAAACAGGGTATTGGAACAAATTAAATAAATAAGAATGATACCTGTTACAACATAATTTGATGGTAGAACATCAACTGTAGTTGTATAAACTGATTTTCCACACCATTTTATTTCCAATCCTGATTATTTACATCTACTATAAATAACCTTAGACACATGTTAGAAAAATTACTTAACTCATTGATATTAAAAGATATCAATGTTGGATGTCTATAATTTACCCCATTATTTGACTATTCAAGACAATTTTATTTTGATGTTTTATCCCTAGGAATAAACTGAATACACTGGTAACACTTTCCAGATCCTATCAAACATTCCTTAAAATGTCATTCCCACACATGAAACATGTTTGGGGATTATATATGTACTTATTAATCAACCAATTATCCTTTTTTTCCTTCCACCTTGACCTTTTATTACTATTATCATCCTAAAGAACACAAGTGTTAGAAAATTCCATCTAAAATATAACTTCACAGTGAACAACTTTCTCATAACTTTTAAACTCTCATACAAACAAATATCTTTGAAAAATTGATTTTAATCCAGAGTAAAATCTATAATTTTTACTATCAGGGTCCCAGTAAAATATGGTAAATACCTAGGCAACCTTGAAAAATTTTCCTCATATGTAACTATAAAATTTATATCCTTTTTCTTTAATTCTAATAATTTTTTCTCTATTTTGAGTTGAAGAACCTTAGGGAAGTATTTCTGAAGAAAAAAATTCTTAAATTTGTCTCATTCCAATAAATCAAGCACATATCTTTCTATGCTATTCTTATCAAAGGACTACCATAGATCATATTCACCTTCAAAATAATAATAAAAATATTTAGCTTTGCATGTTATGAACATCCCATGACCTTGAATATCTTATCTAGGATATGAATCCATCGTTAAACTACTACTATGTCAGAATATCCAATAAATGTTAAAGTGTTTCCTCATAAAATGGTGCACTATTATCATGTTCCTCTATGGTAGATCTATATTTTCTCTAGAATGGATAACACCATTAGTTATAGACTATTTCAACTGATCCATTACGATAATAAACTGCTCAATTCCAATTCCAAACATTATGACCTACTGATTTGGAAGGATATTTCCCTCTTGGTGCATACCTACAACAACTTCCTTGTTTCCTCTATGGAAAACCATTCTAAACATATATATTTTCGATGAATAAACATGTAAATATTAAAATTCTATATCACTTAAACATAACCATAAGGTAAAATCTTTTAAGGGTATTCTATTATCAATACAATAACCATAAAAGTTATCTAAACCTTTTCCCTAATAACAACTATATGGACCTGACAATAAATATTACATATTCTAGGGACTTTAAACTAGAATTCACTTTCTACCATTTCTAAATATTTTTTTTGTTTTAGATATTTGGAGATTTAGGAACTAAATCTTAGCTAATTATTCCATATACTGTAAAGTAGACACTTTTATTCAGAATTCATTTTGTTCAAAAACACAACTTGTAAGAATAAAAATGTTTTTTCATGACACATCTTCACAATTTATATCTTAACCTATACTTGCCCCTACTAATCCTTAAAACCATGTGAAAAAATTTAAAACATGGTATTTCACAAAAAAATATATTAAGGGACATAAAGAGAAATAAATCAATTACTCTAGTTAGAACATGAAAATACATGAAATTTTTACATTTATCTCAATTTTCTTTTAGAGAATGAAAAAACTAATTTCAATATAAAAGACACACTTTTTTCTCAAATAAAACCTTTAAAACCCAAATTATGTAAATAAAACCCCTTCTAAAAAACTCAAATCATCATATTCATACCTATTTTAAACCCATGTCAGAAATAACAAGAGCCCGATTATATCCATATGAGAAACCTTTAGGTTAACTCTCTCTTTCATTCATATTAAGGCAAGGAACATTACCAAATTCATTGAAGTTCAGTTTGGGTGAACCCATAATATAAGATATATTATGCTCAATTTTTTTAATATATAATTCTCTGGTTACCATATCATGAACAAAACATTTTATGGTTTCACTTTTTCATTTTAAAACCTTTGAAAAACTCTTTTAAATATATATGTATAAAATTTTGGATAAAAAATACCATTTGATTTTCAAAACTCGTTTTCAATACCAAAATACACATAAAAGATAAATAATACTTTTCTTTGAATAAAAAAATTGAAATATTATAACATAATTCAAACATAAAATAAAGTTTTGGTGGTGGGAAAAGTCATTGTAACCAATTTTTTTGAAATAGTTTTTTTGTCTTTTGTAAATAAATTGAAGCAGATTTCGTAAAAATATTCCATTTAAAAAGATTTCAAATAAATTTAAAAGAAACAAAAAATTTACTTTACAATTAATTAGATTTTATATAAAAACATTAATAATATATTTTAAAAAAACATGGACATATAAGAAAAAGAGTTCGAAAAGAGACTTTAAAAGTTGTTTTTTAAAAGAAAGCCCCTTACCACGAGTCTGAATAATCATGTATGTTATTTATATTATTGAATAAATAAATGATGTTTCCTATTTACTTTATTAAGAACCTATTTAATGTTTATTAGTCCATTTATTTCATTAATTACTCTGTTATAAACAATTAATTGATCATTTAAGCTCACGTCAAATATCTTGACGTTATTCAATTCATAAGTCCAAAATGACATCATTTGGTTGAATATTGTCAAATAGTTCATTATTAATTCATATAAAAAAAATAATAATCATGAAATAATTCTAATTTTTAAATAAGAAAAATATTTATAAAACCAATCATGAAATATGGTTATGAAAAATGAACCACATCACAATCCTGAAGATGGTAGGAAGTATGTACACATGAGTAACATTTCCATTTTTCAATAATTATTATGGAAATAAGGTAAGTATTATTTTATTGTTCCAAGATGATTAAAATAGAATAAATATCATATTATTTATTTAAATATACATATATTTATATATATAATCCATGTGATTGGTGATGAAAAATGAATCACATCGCTTCATGGAGGTGGTAGTCCACACATATGCACAAACAACATTATCATATTTTAGTTAATGAAAAGGTAATAAAATAGGTGTAATATAATCTTCATATAAAGATAAATATGTCATTAATATCCTATATAATTATTAATTCCATCATTATAACCTACTTTTAGTGGCGGTGATGGAAAATGAATGATATCAGTTTGTGAGGTGGTAGTTTTCAGTACACACAAACAATAGATTTCTTTCCCATTTGAGGGAGGAGGGAGATGTATATAGGTAGTTTCATTAACATAAAAACACAATATTATATAAAATACACCAGTGTTATTATTTCATCATTGTTTAATATGTTTTGAATATGGTAGAAGAAGAAATTAAACAAAAACACTCAGTTAAGAATTACACCTCTTCTTTGGAAAATTTTATTTCCTAACACCTTATAACTCTATGATCGGTATTGTTTCTTATATATGTCCTATATAAAATTTATAAGGATTTTATTAATGTATTTTAGTAGATATTATCCAAACCAAATGGGTATTTAAGTTTGAATAAATGATATGTGGTTTCCTTTTATAGGAGAGGGTAGGGGAACTTTTGAAACTTCTCCAAATATTAAATTAATATAAATTAATTAAGATGTAAAAATTGACACATATGGATTAAAATTGAATATAAGATGATTATGAGTTGAAATAATTTTATAAAATAAAATTTTTACTGGACTAGATCACATTGTTGGCCGTATCGTTTTTTAACCCCCCTTATTAACCATTTTCACACTTACCGTAATAATAATGTGTTTTACAACATGAGGATCAAGATAGATATCATAAATGGAAAAACAGACCGTAAATAGAAAATTGTTGATATTTTAAACCACATAATAATCAATTGACTGAATATATATTTTTCAATAGTTTTATATCATTTAATAAAATATTATTTCCTTAAAATATTAATAATGTCAATTTTAGAACCGTACATTTAATTTGACTTTTATAAATCATAAAACAAAATAAATTTAAATAATATATATATGAATACATACCTAAGATGTTGTGGTTATTTATAAAATTCACATGTAACATTAATTCTATAAAATTATTAAAATTTGAATAATTTTAATATCATTTATTTAATTTTTCAATTAACTGAATAATTACACTGTCAACATTATTTAAGAATTTATGGTAAATATTTATTCACTAAAAATTATTAATAGATTACCATGATGGATATAAGTTATTTATCATTCAAAATAATATTTATATCTTAACATATCATTTTTATCACATTTCAAAAAGTATTGTAGTTATTAAAAACAAGACCGTGACATTTTTTTCTTTTCTTTACATAAAGTATTATAAATGTTATAATCACATCCAAATGAAAAGAAAAGGATATATATTATAAATTTGGATGATTATAGATTATATATAATAATCTAATAATATTTATTCAATTTTCAAGGTCAAATTTTATTCCTTATAATTTTCACTTTTAACTTTAATTACTCGATTTACCTTCTACCGTAGTAATAAAAAGTATTAAGCTTACTATTCATATTAAAATAAAATAAAAGGGACCTATTTAATCAAATTGTACTCATTCATTCCAAATATGAAATCCTTTTTTTAAAATTTAAAACATATAATTGATAGAATTTAATTTATAATTAAACTAAAAAAATGCTACGAAAAAAATGATTTTTCAGAAAATTGTATATTTTAAGTATAAAATGTTTTTATACTAAATTCACGTATAAACATCATTTCCAAAACCATAAGTGTATAATTGTAAATCATATTTAACTAATTAAATTTTAAAAGTAATTTTTTATATAATTTTACTTTGTAAAAAATTGAAAATAAAATACGATTTTCAGTAAATATCAGTAATTACCACTATTTATTAAAAAAATAATTTTTTTAGAAAATTACAAAAAATTAATCCTAATATTTTTTAAGTAATTAATTAAAAAATGAAATTAATTTTTTCAAATTATAATTACATAATTTAAATGTTATTCTTTTAAATTAATCCTTATCATATAAGGGTTTAATAAAACTATTTATTTTTTATTTTAAAAAAATTACTTAATATTCTCATAATTAATATAATTATCTAATTAATGAATACTGATAAATACAATAATTATTTATTCTCTCATTACTTGGGTTATTACGAATATATTTTTTATTTTCCCCAAGTCCTTATTATAATTTCTTTGAGTTACTTCTAATGGATTGAATATGATTATATTAGAAGAATGATACCTCCTATTTTGTGATGTGGATAACAAGATAATTCAATAAAAAAATTATATGTTATTTAATTATTGTTTACTCCATATTATATTTGGTTGTTGGAATCTATTGAGGAGTATGTAGTAACTAGATTACTATATGGGGAGTCTTGAAAGATTGATAAGCGTAATTTATTGTATATGTGGTGATGAATTGTATATAATTTTCTACTCTAATATGTGATGCAATATATGATGGATTTATATTGATGGATATGGGACATAGTGGGGGATATACTTTAAACAGACCCTGTCTCTAGGGTTGATCTGAGACGATAGTGACCACACTCTTTCTCACCCATTTATTTAAGAAGATACTAATGATTTTATGTACATTTATCTAATTATACTCACCCAGAGCATTGGGTTGAGAGAGATCAGATATTTCTATGTGGTTATTGGAGATGAGTATTTCCTATAACATATTTGGTGTTGGATAAGTATATACTAGTAATTATTTTAATATACTCGATGTGAGATCATGATGGATGGGATATATGGATATGGTTAATTCCTCCAACATCCAAGAGATGTGAATCACATGGATGATATTTCACCCAAGTGGCATGACCCATTATCTCCCACAATACATGGATTGTGGTGGAAACTAATGCTCTAGATATGATCTATTCTCCTACCCATAGAATTGGAATTCAAGAGAACCCGATATAAAGTTGAATCCCTAATGATTTTTAGTTCCTATAGTATCAAAGTATATTGCTTTATTATTGGAGGTATGCATTTCATCCAATGTTATGAAATGTGTACACTAATTTCTTTTGATATATGAATTTCCTTAAAAAATAGATCTGTGTATCATTTATCACTTCATAGATAGATGAATATGTGTATTTCATCTAGTCCTTCTCAGATAGGTGGAAATGTGTATTTACTCTAGCATATGATCATCAATGCATCTAGGGAGAATTACCACGTAGGGAATCTATGAATGGGTTTGGAGACTAGATTAATTTTCTTTTCTTAAAAGACTTTTTATTTAGTGAGTGTAGTGAAAATGAAACAAGGGAATATTGATAAAGATTTATCATATATATGATATGTTATGTCATGTTATATTTTCTACACTTTACTTCCCACTGATGCACGTAGACACTAGACATATATGGGGTCGAATCACTAGTTGGTATTACAATATTGGTGTTGTTATTATCACCCCAACATGTAAAATTGTACATTTTTTGAATTATATCAATATAGATTATCATATTCAGATAATGGATGATCATGTTTCTAGCGGATATATGACTAATATAGATAGGATATAGAATAGAGATCACATTATAACGACCACCATCACAACATCAGAGATCGAGATGCTATTTTTTATAATATAGTATTGTATATGGAGATTTATTTTAATAAATACTCATTATATGCTAGAAATTTTTATTAAATATATTTAATTGTTACATTAATTAGTTTTATATTCCATATATGTATAGTGGATGTTATTGTATGATCACAGGTGACAAGTTGATTTTTGAGGTATTAACTCACATGATCTATGAATACCTCAACATTAGTCAATATCCCCTATCCCATTGGAAGTGGTATTGGGGACTTCACATACCAGTGAGATGGGATGTGACAATGTATATATCTATTTCTGGGATTTGTTAATTTATATTAGAATTATTTACTTTTACTGCTATAATATACCATGTAAAGACATGTCATTGAATTTGATATGCATCAACTATGAGAATCTCTCCCCTTATCTATAAAATATCACTTTGTATCTATGTATAATATCAACGTGTCATGAAAAAACAATATATCTCAATAATTTTCTATGTTACCACATTAATTTCATGAATTCGTCACCTGTATAACATATCTCATAATATTTTATTTCTATATCAGTGTCTGTGGTATCTCATGTCCAAGAACATGTTTTGAGGATATTTTTTCCAATGTTATCTCTCATGTTATATGTGTGTCATCACTAGTTATTCCTATCATATATGGAGATATGACTACATCATAACCTATTACATTTTTATTCATGTAAGTATCTAGAATATCTTTTTTCCCTATAAACATAACATGTTTTGTGGGATCTTTTTTTCATGTAGTACTTAGTGACACCCCATATCACCTTTTATGGAAAAATCTATGTAGTTAATATAAACCGTGACATCACATGAAGAATCATACAGTTTTTTTACATATATAGATATGCCATTTAATTATTGTTGACATGAATTATATCAAAAATTTCTTCAAGTTCCACATGCCACTTTTAGTGAGAAATCATATAATTGGAAGTGATATAACTCCAAAACATTCTTTACTTATCCAATAAATTACGAATCTACCTTAAATATTCATGAAACCCCATCACACATATCTCACGACACATAATAAAAAAACAAATACAATTAAGAGATTTAACATTATTCAATATTTTATTTTATGGAAACAATCACCACAAATTTGAAATCTAAAAAACATACCCTATGAAAAACATAAAATCTAAACATTTAGAAACAAGGGAAAATAATTAAAACTAAGATATATATTTTCAATATTTCAAAAATTAAACTATGTAAGAAATTCATTGAATATAAAACAAGATACGATGATAAAATTTTTTATGAAATCCATGTAAGACTTTAAAAAATAAAAATTTCGATGTTTTGGAGTTTGTAAAATTTTTAGAAACTCTGATTATGAAGGTTAAAATGATGATTTAATTACTTAATTCAAATAATATTTTTGATTTCACCATTTAATATTCAATGTTGATTTTATGCTTAGGCTAAATTTTGGGTAATTTGTTGTACTACTTAGAATTGTCTCATGAGTGTCAGATGTCGATGAAACTAATTTAATTAAATTATTTACCAATAAAAGAATATTTGATAATAAGTTTATGTTTCATGTGAGATATTTTTTGACATAGTGATAATATGTAATATTAAATGATGTGAAATAAAATAATTTATGAGGATAGAGATTTACGTTCAAAAATTTGAATATAAGAAATTATTGAGACATTAAAAATAATTTTTGATGGAAAATTGATAGAGGGGAATTTAAAATAGTAATAGTGGAGGAAATTAGGGGGTTTACCACTTTGATTAATTTTAATCACTAAGTTCATACTCCATATTATTCTATTTCATTTATTCTACTGAGAAATAAAATGATCTTGGTGTTGATATGTCATTGAAACCCCTAAAACTATGGAGAAAATTATTATCTAAGATAATATTATTGATAATTAGAAGAATAGAAAATTCCATTCATCATTGAATTGAGGTAGGTTAACTAAGACTTTCACATCCTTCATGGAATGAGAAATGGTAAACCATTGAATGATTTTGGTGGTTATTCCATTTATCAAATGCATTGACAAATAAATTAATATTATATTTATATATTGAAATGTTATATTCCAAGGAAGGAACCCATTAAGTATTTTATGCTCATCACAAATATATATATATATATATATTTAATTTTTCATATTACATGGAGTATGTCATTAGTGGTGTTGCTGTCAGTTAGCTTTATTTCATAGAGCTTTGGAGTTTGGTTGAAATATTTTCATCTATATTTTAAGGTATACATTATGATGTTTTATTGGTTTCATTTTACTAATTTTTATATCAGTTTTATTATTATAAGACACTTTCATAGTTTAAATGAATAGTTTTTCATAGTTTCAATTTTTTCAGGGTAATGCCTTTCATTTTTAGATGCTTAATACCCTCAGTGCTAGTCACTAACCCCCATTAAATTGGAGGTTGTCAGGGGTGGTAAAACATGGTTTAATTGATGGATAAAGAGGATTCAAAGTGGGTCCAGGGCATGAAAAAAGTCATCTAAGATAGTGTTTTAGGATATATTTATAAATAATAATTATTGAGGTTTTTACAAGGATTGGTAAGGAAATAATTTTTCTCAAATTTGGGTGGACCATAAATCAGAGAAACCAGTAAAGGATGCATGCATCTAGTTTATTCCTAGGCAAGGACACTAGATATTTATTGACTATTCCTAAGTCATGGTATGCGATATATAGGACACTAAATTAGAATAATTTTATGCATTGGATAGACCAGAGAAGAATGTGTTTCTTCTACAACCTTTTCCATATGATAATGATTCATGAACTTATTTTTCCTTAAATATGTACATATATTATAAAGAGAAGATAATAATTTCTATGTATAACTTGATGATGTACTGTAAGAACTATATATATGAAAAAATATAGACGTGATTTTGAAATTTTATTTGAAAAATGATCAAAAAACAGGTTCTCAAAATTTAAGGGTTCTACATTAGATTTAAAAATATAGCAGTGTCTTGATATGCTAGAGAATGCCTTTAATATAAAACATTCTATGAATGAGTACCCTATTTATATTTCCTGGAGAGTATTATGAGATGTAGTGATGTTGTAGTGGCTGATCTATTTGGGTGAAATATGTTACGAATTGAACTCATAATCTTTCATTAATAGTCATATCTACAATGAATTTTTATCAGCAACTCATAGGGTTGATTAAATACAAGTTTCTATTTTGTAAGGAAATTCACTTCTATTTGATTTTTTTAAATTATTCATGACTCGTGTTTAATGGAAACCTAACATGAATGTGGGTGACTCTTAAAGGTCTAAAAATTTTATATTGGAATTATGACCTAAAATTTAGTGTGAGGTGACTTCTCATAAGATAAAAGGTATTTAGCGGTGGTGGAGATGAAATAGGTGGTAGAGAATACACTTTACCATCTGATTCTGATTAGGGGATATGGTATTAATTTCATTATTGGATCAAGGGATGGGTGATGTTTCCCTCATAGGTTTTCTATATATCAATAGAGCATGGGATGATAACTTGAGTGATCCTGAGGATCTGGGGTAGCTAGTTCTTGACCATAAGGATTCTCCAAGGTCTCATCTCTTATTTATATGGTAATGTGGGCCATATCTATAATGTATATCCCTATGTTCAAATACCAAGTCATAGTATGATAGTGAATATACCACCTTATAATTTTTAAAGGCACAATCAATTGTAACTACCTTTTAGGTGTCAAAAGTTGATGAATATTCAATCTTCTAAATCTTAGAGTGGAGATTATAAAAATAAGCATGATGATGTCCCTCAACCATCAAGACTACCAACAGGATGTGGGTAATTTGATAGTAGGAATTATGGTCACTGCGGTATAATATCAAGGAAAAGTGAACTACATGTAGTAGTAGTGGAGGATATGGAGGAGTTAAAAGTTGTTAGAGGTTTCATTTATGAATTCAATTTGATTTTATTAGTTTTATTTAATAATAGAGATTCTTATTCATTTATTACCCCTTACATTGTTCAAGGTTTGGAGATAATATAATAAATACATTACATGGGAAGGGAATTGAAAACTCTATTTGGGATATGAATGAGGTTTCGAGAGGTATATCTATAGCGTGAGATGGATTTGGAGAGTAATATATTCTCTTTGGATCTAATAATACTATAGATGAATCCATATAAGATATTGACATTTTTCATCCCAAAACAATACCTCTATTTAGAAGGAATTATGATTTGTGAATTTGTTATGAAGAAGGAGGAACTCTCTATGTTTATTCAAGAGTTTGAAAATGTTTTTCTAGAATAGGTATTTAGTTTACCTCCATGTTGTGATATTGAGTCAGGAATAGAAGTACATCAGGGTGTCTCTCCAACTATGATGGAAGCTCATCATAAATCACCAATTAATATATAAGATCTGAGAATTTTGATATAGGTAATTGGATATATAGGACTTTTACATCCTAGTGTATCTCCATGGGTAAACCAAGTGGTTTTTATAATAAATAAATTTGTATCTTGATATTATGTACAAACTATAGATGTGTGAATCAGGTATTAGTAAAGAACCATAATCCACTACCACAAATTAATGATATATTAAGGAAACTAAAAGATACATATTAGTTCTAGAATATTTATTGACAATATTCCTACTATTAGATGATTTTAAATATTCAGATATTATGAATATGGATTTATGATGTCATTATAGGAAATTATATTTTGTTGTAATTCATTTTGGGGTAATGAATGAGCTAATAGTGTTAATGGGATTGATTAATTGGTTTTATCAACTATATATGAAATAGTTCATTATATTATTTATATATGACATCCTTATTTATTCATGGGTATAATAGGACCTTGTAAATAATATTAGGGTTTCTATTGAATAATCGATAAGTGATTTGTTTCGTGGGAAATTTTTGTATATTAATTCTGGACTCATAAAGTTAATTTATTGGCCCATGATTTATCAAATAATGGTGATATATTAAACCCATAAAATATAGAATCTTTTATTTCTTAGAGATAATAAATTATTTTTATTGAGGTATGAATTATCATTGGTTTGGAAGGTTTCTATAGAAATTTCATACCAAATTTATCTTGTATAGATACTCCTCTACCCATATTTACCAAGAAGATTGAAACCATTTCTTGGTTTTATGAGTACCAAGAAACATTCTTAAACTTGAAGGAAAATTTAATAACTTCTTTAATTCTCTAATTAACTAAGGAAGGAATCCTTTATGAAGTATATGGTGATACATCTCATTAGGGTTAGAGATGTGTCTTAATGTAAGGTAGGTGAGTTATTTCTTACTATTCTATATATTTATGTACTCATGATCATAACTATGCTATCTACAATTTGTAATATATTGAAGTTATTGTTTCTACTAATTTATAGAGGAATTATCAAGTTAGATAATACATTATGGTCTTCATGGATCATAATAGGTTAAAATACATATTTTCCTTGAAGTATATGAACCTAAGGTAGAAATATGGGTGGATTTTCTAAACTATTACAATTTTTAAAGTGTCTATACTCTAAGAAAAGAGAAGGTAATTATTTATTCACTAATAAGAAGAAATCATGGCTATGATTTACAGGAATCAAAATAATAATAAAATGTAATAGAAGATTTAGTAGTTTTAAAATTTGATTTAAGAGAAATAGATGTGGACATTTATCTCTATCATATTATGTTGGATTCATCCTTGAAATAAAAAATGGTATAATTTCATCTCAGAGACCCTTAGACTAAATTCTTAATGGATTGAAACATTTACAATGATTATCTAAATGGTTGGTCATAAAGTCGAGACTACTAAATTAATTTTTGAGAAAATTTGTTTTTCCCTTGATGCCTAGAGGTTATGAGTGATTTTAATAATTCTCAGGTGATGATACATACTAGAATCTCTAAGATGTATTATTCCCTAAAGTGATTTTTTGGTGGTTTGGGGTTAAGAAGGATTTTTTTATTAATTAAATCTATTAATTTGTGATGGGTAAGATCTAAATATCAAGTAATAACATGATTGTTTCAACACCTAGATGTTAATGAGTAGAAATGAGAAAATGTTTCTTGAAATTTTTAACAAGTTTACTTAGGAAATTTAAGGGTTACGGTACAATCTATGTTATTTTCAACTTGTTAACTAAGTAAACTCAATTATTTAGAATTAATAATTAGATCTCAATAGAGAGTTTGTTAAAGTTTTATATAGGGAAATTGATGATATTGAATGTTATTCCATAGACTTTTATATTTAGATGTGATACTTAGTTCACTTATCATATATAGAAGGGATTAAAACATGCTTTTGGAACCTAGTTATTTCTTTTAACCACATTATATCCCCAAATAGATAGTCATACTAAAATAATAATCAAAAAATATGTGGATACGTTAAGGATATAGATTTTGTATTTTTGTGGGTCTTCGGTGAATTATTTATCTCTGATGGGGTTCTCATAAAATTGTAATTATTATTTATATATTAGTATGTCACCCTTTGAGGCCCTATAATCATGAAATTATTGATTTTCATTATGTTGGGTTGAAATTGGGGTGTGAGATATTATTAAAATAAAATTAGTATAAGATATGATTTAGCATATCTAGTTAATTTGATACTAAATGAGAATTTTTTTGTATAGATAAAATTCATATAAAAATAAGAGGAGGTTACCAAATGAATCTATGGTTGGTGACCATATAATTTTCCAAGTATCATCCCAGTGTGAATGATAATGGTTAAGAAATATAATTAAGATTTCTTGATGGTTTATTAAACCTTTCCTAGTGTTATAATGTATTGGATAACTTTCATATCTTATGGAATATCCCCCTCATTTGACTCTAAATCATGATGTATTCTATGTCTCTTAGCTTAGAAAAAATGTTCATAAACCCACTCATATGATTTTTTGGGTAAATAACAATTTAGAGAATGATATTGTTTTTTTTTTGAAACATCTTGGTCAGATTTAGGATTAATGGGAATTGAATATTCATGGAAATGGTATTCTATTAGTGTAGGTCTTTTGGAGAAATTGTGGAATGAGAGAGAGTAACTGGGAATGAGTAACCTAAATGATAATTTAGTACCAGGTTTTTTTAAATTACTCAATAATATTCGTGATGGGTTTTTGGATAATGATAAATTTTAGGCTTATAAAAGTGTTTATATGGTTGTTTATTTTCTATAATTAAGGATACATAATTTTAAAGGTTATATAATATAGAGACTCAATAATTATATGTTTTAGAGTTTTTAAAGTTTTGAGATACTTTGATCATGGAGGGAGAAATTGTAATTTTATTTCATAAATAAAATAAAAATTTTGATTATGTGTCAAAATTTGTATTACAGAATTCATTCATGGGATAATTTTTCCAATATTTTTTCTATTTTAAATTTTTTCATAAGATTCATGAGTAATTGAAACTAATTTAAATTTATTTATTTATTCTAAGGAAAAATATTTGATAAAAGGATCATCGATGATGTGATATATTATAAAACATAGTGTTGATGTGGAATTTTAGATGAAGTGGATCCAAAATAATTTGAGGCCTCAGGAATTAAAGACTGGAGATTTGAATAAGAGTAATCAATGAGCAGTTAAAAGGGTGTTTTTATAGGGAATTAATAGAGGGGAATTCAACCTAGTAACAATGGGAAAAATTTGATGGTCAACCACTTCGATTGATTTCCATCACCAATTAAATATTCATCATTATTATATTTACTCTATTATATAAAAGAATTTTTTTTTTAAAATTGATGTTTCATGGAAAAGACTAGAGTGATGAAAAAAATTATATGGGCCAACGACAGTGTTTAGTGAAATAATTAAGACCGACATGAAACATTGAATCATGGTAGGTTACTATAGACATCAATTTATTGTATTTTATATGGATTTTGTATTCTTTTGTTATTTTTGGATGATAAAATTAACATAATAAAAATTATAAATCATAATTAAAAAAAAGGTTAGCATAATTGAATTACTAACCTGATTCTTATAGAATTTTTAAGAATGAAACACATGGAATATGGAATATTTGTGTTAAATATTAGTAAATTTTATGCTTTTAGAATTATTATATTAGTTTATAAAACCAATATATTTTTGAATTTATCACTTAGAGTTTACTTATGGTTCTTTGACAAATTCCCTCGTATGGTTTTCATGATTGAATTTGTTATTGGTAGGAATATTGAATAATTGTGTGACATCAATTTGAAATTTATATCTTAGAAGAGTGAAAAAATATAGATAAAATTTTTATGTGGAAGGATGGATTTTTTGCATTTTTACACTATAACATCCTACCCTGACATGATCATGTCAGTGATGAGAAATTTCACATGGCCTTGAATGCACTCTTCAATCACTAGAGGCCTACAACTACCACTAAGGAACTATGAGAATTTGTTGGCGATTAAATTAACCTCTAATTTATAATTTCACTAAAATAATACAAAATAAATGTGAAACAATGCAAATGAATATGATAATAATTAATATTAATAAAATATTATAATATTTCCCAGTAATTCCCCACCTTACATATAATTATACAACATAAAAAAATTCAAATCATGAATTTCAAAATAGTTCATTAGAATAACCCAAGAAAAAATAAAAGAGAGAATGACTCTTCATCAAAACCTCTACATTCCACTTGAATTGTCTCAGTTATCCTAAGTGGTAATAGATGTTTTTTTTAAATTTAAATTTATTTAAAATACCTCAATTTTACATTTTAAAAATCTAAGTAAAATTCATTTATTTTAATATATCTTATGAAAATAAATAAATTTGGATTCAAATTTGTACATCAATGTTAAGAAAAATTCATATAATTTTCTCATCCAAATTGATTTTTTTATTATACATTTAGATAATCGGTTTATAATTTTTGTAATATAAATTTGTTCATCCAATAATTATGGTGTGTAAATTTTGATAGTCTATAAAATTCAATGACTTCATGTACGTTCTAAAAATATATTTTCTCTATATGTTATTAGAGTGTTATTTTATATTCAAAAATTTCATTTTAATGAACTTATGGTAAATTAATGTTAAATCTTTGGTATTATTAAAAATTATGAAAAATAAACTTGTAATTTGAGGGATGAATTCAAATATATTTTAATAATTGAATCTAATTTATTTATTATTTATGTTCATGTAAAATGGAACATAAATTTGTTAATAATGTTTATTCTAAAATTGGAAGTGTGTTTCTTTACTCGATAATTTTAAATACATTGATAGTTTTATTATTTTAATAACTATTATTATTTTTTGAATTTATCTAAATATATTACCTCTTTAAGGAAGGAATTTCATATGGTTTTAATAAATATTAGTCCACTTTTTTTAACATTATACATAAGGGGACTAATTTTCATTCATCTTTACTACAAAAACATTTCCCTAAATATCTTGATATTATTCATGTGAAAAAGATGGAGAATAGTCAAGAATATCCATGGATGGATGCTCAAATCAGGATCCACGATTACTGGTTACTACAAAATTGTTTTGGGATAAATATACATTTTGGTTTCTCACTATTATTCAAGGTTCATGGCACTTCTTTGATTGGTGAAGGGTGTTAATAGTTGATTTCTTTTTGTCTAAAAAGAAGATAATTCTTTAGAGTCCAATTATTCTTCCTCACCTAGTTTAATTATTGTTTATAGGATTCCTGTGGCTAAGTGATATACTAAAAAATGGTACTCATTTGAGGTTTGTGTAATTTATTTTACTAGATAAGGGTCTGCTAAATAGTTAAAATTAGTTTTTCAAATCTTCCCTATTCATTCGTGTTGGACAAGCTAGTTTGAAGGGTGTAAAATCCAAGACATTTTTCATTCTATTGTTATACTAAGGGAACATTTTTGGGTCAAAGGGAGCTCAGGTTTTCATAAATATTAGTAGGATCATATCATGGGATGTTATGTCTTGTTTACTATTTTATATAATCAAACAAACTATGGTTTACTGGTGGAACTACTCAAAATAATCCTCCATTTGAGCTGTTTTAGTAAAAAGTTTATCCCCAATAGTGATTTTCTCTCTCTCATAAATCTCTTCTCTATATTATAGAATAAAATTCATAGTACACTGGGATTGTTTTTATTCATTTTCTTTAGTAATTTTATTTATTTTTATTGATTATTCCACCATTTATCATGCTACTTTTATGCTAATCAGAGTTATGCACTATTTTTATTATACCTCCCTCATATTCCTTAAATTTTCAACAATGAATTGTATGTTTATTTCGACATTTAGTGTAATATCATCATGTTTTATTATTATATTAGCTTTTTAATAATTGTTTTCATATTGATTTTTGTTAATGAGACAGCTTTTTTTTCATTTTTCAGTAGGCTATCCTCCTTCCCTATTAGGTGATATTGGGTGCATTAAGAGAGACATATAACACTCAATTAGTTGATTTTGAATGAGGGAAATAATTTTTTCTATTTAAAACCATTAAAAACCACTTTTTAGTTAATCCCCTTAGGTGTTGACTAATTATTTCTACCACTACATTTAATCCTTCGAATAAAATATCACATTAAACACCTTCATTTTTAATTTCACATTTTAAACATAACCTCACTTTGTTTTATCATTTCATTCAAAATATTCAAAATTACTAATACATAAAATATTCAAAAAATAAAAAATAAAATGAATAGAACACTCGGAATGATACAAAAATTCTGCTAAAGAAAATCAACCCTAAGGTTATCCATATTTCAACCCCATGGGTGATTATAATTTTATAAATTGAGTTAGAGAACCATTAAAAGGGTCATAATGCATCAATATAGTGCTATTTCTAGGGAGGTGTATTATTTCATTGTGATTATCCTTATATTATATTAAAAAATGATAACAACCATAATTCTTATAAAATAATTACTGTAAGAAAATCACAATCTACAATTGAATAATTAGGACTGAAATTCAATTCTAGGCTCAACCAAATAGTTTAAAAATGAAATAAAAGATATTCAAAATAAAAATATACATTATATTTATAAGATACCTAATCAATGTTTTGAATCAGATAAAATATTTAACTAATAATAAAAATTTGAAAATAAAGGTTAAAACAATTATAAGGGAATATTGAGTTCATGGATGATTTTGTTCTATATATTTTTATTTATGATGAACATATAAAGACTAAAATAGAGTTATTTTCCTAGTATTTTTTATATTTCTGTATGTTTTAGTTATAGAAGTATGTTGAAGTGGAGTTTCATTCTAGAAATACTTCTGGATATTAACAACTAGTAGGAATGTACTGGGATTACATTGCACACGTTGAAATGAAACATGATTTGGAAAAATATGTATAAGATGAACTAGAAGTGGATTTTATCTTCTTATCAATGGGTGAAGGCACACCCAAGGTGGTTTATTTTAATAGAATATATAAGGGGGTTTAATACCTTTCCCTTTACCATGATTTCCTCTTAAGATCACTGGATGTATAAGAAGAAATACATACTGAAATTAAATAGGTAATTGATCCACTTATTGAATTTAATATTTTTAATTTTATTGAAATAGAAGTAAATAATGGTTCTCTCTTTATAGAGTTATTATCGTCAACTAAATAATTAATAATCATAGAGAGTGCATTTTTAGAAAAATTCACCAAAGAGGACCTGATCGAATTTTGAAATATTAATGAACACATTGAGAGATATGTTGAGATGCCATTACTGTTGAATGGTTAAAAAATAAAAGGAAATATTGAAGAGGAAGTTGATTTTATTGTTTATATTATTCATGTGGGGTGTGGTCAATTTAAATATTCAATACTAGATTTTTTTCTCTTTATTTTACGGTTCTATAGAAGGAAGAACATGTAGTGATTCCATGTTTGGAAACCACACCCACATATACATTAGTGTTCAAACAATGGAACCATCTTGATATTTACAATCATACTACAAAACCCATTTATGGGGTTAAACCAAAGAACATTTTATCCTTTCTATTACATTTTTTTCTTATCTCCCATTTAATAAGTATTTTACCTGGTTCTTCTTATAGGGTCGAGGATGTACAATATCTCTACAAATATCTTTAAACTAAAATCTTCTTTGGTACACTTACAAAATATGTGTTTACATCAATAAATTGTTTTTTAGTATTATTAGCGTTTTTAGTTGATCTCATTTATTGTATAATGAATTGAGAAGATATAGAGAACCAAAAAAAAACTAGATGAAACATTTTTCCACTACTTAAATTGGAACTCTAGTAGCTTTTTCCTTTTTTTTATTTTAAATATTTATAACGCTTTTACTTTTTTATAGGGGATTGAAAATGGGTACTTACTGAAAAAATTAAAGAGGATCAAATACTTCTTTCTACTATTTTACACTACATTCAAAATAAATCTTGGATTTATTCCTACACTCCACACTCTAGTATTCACTAAAAAATATTTTGAGTTGAACTGTAAATATTTTTTTTTAAAAATTATTTTGTAATATAGGGAATGGTTATGGGATTAGATTCTAGTAATTTTAGATTAGTTTATTTTTCATGACTCATCATAGTGGGGCCCATTCCGTGACTCCCCCTTCCCTCCTTCAATAGGCCATGGTCTAGGGGTTAGCACCGAGTAGGCATATTACTAACATGGGAGGCATTTCCTAAGTACCTGTACACATCTCCAAGCCCAAAAATGTTGAAATTTTAAAAAACCACTAAGGAAAAAAATGAATGCATACAACTAAACCCAACCAACAAAGTACAATAGAATGTAATGTGAATAAAAGTAACTGGGATAGAATACATGGCCACTAAAAGAAAGAGTATGTAACTAAAAAGTACAACCTGTAAACAATAAAGGTATTGGGACCACTGCTTGATGCCAAAGGAACACCTCAGCCTGTAGGGAAACTCAGAAAGCTACGTCTGGTCCTGGTCCTCCCTAGACTCCGTCAAAGGGATGTTGGTCTCCACAAGACATGACAGATGTGGGAAAATCCGGTAAATGGGTGAGTATAACAATACTCAGTAGGAGACACCAAAAACCACAAAGCAATAAAAAAATTAAAGGTACAATCATCTTTACACAGTATATGTATACATAACATATAACAAGAGAAACATATCTAGATATACTCAAAACCTAGATCCATAGATTAGAGGTATTTCATAACGATCCACATACCTATGCTAGGGATTCAGTTCGAAGAATTCTCTGAAGCACTCATCTGGGATAACTCACTCTATGTGTTTGATAGCTCTACTGATGTCTATCAGTGAAGTACTATTCATCAAGAAGTGTCCCAAGGGATATGTATTCACTAATAGATTTTAGGAGAGAACAAATACACTCATTCTAGGGGAACACACTTTTGAGTTGGAAAACATCATGATACATGGATGAGGATCACTACCAGGGGATTGGCATATACCACGACTCATCCAGATTCACCTTCTATGTAGAGGATTGATGACCTATAATATTGGTCACATAGATACCTGAATTTACCTGGGGTCAAGAATGGATACAGGATCTCACTCCAGGCCCCTCGAAGGGACTCCGGCTCTATCCAGAAAGTCCTATTTAAGGAATCATACTCTTATAGATGGAAAATACACCTAAACTTTAAAGGAATGTGAAAAGGGGGAACTGACCCAAATGAAACTTGTCCAAGATATGGTGGAGAAGGAGATCAAGCCTTGTAAAATAATGTACATGACAAGTAGAAGTGCCACATACCATGTCCTCTGTCACCAGGTTCTACCTATGTACAACGACCCGTGTCAAAAAGATCTTGTTGTGTAGAAAAAGATATAAAAACATTTAGATGAGTAACACAATGTGTCCAACTATATGGGGCTCATTCAGTGTATCTTGTACATGTTCCCATAAATGGATTCAACCCATGTATACCAAACTGTGTACCAGTACATGGGGTAACCTATGTAACCGACCTGGTCTGGCTGGCAGTGTGGTGGAGTACATGCCATGTCCTCCACCCCGTGTCCATGTATCATCCAAGATACATGTCAAGTACCATGTAATAACCCACGTGCCTTGTGATAGGGGTCTCACACCATGTCATTAGTTATTTGTAATGTGGAATCCTAGATGCTGATGAGTCGACCCCACACACATTATTCTTTAGAGAACACGCTGTGTTCTGGGTGATTTTATATAATCATATGTTCTTTATCTAGAGGTTTAGGTGATCTTTCAATATTTGATCCATCCATTATTTTTCCACTAAATTGAAGATCAAAAGTCTCCCTGCCATGGTAACACTGAATCTGTATGTTTATTGTGTTCGATTGGCCATGAAAACTTGTTTCTATTATCCACCTGAAAAACACTCAAAGGAATATTTCTCCCAAACCATGTCGATTTGTCCACTACCATTGCTTTTGTTCCACTTCTAGGTCTTCACAATGCGGAATCTCCAACTTCAGATCATTGAGATACAAAATGAATGTGCAATGATCCTTATTTCGTATACACACAAAGAACGAAGAACACACATGTATAATGGGGGAATAAAACAGAGAAACAACTCTAGGAATGAACCTCGACCATTTTTTTATGGCCTTGATCCATTTTCATTAAAAGTATCAAGAACTTAACTAAACATAAATCAAATTCCCCAAATCAAAATCCACAATATAATCCCTATGGTAATAAGTAGTGATTTGTGGGTTAACCAATTCATGGGTTGATCTGTGTTCATCATTTAAATCCACGAATGGGGGAAAATAAAATCAAAATAACAACCCCTACCTCGATCATATATGATGTGTGGATTTTTTGTTGTCATTTGTGAGATCTAATCATGCTACAAAATGATCCACGCATTGGTGATCATCACCACTAATTGAGAGTTCTCCAAGGTTGGATCCTCTCTAAAGCTCCAAGGAATCCACATGAGGTTTCTAGGGTTACGAGCCTATCCCTAGGATCATGATCATTTAAAACCATAAAACACATCACTTCATCGTTAAAGCATTAAAAAGAAAATAAATCAGTATTTTATTTTATTTCCTTTAAATGCCCAAATAAATAACTTTTGCAGATGACTCGTGATGGTCAATGTTAGGACTCACCTAAAGGTAAAGTAACTACTCTAAATGCAACAGTACAATCATATTTGATATCAGGGAACCCTTTTAAAAGGTATTCCACTTTTTCAAGAAAACTCCTTTCACTTTTTATTTAAATGTTTAACATTTCTTCAAACATTTATTCCAAGAACTTAAGGCCTTGGAATCACATTCCATCATAAATCGTAGTCTCAAATTAATTACAAATAATATTTCAAAATAATTAATAGAAAATATAGGACATTACATTCTACCCACCATTGGGCTTTACATCCCCAAAATACAAAACAAATGGATACTCAAAAATATTTGAGTACTGCACACGAATATGATCCTCCAAATCCCACGTGCTCTCGTGATGATTCCAGTGTTTCCACTAGATATGAAAAATGGAAATCACTCACCCAAGAAGGATCCTCTCTTACCAATCATCGATCTCCACTGGGTACTCTACGATGGTCACTCCATCTTCGATGTACATCTCACCCCGGTCGATGACGAGAGACTTATCATGGATGTGCCTCCTCAGATGTGACATGTAGAAGACATCATGTACCTAGTGCAACAGAGGAGGTAAAGCTAAGTGGTACTCCACCTCGACAACTCTATTCAGTATCTAGAAAGGACTGATGAACCTTGAATAAAACATGCTTCCCCATCCAAATCTCCAAAACCCTCATCGAGGTGAGACCCGAATGAAGACATAGTTTACCTCCTCAAAATCCAGAGGCCTCCACCGTCTATCAACATAATCCTTATTCCAACTCTATTAAGTCTTCATCCTCTACTGGATGATCTGTACCTTTTCGATGGTAGATCACAGTAAATCTGGACCCATGAGTAATTACTCTCCTAGGTTGGTGAAGGAAAGCGGTGATCGGTATGGTCGCCCATATAAAGCCATGAATGGTTCCATACAGATGGTGTAGTGGTAGATGTTTTTGTATAAAAAACCACAAATGTTACGTGCTCCTCCCAACTGTGACCAATGTCTATGATACAAGCCCATAACATATCATCTAGAAATTTAACGGTTCTCTCAGTCTGACCATCTTTCCAGGGATGAAACGTTGTGCTCAAGCATAAATGAGTCCCAAAAGCCTCTAGCAATCCCTTCCACAATTAGGATGTGAAATGATCATCATGATCTAACACTATCATCGAGGGAATTCCATGATTCCAAACTATATTCTACATATCAAGGAATCCCAAGCTCACTACTGAACTCTAATCCCTAATATATAGGAAGTGGGATGAATTGGGGAGTTGGTCAATTATCCCCCAGAAGGAATCATGTCTCCTAGACATTCTTGGTAAGACCATCATGAATTCCATCTATATTCAGTCCCACTTAGACTCCTCCACCTCAAGAGGGTGAGATAGTCCCGATGGAACTTGGTGATCATCTTTTAGTTGTTGTCACAGAAGGAATCAAGAAATGAACTTTGCCACTACCTTCATTATTCTTGTCCATGGGAACTAATGTTCGAGGTCCTAGTACACTTTTTCCACTCCATAATGTACTGCCAAAAGGAATGTATGAAACTCCCTTAGAACCTCCCCCTGCAATTCCACTAGTATAATTGTGCATCCTTAAAAAATAAAAACCTGATACCCACCATGCGAATATCAAAACGGAGCATAGCCTGTGGATAACTGTGCTCATAAAGCCTCACAGTCAACATCTCCAAGCCATTAATCCCTGACTTGTTGCAAGACTAATGGGGTAACAACCATTGAATGAAGGTAATGGTACATAATTTCTATCCATAAAGGATATCTTTAGTGAGGAAAACTACGCCAAGGTCTCACTTAGCAGTTGTGAACACAATCTTGGACTAAGAGCATCAGCCACAATGTTCCCCTTCCTAGGAGTATAGATGATATCAAAGTCATAATCCTGGAGGAACTCCAGCCATTGCCTTTGACTAAGATTTAGATCCTTCTAAAGAATATGTAATTGAGTCTCTTGTGGTCAGAGTTTATAATAAACCACTTTCCCATCAGGTAGTGCCTCCACATCTTTAAGAAGAATAATACCACTGCCAAATCAAGATCATAGGTCATGTAGTTATACTAATGTGGCCTCAACTAGCATGAACCATATGAAAACATCCAATCCTAGTCCATAATTCATCGTAGAAAACTATTTACTCAACACCCTCCTATGGATATCTCATGTTTGGCATGCTCATCAAACTCTACCTCAATAGATGGAAATCCTACTGGAACTTTTATGTCCATACTAATGGTTTGCCTTCTAGGTTAAAGCATTTATCAGGGGTGATATCTGAGAGAAATCAGGAATGAATCTCCCATAATATTCTTCTCTCCCAAGGAAGCTCTGGACCTCTACCACGCTCCTAGGTGGCTCTCATGAAAACACCACCTCGACCTTGGCTGGGTCCATATCTACTTCATCCACTGAGATACAATTTCCGAGAAAGTGGACCACCAGAATCTAGAACTAGAACTTTGAGAGAATCCCATAAAACTAGTGGTCTTGGAGTACTTCCAGGACCATCCACAGGTGTCTCACGTGCTCCTCCTATGACTCTAAGTAAACAAGGATGTCTTTGATAAAGACTACTATGAACCGGTCTATATACAACTAGAATATCTGGTTCATGAGTCCCATGAACACTACAGGGGAATTTATCATGCCGAAAGGCATCACAAAGTACTAGTAGTGACGATAGTAGCATCAGAATCCCATATTTGGCACATTCCTATCTTATTCTTGGAGTTGATGATAACCTTATCAAAGGTGATCCTTCGAGAACCACCACGCCCCTCTCAGTTGATCAAAGATGTCATCAATTATTACTAGTGGATTCTTATTCTTCATTGTTACTAGGTTTTGGCACCAGTAATCCAGACACAACCTCAAAATATTTTCTCCCTTCTTAGAAAACAAAAATAGGGTCTCCTATGGTGAAACACCCAGTCTTAAAAAGACCCTCCTCTTCAAATCCTCAAACTACACCCTCATCTCACACGTCATCATGAGATCCATTCAATATACTGGTGTGGGTATTGGTTCTATACTGAGGTGTTAGGTGTTGCATAAGTCAATCTCCCAGTGGGGAGGTAACCCTGCAACAACTTTTGGGAAGACATCCTCGTACTTCACCAATACAGCTGGGAACTGAAGGCTCATAACATCTATTGCTCCAAGGGTAAGGCTAGCCAACACATGATTGATGGGTTGCACCCTCCTTTGCATGATCCATTTATGCAATGCTTGGGTTTCCTTTTTACCTATAAAGGGAAACCTCACCCCATCACTATGGACACACCACACCCTTCGCCTAAAGTAGTCAATCTAGGCATGGACCAAAGATAACCTATCCATACTGAGAATTACATCATAAGGCCTCCATGCTACCGCCAAGAGGTTCTAACCAAAATTATTGACTCCAAGGGTAAGATCACACTATCAGAAAAGATGTGTGATCATCGAGTCTCCTCTTATAGGTGTCTCCAAGCATAAGGGTCGAGTCAACAGCTATACCAAAATCACAAGGATTCTCATAAGACATGTGGAAAATAATTATTGACTATAAAATATGTCTATAAGTATGGAATCTAGTATAGAAAAGAAACATATGGTACATTAGATCATCCCGTGAGTCCATGTGTCATATTCCTCGACTGCATGTAGCTCCCCATGCCCCTATCCCCTAACTCCATGAGCATAGTGCAGAACTCATGGGGTGGTGGTGGAAGTATGTCAAAACATTTTCCACCTCCCGTTTCTCTCCCTGATCCTCTTCCACGTCATCCACCTAGCAGGTCTACCTGCTCCACTATCTGACTCTAGGTTTGTGGTCCATCCATCGTGTCTCTATCAACATCTCAACGGGTTGTAAAATCTATAGAGAGATGTACTATACTACTGCATGAGTAGCATAACCTCTCCCTAAGATGACTAGATCCATATTGAGATACCCAGACTACAAATACTTTGTCCTGTGTCCTCTTGTGACATCTCCCACATCTTGATCCCTATGCCTAATGTCAGCTCCATTCTGGTAAGGTCTCTGCACCTGTCTGCCTGCTTCTGACTGCCACTGTCTATCTCAGCTTAGCCAAGAAGATCTCGACAAAAAAATCTCACTCGATAAATCTAGCATAATTTAGAATGCATTTATGAATTATTATATATTGGTTGTCCCATTTTAAACCCCACATTAAAGTTTTATATCTAAATTAATGATCCCAGACCATATCCATCGAGTACCTGGAGAGGTTGGTAAACCTCAATGAATAGTTATCCACCATCACCCTGTCCTAATAAAGCTGAAGAAGATCTTAGATACGCACTTCTCTTTGCATAACTGGAGATAACTCCTACCTAAATAATCGCTCAAACTCCATCTACGAAAGAGTCATCTCGTCGTGAGTCTATGAGGTCAAACTTCACCATATCCCTACTGAACCTAGAAGACGACTTGCTCCTAGCATCACCATATAGTTTTCTAGGGTCCTCAACATATATAAGACTCTGGTAACTACCTCAAGCCAATCCTCAACCGTCTGAGGGTTGGGCTCACCTTGGAACCTGAGGGGTCTCTATCTCTGAAACTCATGGAACACTCTCAACCAATGTTCCACATCTGCAGGTACTGCAGGTACTATGTGCTATTCCCCTGGTGGTGGTATAGTAGGTCCACCATGTAGAGGTAACACTTGGGGAACTATACCTTGAATCGATGCATCGTCACTAAGGTGTTCATCCTCATGATCGACCTGATGAATCATAGAAGGTATGCATTATGGATTCATCCTGTAACGAAATAAGATGTTCCATGGTCAGTGAGTATATCTAGATAGCTGGCTCATAAAGGAAATGAAAACCACAACCCAATCCTATATGATTCATATACTGTTATTGTTTCCCTACATGTAGTGTTCTCATGTACCTGGTCGAAAAACTATTATCAGAGTCCTGGTGTATGGATATGTCAGCCGCCTGCACAAACACTGGAGTCCCTGACCTAAAATCTCATCTCAAAACACTTAATATTGTTTCCCAAAATAAAAACTCATAGAACATTGGTCCTTAAGATAGAACCAAAAACCTCTGATACCACTCTATCATGGCCCATTCCAATGGGGCCCGTGCTGCGACTCCCTAAGCCTGGCTCCAATAGGCTAGGGGCTAGTGACTAGCACCAAGTACGTATATTACTAACATGGGAGGCATATCCTAAGTACCCACACACACACACACACATCTCCAAGACCACAAATTCAGAAATGTAAAAAAACCACTATGAAAAAAATGCATGTATATAACTAAACCCAACCAACATAGCTCAATAGAAAGTAGAGTACAGAAAAGTAACTAGGTTAGATTATAAGCCCAAAAAAATAAAGAGTCTACAACTGAAAAGTACAACATGGAAACAAGAAGGGTACTAGGACTACTAATTGATGTTGAAAGGACACCTAGTCCTATAGGGAAACTCACAAATCTTATCCCGGTCCGAGTCTACCCCGGACTCCGTCAAAAGGCCACTCGTCTACACAAGACACGACAAGTGCAGGAAAAGACCATGAAGGGGTGAGTATAACAATGCTCAGTAGGAGGCCCTGAAAACCAAAAAGCAATACACAAAGTAATGGTATAGTAAGCTCTACATAGTATGTGTCTACAGAAAATATAATAAGAGAAACATATATATATATACTTAAAACCCAGACCTGTAGTCTAGAGGTAAGTCAGAATGACCCAAATACCCATGTTAGGGATTTAGTTCAATGAATTTCATGAAGCACTCATAAGGGAGAACTCACTCCATGAGTCTAATAGCTCTAAAAAAAATTATCCATGTAGTACTATTCATTAGGAAGTGACAAAAGAGAGATATATTTACTAATAGATCTAAAGAGGGAACAGATATACTCATTCTGAGAGAACACACTTCTTGAGTGGGAAAAGTTCATGACACACATATGAGAATGATAGCCAGGGCCTTTGATATACAACAACTCGTCCAGATTCACCTGCTAAGTAGAGGATCAATGTCCTATAGGATTGGTCATGCCGATACATGACTCTACCTAGGGTCAATAATTAATAGAGGATATCTCTCCAGGCCTATCATAGGGACTTCAGCTCAATCCAAAAAGTCCTATTATAGGAATTATACTCTTGTGGACGGTAATGAGACCCAAATATCCGGAGAACAAGAAAAGAGTAACTAACCCAAATGAAACTTTTTCAAGATAAAATGTAAATGGATATCAATTCATGTACAATAAAGTACACGATGTGTTGAAGTGCCACATGTCATTTCCATTGACCCCAGGTACTGCCCATGTACAACAAATCGTGTCGAAAAGAGTTTGTCATGTAGAAACAGATAGACACGACATATAGAATAGTAAAACTCTATTTTCTACTCTCCGGGGCCACTCCGTATATTATGGCCATGTGACAGTACATGACTTTAACCCATGTCTTCCTACCTATGTACCAGTACACGGGGTAACCCACATAACCGGCCTGGTCTAGCCATGTGGTGGAGTAGATGCCATTTTCTCCACCTTGTGTCCATGTATCATATGAGAAACATGCCGAGTCCCGCATAAGGACCCACATGTCATGTGATAGGGGTAACACAAAGTTTCATCACCTTCTGTAACGAGGAACCCTAGATTCCGTTGAGCTAGGCCCACATTCCATTTTATTCGAAGAACACTTTGTATTTCGCGTTATTTCTAGAATCACACGTTCTTCATCTAGTGCTTCGGGTGATATTCCAATATTCAATCCAGCTATTTTTTCACCTCGAAATTGAAGATCAAGAGTCTCCCCACCATGGTAAAATGAAATCAGTAGGTTTTGGGTGTTCGATCGACCCGAAATACTTGTTTTCATTATCTACACAAAGAACCCTAGAAGGAAGATTTCTCACAAACCATGTCGATTCATCCACCTCCATCGATGTATCACCTCCGCTAGGTCTTCCCAATGACGGATCTCTGATTTTGGACTTCTCTGCCGCAAAATGATTGTGCAATGATCCTTCGTTCATATACCCGTAAAGAATTAAGAATACATAGGGATAAAGGGGGAAGAAAATAAAGGGAAAATTCAGGGAACAAACCTTGGTCATTGTTCATTACGACCTTGATCCATTCCCATTAGAATGATCAATAACTAAACCAAAAATAAATCAAATTCCTCAAATCAAAACCTTTAATAGAATTACTCCTGTAAGAACGTGTGATCCGCGGGTTAACCTATTTGTGGGTTGATATGTGTTCATCATTTAATTCCAAGACCAGGAAAAAACAATCAAAATAACAACCCCTACCTCAATCATTGAAGAATAGTGGATTTTCTGTCATCGTTGGTGAGATACGATCTTAGTGTACAATGATGCACACATTGAAGTTCATCGCTGTTCGTTGAGAGTTCTCCAAGGGTGGCTTCTCTCCAAAGATCCAGAGAATCCGAGGGAAGTTTCTAGGGTTATGAGCCAAACCTTGGTCTCCTACTCATTTAAAACCATAAAACACGTCACTGCGTTGTAAAAACGTTAAAAATAAAATAAATAAATAATTTATTTTATTTACTTTAAACATCAAAAAAATTAAATTCTGTATTCTACCCATGCTGATTGATGTTATTCTCAGCCAATAGTAAATTAATTGCTCTGGACACATTGGTGCCATCATATTTCTGATCTAGAAACCCATTGAAAATTTATTTCACTTTGTTAGGAAAACTGCTCTCATGCACGCTATTTAAAATTTTCATTTTTTTCAACCATTTATTCCAGGAACACTAGGCCTTGAAATCACACACTCTCATATAGCCTCATCTTGTATTAATTCAATATAATGTTTAAAAATAATACACACTAAATATGAAACATTACTTGTTTATTTTCATGTGTTTTTAGAAGTTTTTTATTTTTCTTCTTCAGTTTAATAGAATTATATTTTATCAATATTCTCATGTGAGTTATTTTTTAGGAATCTAATTGATTTTAAAAAAATAGTTATAGATAATTTTTGATATGATATACCTTCTTTCTTAAGAATTAGAATCATTTTTTTAAATCTACATGCATTAGAGACCGACTCGAAACATATTTCACATCCCATAAGGCACTCTAAAAGACATTTTTTAACCTCTTCCAAGTTCCCCATTTTATAGAGTGAACTCAAGTATTTTATCTTCAACTAAAATTTAATGATTATCTCAATATATTATTGTTTAGAATAAAATAATGTATTAGTATGATTTAGGTGTATTTTATCAGTGGGAACCTTTTTTCAACTTGATACCTAACTTTACAATGATAATTGTTAAGTATGTAGTTCCGTAAACTACCTTATAGGTTCAATACACATTATAATCCATTTTATCCTTACATAAATTTATAAAAAACACATTCTATGTTTGTATAAAGGATTGGGGTGGGAGAAAATCTAGTATTTGTGACATAATGAGGCATTACATTGTTGGAAAAATTGAGAGATATTTCACTATTATTATGAATATTTACTATTGATTCAAAGAGTTAATTAATGGAGATGTTGTGACCTTGTGGATTCTTTTGAGACCCAATGGATTTTTTTTAGGATTAATTATTAAGTAAGAAAATCATATAATTTCGGTATTTTTATATAGGGAAGAAGTTGAGGATAAATTTAAGGGATATAGTTTCTAGGTTTTTTTTAAAACATAACTCATTTTAAAACTCTCATTAATTTTTTTTGAGGTTATGGAAGTTTAGAAATATAGAAATAGATAGAAGAATTTTTCAATTATGATGTTGAAGTTTGAAAGATGTTCTGGATCAGCAGACTAAATCATACTACAATGTGTAATCATGTTGTGATGAAGTCTATGTGTGATTAATTAATAAGAGAATAAAATCTATATAATATTATCCCTTATATGATAGACACTAGATATGAATCATATTTTCAAAGGATATGTTTTTTCATGCCTTTAATGTTCTGATCATGCTAATCTGGGAGTCCTATAAGATTGAGTCATTCTGTAATAATGTCGTGGAATATTAAAAGACACTGAATTAATGTTAAATAACACTATAATAAAAGGACTCATGTTATTATTGAAACTATGAAATATTATGTACTACTAAATGAAGACTGGATCAAGACACAATAAAATGGTTCGAGCCATGATTTGAGAATCAAACATGATAATGTTTTAAACTAGTATATCATTTCATGGAATCCAATCCACAATGTGAAACTATGATTTTTTTATGTTTTAACTATTTTTGAAGAATCCAGCGAGTCTCACCATAAAATTGTATACAATGATGTAGTATAAGTTTATGTGTGGCTTGTGTGATGGTGTTTTACAATGATGAGAATCCATAGGAGTTATTATCTGTGCTATTTTGGGGTTCTTAGATGGATGGACCTGCAATATATGAAATCACACAATAATAATTCTATCCTAGAGAGAAGAAGAAGAAATTTTTTTCATGAATTAGTTGACCTCACTAAAAATGGAGAATCAACTAGAGGAAAATTGGTTGATCACAGTGTAATGAATGAAATCATGCTATAATTTATTCAATTATCCATATTTCATGGTTTTTATTATATGGATAATTTTTTACTTCCTAGGATGTAAAAATTAAAATATTTAGGTCCTATAACTATATCTGTGGGTTATTAGAGGGCATGAAGATATCAGAAAGCTAAATAAGAAGTAGGATTAGTTAAAAGAAGTTGTTAATTTGAATTTGAATTTGAATTCAAAAGAAATCAATGATAGTGTTTTTTTGTTCACTAAAAATGGATGAGATAATATATTGAGGAATATTTTTGTAATATATAAGGAGATAAAATTTCATACTATTGTGAAAGTATAAGAGGAATAAGATGAATTTTAATGAGTATAACCACAAATTTATGGAAGTATATCTTGGTTAAAGACTCTCTTTTTATAAAAGCCATAGATTCTATTTTTTTCATAAGATCAAATTAAATAAGTTGGTAGAAACCTTACGTATCACGGGTTTAATAAAAATACATAATTATTTGTAATACACATGGTCATTCTATTGGAATGTGTTATAAATAGTTTTATAAAGTCATTCTAAATATGTAGCTACTCATTATGAGTAGTAAACCATATAAAAATATGATGTTCTAGTTTTTTTGTGCCTTGGAGTGTGTCTAGTTTATATACATTGATCTTTCCATTAACTTTAACTAGTGTCCAAGGTTATTTTCAAATAGAAACAAAAAATGACTAAAATCCCTAATTCAACCTTCACTTAGTAAATTATCATTATTCATGATAGTAATTTCAACTTGTATTAGAGAATTAAAATTTCTTTTGAAGAAAATAAGTAGTTTTGGGTTTGAATAAAATTTTTCAATGTATTTGAAGGTTAATTATATAAATTTATATTGTGAGAATGGGTAATAACTATTTAGTGAACTATAATGTGATTCCCATTTTTTATTAAATTAAATATTATATTTAGAAAAATTGGATGCTTTTATATCATTTTTTTATTGATCTAGATGTATTGGTAGCTTCTACTAATGGTTTTATTCCTCATACTAAAATTGTTGTAATCATGATATTATATACAATAAAGTTGAGGATACTATAAATTCTTGAAATTTCATCTTATCATCAATTTTATAAAATGAGTTTCCCAATGATAAAGGGATAAAAATATAAAAGTCCATTTATAATAAATTTAGAAATATATGTAAATGTAATGTGAATGTGAATAAAGATAATCTAAAAATTTTCTGATTTATGAAATAAGATCTCAAAATAAATTATGAACAAATAGTGGATGGATTATTAACTAGAGTTAATAAAGAGTTGAGAACCATAAGATATTCTTGTGAGAATCTGGAGGATTCTATGGGTTTTAAGAAAATAATGAATATTTTATGTGATTGGTGGGATTAAATGGTCTTAGTGATTGATGATTTTTATCTAGACATAGATTCACTAGATTATTTTCATATAACGTAAAATATTTATAAAATGAGAAAATGAGTGGTTTTATGAAAAATAATGAGGCTGGTAGTAAAATATCCTTTAAATATTTTATGTAATACAAAATAAGTTTTTGTTTAAAAATAATACTTTAATATATAAAATAATGTTTAAATAAATTTTTTGAAACCTATGTTATTCATTTCAAGAAGTGTTGGAAGAGGAAAAGAATTTATTAGGGAAAATTACCTTTAAAGTGCTTTAAATGTGGAGAAATTATACATTTTGCAAAACAATTTCCAAAATGTAATGAGTATTTAGAGTTTATAGATGAGAATAAAACTATTATGAGTTACTCAAAGAAGAAAGTATTGATATTTTACATGCCAAAGTTTTATTCAAAGGGAATGGTAAATGTTTTACTTAATTTAAAAAGAGAAATTTACTGTTAAAGAATGAATAAAATTATATTAAAAAGGGTAATGAATAAGTTGAGATGTTTAGTGAAGTTATTGAAAACATTATAATTGAAAAGGTGAATTAATAATAAATTACAATTGATGAGATTTTCAATTATGGAAGATAGAATAAAAGAAAAATATAGTTCACTCAAAATTGAGAACATAAGGATTTTTTTTCAAAGATTTCGTGGCTGGTGAAATAAAATGAGAATCTGAACAAAGCTTAAAAATAATAAAGTAAAAATTACTAATTACATCTTAAAAAGGATTCAAATTTGATAAATTAAATTTATAACTTGAATAAGGTTCTCACTTAAGAGAATAAGTTGAATACTTCCATAGAATATAAGGTTATAAAAAATTAATAATTTTGAAATTTTTAATAAAAATTGATGAATGTGAAGAAAAAATAAAAAAATTTAAATCTAACTTTCAAAATTTTGGTAATTTTTTTTGAAAAAAAACTCACAGAAGAATATTATTTAAAATTTTGACGTGAATTAATTGTTCGAAAAGTCAAATTTTTAGCAAAACAATATTGTTCTCATAAATTTGAAAATTTCAGAATGACTATCTTTAAGGATTTAAATTATACAAATGGATATTTAAAAAATATTTTAAATATGTAAAGAATTAATAATAGAGTCTTGGGAGTCTACCATGATCCTTTTACAAAAAGGATCCATAGTTGATGATTAAATTTATGAATAATGTTAGGAGTCTATATTTTTTCATCATGATTTGTTCAAAGGAAAGTATAATATTTATGGATATTGAAAGAATTCAAGAGGATTTGGGAACATTAGAAAATATTTTGGTTCAATTATAAATGTTTATACAATCCTAGATGTTTTATTAGGTAGATAATTAGATGAATTCATCCCACTCAAAGTAGCAAAGTTTAGAGACAATCATAATATTTTGTTATTAAAGTTGAAAATAAATTATAATCATTAGATGAAGGCTATGGATGGTGTGAAAAAACTGAGTCCAATACTAAATATTTGGTCACTATACTACCTTATGAATTTAATTTCATTTACAACACTGACAAGTCTTATAAAAAGATATAAAAGAGAATAAAAATGCTATTGGTTTTTGAGGTGGCACTCAAATCATCTCCAAATGAACATTCATGAATTTTGGATAGTGGATGTTTTCCAAAAATGAATAGAGATATAAAGGTGTACTATAGCAGAACTATACACTGTATGAGTATTGTAGCAGAACTCTACACTGTACAAGTACTGTAGTAGAACTGTACACTGTGCGGGTACTGTAGCACGCACTGTAGCATGTAATATTCAGTAATGTAGCATATGGAACTACTCACCTTGGGCCACCGGTTTGGGCTTGGAGTACTTAAGGCTTTCTGGACACCCCATTCTTCAGGTCAATAGGGATTTCGGGACACCTTTATGGACTCCGGGCCACCTCAAGGCCTCCGGGATACATGCAGTTTCCCCAAATACACTACAAAAAAGGAGCAGCCCCAGAAGAGGATTCAGAGCAGGTGCACTCACCAGAGCAGAGCCAAATGGATTTGTCAGAATGAGAGGGTATGGATATGCCATCGGGACTAGCCTGTTCTTGCATGGGAATCCTATCCAGACAGCCATGTGAAGGTGGAGAGATACTATCATGATGCAGATGCTGGGGAGGGGTAGTTACGTGTAGATAGTCTGGTTGAATTTCCTAAAACCTATGGGTCATGTAATCTCCTAAGCCTATGATCCATGTAATATCTGAGCCTATGGGCCTAGTAAGGGTTCCCCCTCATCCTTTGAATGGGGGGTTATCAAAAATCAATAAAAATGAAGGCCTTCGGGCTATTCGAAGTAGAGATTTAAAGGTATTTAAACATGTTGGAAATTTAAAGGAAGTATTGGTGAACATTGGTAGTGTTGTTTCAATTAAAATAAAGGTATTTTGTTTAGTAATCATTATAGAAGGCATGTTGTGGTCAAATAAAATTTTATTCAATGATGTGTTTAAAAAAAACTTGTTGACTGTATATAAATTATGTATTTAGTACAATGAAGTGGTCCTTTAAAATATTATTTTTTAAAAGAGAATAAAATATTAATATTTAGTAATGATATGAAATCAAATATAGGGAAAATTGTTTTAGGTTGTTAGTGATAAAAATTCATGCTAATTGAGTTTAAGCAAATAAAATCATTTTCAGAATAAAAGATTTATTTACATTGATAAAAAGAATTTGAGAAAGATTACACAAGGAAAGAATTTTCATGATGAACCTATACTTAATAGAGAGAGAAATTGGCTATCCTCTACATGACATAAGGGGAATATTTTAAATTATTTTCCTATGAAATTTGAGATTAAAACTTCGCAACCATTGGATCTCATTTATTCAAATGTTTGTGGACCTATTAGGCAGCAATAAAAAATGGAGATAAGTATTTTATTTTATTTATTGTCAAATTCACTCATATTACAAGTACTATGGTTATGAAGCATAATTTTGGAGACTTAATGTTGTTTAATAATATTATGATAATTATAAAAAATGAATGTAGATTCTCCAAGAACATCTTAAAAAATTATAAAAGTTTGGAATACAGAAGTGAAAATTTCAAAGAATACCTCATAAATCATGGTATTCATGATGAATTTAGTACCAAAAATAAAACTTTATGCCAAAAAAGTATTTATTAATGATTAATAATTCATTTTTAATAATGAAAATCAATTATAATATATAATAAACAAGATTAAGATAAACCTGTGATTCTTAGATTCACTTGATATTGATAAATTCATTTACTTTTAAATCCCTAATATAGTAACTCTCATTTCATCACTTGAATGCAAACAATAATCTATTTCATTTTTCCCTTTATTTTTAATTATTGTACATTTAAAACATTTTCAATAAATATTGTATTGCATACCCTTCAAAATTGAATAATAAAATTCAATAGCATAGATATTAATCATATATATTCCATGGAGTGTTTAAAACCCCTTGAAGTATTATGAACAAATAAATATTATTGAACCAAAATCCCTAATTCCTAATAATACCATTAGGTTTCAAGGGATTTGAATGTATATTTTAATAAACATTGTGTGGATATCCATAAAACTTATATTTTTATGGAATAATCTTTTACCAACATGTATTATATACACAACACCAAAATATAGACATCACGAGCCTAGTTCATAAATTATCTCAACTTTTGAGAGTATTGGGTAATATTTATTGAAATAAAAAATATTGTTAGGAAATTTTCATATAAAAAATTAATATGAATTCCTAAACCAGAATAAGCCTTATGGAAATGTCTCCTCTAACCAAGCTATTTTATAAATCAACAATATTTAGTATATGAGAGAATATGAAAATTACTTTGTTCATTTTGCATCTTATTATTTTGAATCCATTAGAGAATAATATTATGATTCATAATAAATTAGATTTACCAATTGAATAGGTCAACACATTGTTACTTATTAATGTGATTCTGTAAAAAATAGAATTACTCTTAATAATTAATATATTTTCAAATGTTATGAGTTAATGTTTTTTATTATATAATGTTTCTAATTACTAAGGATTTATATCAAAGTTATGTTTGATGACAATGATGATATTAGCTATAAAAAATTATATTAATATATGAGTATTATATTTTATTACTATTTAATAAAATAGATCCCATTAAAGTGATAACACCTTTTAAAATCATCATATCAATTTGTGAGACAAGATTTATATTTCATTAGGACATACCCCAGTTTGTGCACTTAAATAATAAATTATGATATCTGGTAGAAAAAACATGTCAAATATATCATATATGAATCTTTGATAGTCGAGTGGGAAACCCCTTATCCAATCCATCATATGGATAAACCCAACTCTATTCCTCATTTAACCTAACCATTTTGGCCTCCAAGATAAGTGTAACACAAAAAAAACACTAATAAAAAGGAACCTAGCTATTATGGTCATCTCATTACATTATTTACTTATATAAGATAATTCATGGGAATTAAATTTTTAGGGTCACCCACATTAAATGATTTCGGTATTGACAAGTAACACTTTGAAAGAAATTTAACAGTACTATTTTTAAGAAAGATTTAATCTCATAATTTTATCTCATGTGGTTAACTTTATATATGTATGTTTTTAAGGATTTAGTTTCGATAATACTATTTCATCCACTAAAAAAATATGTTCAAAATATATTTATGTGTAACTCTTTACACAACCCATAGTTTTTATTACTCACCTAAAAATAGAATCTAAACATTTCTACCATTATCCAAATGTATCTCATGCATATGTTATAAAACATTTTAATGTAAAAGTATAGAGTTATATAATATATAAAATCTCCATATGTCTAAACCTAGATCTAGAAATATCCAACACCCACCTTTCTAGAACAATCTATAAGCCTCCAAGTATAGTGACCCGATCATTTCTTACATAAATATGAAATCTTTTTATGTGAATATTCAATATATATTACTATAATACATACCAAAGGACCATAAATGTTTAGTGTATTTAAAGACTAGATACATAAAAAACATATTTTTAGGAAATATATTCAAAATCTCTAAATACATTCTTCACATATGGTACCCTTCTTGGCTTATCATACCTAACATCCTTATTTAGAACCTGGGGAAAGTCGAACCATAATAAAGAATGATCTTAGTTGCTCGGTTAAGGTAAACATGGGAGATATCATTCAATTATATTATGTTTAAATAAGATAAGTATATCGGTAAGAGAACATGGTCATAAATTATGAAAATCATACCCAATCAAATAATGACTTTTGGAATAAAGATTGAATGCCAACATATGACATGTGTATAATCATGAATCCAAATTCATGATCCATATAAAATTACATGAGAGTATATAATAGGGATGTGATGCAAGAATAAATTTAGGAAATCATATCATTGTGAAAATTTATAAACACAAATAGGTCCTCTAATCTTATTCGGGACATGAAATTAGGTCCTTGTATATAATTTATGGATAGGAAACCATGTCCACACATAAGATTGTGAAAATTTCATTATATGAATTGGTCTATGATTAATTTTGTGAACATGAAATCAGGTACACACATAATATAGTTATCTCATGAGATATAAATATTTAAGAAATGAAATAGAAATTTTTAACAGACTCGCCCATAAAATAATGAAAACCAAACATCTAATTTACACAAGATCATAACTTCATCCATAATAATAAAACTCAAGGGAAAAAAATTGTTTCATAAATACTTCATCATAACTTAATTAACCTAAGAGAAAGAAATAGATTTTATAAAATCATACTTAAAATATAATCATCATAAGCCATCCAAAAAAAGAAATAATATGGTATTGTAATATAATATCCATAGTGAAGAATAAAAATACTTAAAGGATTTTGAAATAGATAAAAAATAATTTTATAGGATAATATGAACATTTATTTTGAAATCTGGAAAAATAATTTTTTTGTATGTTTAAAGATTAAAAATTCCTAGAATATTGAGGAAAATATTTTCTTTGAAAATAAACAAGAAAACATGTAATGAAATATTGTCCAAATGGCCCGAAGGTTTTCATTTTTATTTATTTTTGATAACCTTCCTTTCAAAGGATTAGGCGGAACCCTTACAAGGCCTGTAGGCTCAAAGATTACATTGCCCATAGGCTTAGGAGATTACACGACTCGAAGGTCTTAGGGAATTCAACCAGACTATATATATGGAACTGCCCCTACCCAACATCTGCATCATGATAGTAGCTCTACACCTTCACATGGCCATCTGGCTAGGCTTCCCGTGTAAGCACAGGCTGGTCCTGATGGCATAGTCATACCCTCTCATTCTGGAAAATCCATTTTACTCTACTCTGGTGAGTGCACATGCTCTGAATCCTCTTCTGGGGATGCTCCTTTATTTTGCATTGTGTCTGGGGAAACTGCATGTGGCCCGAAGGGCATGAGGTGTCCCAAAGGCCATAAAGGTGTCCTAAAAGCCCTACTGACCCAAAGGCCTGGGTGGCCCGAAATCTTTAAGGACTCCAAGCCCAAACCGGTGGCCCAAGATGAATAGTTCTAGCTGCTACAGTACCAAACAGTACCTTCTACAATAACTACTACAGTGCCTGCTACAGTATGAAACAATGTATAGCTCTGCTATAGTGCCTATACAGTGCACAGTTCTGCTACAGTACCTGCACAATGTACATCCCTCCTACAGTGCTGCTACAGTACCTGCTACAACACTGCTACAATACCCTGGACATATGCCTCCACCTGCTTTTGAACCCGGGTGTTGTGGATGCACATAAGGATACCTCACCAACTGGGCTGAGGATCATGTGCTAATATTTAAATAAAATAATGTTCATAATGAGGGGAAATTCATTCATATCATATATGATAAAATATAACATTATTATAAATTTTTTGTAAAAAATAAAAAGTGTGTAATGTGTAAAACATTATAAAATATTTATTTTAATAAAATTTAAAGAAATTATATGGTATTAAAAATAATATTTTCCATATTTTTATATAGATAAAAAATTCTTTAAAATATTTTGAAGAATATGGATTTATAAGAAAAGGTTCATCGATAAAAAAGTAAATAAGGTTTTCTTTTTTAAACCATTTTATCAATCATTTTAAATAACAAGGAGAGGAAAATGGTACAATTGCCTGAAAATTTGAAGAATAACTAAATTAGACTAAAATATATCGGGTTTAAAGGATAATTTTAATATAATTTATATCAAAGTAAATTTAACATAGATAATCTTGAAAAGAAATGAGAGTATAACATAAACCCTTACATCAGGTTTTTTCTTGCTTCTTTATGCACTCAAAACTCCCGTATAATAAATATTGATTTATTGTAACTCTATTATAGTAATATATTAATATTTATATTACTATATATAGTTCCATTAAAATTTTCAATTACCCTTTTATTAACATGTATTGATTAAAATGAACATTCAGGTCAATGTGGGTTGGTTTCCATTTATGTTTCAGTTCGACAGTTCTGGTCCTTACACCATAATCATGGATTCAAAATCTATTTTTAATCATTTACTATTTATCATATTTATTTATTATATAAACTTTTACAAAAATTAATATAAATTAGTGATGCAAAATTAATTACATCACTTCATGGAGATGATAGTTTATACCTACACATATGTGATGATTTCACTTCTCGATGGATGGAATGCAACAATGATACATAATAATTAAACCTTTTATAATAATAATATATATCATAATTATCATATATATTAATTGAATCTACCATTATTACTATCCATTTAAATATTAAATGACAAAATGAATCACATCACATCGTAGAGGTGGTAGTCCACACGTATGCACAAGGGACATTATCATTTTTCAATAGACGGTAAATAGATATAAATTTTTTTTATGACTAACATAAAAAATATAATTATAGTGAATTTACTATTTAATTAATGCTAATATGGTTATAAAATATTTTTATAATATTTAATAAGGAAGAAACATGAAAATTATTAGTAAGAACATATACCTCTTGTTCAGGTATCGTCTATTTAAATGCATCTTAAGGATTCTTGGATTGTTACATTGGGAAGACCAGTTACTCATGGAAATGGATAAGGATATTGGTAGAGTATTTGGGTATATATTTTTCATGATTAATTGTTCATGTGGTATTGAGAAGAGATAGGATGAGGTGACCATTTATAAGTGAGAGGAGTGGCACACTTATAATTATTAAGAATATTAAAATTTAATAAAACTACTATCCTGGGAAAGTGGCTCCAAATTAAATAAAGATAAAAAATGAGATGATATAAGATCTAAATAAATTAATAAAATATTATTTATACAAGTTTTTAGGTCATTTTAACTATTATACCTATAGTTTAACTCCTCGTTAACCCTTCTATCCTTTACCGTATTAATGTATTTTTACCAGGGTTACTATTCTTAATTACCAAAAATGAAATTGACCACATTAATAAAATTGGAAATTGTTATTATAAACATGGAAAACTTTTTATCAATTTAAATTTATTTATTTTTTAGGAATTTATTTTAAAATATGTTTGTAAAATAGAATAAAAACGTTTTTTTATAAAAATTGAATTTTAAGCATAAAATGAATTTATTCTTATGAATTTCAATGTAAAAATAACTAGATGAATGTTAATATATTTTATTGAATATATTATTTAAATATTTTGTTAAAAAAATTAATAAACACTTATTAATTCAATTTATTAAAATAAAATACATTGTGCATAATAAAAAAAAGTTTATGGAAAACATTATCTTTTTTTACTTTCAAATTATATTATCTTCATTTATAACCAATTCATAATAAATATATGAACTATTATTAATTTTTTAGAATTAAATACTAATATATTTTCATCAAAATCCTAGTTCATTAGTGATGAAAACACATAATATATTAAAAAATAAAATACTTTAAAAAATAGATATTTTACATGAAAATATTATTTTGAACATTAAAAATTTAGTTATTATTTACATGAAATTAAAAAATACATATTTAATTAGGAAAAATAATCTATACATAATTTCAATAAATTATTCAATCCTATTCATACCCACCAATCCAATATATTAGAAATAAAAGTCACATTTAATAACTATATTTCAATAGTATATCACGGTTCATTTAAACCCAGGGTTACATTTAAATCAAGATATCAAAAACATAAAATTTATTTAATGGGAAATATATCATAAAATACTATGTTGTTAAAGTTTAACCCCTTATCAGAATTTGGACTAAGAAATTCCATCTCTCTGATACATAAAACTAAGGATACTTCTGCCTCATCACATCTTTAGGTTCCCACATAACTTCCTCAAATTCATGATTCTTCCAAATAAGTTTAACTAGTAGAGTTGTTTTTTTATCAATTTATCTATATTATATAATATTTATGAATTCTTTACTCATAATAAATATCATTATTTAATGGTATGACCTTTAATTTTAGTACATGTGTAGGATCAGGTATGTATTTCCTCAAAAGTGATATATGGAACACATCATAAACTTGAGAATATTTTAATGGAGCTAAAAAGAAATAAGATGTTATCTTGATACAATAAATAATATAAAAGAGACTAATATATATATATATATATATATATATATATATATCGTAGCATGACAATCATTCTAAATATCATAACCATTTTACAATGATATATTCATAACAATACCTTGTCACCAACTTCAAAATCTAGATCTCCCCACCGATTGTCATCATAACTATTAGGTCGACCCTAAGCTATCATGATGTACTACTAAATATATCTAATCACCTATAAAATTACCTCATATAAATCTGGTCTTTATAGTTCTCTTTCTCTAACTTCATCCTATCACATTGGAGTTATTCACTTCCAATCATAGAGGGCTTCATAAGGATCTATCTGATTGATTGAATGAACGTTATTACTATAAGAAAACATGACCAAAGGAAGGTGTTTATCTCAAACACATTTTAAATTCATAAAAAACTCTCAACATATCTAATATTGTTTTAATTGTCCTATCATAATTACCATATATTTAATGATGATATTCAATGCTAAATCTCAACTCGGTAATTACATCTTGGTGAATAATTTTCTCAAACATCACGGTAAACCTCAGATCTTGATGAAATATGATTTATAGTATTAATCCTTAAACACTTACCTCTTATTTAATTCATAACTAGAAAACTGATCAAGAGATAAATATTCTAGGAAATAAATGAAACATTCTTTCTTTTTATGGTGATCAACAATAATAAAAATAGAATTATAGACTTTAGATATTTTTGGGAGTCTAAACTTGAAATACATGGTGATGTTTTACCATTTTTTATTTTTTATGGGTAATAAATTTTACATCCATTTATACTTTTATATCTAAAACTTAACTTATTGAAATACTAAGTAATGATAGAAAATTTGAAATAACTCTTTTTAAGTTGTCATATTATATACACTCATTCAGATATCTATACATTTTCATAATTATACAGTGAATAGAGAATAATGAACTACAATATATATCCAATATATCCTTTATTAATTATTTTATTGATGGTATAAATACTCAATTAAAGAACCATATCATAATATCATAATTAGGGTTGAACTCAAGAACATTCATCAACTTCTTCTATAGTTCCACATCCTTCTTACACACCTATTTAATTCCCACATGGATGGATGGATGAACATTAATATGAGAAATATATGATCTATAATATTTCTTTATGATTTAAAGATCCATATTTTATGAATCAAGAAGTATTATATCTCTTTAAATTATCATTATAGAAAACATATCATGGGACATCCAACTCTGAGTATCATCCACCTTGTTCACCATCACAAGGTGGTATTGTTTGGAGCAATCATAATATTTAATCAACTCTAACCATATAATTTTTCACATATTCCAATCTTTTTATATAAATATAAACATAAATATTTTAGAATCAATATATATATATATATAAAATTTTTCTCCATTTATTTAACTACTCCATAACATTAATGAAAATTTTTTTCTTTCCAGCTCCAAATCATTAGGTAGGTAATTTTTCTCATGGATTTTAAATTTATGAGAGGATTATGATACTTCCATGTCATTCTATATGAGAACACATCCTAATCGCTTATTTTATGTATCAATATACATCACAAATCATTATCTTCTGTAAGGTAGTATGATAACTTATGAACTAACTAACCTTCTCATCCATTCCTTGAAATTTTCCTCATATTTACATGCCTAATGGAACTTCAGTCCTAATTCAATTTGGTCATAAGATTTTATTATCATGAGAAATTTCTCACAAGGCATCAATAATATCCACAAAATCTATGAAAACTATGAATATTAGTCACCATGGCTGGTTTGGGAAATTACTTAATTTCTTTTAACATTAAATAATCTATTAATATACCCTAAACTGATATTATACGACCCAATAATGAACCTTTATGTATCCAAATTCACAACTAGTAAATATGTAATATAGATTCACCTTACTTGAGATATTCAAAAAAAATACCCAAATGATCTCTATTATCTTCCTTGAACTTGGAATATATAATAATATCTTTGATAAAGACTACCATAAACTAATCAAGGTAATCTTTACAGACTCTATTCATTAGATATGTGAATATAGAGGGGTCCTTGGTAACTCAAAATAGAATCAATATAATTTAATATTGTATATACCTCATATGATAGGTGGTCTTGTGTATGACATCATTCTTGACCATCAATTTATGATATTCAAACAGAAGGTAAATCTTGGAAGAATATTGAGCTCTATGTATTTGATCAAACAAGTAATCGATACAAGGTAAAGGATACTTATTCGGCTGCACCGCAAGGTGATGCACTCGAGTTTATAAATATATTTTCTATATTATCGTGGAATTTCTTAATTAATTCCTAAAACTCAATTGGTACTATTCTATATATATTATAAAAAATAACTATAGCACCAAGTATAAGTTCTGTTGAAAAGTCAAACTCATGATTCAGGGGAAGTCTAGGAAATTATTCAAGAAATACATCAGTGTATTCCTAAAAATTTGAATAACTTCAAATTTGAGTTTCTCCCCAACCATTTGAGAAAAATTCATTTCATTAATAGATAGTAATACCCATATAATGGAATTAATTTCCCTTAGTACTTTATGTTCATACTCACACATTTAGATGATCATCAGTTGATTTAAATATCAAATATACCTTTTATTCCTCATCAATTTTTATTGGATTTATATAAAGAGAGACAATCCATGCCCAATATCATATTAAATTCAACTATAGGAAGAATAAAAATATTTTCAGGAATTATATCCCCGTAAGCATTTATTTGTGAGGAGCTATATAATGGAGATGAAATAATCATGCTATTAATAGTTTTCACTACTAACTCAACATCTAACCATTGTGGTGATGATGTGATCATATTAGAAAATTATTCATATATAAATTATTGGGTAGAACCTGAATCAAAATATACATTTACAATTATAGAGTGGATGATAAGTGTATCTTCTACCACATCATTCTCATGGACCACTTTAGTAGTTTTGATTACACATTCCTTCCCCTTTTCATTGACATTATAGGTTTTTGAGTCTAATTATCCTCATAAAACCTTTTATTATGGAATTATTTCATATTATTTCCAAATCATTACATTTTAAGCACAGAAATGTGGTTGGTGAATTAGTTTAAATCTTATTACCCTCAATTTCATTAATTTGTCTCTTATATGCCTCTTTACAATCAAAATATCAATGGATAGGCCTCCAACACTTGCAACATATTCTTATTACTTTCAAGAAATTACCTGAGTGCTTATTCCCATAATTTTGATGTGTTTGTGGTCGAGAAATATACCCTCCATTAAATATATGATTGGAAATCCTATGAAACGCCACATTCATTTTTTATCCCTAGATATTTTAATATTAGAGTTTCTATCATCCATTTCCACTTTGAGTTCACATAAAAAATATCTCTTCATAGCTTTGAAAGTCACTCACGGATAAAGGATTTTAAAGGATTTATATTAATCCACTAAATAGGTAATAAATATTAATTTATGAATTGATAATAAAATATTAATCTTACTATTCATTATTATAAAGGTTTCTTCAAATGTATCGATGGATTCATCATACATATGATTCAAATATATAAATTTCATCTCTATTTTAGTAATAAGATTCTAAGGAAAGTACTTATTGAAAAATAAACGCTTAAAATTGTACTATTATATGAAATTTATCTCATTCTAATTGCTTATATTCTTGATATTAGTTCACCATTGACCAGCTTCAACTTCTAAGTAATAAACTACAAAAAAACATTATCATGGTATAAGATCTATAGAATGAAAAATATATTTTCTATCAAATTGATCCATTTATAATAAATTAGAAGATAACATGACCTAAAAAAGGAAAATACTTGTTTTAAAATGAAATACTCAATGACATGTGGATATTTCTTGGGGTATTTTGATGTTTAACATGATTTTCATCATTAATCATTTCTTGAGAGAGTTGGTAAATAATTTCCAAAATATTTTTAATTTTATATCCCGTTACATTTGGTTTCTCATGATGATATTCATTTAATTTTCCTTCAAATTCATTGGTAATATGATTCCTCCAAATTATATCCATTAAATGAAAAAAATGGACAATATAAGTGTTTGATAAACAATAATTAGAGTGAGCAGTCATATAATATTAAAATAAATTAAAAGATGTCCAAAATTATGAAACCTTATTATAAACCCATAACATATAAGGTTCATTATATGGGTTCTCTCTAATTTTTTCTAAACCTAATCTCAAAAAATAACTAAACCCTATTGAAGTTTCCTAGGATGGATTAACCACTAATAATGGTGGGTAAATCAATGGTTTCTTTTTTGTAAATTCTGATACTTTCCAAATCAACATCTCGAACATGTTAAGGTTCATGATATACTCAATATTATATGTTAATATAACATCATATATTGTTTTAATATAAGATATATAGTAACATATTATTTAAAAAGTTTGGTATAAAATACTACTCCTTACTTTGTGGGTTAGAGCCCCCCAATATAGATTCATCACTACCAAATAAGTGATTACAACCAAAAATAATATTAGTCTAATAAACATAGAGTCCCACTGAGTTCCTCCCCTTTTAAATTCCACTATAAGATACCAATATCCTTCATAATAAGTATACATAAGATAAAGATCTAATTTATCTCCTTGGTTGGTTGTTCACTACTTGGGAATACAATATTTCTCTATGAGTAAATGGGTCATCATGTCTTCAGGTGTACAATTATTCAAGGTCATCAATATCTCCTTGAAGTAATCATGTTATACTGGAAACTATTTTTATATCTTGAATGATTTGATTATTTTAATCTTAAAATACTCAAGTGTATCTTCTTCATGGAAACCTATATTATACTCTATCTATATCTTTAGTACATTAGAGTACCTGGTTCTCAAAAACAATCTTACAATATAAACCATGGATTAATTTTTCATAGAAACCTCCATCACCAGCATATTATATTTATATTAAAAGTAATAATATCATGAATATGATTCACATTATTATCATAGTGATTTTACATGAATAAAAAGACACCACAATCATCACCAGTTTGTACTTTACTCATTTTAATTTCGTAATTAAATCTCAAATTAAATCATCATTGATTCTATACATAATTTAATATCAAATTTCCTTTAATAATTAGTTATATACGTTATCATTAAAATACTTGATAGACTTGGGTATTCTTCTCCTACTTCACACGGCTTATCTCCCTGAAATACAAAGGATCATTATTTTCTTTTTAAATATTTCATAAGTTATAATATTGTATCCTCGAATTGTTTATTGATAGATTGTAATAATTTCATCATCAAAAATATACATAACTCCTTATTATTATATATATAATTTCATGATTTAAAATCCATAATAATTAATCATAAATTCCATTATAATTTTTCTCTAAATCAATTGATAATTTTACATATTAAATATCCCAGGAATTTAGGTATCCTCATTTTATATTCATTTGGTTAATGTAGACATGAATTCTCTTTATTTTTTTAAAATTTGAATTTAATTATAATGAATTTAGAACTATATTCATGCATTGATCCTATAGCATGAATTCATTTTTTATAAAACATCATCATTTATCATTAAACGACCACAAGAATCAAGTGTTTAGTCTTTATTCACACATATTACATATTCATGTGGCATGAATTCATTACGGACAGTGAATGGATTGGGAAAGACCCTTGATGTCACAACTACCCATTTAGTTCATGATGTATCAAACTATATTTCTTTATCAATTAAATACTGTAATGATTCATTTATTCAAATTCATTTAGTATGAACACATGTGGATCTTATTTCATGGAAACATCAAAATCCTCTTATTTAATGAGAATTGAAATCATCATAGAGACAATGTTGATTAATACCATGTTATCTAAACATCCTAGGATTTTTATGCATGAAATATCATTTTCATTAAAAACTTGATAATCCGAACTCACTCATCCCCTCTCTCATGAAAAAATAGATACTCTATTTTTCACAACACATGACTTCATCTCCATGAATGATCAATTCATCATGTGGTGTGGAAGGTCAGGTGGAATGCATAGTCATTGATTTATTTATACGGTAGCTTAGGATGAACTCATAGTTGGTATTCACTGATTAATGTGGCTAGTTCAGAATTTTTCATATAGTCTCCTTAATTAAAAAACTATGCGGCATGTTTTCCTCAAGTCATACAGTCAGTCAAAGTGAGGAAAGTCAATCCAAATAATCCTTGTGGTTAATCCATAGCCTGAACATGTAGTTAATTAGTAGTAGGTCTTATGGTCAATCTATTAAAGGTTTTACAGTTGATCCTCTTAGTAATGGTCATTATAAAACATAGTGTATCTAATCTGATTATTTTTATTAGGCGGATCACAAGGAAGAAGAATATGCTGATTGGATTGATTGAATGTCATAGATGTGTCTCTAAGACAATTGATTTTCAATATGATATTTTAAAATACTACTGTAGTATATAACTTTCCTCATCCAAAATTGAACTTCAAAATAGATTTATTCTACTGAATAACAAAACCTATATTTCAAACCTCTTGATCTAACTCTGGGGTCATCATTAGAATACACTTCACAAATTCCCATCATAGGTATCACTACCCCATTGTGTGGTCCACATTGGAACCCACTTGTGTGCATGATATGATCCCATGTGTGCCCCCGTATTGGAACTATGTATTCCCTTATACTCATCTACCACCCGAGGATAACAAGGTTGGCATACCTCCCACATGGTAGACCAAGGCCCCACACGGTTGAGGTGGGTCCTTTTTTGGCCAACAGACGGGTAATTTGTTTACTAAGCTCTTATAAAAATATTATTTAAAATACTAATATATTTATAATGTCATCTCAAATGAATTCATTCCACAATATAAATAATTTTTTTATCGTCTACACAGTAAATAACCTCACACTTTAATAGAACATCATAGGGACTTATTCAAATTATTTATTCATCCAAGTAATGGATTGTTTCTTGAAAATATTAATCATCATTGAATAATGGTTGAAATCATAAATAATTTAAATATTTAAAACAATATGATAATTAAAACATCATCAGTATATGTTTTTAGACATTAATACCAATTCAATAATTATTAGATAACCAAGGATAATTCCTCATTCCTGATATTCAATGCCATTTTATAAACCCAAAACAACACTCTAAGAATCTCCACCTCATTTACCCTCACCAAATACATATGTACTCAGTGAAAAAAAATATAGCAGCCGGTCTCAACACCTGATCCAATACCAACTATAGTAAACCAAGAATTTATTATATAAATATTATATCATTTTTATTAATATTTGATACATATCATAATAATACATACCCACTGACAATAAAGTTTTAGTTTCATTGAAGAGTAGATACATAAAAAACATATTTCCATGAAATGTCTTCATAATATACCACAATATTATTTTCATATAGTACCCTTTTAGGATTATCATATGTAACATACTTCTTCACAATCGATGGAAAGGGGAAACATAAGTTGGTGTGAAATCAGATTCTCAATTAGGGTCAACATGAAAGATACCAGTCAATGATCTTAAGTGAGAATAAGATAAGACCAATGGTAATTGTACCTGATCATACCTTTAAAAAAACACCCAATCAGTGAATATCATATATCATGAGTCATTTTATGAGTATTTTAGTCCAATATAAGACATGGGTATAATAATGAATCCAAATTCATGAGCCATGTATCATAACCTGAGCATATATCATAGAAATGTTTGAAAAACATAATCTTAGTAAATCATAGCATTGTGAACACGTATAAACATAAATATTACACTCATAATATTAAGGACATATAATTAGGTCCCCACATAAAATTTAAAAACATGATACTATGTCCATGCATAAAATTATGAACAATTCATAATATTAACAGGACCATGATTAATTTTGTGAACATTTAATCAGGTTCATACATAACATAGTTCTCTCATGAGATATAAATATTTATCTAATTCATTTGAGGGTGTTAATGGAAACAACCATCACATACTTTAAACCATACATATGTGTTGAAAAATACCATAAAAACATTCATTATAACATAACATATGGAAAAGAAACAAGTTTGATAAATATTTCAGCATAACTTAATTGACCTAAGGGAAAGAAAAGAGTTTCATAGAATCATGATTAAAACAGGATCATAATATGACATCCAATGAATTAAATTAGATGATATAATAATATCATATCCCAAATGAAGCATATAAATCGTTGAAGAATATTTACATAGACGAAAAATATTTTTAAAAGCACATTTCAAAAATTATTTAAAAACATAGAAAATATCCTTTTTTTGATATGTTTAAAAACTAAAATTTCATATAATATTGAGAAAAATATTTTCTTTGAAAATAACCATGTAAACATGAATAGGGTTTTCAAAGAAAATAATAGTCATGATGGTGAGAAAATCTCTACATGATTTTATGATAAAATAGGACATTGTTGTCAAACTTATGTAACAAGTAAAAAGAGATTCACACATAAAACATTTGAAAAGATAAATTTTAATAATTTTTAAATAAATTAAAATTAAGTAAAATTAATATTTAACAAACATTTTTTATAGATAAAATCTTCCAAAAAATATTTTAAAAAACACAGAGATGGAATAAAATGCTAATTAACCAAAAAGGAAATATGGTCAGCTTTTATTAGAAACATTTTCTCAATCATTTTGATTAAAAAAGAGAGAAAAATTGTTATAATTCTTGAAAATTGCAATAATAAATATAGTATAATAAAAATTTTATTTTTTAAAGGATAATTATCATATAATTTCAGTCAATTTAAATTTAATATATATAATCCTCAATAGAAATGAGACTGTAACAGAAACCCTTACCTCAGGTCCTTTCTTGCTTCATATGCATTCAAAACTTCTGAATAACAAATATATATTTATTAAAATATATTCTATAACCATATTAATATATATATATATATATTAATATATATTATTCCATTATAATTTCTAATTACCCTTTTATTAATATTTCTTCCTTAAAATAAAAATTTGTGTGAAAATTGATATGTTTTGTGGGAATGTTTCAGTCCAATGGTTATTTTACTTACATATTAGTCATGTTTTAATCATATAAAAAATATTAAACATTTTATAAGGATAATTTTTATTTATTATATAAACTTTTATAACCATTAATATAAATTACTGATGAAAATTGAATTATATAACTTAGTTGAGATAGTAGTCCATACATACGCACGGGTGATGTTTTCACTTTTTGATGGATGAAAAGAAATAAAGGTACATAATAATTTGCCTTTAAAAATTCATATTTATATCATAAATATCATATATATTTTCTAATTCTATCATCATTACTATCTATGTAATGTGAAAATTAAAAAGGAATCACATCTCTTTATGGTGTTGATAGTCCACACGTACATACTAGTAACATTATCATTTTCCAACGGATGTGAAAGAGATATAAAAAATATACAAAACAAACATACAAGATATAATTATAGTAAATATATTGACTCCATCATGTTAATATATCAATAGAACATTTTTATGAGTTTTAAAAAGAAATAAACATGAAAAAATTGGTATGAAGATATACCTCTTCTTCGAGTATCTTCATTTAAAAAATCATTTAAGGCTTCACCAATAGAAATTTTGGGAATAAAAAACAAAAAGATCATAGATAACGATTTTGGGAGAGTATTTGAGTATATCTTGGTCGAGCTAAAAGACTCAAGTAGTATGTATAGTAGAGAAAATAAGTTGCCTTTTTATATGTGAGGGGAGTGTTGCACTTGTAATATTTAAGAATATTAAAATATAATTAAGTCAATCTTATAGGAAAGTGCCTAAAAATTATCTCAAGCTCTACTATGGGATGTTTTGAGATCAAAACACATTCATAAAATAGGATTTTGATAAGATATTAGGTCATTTTAACCCTTATTTATTTAGTTTAACTACTTATTACCCTTTTAATATTTACCATAGTAATGTTTTCTTCCTCACATACTATTTATAAAGAAAAATACAGAAATGGAACTCATTAAGAAATTTTGAAATTATAATTATATATTTTTAAACCATTTTATCATATTCAATTTCAATAAGTGATGGAAATTCATTTTAAAATAAGAGCACAAAATACAATAAAAAATATTTTTAAATAAATTCATTTTTAAACATAAAACAAAATTTATTATTAATAATTTTCTAGTAAAAAAATATATGAATGTTAATATATTTTATTAAATATATTATCTAAAATTTTTATTAAAATATTTCAGTAATACTGATTAATTTAATTTATTAAGATAAAATAAACTATCCATAATAAAAACATTATTCCAAAGAAAAAATATATCCATTTTTACCTTTAAATTATTTTATCTTCATTTATACCCAATTCATAATCAGTTCATGAATGATTATTAATTTTTTCCCATTAAAGACAAATTTGTTTCATTAAAATCCTAGTTCATTAGTGATGAATACATGTGATATATAGTAAAATACCTTACCTTTAAAAATTGATCATGTAACATAAAACAAAATTATTCTTCACATTTAAATCTATGTACTTATTTCCTAGGAATTAATAAATATTCTTTTATTATTGGAATATTTTAAACACGATTTTTTTAATTAATTTAGACCAATTAACAGTCGTTAATCCAATGCCTAGGAAGTAACAATCACATTTAATAATAATATTTTAGTAGTATACAATGGCTCTTTTAAGATTTATGTTGAATGTATAGCAAGTTCAAAAACACCTCAAATTTATTAAAGAAAAATATAACATAAAATATTGGCATGTTACACCAAGTTAGTGGGATGTACAACCCAATTTGTATGTACTCATGGATATATTACTCAATAGAGAATCCAATTCACAGAAAACTAACATGAAATATGTATAAACAATGTTCAAAATCTAAATTCAATCTAATAACTCTAATTACAGAATGAGGTTAAAGTAGATGAAAAATAAATATTATGTAATCATATATATCATTTAAATATTAAATGATTATCTGATAACAGAGAAGAAATTTAATCAATTTTAATCAAATCATACACATATTAAAAATATAATCAATTTATATCTAAGAATAAAGTATGTAATAACTTTTAACTAAATTAACACTTGACATATATAATCATGATATAAATATTTTTTAACAATTAATAAAAGCGAAACTATAAATATTTTATAATTTAGTTATTCATCATTATGAACATTCCATAATACTTAAATATAAACTATTTATATTCATAATATGATCATTTCATGTTTTAATTATATGATATTTTACTTTAATAAACGATGTTTCAAGAAATATAAACATTTTATATTTCAATTTCCAATTATGTATAAATTTTACATAATTAAATATCACATATTTACTTCTTTTAAATTAAGGATGAGAACATGGATAGGTCGATAAGTCTCTTTTATTGAAAAAAAATATGATTATAAAAGTGTTATGTAAGGCCTTTTACAAAAATATATTTTTAAGAAAGAAAAAAATCGTCTGGTAAAACATTGATCCACATCAGTTCGTTAGTGGTCACCCCTTTATTTGAAATCCCATCAATTAAAATATTAGCTTCATGATATGTTTGTGTGATGATGTTTCTCATGGAGAGTATAGTTTACTTACATTTGATCCATCTAGTAGTTAACTTCCATGAGAGATAAATAGTACCATTTTTGATAGCTTTCACAATAGTAGTGTAGTAACATTTCAACCATATGTTGCACCATCCTCATTGTCATTCCATTTAAACCACATTGACCATGTCAGTAATTTTACAACCAAGAGATGCTATTTTTCCAAATAGACTATAGAGGCATCCCATGAAATCACCATTGAACAATTGATCATATCAATTTATCAAAACTATTTTGACAAGGTTTAAATAATTTACAGTTAAGATACTTTTAAATTGACCATATAAAAAAAATCATTACTAAAATTTCATTTTTTTCAGAAATATAAACACTTTATATTTTTCCTTATGTTTTTATTTAAAAATTCGATATAAATTACAACTTATTATTTTTAAATAAACATTATATATAACTTACTAGGAATTCCATATAATTTTAATAGGTATTGTAAATATTAAATTTTAATATTAAGTAATTTTTTCAAAAAATGTTTTATAAATATTTATTAAATAATTATAAACTCTACATAAATTAATAATTATTAAAAAAATACAATTTTCTAGTTATTTATAAAAAAATATAAGTAACTATATTAATTAATATTTGAATATAAATAAAAATAATATTTCTTCATTTTAATCATATTTTATGATTTAGGTGTGTTGTAACTTATTACTGATACATCGTGCCTTAAATATGTTATTAGTTTTACTTTATTAATGATAAATATATCCCTTGATATGATAGTTGTTTGTGTGTGTTTATTTATATTTTTCAAATGATTATATAATCATTATATATGATATCTCATATTATATTTTTAACATGTACGATATCTTAAAATCACTATGATACTCTATTTTTAGAAACTCACATCTAGTAATATCGTAATCTAGGATGTCAAGTGTTGAATGATATAATATAAATAAATCTACCAATATCTATGATATCAAAATTGATGATATCATATATCATGCACTATGATAAAAAACATGATGAAAAAATTATGAGTTGTATTTTACAACTGATTATACAATATGTATTATGATTTAAATAAACAACACTTCCCATATGATTTCATGAGTCTAAATGCATGGAATGATTTGATACATTTAGTAGGATTTATAGTGGATTAAATAATACATGTTTATTCAATTCAAGAGAATAGAGACCAATCACAAGATCACCCATGTATAGAAATATAAAATCATGAAAAACTGAGTTTTAAAAATAGTGTAAATCATACATTCCTTTTCATCAATGTTTTTTTAGACATCTTGATCACTATCAAATGATTTTGAGATATATCACTAAAGTTGATGATAAAAGACTCCCACCTCCATCAGTATCCATAGGCTAGTTGGATTGCACGCCTTACATGTGGGGTTCTTCTTACATTCTAGGGTTTTCTAGAACCTTGGTCTACTCAGGAAGAAAAGGTGAGATCATTGGGTTTCAAAGAGAAACATTTAAGAATTGAGTGAGAATTACCCATTACTATTATTTCATGGAAGTGATTCATATAATTACTTGAGGACACTAATCAATAGATGATGCATTTAATCATGCATTATAATGCATATGTCAATGCATCAACCACATTCTTGAATATTTTTCATGAATGCATGATCACAATTCCCATCCATTATATCTCATGTGATAGCTCTTTATGGTAACTGATGGGGAATATTTCAACCATCTATGGGATTAGAGGCAGTGCCATTAGTCATAGTCTTTTATTGTATGGAAAATGTATAATAACACATCAATAAGTTCTACAATATGACTGAGGGGAAAGTTTCATGGAATATCATTTCATTACATGCTATATGATTATATTTGTTGTGCTATATGATTTAACCATTGGAAGGAATTTGTAAACTCTTTCCATGTTTTATGATTTCCTCTAAATTGTAAAATATTATTTCCTCCTATACATATATCATATACACACAAAGGCTTTATGTGATATTAAATTTGTTTATGAGAGTATATGAGATTTTATGTCCAAAGTGTTTTATGGTATCTAGATGGATTGTGATGAAATATACAATATCACACTACAATAATTCAGACTTAGGGAAAAGAAAAATAACTACATAACATAAAAACTAATCTGTCCACAAAGGAAGAATCAATTTGAGAGACACCTAAAGGCAAAACGGATAGTTACATCGTAATGAACGAAGACACATTGTCATTTATATCAGTACCCATATTTCATGGTCATGATGATTTGGATCATTTAGTGCTTCATGGGTTTTACCAACTCAAATAAAAGTCCTCAAACTATATACAAGGGTTAATATAAGTCATAGATATATATTAAGAATAAAAAAATAGGATTAGTTAACGGAAGTTGTATCTATGAATTTGAATTTTAAATTCAAAAACATTAGTGAGAGATTTGTTGTATAAGAAAAATGGATGAGAGAATATATGTAGGAATATATAATAGGAGAGAACTAGAGAAGAGTGATTTCAACTGTGTCAGTAGAAGATGAAGAGGAAGAAAATAAAGAAGAATAATAAGATGCACACTGATAAATTTATTAAAGTATCTCTTAGTTGAAGACTCTCTTATTGTTAAAATAAGAAATTATATATCTCTGTTTTTGCAGGAGCACATTACACGTGTTGTGTGACACGTTTTGTATCTTGGGATCATGGATAATTCCATCTCATTTATCATACACAAGATTATTCTTGTGTAATGTGTGATTTTGGGTTTTATTATATCATTACAAGTTTGTATATACTCATTTTTAGTACTCAAACTTGAAAAACAATATTATGTGTACTCTGTTTGTGACTTAGAGTGTGTGTGGTTTATGTTCATTGACCAATTCATGAAATTTAATAAGTTTTTATGGCTTTCTTAAATGAGAAATGTAAAAAATCAGTGAATTGACTAACTCACCCCTCTTAGTGTATTCACACTATCTTCAAGGGCCTTTTCACTAAAATAAATAATTATGATCCTTTCATTTATCATATAGCATGAAATCTTACTCTCCTAAAAAATGAAAATTATATATATATATAATAATGATAACAATATTATATAAAAATTATGATGAAAAATAAAATAGATAATATGGGATTAAATTTTTTATTTTGTGTCACCCTGACCCGAACCAATGGGTCTAAGTCAGAGAGTCGCATGACCTCAAGCGCGCCTCCTCATATGATAGAGGTTTCCAACTAGTCGTGGGGATCTAAATGTCAGCAGTGGAGAGACTATACCCTTAGAATCATATCATTGAGAAAATTATATAAATAAAACAAAATAACTTAGATTAAACTAGAGGAATAAAACAATATCAACGGCTCACATGTCATACGATAAATAACTAAACAAGATCCCCATATAGAAAGTAAAAATTGGGTTATATTACAAATAGAATAATAAATAATTTTTTTGTAATTCCCTAGAGTCTATCCCACTACCATCACTAGCTCTATGCTTCTCAAATAAACTATATGCCATGATCCCCATGCACTTACCAAGATCCCTATACATGAATATTTCACGTGTATAGAAATTCCCATGCAGGGTGTGAGTAAAAAACCCATTAACACACTTCATATTCATCATTAATAATTTTTCACATGTAGAAATTGTTTATTCCATGATAATAATAAATGTGATGTAAATAATAAAAAATCATGTACAGAGGATCAATGTATTTAACAAGCCTCTATGAGCCTCATTCATACCTACTTCGACGCCATGATGGAAGAATGATTGAGATGTTTGTAATGATCAAGAACTAGACACATATATTTTGACACTCTACTTGATATCCTCAAGGCCTCAAGTCTTGTTTCAGGACATAAGGTTGACTAGTGAATGTGTACATGGTATCCATAAGGAATCACGTTTTGGAATGTCTACTCAGTATCTGAAAGGCATCAAGTTCTAGATGGGATGCAAGGCTATAATGATTTTACCACTGTTTAAGGTCCCACCATTATTACCACAGCATGTCGTGAACACTCCCCCTCTATCAGTAATCATACCACAATGTTTTACCAGTCATAAATACCATGAAAACCCTCCAACATCATGGTAACATACAATATCCGGAAGAGCATAAAGATACAATCATCACACATAATCCTGAGCATATAGAATTAAACATATAACAACATAAGATAAACATAAAACATGGTAACAAGATACTCTAGAAAAATCAAGGAATCGATAATCATAAAAGAGTCTTATAGTCTACACACACCCACACCTAATCACACTAAAGAATGGAAAACATAAAATACAATACAATTATCATACCATGGAAACAAGTGTATAAAATAGACCCAAATGGAAAGGAACTTTTCTCCACAACGTTATTGATGGAGAAAGAAAATGTTAATCAAATATTGAAGACCAAGCACATAAAAAACCTATGTAGAATGAGATCACATGGTATGGGATATCTTTTTTGATTCTAGTTCATCATGAAGAAGGATTATAATAGATACCCAACATAATTACAAGTCAAGATGTATGGTTATATAATCAAATACCTTAAGGATTCCATCAACGGAGTCAATTATAAGGTATGCCAGAGAAATACATTCCAATTCACTAATGTATTTTTCTTGAATAATAGCTTGTGAATTTATTATTGATTCTAGAAGAGAGCCTTAATTACATTCAATGAACATTAATCCATAAAAAATTCAATTGAAAGGAGATTAATGTATAATAGAGTCTTGATATAATCGATTCTTGATGAATTACTTAGGAACATCCACCATTATTTAGAATTACAACTCTGTTCAAAGGGGTTTATCATTGACACCTCTAATACCCCACCAATATACCAAGGAGTCATTGATAAATTAAAATTATATCATCAATATTACATCAATAAGAGGTCTTGGAATGTGATTTAATAAAACTTACTTGTAGAACTCATTTATTCGTTGGTAGATATTGATTTGATCAAGTAATGACATCAACTATTTTGATCCCTAATCATTCTATAATGAATGGGAGGATTCATCATTAGATCATCATAGAAACCATAGATCCATTATATATCCATTATCATCTATCATGGGGGAAATAGAATTTGGAAAATATTAAAAGAAGTATCATTGTTAAAACTTCATCAAAATGGTTAATGTTGGCAGAGGCAAGAAGATAAGAATTGGTGATCCAAGATTCATGAGAGGGAATTTAAAATTTATAAAAGGACTTTTAGGTTCAAAATTGGACAATATAGTGTGTCCAAAATGAGTTTCATTCAAAACCCGTCAGGTGTATTAATTTCACCCTTAGACTGGGTGCATCATCTACCCAGTGGGCCTCATCGGAGTGATAATATGTCCGGAAGAACCACATGGGTTCTTCTGATCACTCCGATAGACTGGTTGTTTATTATGAAGCTATAAGATTTATTGGAACCCCATTAACTAGCCATTAGGTTTTATTAGCTAGTCGATGAATATTTTCTATCCACCCCAAGGACAAGACCTTCCTTAACACTTCCACATTCGAAACATGAACCCTTATCCACTTAAAATCCACCTCTAGAACTACCCTATCATAGAAAAAATAATAGTAATATGAATTTTATTAAAATGAACATATAAAATATTTAAAAACTGAGGATGTTATGATTCTCCCCCTCTAATGACTTTTCATCCCTAAAAAGTAACTTCAATTGTTCTGCTCATACAACTTGGTCCACTAATCTCAAAAATTAACCTTTCTCTCCCAAGTATCCTCATAAATTTTTTTATGACACTATAGGATTTGGACTAGTGGTACTCTCTTCCCTAAAAGTAATTTCTCAATCCAGCCTTCAATTTTCATTGGGAAATCCATGTATGATGTATCAGGATCTAGCTCAATATTGTTTCTATTTTTATCATACATAAGATTTAGTATGTACCTCTAGATATGAGATATATTAAAAATGTACAAACATAGATAGTGAGAAGGAATATATAGGAATAATTCCACAATCCCAACCATATCAATGATCTTTATGTGTCTAACATATCACGATTCTAGATTCCACTACTTACTCAAACGTTGATGGATTAACTGAGGAGTCACTCTCATAAAAACCTGATCACCAATAGAACAATCGTGAGGTCTCCTCTTGGGGTTGGAATATTATTTCTTCCTAATATAATCTATGATCATCCTATACTGAATTAGTTTCACTCTCTCATAGGTCTCCATTACCAAAACAATCCCCACAATTACAATATCACAATCCTCATTCCAACAAAGTGGTGAAAAACATGACCTACTATAAAGATATTTATTAGGTACCATCCGAATTAAATCCTATAAACTATTGTTATACATCAACTGAAAAATGTATTGGTGATAATCCCAAGATACAATGTTTTTTAGGATGAAATCACGAAACATATCCTCCAGTATAGGGATCATCTGATCTGAGAATCCATTAGTCAAGGGATGGTATGTTGTGCTAAATTTCAACTGAGTCCCAATGCCTTATATAATCCCTATAAAAAATGAAATAAAACAGGTATGTATATTAGATACAATTAAAAAGTTAACTCTATGAAAGCATTAAATTTCACATAAATAGTGATTTTCCAACTTGTCCACTGAGTGAGTATCCCATATCCTAAATAAATGAGATAATTTGTTAACCAATCAAAAATCACCCAAATAGAATTATAGATACTCATGGTCCTAGGTAACCCCATCCTAAAATCCATTAATACATCCTACCACATCCAAATGATATAAAAATTAGTCAAAGAAAACCATGAGGATGCTGGTGCTTGACCTTTATCCTATGGTAGGTAAGGCATTGTGGAACAAATTGAACAAGGTCCCTCATTGTCCTTGGCCACCAGAGTTAATTCTTGAAGTCAAGGTACATATTTATCTAACCATGATTTACCTCCCACATAGATTTATATAAGTCTTATGTCATCTCATATGTAAGGACTACAACTCTCCCACACATAAGAATCACATAATCATTGTCCAATGACCACCCAGGTATCGGGTCACCTCCAAATTGATGTTCCCGCATCAAAAAACACTCAGGGGAAGTCTCATGTCTATCCTTCAGCCGGTATAATAAGGTAGATATAGTAACCAATGGAACACATGTAAATGATCCCTGATCTTCATAAGCATCCATCCTCCGGTAATTTAACAAGGTCCTCAAGCCCCGGTATTCCTCTGAAGTCTATACAATAAACACTTTAGAATCTTATGTATTATGGATAAGATAATATAAAATGATGTTACCTTTATAAGGTTAATAGGCCACCTCAAAGTAAAAAATATTTAGATACTCAACTTAGTACCTCTGACTCAAGTGGGGGTCCCCTATGGGAATATATAGTAAAGTATCTTGTAGTATGAGTAGAAAACTTACCTCCCACCAAAGAAATAATGTCACCAATACATCAAAGCATAGACCACATCAATTAGCTCCAAGTCATGGGTAGGATATTTCCAATAGTGAGTCATATCTATAACGGACCATAAGATACTAACCACTCCCTCTACATTAATACTTCCCCCAAACCAAATCCTGATGCATCATAACATATAGAATAACCAATCCTTAGAATTAGAAGTATCAACATTGGAGATATATTTATCCTTCTCTTCAACTCATTAATTGAATATTCATAATGATCTTACCAAAATAACTTCACTCCCATATTATTCAATATTGTCATGGGTGATAATAAATAGAATATTTCCTAGATGACAATTTATAAATTTCCCACTAAATCTTGAAATATCTTGATCAGAAAAATGTTTTAAGGATTAATCCAGGACATAATTGACTTCAATATATATAGGTCTACAGATATACATGTTTCAAACTCCACATGATCCAATAATTTCACCTCCTAAATCCAAAAGTTACACTTTCACAAATTGGTATAAATTTGATGTGCTCTAAGTTTACTAACGACTGTCTCAAGATGTATGACATCCTGTTCTCATGTTGATGAGTGGATGATAATGTTTTTAATTAAAACTATAATGAATGTTACCAAATAATGGTAGAATATATTTTAATGAGATCCCAAAAAACAATCAGTGAACTCATCAGTTCAAATAGAATCACTAAGTACTTAGAGAGACCACACATATTCTAAAACACCCACTTGAGATGTCCACCTCTCTAACCCACAACTGGTGATATCCTGATTGAAGATGAAACATGTAGAATCATCTGGATCCCTGTAACTGGTTGAAAATATCAAAAATCCTAGGAAATAAATATCTATTTGTCACTATCACTTAATTTAGATTCTATTAATTTATTAAGATTCAAATTCTCCCTTCTACATACATAAAAAATAAAAAACTTCATGGCGATGTAATCAGCCTGATAAATCCCTTTTTCTCTAAGTCCTAATGTTTTACCTTAAGCACCTTCAACTAATTCGACCACATGTGATAGGGGTATCAAAAGGGGATACATACCTAGCATGATATATATTACAAAGTCAAATTCTATAATAGTGGTAAGCCTTGAGAAATTATTTAGAAATATGTCTTGATATATCTACACAATTGGAGGAAAAGATGAGGGGGATACCACTAATCCAACTAAAATATACAGGTCTGTAATCTATGTCATGATTATCCCATGGTGGGTCAAGTCTATATTAAATCAACCTACTCATAGTTCACATTCTTCTGGTCATTATGAAATTTTATCCCTTTGTAGTAGTAAACGATTACCATATCCAATATAAATCATCATCTTCTCAGAATCTAGTTTTCTATTACATACTAAGAATCACATTATTACTCATCTTCTCCAGAACCATGTTGTACTGTAGATGTACATAATCGAAAAATACTAATTTGTACCTCAGGAATCACTAAATACATTATACATTCATTCCCAACAATGTATCAAAATAATGTAACACAAAATAAAACATTACTGGAAAGCTAAGTCCCATTAAAACAAGTAAAAATATTAAAAAATAGGAATAATTGATAACAAACAAAGATATGGACAACATATTAGTGATCAATATCATGTATTGAATTTTAGATAGCCCCTCTCTAGCATCCATTGGAGTCTAATCCAATACATAAACCAGATATGCCTTAGCTTCGTGGCCTCATCCCTGACACGAAGGACCATTCTAAGTCATCATCATTAAACCTATTTATAAGGACCTAATTTGGATCCCAGTGTCATAAATTATGTCTATTCTCAATCCTTGTGGAATATCACACAAAAATATTTAAAAACGAACTATAGAAGATAAATTCTCTTTCCACACTATTGGAACAATATATAAGGTTCTATGTATAACTTGATATGATTTCCAACCCTAATACAGTTGAAACATTTTGGAACTCATCCTGAGGGGGACAGAGAATCCATACAATGTTCCACCTACATACCACTACTATAATTTTCATCATTGTTATTCCTATTCCTTCTTCTATAAGAGTAACCCATCAAAGAAGTAGGAGGTCCACCTACCTGAACATTCAAGGGTGAAATAAAAACAACTTCTCGAACCACCCCTAGACCCTTCTCAATAGTTAATTCCTTGTCCACAAACATAGGGAATGACTCAAGATTAAAGGTATTGATCTACCAATTGATGTTGAAATGAAGACTGATTTAAAACTTATTAGCCTTATTTTCATCATTAAAATCCAAGTGAGGAATAAATATAAGTAGCTTAGTGAAATGAGCGATGTATTAAAACATCATTATGGGCCTCTTTTGTAGCTTCATGAACTCCTATGCTATGTATAGGTTCATCTTCATAAGAAATAATTACCCGAATAATAATTCCTTGATGGTCTCATATGCGAGACCCTCATATCATCTAGCATGTCCCATCACATCCCACCACATCCTGGTGGGTCTCTACAACATTAATTCTACCAACTTTACCTTTTGGTCCTAAGATGTCTCAATGAAGTCAAATATACCCTCAATGAGGTTTATAAAGTCTTATCCATCCTTTTTTCAACTAGTTTCTTGAAACTATGGTCGATGTTGGAGCTAGATATCTCTAGATTTTCCAATCATAGATCTTGGTGCCGCTACAACATGAAAAAGTAGAAGTGAGAAGACTCTTGGATGTGGTGGGACCACTTTCTATACTATTGGAGAAGATAAAAGAGCATGCTCTGCCACACCCTCTAATATAGAAGATGGTGGAACAAGGACATCCACCTTTGAGGGAGAATACTAGTCTATATCATTTGGAAGTATAATTAGACTTCTACAATGTAGCATCCTCTATAACCCCAAAAAACTCATTATAACATTTAAGATAGATCAGAATCAATCTAAGTGATCACACAAATACTTCCCTAGGAAGATACCCACAACCCAAGGTATATCCCTCCGGGAGCTAACTAGGATCCTCCATCAATTCACATTAGTCACTATAATATATACACCAAAAAATAGCATGGTCAAGTTCTACTTTTTAATGTCAGCAGAGATATATAAAAAAACTAGAAAAATAGATATATCATGAAAGGGAGAATAAAATTATATATAGATTAGAAAAACAAATCAAAAAATTAAATTAAATAACTACTACACATTATAACAACATATATAAATATATATATGGAATTGGATCCTATGTTCCTAGTCATGATGCATGAACGCACCCAAAATCCCATAAAATTATAATAGTAATCCCATAAATAGTAACAAGGAGGTCTGTTACACATGATATGGCCAGAAACATGGAAAATCCCATACCGTAGTCCCATATAATATATATTATTTTTACTCTATTATAGGATAGCAAAAAAGAACTAAAGAAAATATTCCTCTCATTAAATTTTGTAATTCCCTGACATGAACCATTGATCCAGAGTCACAGAGTCATGTAACCTCACACATGTTGTAACACCCCAATATTTTATAATAAGATATCTTTTTTAATGTAATTCAATAGTTTTCACTACATGCAACACCGAGTTTGAGCGCACCACGACTTACCAAAATAGCCGTTAAAAAGTGGTTATGAATAGTATTAACATAATTTTAAATTTTATATACTAAATATAATTTTAGAATCCATATTATCTGTTTCTTAGACATAATATAACAACAAATTCAATTTTTCAGATAAAAGATGTTTTTTTCAAAAAATGCAATTTTACCGCCTTTTAAAGGAGAACCTTTTTTAAATAAAATATTTGAATCATTTTTTTATATATTAAATTTTAAAAAATAAACATAGAATCAGGACATCATAATTTAGTTTGGCTATAATTATGGTGTTTTTCTAAAAACATTCATATTTTGAAGAATAGTGAAAAATACTAAATTTTAATTGAAAACAACTTTTTTAATTAAAATAATTTATTGTGTTAAATTATAAAATTGAATGGTTTTCAAGTATAATTAGATTATATGTTTACAATTTAATATAAATTTGGTCATTGGAAGAAATTTCACTTTGAAATTGGACACAAACAAGTGCCAATCTTTCGATTGTTATTATTTCTTAAAAATGTGCTCATTGTTTCGACAATGGGAATTAATTTTAAATTAATTTTTTCCACTTTTGTGTTTTGAATTTGAATAAATGAATTCAATATTTGGAATAATGAGGTCCAATTTGGATAAATAGGTAACTTTTGTTTTTAGACATTATGAATATTTACTTCAGTACATATTTTATTTACCGTGGTTAAAGGGGTAAATCTGGTAAATAAGGGTAGAAAATAATATTATAATAATATTAAATTACCATATCATGTGTCCTATTACAATTTTTTGATACATATACGTTAATGGTAATCCTTGGGTATATTTTGGGACCACATGGCGCCACTTGAGAGTGATGATGACACTTTATATTAATTAATTTAAAGTGAAGAAAAAATGACAAAAACATATATATTTTAGTAAAAAAAATTTTACAAGTGGTTATATAAGTTATATATTCGACTATAAATATTAATTATAAATATAAAAATATTTCCTACAAAATGGTATTTTATTTATAATTTTTATACATTAAATAATTTAATTTATTTATGAGACAATGATGATGACATAATTACCTTATTAATGAAATATTAAAATAATTGATATAATAAATATCCAAATAAATGTAAGTTGAAACATATGATGAAATACAATAATTTTATAGTGTAATATGACATTTTATGGTTGGTTAAATAAATTTTATTTTATGTGATAAAGTTTTTATGGCTTTCAAAAAAATCAAATACTAAATAGTGTCAAAATTGAAATAATTGTGTTTTTAAAACAAATATTATATTATTAAATGATATAATAATCCTAAAAATCTAAGGTTCACCCAAAGGACATAGATAAGGTTATATATATTTATAATTAACCAAATTAGATTCTAGTGGCTTGTTATTGTAAGTTTATTAACCATATAATATAAAAATACAAAGATACATGATAAATATCAAACTATTTAACTAATAGTTAAATATAAAAGATAAGGGTAATATGATGACCTAAAACTGTATAAAACCAATTATTTGAGAGGTTTTAGACCCATAACCACCTTATCCTTTAAATAATTTATTTTGGAGCCATTAAAAACCGAAAATGGTTTTATTATAAAATAATATTTCAAGCATTTCCTAAAGTGACCCCCACCTCTCTTATAAAAGGGCACTTCCCCTTCTCTTAATTTCACACCCCAAATCCATTTTTATCAGCCAAAAACTGACACGATATCCTCCCAAATTTCCTACCTTCAACCTAGAGGCCTTTATTTGGTCAAAAATACATCCTAAGGATCCTTTTTTATCAAATAAAAAGGAACAACCCGAAGAAGAGGTAAATATTTCATCACCTCTTTAAAGTTATTTTATTCTTCCACTTCCTCTTTTTTGTTTTTTTCCATTCCAAAATAATATTCATAGTATATTATATATACTTTGATGTTATTATAAAAATGGTACAAACATATTCATTATTCTATCCATCCTATAAATGACAAAGTCACCATACGTGCGTACGTACGGATTACAGTCTCAACGTTGTGGTGTAGTTTGTTATTCAAATACTTCATTATTTGTATGGGTATAATAATGAGAAAAACTGATGTAAATAATAAATATAACATGTTAATTATTCTTTATATATTATATACCATCCAATTACATATGATTTCACCATCAATATAATGATATTTTCAATTGTGCGTACCTACGGATTACCGTCTCCACAAACATGATGAGATTCATTCCCCATCGTAATCATTTATGAATAATTTTTATTTTATGATTAAAAATAATTTTTATAAACATAATATAATTCTGTATATTAATAAAACACATCCTATCCATAAAAATCATGGCTTACATAAGCAAGCATGTAAAGGAAAACAAATCAGTTAACACCCGAAATGATGACACTACTGAAATATTATTAACAAAGAAATATTAGAGGATCATATATGATATAATATTTATTCATATATTTATTTTATAATTTAATAATAATTTTTTAAATAATATAAATGAGGTTAAAATACCATCTACAAAGGGAAATTACAAGGTAAGGGGTTTTGATCCCACTTCTTTTTCCCGTGAGATTCATGCTATATTGTCACTATTTCCTTTTGTGTGGTGTATGTACTACCCATGATTGTATTCTTTGGGTAATATACTTTAATTTATGGGTATTTTAGTATCCATTGTATGATACTTCTTTCAGGGGTGTATATTGCATAAGTTACCAAATTGGTAAGGGGATTTCAAATTTCAATTTCCACTCATTGGGCTTTACTCATACTTCATTGATTAATTTAATCCAAGATTATGTGTGGAATCACTATTTATTATTTATGTATTTACATCAAATAAAATTTATGTGGATATACCTTTGATACACATAATCACTACATTGATAAATTCACATTCCATTTATATGAACTTGTTAAGGGTAATCTTAACTCAATTTCCATTCAATGAGTTAAACATCCAAGTCATTGGTTTTGTTTTTACATGAAAATGTGTGAATGTAATATGATTGATTTACATTGAATATCCAATTATTTTGAGTGTATTTATATTTTTCACACAAAATTATTTTATTTATTTTTCTTTAATCTAAGGATATGGTCTTTATAAGGTATTTCCTCTCACTTTACAATCCATTGAGACCTCTTTGTCATTATGCACAAATTCACTTTTATATGGTGCATATACTATTATTTGACATGTTATATCATGAATCCTTTAGTTCTAATGATATTATAATGTTTTGATTAATTTTATTCCTCAATTACTTGTATTCAAGCATCTCTTATTTGGTTAGGAACTCTTTAACAAAATTATTGTTTTAAATGTTTTAAATATTTATTCTTCAAATTCTTTCTCAACAATTTCCATGTTTTAAAAATGGTTTTAAGTATTTATTTATATGGATATGAATGTTTTTAAATTTAAATTCCTTTTATAAGTTTCAAAGTGGTATGAGACACTTTGATTCAAAAATCTTTTTAAACGACTTCTTTAATAAATAGTGCAACATTTAAATGTTTGAACGAAAAAAGGATATTTCTCTCAAATAGTTTTAATGACTATTTTCATCTATTTAATTATCCTTTAGTGTATTGTATTCTTGATTGAGTTTGATTTATCATTATACAATCATCCATATTGTATTAAATTAGATTTGTTTGACTATGGATGTTCTATTTTATGCCATTCATGGTTTGTAGTTAAAATATTGACATTTCATTTGCAAGTTTTAATATGAATGTTTATATTATGTTTCACCCTTTCATAAGAGGACTGTATTAGACATTTTAAGTGATTGGTGGAGCCCAATATAGCTCCTCAATGCATCGTTAGGTCTCATGAGACTATTAGACATGGAATTGGCTGATGCCTTTCCCAATTTGATATATCGTTTTGGCTGAGGCCTTAATCATTTTTAGACGTCTTGGACGAGGCTTTGAAAAAATATTTCAGAATGTCCAGCATTATACATTCCCTCATTAAAAAAATAATAATGATGGTTCATGTGGTTATTCGACTTGTAGAATACTCATGAGTATGTTTTATTATGGAATTATTTACTCAGCTCATATTCCTATTGTAAAGTGTTCATGTTTATTATTTGTAAAGGCATGTGTATTTAATTATTCATCATACCTAATGTTAATGTTATCTTCCTCTATATTTCTTACCCTTACTAAGCATTTGAGCTCACCCATTTCTTATGTTTCATTTTCCTAGGATATGAAGAAGTTATTTATGAGTGACCAGTAGGCATAATCTAAGAGGCTTGGATGTTTCTAATGGAATAAATTAGTGTTTCTTTTTCGTTTCAAGTTGTAATGTCGAAATAATTTATGTATCTTGTTTCCAAGACAGCTAAACTGATTGGTCCTTTGGGACTAGATTCCTTGTATCATGCCAATTTTATTTAATAAAGCACCAACTATGGGTAACTTCGGTCGAGGCATTACAGTTGGTATCAGAGGAAGTTTAGTACAAACCTTGGAAACTGGATTTAGAAAAACTCTAATTAGAAAAAATTACCCAAAGACAGGCTTTCGTGATTAGTATATACAAACAACCTAGAATTTTTTTACTACAGAGATTTTGTGAGTTTTCCAAGAAATACATCCCTGTCTAGATACGAGCAAGTAGTGGCGGCTTTGGCACAAATGTACCTAGGGGTAAAACCCAAAAACATCACTTTGAGCTAGACTCGAACAGGAACTCATGCATGACAACGAGCCTTGCTGCACTCTTGGTTACGACACTCCCACGGGATATGCTTAGGATAATTCCCATATCCTTTACAACCCGATTTGATGGATTTTAATATAAGATGAGAATAAATAACATTGGTTAATCCTAAGGTGTTTTATATTGAAAATAAGGTGTTATGATATTCTCTAAATTATTTTATAACTCACATTATGCTTTCTTGTGTTAGTCAATGGTTGGATTACAAGGAATTGATAGTAAAATTGATCCTGATGTAAAAGGTGGGAATGGTGGTGGAAATGAGCAACGAAATGGAATGTTGATAGGTGTAAAAGATATCATGTTCATGCCAAATCATTTTTCAAAAAATATGATCAAAAACATATATATTAACCAACTCCTAGACTCAACAATGAAGAGAAATGTGGTGAATGATAAGAGCTCCAGCAGTGGAGACCATGGAGAAATGAAAGCTCAATTTCCATCATGTAGGAAATGTGGAAGTAGACACCTAGGAAAGTGTCTCAATGGAACAAAGAAAGTCTTTATTTGTGGTAAAGAAGGACATAATGTAAATAATTGCTGGGGAAAAAATGAAGAGTACTATGGAAGAAAATAAAAATGATCCCAATAATCCATTTACGGTAATTTTCCATAAATATAGAGGACCTGATAATTACCATAGTGAATGCTATATTTTATAGGATAACCTCTTGTTCAAGGAATAACCTATATGGAAATAAATTTATAGAGAAATGTTTAAAAGTATTAGTGTTATTGGTTGATGTGATTAATTTGGAAGACTTTTTTTCTTGTATGTTTAAACCTGTAGTTTTTTATGTGAAAATGATATTTTAGGAATAATTATATTTTATATTGTTGATGTAGTTATAAATAACCATTTGGGTTTATAAGATCCTATAATTTGAGGAAATTAAAAGTTATTAACTTTTGGGATGAAAATGTTAGGTATGAGATAAAATTTGTGGTGAAAGTATGTTATGATTATTTTGAGGAATTTATCTCATTTTGGGGATGTTATAAAATATAGTTTTTGAAAAAAGACAACACATAGACCTTGTGATAACCCATCACGTCGAACAAAGCTGCGGGAATCAAACCCACAACCAAGGTGAGATTGAGATTTATCGCCTACCACTAGATTACGTGAAGTCCCTGGTTAGTGTCACTAATTCTTTTTAGTTAAATGATTTTATTGATCATTAATAAGATGATTTTGGATCTTATGTCTTATCAAATGGATACCCTTATTATAGGAAAATGATTTTGTGATTAAGTGATAAATGTTATTTTGGAAGACGTTCACTTTTTTGGGAACACTATATGCCCTAGGAAAATATAATACTCTGGGATTTCATTTGTAGAGTAATGGTGTATTTTTATCTATGTTTTTATTGTCGATTAATAGCGATTTGGGTTATTTATGGAAATTATTAATCTATCATAGAGAATATGTGATGAGGTTAATTACATTTAAGTATGTATTTTTAAGAGTAGTCGATGTCATTTAGAGATACAATTTAATGTGGAAGACTACATAATAAAATTCTTATATGTTTTTTGTTTCAATATTAGTTTGTATTATACTAAAGGATTTTAAGGACAATTGTTTATTGAATAGTATTTATTAAACATTGGGTATTGTTGGTTTAATTTTTGAAATTAAGATTAGTATTTCTTTCTCTAAAGGATTATCCTTTTTAGGGATCATCAGATCTTGTACTAACCTTTTTCGTTTTGGTTAATCTCTAAAGACAAGGTAAATATATAGTTTATCCTTTTTGGATCATGTGATTATCTAGAAGTTGATTCTAGATCATTAGGTGTGGTCAAGTCATCTTGAATACTCATCGTTTGAAAAAAATATGAGTTAGTGGTATAAATTTATTAAAGAAGGAAACTCTACATAAAAATTAAGTATATCTCTTTATGTTCTTATTCAATCTCATAAATAAATTCCACATATTTATGAAACAGAACTTAAAACAAAAAAACGTTGCCTTTTTACTTTTCCTACGGGGAAACTAATGACCATTTATGCCATCACAGGTTTGGGGTTTTCTTATTGTTAAATTTCTCCTGATCATGTTTTATATCCCTCTCCATCTTAACATGACACATAGTTTATCATCCATATCCATGTTTTCCTACATGGAATCCTAGTATGGGTTATCTTTGGGGACCATTGTACTTCTCTTTCTTTCTTTTAAAGTGATAGTTTTATTGACTTTTTTTAGATGTGGGACTTTCAATGATGTTTCCAAACCAAATTTTAAAAATTGAATAGATGAAATTTTCAAAATGGGTGAAGAATGTAACACCCTGAGATTTCATAGTAATTTATCTTCTTTACAGTAATTCAATAGCTTGCGCTATACGCAACACCAAGTTTGACTGCACCACGCCCTACCACACTAGCTGTTCAAAAAGTGGTTATCAAGAGTATTAACTGAATTTTAAATATTGCATAATAAATAATTTTAGAATCCATATTATGTTTTTTTAAACATAATATAAGAACAAATTATAAATTTTCATATAAAAGAAGTATTTTTCAAAAAAATCAATTTTACCACCTTTAAATGGAAAACATTTTTAAATAAAATTTTTGATACTTTTTATATATATTAAATTTGACAAAATAACTTATTTTTTAGAATCATGACATAAAAATTTAGTTTGGATAAAATTATTGTGTTTATCAGATAACTTTCATAATTTGATGAATACTGAAAAATAATAAATTTTAATTGAAAACAACGATTTTAATTAAAAAAATTTACAGTGTTAAATTATACATTTGAATAGTTTTGAATTATAATTATATTATATTTTTAATATTTAATCTAATGTTTGTCATTGGAAGTTATTTATATTTGAAATTGGACACAAACAAGTGCTAATACTTTGATAGTTATTATTTCTAAAAAACACGCTCTTTTGTTTGATAATGAGAATTAATTTTAAATTAATTTCTACAACTTCTGTGTTTTTAATTTGAAAAAATTGATTCTATATTGGGAATCATGATGTACATTATTTTTAAATAGATAACTTTTATTTTTAGACATTATCAACATTTACTTTAGTAAATATTTTATTTGCCGTGGTTAAATGGGTAAATTCGGTAAATAAGGGTAAACAAATAATATTATAATAATATTAAATGACCCTATCATATATCCTATTACTATTGGATGATAAATATCCGACCATGGACATACATGGGTCTATTTTGGGACCCCATGGAGATACTTTAGAGTGATAATGACACTTTATATTAATTAATTTAATGTAATGTCAAAAATGAAAAAAACATATATCTTTTAGTAAAACAATTTTTACAAGGGGTTATATAAGTTATCTCTTTGACTATAAAAATTAATTATAAAGATAAAAAATATTTCCTATATTATGATACTTTATTTATAATTTTTAGACATTAAATAATTTAATTTATTTATGACACAATGATGATGCAGTAATTACCTTATTAATGAAATATTAAAATAATCGATATTGTAAATATCCAAAAAAAATTAAAATGAGACTTATGATTAATTACAATAATTTTCTAGGATAATATGAAATGTTAGGATTGGTTAAATAAATTTTATTCTAAGTGATAAAGTTTTTATGGATTTTAAAAAAATCAAATACTAAATACTGTCAAAATGGACATAATTGAGTTTTTAAAACAAATATTATATTCTTAATTGATATAGTATTCATAAAAATATAAGGATCATCCAAAGGAATTAGATAAGGTTATATATATTAATAATGAACCACATGGGGTTCTTTTGGCTTGTTATAGTAAGTTTATTAACCATATAATATTAAAATACAAAGAGGCATGGTAAATGTCAAACTATTTAACTAAGAGTTAAATCTAAATGATAAGGTTAATACGATGAACTAAACCTAAATAAAACCTATTGGTTGATTTTTTCGACCCCTACCCACCTTATAATTTAAATAATTCATTTTTGATCCATTATAAACCGAAAATTATTTTATTATAAAATAATATTTCAAACTTTTCCTAAAGTGACCCTCACATCTCTTATAAAAGGGCACTTCACCTTATCTTAATTTCACACCTCCAAAGACATTTTTCACGGCCAAAACCTACCCATATATCGTCCCAACATACCACGCATCATCCTAGAGGATTTCATTTGGTTATAAATCAAACCTAAGGATCCCTCTTGATCAAATAAAATGAAAGAACCTGAAGAAGAGGTAAATATTTCATCACCACTTTAAAGTTATTTTGTTCTTCCACATCCTCTTTATTTCTTGTTTCAATTATAAAATAATAATTCCAGTATATTATATATACTTTTATGTTATTATAAAAATTTTAAAACCATATTCATTATTCTATCCATCCTATAAATGACAAAGTCACCATATGTGCGTACGTACAAATTACCATCTCCACGTCGTGGTGTAGTTTTTCATTCAAACACTTCATTATTGGGATGGGTATAATAATGAGTAAAACTGGTGTAAATAATAAATATTACATGTTAATGATTATTTATATATGATATAACATCCAATTACATACGATTTCACCCTCATTATATGCACATTGTCACTCGTGCGTACGTACAGATTACCGTCTCCACGAATGCGATGAGATTCATTCCCCATCGTAACAATTCAAGAATAATTTTCATTTTATGATTAAAAATAATTTTTCTGAACATAATATAATTTTTTATATGAATAAAATACATCCTATCCATAAAAAAAATGGCTTACTTAACCAATCATGTAAAGGAAAACAAATCATTTAACACCCAAAATGATGATACTACTGAAATATTATTAACAAAGAAATATTAGAGCATCATATATGATATCATATTTATGTATATATTTATTGTATAATTTAATAACAGTCTTTTATCAAATATATAGGAGGTTAACATACCATCAAATAATGAAAAGTACAAGGTAATGGGTTTTCATCTCACTTCTTATTCCTGTGAGATTCATGCTATATTGAAACTATTTCATTTCGTGTGGTGTATGTACTTACCAGAAGTTTATTTTTTGTGTAATATAATTTATTTTATGGGTATTTAATCTTTCATTGTATGATACTTCTTTCATGTGGTGTATGTTTCATAACTTACCAAATTGGTAAGGGAATTTCAAATTTCAATTTCCCTCATTGGGCTTTACACATACTTCACTGATTATTTTACTACAAGAATATGTGTGGAATCACTATTTATTATTTATGTATTAATTTAAACTACCCTTTCTATGAATATACCTATGATACACATTATAATTCAATTTATAAATTCACATTCCATTGATATGAACTTGTTAAGGGTAATCTTAACTCAATTTCCATTCCTTGAGTTAAACATCCAAGTCATTGGTTTTGTTTTTAAAAGAATATGCGCGAATGTAATCAGATTGATTTACACAGAATGTCCAATTATATTGAGTGTATTTATAATTTTCTCACATAATTATTTAATTTATTTATCCTTAATCTAAGGATACAGTTTTTATAAGGTATTTCGTCACAATTTACAGTCCTTTGTGACCTCTTTGTCGTTATGCACAAATTCAATTTTATATGGTGTATATACTATGCTTTGACATATTATATCATGAATCGTTTTATTCTCAGGATATTATAATGTTTTGATTAATGGTATTCCTCAATTACTTTTATTCAAGAATATCTTATTTGGTTAGGAAATCTTTAACAAAATTATTATTTTAAATGTTTTAAATATTAATTCTTCTAATTATTTTTCATTAATTTCCACGTTTTAAAAATGGTTTATGTATTTACTTATATAGAAATGAATGTTTTGAAATTAAAATTACTTTTAAATTTTTTAAAGTGGCATGGGACACTTTTATTGAAAAATCAATTTTAAATGACTTCTTCGATAAATAGTGCCACATTTAAATGTTTTCACAAAAGGGGATATTTCTCTCAAATAGTTTTAATAAATATTTTAATCTATGTCAATATCCTTAATTGTATTTTATTCTTGATTGAGGTTGATTTATCATAAAAAAATCATCCATGTTTTATTAAATGAGTTATGTTTGACTGTGGATGTCCAATTTTTATGCCATTCATGGTTTTTGGTTAAAATATTTACATTTCGTATGATAGTTTTAATATGAATATTTAGATTATGTTTCACCCTTCCATATGAGAAATGTATTGGACTTAGTATGTTACGGGAGGAGCCCTCTCTTTCTCCTTGATGGATTGGAAGGTATAATGAGAAAATTAGATGTGGAATTGGCTGATTCCTTTCCCAATTTGATATATGGTTTTGGCCAAGGCCTTAATCATTTTTAAATGTCTTAGCCGAGGCCGTGACAAAATGTTTCAAAATGTCCAACATTAAACATTCCCTCATTATGAAAATTATAATAACGGTTCATGTGGTTATTTGACTAGTAGAATACCTATGACTATGTTTTACTATGACATTATTTACTCAGCTCATATTCCTGCCATAAAGTGTTCATGTTTATTATTTGTAAAGGTATGTGTTTTGAATTATTCATCATGCCTAATGTTTATGTTATCTTCTACTGTATTTCTTACCCTTACTGAGCATTTGAGCTCACCCAATTCTTATGTTTCATTTTCCCAGGATATGAAGAATTTAGTTATGTGTGACTTTCAGGAATAATCTAAGAGGCTTGGATGTTTCAAATGGAATAAATTAGTGTTGTATTTCTTTTCGAGTTGTAATGTTGAACTTATGTATATATCTTGTTTCCAAAACTGCTAAATTGTTCGGTCCTTTGGGACTTGATTCCTTTTATCATGCCAATATTATGTAATAAAGCACCAAATTTGTGTAACTTGGGTCGGGGCGTTACACATTTCTCCCTACATGCACAAGGATTCGAAATAGAAATAAGGGTCTGAATTCCATCTGGGGAGAGACTATACCCTCAGTATCATATCCATGCACATATTCTATAAATAAACCGCAATAACTTAGAGTAAAAAAGCTCAATAAAATAATATTAATGGATCAAATGTTATAAAATAAATAAATAAACATTTTACCTATGTTGAAAGAATATCAGAGTAAAAATTAAAGTAGAATAATAAATAAAACATTGTGGAGTCCTCTAAAGTCATTCTTGGTCCTAACACTAGCTCCATGATCCTTGGATCAACCATCTACCCCAATCCAATTTCCTATACCTGAATCCCTATACATTAGGTCTATATGTACATTGAAATGACCATACATGGTGCAAGTAATAAACCTTAGAGGACACCACCAATTCATTCATACTAAATTTTCTCAAGAATAGTAATTGTATTCCATTATAATAATAAATATGATAAGAAATTCAAAAATTAATGCACCAAGCACCCATGTTATAACCAAGCCACTACAAGACCTAGCCATACCTAATTTAGCTCCATGCTAAAAGAATGATCATGATATCAGATGTGATAAAGAAATATCCACAAGGATTTTTACATGTTACTCATTGTCTCCGAGGCATCGAGTTGTGAGTCTGGAAACAAGGCCTACTAGTGAATGTGTACTCAATATCCTCAAGGCATGGTGTTTGGGTACGTCTACTCGGTATCCACAAGGAATCGAGTTCTAGTCAGTCCAGAAAAATATCATGATCCTACCACTGTGTAAGGGTCCATGTTCCTCATCTCCACACATTATGGACACTCCCCCTATAGGGGTAATCATTCCATGATGTTTCACCAATCATGAATACCAAGAATATCCTCCAGCATCATGGTAATATATTGAACATGGAAGAGAATAAAGAAGAGATCATAAAACATCCTCATGAGATCACAGTATCAAATATATAATAATATTTAATAAACAACAAACATTATAACAATATACTCTAGAAAAATCATTGCATCCAACATCATAAATGACTCTCATGGGCTACACACATACCCTGATGAAATTTCACTCAATTATGTAAATAAACATGCCAACATAAGAATCGTACTATGGAAAAAAGTATATTAAAATGCCTCAAATGGTAAGAAACATCCAATCTTTATGTTTTTGATGAATAAATCCATAGTTTATCAAATATCAAAGACCAAACACATCACACACCCATGGATAATGAGATCACACATCAAGGGATGTAAATTTCAGTTCTGGTTCATCACGAAGAAGGTTTAGAATGGATACCCAAGAGAATTCATTATCAATAAGGATTATTATAGAATAACATACCCATAGAGGCCATCATCAGAGTCATTTTTTAGGTATGTTTGAGAAAGAGATCCAAACCACTATATCTGTTTTCAATCGAAGAAAATATTAGGAATTAATCATTGATTCTAGAAGAGATCATCAATTCTATCCAACTAAAATAAATCCATCAATAATCCATCAATAGAAAAGAGACTAAAGAAGAATAGAGTCCCAAGATGATTGATTCACATTGAACTACCCAAAAACAACTACAGTTATTGAGAATTAAAACTCTAATCAAATGGAGTTATCATTGACACATTAAATCTTGCACCAATATACCTTAGAATAGTAAACAAAATATGTTTATATCATTAATACCTCATCAATAAGAGGTAGAATAAGATTATTCAATAAAAAAATCCCATAGAATTATTGTATTGATTGTTATATATTGATTTGATCAAGGAATGAAGTCATCTCACTTGATCCCTCACCATTATACAAGTAAAAGGAGAATTTATTTTCAGATCATCATAGAAAACACATATACATGAATGATATGTGATCATCTATCAAAGTGGAAAAAGGAATTGTCATAGATCTAAAGAAATATCACTATTATATCATAATTGGATCACTTAAATTTTGTAGAGGCAAGGGTAGAATAATAAGAGATCCCTGATTCATGACAGGGGGACTAAAATTCGGGATTGGGCCTTCGGGATCAGAATTGGGAAATAATGGGGGGGGGGGGTAAAATGAGTTTAATTCAGAACCTATAGGGTGAATTAAGTCCACCATCAGAATGGGTGCATTGACTAACCTTTTGGCCTCACCAGTGAGCTGGTGGGGTTTTCTAATGCTATCAGACTCATGAGAACCCCGTCAACTAGTTAGTGAGTTTCACTAATGACCTAGTGGTTATTTTCTAGCCACCCAAAGTTTTGTCTCTTCCTCAAGTCATCGACATTCAAAAAACACAACCTTAACCACTTAACAACCAACCCTAACACTCACATATTAGAGAAAAACAAAATAGTAACAATGATTTTATAAAAAAACATATTATATATTAAAAAAGTGAGAATATTATAATTCTCCCCCTTTAATAACTTCTAATCCCTAATAAGTATCTTCAAAGGTTCTTCTCAAAAAACTCTAGTCATTGGTTATGATCATGAGACTCTTGATCCCATGTTCCTCTTGGATCCATCCATGATGTCATAGGATCTAAACAAGTGATATTATCTTCCCTAAAAGGACTTTATCACTCTAGTCTAAAATTTTCACTAGGAACTCCACTTATGATGCATCATGATCTTACATAAAATCCTTATAATTGATGGAATTCATAGGATCATGAATATGCCTCTGGAGTTGAGACACATGAAACAAAATATGTATAAATTGGTAGAGATATTGAATATACAGATATTATACTACTATCTCAACCTTCTTAGTGATCTCAAAGAATCTACCATAGAACGATGAAAGCTTTCCTTGCCTCCTCTAGAATCGATGTCTTAACCCAAGAGTCAGTCTCTAAAAAACATAATCACTTTCAACAAACTCCAAATATCTCCTCTATAGTTGGAATTGAACTTCTACCTACATTAATATGTGATCAGCTTTATTTAAATCAGATACACTCTATCAATGGTCTTATATACTAAACAAGGCCCCACAAATACTGCCTCACCCACATCACCCTAATAAAGTGGTGTATGTTATGGCTTACCACAAAGAGCCTTATAAGGTATCATATTAAATGAGTCCTTGTAATTGTTTTTTGTATTTGAATTCAACTGAAATTAGGTGATCATCCCAATATCTACTAAATTCTAGGGAACAAGATCTAATCATATCATCTAATATATGAATCATCTACTCTAATTTTTTATTAATATGGGGATGGTACATTGTGCAAAATTTTAGTTGATCCCATAAGGCCTTATGAATTCTCTTCAAAAAAAAGTTAAAAATTCAACTATATTTGATAAAATTCTCAATGTAAATCCATGAAAGTGTATGATATCACATCGATGCATATTTCCTAGCCTATCTACTAGGTGAGTATCATGAATCAGTAAGAAATGATAAACTTTCATTAAATGATAGACAATCACCTAGACAATTTCATAGATCCACAAAGATTTGGGTAACCCTACAACAAAGTCAATCATGAAATCCTCCCACTTAAACATGGTAACTGTACATGCCTATAGAAAACCACAAGAATGTTGGTGTTCAACCTCTATCCTCTTGAAGGCCAGCCATCGGGAAATAAATCCAGCATTGTCCCCCTTCGTCCCTGACCACCATAACTACTACCTAAAGTCTTGGTATAAATTTTTCACTCTAGGATAAACCAACATTATAGTGGGTTGGATGTATCTAATAAAATCTTCTCTAATTAAATAATGATTATAACTATCTTATATACAAAAATCACATCATCATCATCCAATGACCACCCCAGTATTAGGTCACCTCAAGCTAGTTGTTCTCACATCATAGTGCAATCATGGTTACTGACCAATTTAGAATTTACCTAGTCTACTTAATAATATGTGAACACAAATGGATCATATTTCATCAATCCATGATCCTCATATTTTTCTGTCCTCCAATCATCTAATAATATCCTCAGGCACCGTTTTTTCCTTTGAAGGACACTCACTAATCTCATGAGCTACTTATGTCTTATAAATAATAGAATATATAACAACATTACCTTTTTGGGGTACACTCCCAATTATTAAATATATTAATGGGATCCTTCTATCAGAATATATAATTAGTCTCCTCTAGTTTGGTAGTTATCCCATGAATCATAGAAGCAACCAACGTGGAATGCATCCGATGATGCACATGATTTCAAGGGTAGATAAACTACCCAAACAAATAGAGAAAAATTGGTAGTTCCCTCATTTATAAAACGTGATCAAATACCATAAAATTGTAATATAAAAAAACCTATTGTAATTCAATTTATTCTGTAATTTTTTATTTTGAGAAAATAATATAAATTTCCACCTTCTACTATAGACATAGGAAATCCTTTTCAAACCATGTTAAATTTCTATGTTCTTCAATTTTCTCTTCCCTTTTGAATTTATTTCATTATTAGGGAGTTACATTGCCCCCAGAAGTTGTGTCAAATCCACTAGGATTGAAATAGAAACATGCTAAGAGATATTTCAGTGACTGAAAAATAAAAGGTGGTCAGAATTTTTTTTGGAATAAGATTCGTGAAGAGCTCATCTACCCGATTCCAACAACACAAATGGTGTCAAAAAATAGAGTTAAAATGAAACATGAAGAATAGTTTAATGTTTTGGTCAAAACTCAGGTGCTACAAAACAACCTTGTGGGATTATATAGTTCAATTCATCCTTTCAGTGAATTTCTGGTGGCTTTTTTAGCGAATGTTCCAGTAATCCATGTCAATGGAACATCATTAGTTGGTCTAGACTGCTGAAACTATTTTGGTAATATCTTAGCCAATCAGATTATTTTTTTCACCAATCTAGGAATCATTTCCAAATATTTAGAATGTTCCAAACACATCTATATAGTTAGATTTTGGATATTCTCACTATAGGAATGGAAGAAAATACTCATAATATGATTAAACCCCACGCTATTATTTATTCCATAGGGAAACCCGAAATGGAGTATCTTTTTTACACTATTAGGGAAAAAAATATTTGTGACAGCTAATTACGATGAATGATTCTACCGTCACAAGTAGTCTGAAAAATAAGTATTATCGATGGAACATTGTTTCCATCACAAAAATTTATTATTTATGATAGAAAAAATGTTCCATTGCAAATAATTTAGGTGCAAATGCGCACCACCCAAAGGGAAATTTAGTTGTGATGAGTAATAGTGATAAATTTATAATTTCATCACTATTAGTCAACGTGAATAATTTTTTTGTGACAGGCAATAATGTCCATCATAAAAAACATTTGATGAAAAATTAATTTCAATGGAATAAATTCGATCAAAATAATCCCATTACAATTAATATATAATTAAAAAGTTGTGACCACCCTTATTCTTATCCCTCCTCTATTCTTCTCCTAATTCTTCCAGGGTAAATAGACGGTTGGACTTTCCCCCATCCAAAATAATCTATTGCGATCAATGTTTTACATATCTGAGTTCGAACATCTTGGTACATATTCCTCTTATACTATCTTTCATTCTTTTTGTGTTTTTTTCATTTATTCGCACATGGATTAGTTTGGAAAAAACCTAGGTTAAATTTACCTGATCTTTTATTTGTTTTTTGGGGTTTCTACAAATTTATTAATACCTATATTTATGTTCATCAAGTTCAAATTAGTTATTTCAATTGATTTGAGGTATTTATCTCATTGTTTAACCTTTATATTTAGTATATTTATCTGTTTGGAATTTTATGTTACTGGAATTATATTATTTTATGTTATCATTAGAAATTTTCTTATTATAGGTTACAATAATTATATTTTACATTAATAATATTATATTGTAAATATGTTTATTTCATGTTATTTCAGTTATATAATGTATGTATGTATGTAAGTATGTATGTATGTTTGTATGTGGCTATATATAGATTTATTATATATATTTGTTTAAAAAAAATTCTAGAATATATTTGATGTATTTATATTGATTAAAAAATCATGTAATATATATATATATATTACCTTGTGAATGAATATACCAGGGTTACTATAACATTATTTTAGTAGGTACTATAGTGGTACTATAGCTTGTGAAACTATTCATCTGTTTAGCCCTTTAGGACATAAGTTTGGGCCAACATGCAACATGGGCCTTTGGTCCATTAAAGAGGAGAGTTGGTGCAAGCAAGATGGCAAGGTAGTGATGCATGTGAGATGTAAGAGTGGTATTCTGGCCATCTAATGGTTGACCTACAAGCCTTGTAACAGGCTTCATGCCTAATGGTCCTTTAGCCCATAAATTATGAATGCAATAAAGCAGCTGGTTGGGTGGGTTATCCCTTGGGGGGGTATGTCCTTCCTCTCTGACCTGTGTGTGTGCCATGTGTGTGTTTTATTGTAATTATACCCTCAATAACCTAATATATATATATATATATATGTATGTATGTATATTAACTTGTGAATATATGTATACGAATGTATTAAAAACAAGTAAGGTTTTTGATATATATATATATATATATATCTATGTGTTTGTGTGTATGTATGTATAATAACACGTGAATATAAATAAACATTTAAAAAAATGTAAAAGTTTTTTAATATATATATATATGGTTATATTGATTTGATAAGTATTTATTTTTTTTAAAACATATAAAAATATATTTGATTATGAAATCTGGAAATATATATATATATATTTAAAAAAATGTGTATGGTTCTTAATAAATCTAAATATGTATGTATGTACGTATGAATGTATGTAGATTTGATATATATATATATTTTAAAATGTGTAAAAATAAATTTTATGTAATTATTTTTTATTAAGAAAGTTTGTAGTATATAAATATATAACGTTTGGAATGAATAGAAAATGAATGTATTATAAAAATGACGATAAAATTAATTTAAACAAACTATTTTAAAAAATAATTATTTATAAGATTTAAAAATAACACACTATTAAAATTAATTTAATGAAAAAATAATAACAATTAAAAATAAGTAATATATATTAAAAACATAGATAATAATAATTGAAAAAAATTTAATCCCTTGTAAAATTTTTTTTACTATACAAACAGTTATTAAAAATCCACAATAATAAGTAATTATTAAAATTGTAATAATGATTTAAATTATTGGAAAAAATATTAAATAATTTATAATATTTAATAATTATTTAGCCAATGATATTAAAAAATATTGGCGTTAATTACAAAATGTTATTAATAAATTTTCAAAAAATATAAAAAATAATAACAACTATTAGAAATTCACAATAATTTATATAAATATTGAATTAATTAAAATAATTAGTATTAATAATTCATATAAAAGTTTTAAATAAATAAATATATAATATTAATAAAATACTACAAAGGTTACCCTCACATGTCATATTTCTAAAAACTCGACACATATAAAAGTTATGTAACTCCTAGGGAGAAAACAACATCTCCGACCTAATGGTGGTCTCATATTTATGATATGATACACCATTATAGAGGTACTTAATATTTTTTATAAAATATTATAATGTAAATTTTAAATGATTTACCATCTTGAGTGATGTGAGAAAACACTAGATGTCCACAAATGTAATGTCACTTATAGGGTAATCCCTACGTCTGAGACCTAACCGTGGATCCAATTTGTTATATGATACACAGTTTCAAAGATACTTCAAATTTTTATAAAAAGATTATAAAAAAAATATTAAATGATTTATCATCACGTGCAATGTAATAAACAACTCCACACACACAAATGTTATGTCTCAGCTATGGTAAATCAAATATCCCAGACCTAATGGTAGTCCCATATTTCGCATATGAAACACCATTCAGGATATATTCCATTATTTTCATAAAATACATTGTGTGTGATATAATATATTTAATATTTTTATTCTATTTTTGTTGAGCCACTATGGGACCTGAAAGACAATGTGAGCCTAACAACTCACTCTGATCAAATTATATAAAATATTACAAGGTGTTAAAATATAATATTGATTTGTAATTAGTCATAAGGATTAGTAATAATTATTCTTAATAATATTAATTTGTTAAATAACTATGAACTCTGGAAAAATACACCAATTTCTAGTATTTGATCGTAAATGAATAAATCATCAAAAAAAATCCTAACAAATTTGGTATAAATCTTGTCAACAATGACGGTGTTGAAAAATTTAAACATTTTTGATTATTGAATTATGAATTTGTTTTGGAAAGAAGAATTAAATGTCCATGTAAGAAATGTTATCTTAGGATATTTGAAATGTTTTACAATGATGGACTTCATCTATAGTGTTTTTGATTTTTTAACGATTACATTTTTTGGTATCAACTGGTGAACAAAATTTTGAAGAAAAAAAAAATTGGTTCCAGATTGGTCATTTATAATTTAGAACCAGATGATATTAATTCGTCTATTCAGGAAACAACAACTTAAAATGATATTTCAAATCCCAAATTAGAACCTTATCAGTTTATTAATTTGTTAAAATCTATTGAGTAGGACTTATATCCGGGATACCATATGGGAATAATTGAAGCTGTTATGAATTTTATGGCTATTAAATGATATTTTGAAATGTAAAATAATTATTTTGATCAGATATTATTATTGGTTAAATCATTATTGCCTAATGGAAATGCATTACCTATAATTTTATCTAAAAGTAAGAGGGTGGTCCATAATTTGGGTCTTAGTTATTAGAAGAATAATAAATGTTAAAATAACTACATTTTATATTATGTTTACTATGAATCATTAGTTAATTTTACAACATGTGGATAATCAAGGTATAAATAGGACCAATAAGGTATGTCTTGATTTCCTGTGAAACAATTGAGGTATTTTCCAATTACAACTCATTTAAAATGTTTATTTATATGTCACAACATGGCTTCATTGATTACATGGAATAAATATAATATTTCCATCAATAAAATATTAAATCATCCATGTGATGGTGATTCCTGGAAACACATTGATCAGATGCAAAGTAATTTTTCTTTAGAACCTCATAACATACAGTTGAGTCTTTTTACTAATGGTTTTTTCCATTTACTGCTTATGGTAGTAAATATTCTTGTTGGCCTATTTTCATTACTCTGTAAAATATTTCTTTTTGGATGCTGATAGAGGAACCATATATATATTTATCACTATTAATTCTAGGACATCCAATGAATAATATTGATTTTTATTTGGATTCATTAATAGTTGTGTTAATTTGATTATCAAACAACATTGTGCCTACATTTTTCAACGACCTCGATCTCTAGTAACCTAGATATAGTGGTCAAATTATTATATTGGCATTAGGTACAAGCGATCACATAACCAAGGATTGATTAGTTTATTAGTCTTGAAAAATTAGATACATACATGGTACCCCTAGGGAAGTTTTAAGTAAAAAAGCATAATAAATTTGAGTAATATGCTTCCTTGAACTCATTGAAACATTTCATCTTTATATCATGGGGGAATGAGAACAAATTAAAGGGTGATATCAGATGACCAGTAAGAGTTACATATAGTTGAAGCTATCTAGAATCAATAATGCATAATTATTATCGCAAGGTAAAATAATGGAAGACGCATTATATTAAATCAATAACTTTTCTATCATGAGAGGATAAGACATAAATATTATGTAAATGTAAATAATTGGAAACAAATTCCATTTAATCAATAACATAGGCTCAATATGAATCCACAGATAACCACATAGTGAAAATATCATAGATAAATATAACTAAATTCTTATTTAACTAAATTCATAACTATTGGAATTCATGTTTCCTCAGAACAAGATACCTTTACCATCAAGAAATTTCACCAGACAATTTAATCCTTATTGGTAAAAACCCATTTAATTTTTCCATCTTATTCATCTCATGAGACTCTCGTTGCATTGAATGAATTTTCTATATATAGTGCCCACCCATTCTTGAAAATACAAAGCATTACTCCTATATCAAAATGATTTATTTAGTTCATTAATCAATCTGCATTATTAAAAAAATATCCATATTGTGTAAAAGGTATGGATTTAACACTATTTCCCCAGTTAATAAAATCACTTTCTAAGTAAACACCGTATATAAAAATGGATTACGACTTAAAAAATAATCATATCAATGATACAATAAATATTTATATTAAAGTGAAATGATTTTTTAATGAATAATGATCATAAATAAATAAAATGGTTTGTAGATACACCATTAAAAATAAATTAGGTGCATTATATTAAAATATGCCTTAATAAAGTGAATTTGATACGATGACCCTTAAAAAGATCATATTATTAATAAAATGAATAAATTATTTACATCCCCGATAAATCCACATAAAATAATGGGGAATAAAACATAATATAATAAAATTAATATCAAACATAAACATTGAATTACACGATCAATGAAATATAAGTTTGACCCAATGGATGAAAATCGAGTTAAGAAATCCTTTACTACACACTTACCTTTAGTTGTGTATTATTTAACTACATATATAATGGATTAAATAACGTTATTAATTTATTAAAGAACTATATTCAAATTTAAAATACCTTATATGTTCCTTTTATAACATCTTATCACTCGTTTGTTAATAATATTTCATTTTTTCATTGTTTTGGGTGTCAATTCCATTGTTTTCTCATGCATATTTTTTTCATGAATGTCCCATTTATTTTTAATATTACATAGATCCATCATATTCATAATTATTTTAAAGTTATAAATATCAAATTTAGTCATTAAATATAGTTTTATAAGCACTATTTAATTTTGAACAAGGAAAATGAATTTCATCACATCGTGGAGATGGTTGGCCGTAATTATGTACGAGTAATGATATCATTCCATCAATGGGTGAAATGGTAAGAAAACGGGTGATATATTAATTATAAATAATAAATTCCATGTTATAATTACCATATATGTCCACTATTTACATCATTATAACCATCCTTGTAAAATGGTGATGACAAAAATTACACCACTACGTGGAGATGGTAAGACATACATACGCACACACAGTGCTTTTGTTTTCCATAAGATGGGAAAAATGTGTAATTAATATGTTTTATAACCATAATATAATCTAATTATATTTGTGATACTTTAATTATTAATTTTTTTTAGAAAAAACTCATAAAGAGGAATCATAAGAAGAAATAATTTTTGAAAGAGTTGGTAACGATGATTACCTATTCTACGAAGGGGATCCTTTATAACATATCTTAAGGGAACTAGGGTAGGACTTTTGGAAGGAACATAACCTAAATAACATGAATAACGATATTTAGCATAGAAATAGGTATATTTTTATTGATCTAGATAAATAAAAGAGGCGTAATGAAGTGAACGAGAAGGTCCCCTTGCGTAATAATGGTTAGGGGAACTTTTTGAAATTTCTCAAAAGATTAAATAATTATAAATTTATGTATCATAAAAAATTACTCAAAATAAAAATTTATATGAAAATAAGTTAGTATAGGTCTTTAATATCATTAACTAATATAATTTGAACAAGTTTCTGTGTCATTTTAAAACTTATCTTTTTTATTAACCCCTTAGTTAATTATTTTTGACCTTAACCATGGTAACTATTATTTTAATTATAAGGGTTAATAATGTTACTCTAAATGTAAAAATTACTCATAAATGTATCATTTATGATTATTAAACTACATTCCATTCACATTTAAGAAGATAATATTTTTATAAATTTTAAATAATTAAATAAATATTATTTTGATAAATTATCAATAATCTCCATTTTGTAACTATAAATTTAAGTTGACTTCATATACATCAAGTAAAAATGTGTATTAGAATATAATGTTTTTAAAAATATAATACATCCTATATATCTATAATTGTTTTTATAAAAAGTAACTCCTCAAAAATTTATCAAATAATAATATTTTTTAAAATCAATTATTTTATTCATCTATAAATAAAAATAAAACTATTTTAGTACTTCAAAAAAATTTATTTGGTTATATAATTGGTAGAAATTAAAAATAAATTTATATTATTAATTTTTTTCATTAATTTCAAAATAAAAATTTATTTTCATTCATATTTTTTTCTCATGTGGACGCATAAAACATATTGAAAATAACGAGAGTGACATTTTTTTTATTATCATAGATTTAAATTATATATATAATTTTCATAGAAGTGTTTATATTAAATAACTCAAATTAGATCATTAGGTGATAAGTTTAAAATCATACACATCCAATAATTTTTTGGGACATGTTTAGGTCATTGTTATACACTTATTGTTTTTTGATCTTTAGTTAACCCTTATACAAGTATTTAAGACAATGATTTCTTCAATAAAATAAAAACTGAATTAATATGATTAATATAGTTATTTTGGATTTAGAAATACTATTTATAGTCTAAAATACCTTCTAGATAACACTATATTAACAATGGTATAAATATTACAATCATGAATGTGATATCTTTGACTTTTCATTAAATAAAATATTATAAGGGTCGCGATCACATTATAAAAGAAATAAATTGTCATATATCCGAACATTGAATGATTATTAATTAATATTACTCAAAAAATAAATTTTTTGTAACTGTTATGTTCATTTTAGAGTCATTATAATTTTATTTTCAACCTAAATTACTAAATTTACCATTTACTATGGGAACAAATATTACCAAGTTTACTATTCAAAATTTTCAAATATAAAAGGTGAATATTTACTAATTTTTTAATTTATGAATCCAAATAAGTAATATTTTTTTCCAAATTTAAAACACAGAAGTTTCGTAATTTAAATGTAATATTAATCTAGCAACAAAAAAATAGTTTTCTTGAAAAATGTATTTTTATGTTCAAAAATTTACTTATATGAGAATAAGTTAAAGGATTATTAAAATGAAATAAATTAAATCAGTTATAAATAAATATTACTTAAGTTACATTGATATAAAATTCATATAATTAATATACTTTTAATATAATGAAATTGAAAAATTGATATTTTTCAATATTCGATGGTAAATCAATCTTTTCATATAATAACCAAAAATTCACCATAATTTAATTTAAATATGATTAATTAAAAAAATTTATTAGTTTTATAATATAAAATTATATAATTTATAGAAATTTATTATAATATTTACTCAATAAATGAAATAAAACACTTTTTCGAGAAACAAATATTTTTTAAGAATAAAATGATTTTACAAAAAATTAACCAATTAATAAAAAATAATTAATTAATATATTTAAAATGAGTTGGAAAATTATATATTTTATAATGTTGTTAACACTATTCATTTCCTCCAATTTAAGATTTAGGTTATAAAAATCACATAATAAGATATCATTATTCGTTTAAGTTAGGTGTTGCATGTAACATAAGATATCAAATAGATTAAATTTAAAAAGATACATATTGTAAAATATTGGGGTTTCCAATTATGCACTCCTTAAATAAATTTAATCCCTTAAATTTTAAATTTCTCTTAGAAAATCAACGGTTGATATTTGAAAATTTCTTTGTGGGAAACCCACATCTTAAATAGGGTTAAAAACTTCCTCTTTAAAATAGTGAAATGGATAATGAAAAGGTCACAAAAAAACTTGGATTCTAGATAAGAGATCATTAGAGGGAAGAAAAAATATAGACATGGTAGAGAAATATAACTATAAATTTTTTACGAGGAGTGATATAAAACAAGGTAATGAGAAAGTTAACCATCCCAAAACTATAAATTTGTTATCAGTTAAAGGACCGATGTTTTTTCAGAAAGAAAATTAAACTGATAAATTTTTTATTCCACAATATTTTCATATAGTGGAGGAATTATTTTAATATTTTTATAAATCAGTTAATAAAATTAAATTTCTTGATTTGTTTAAATGCCATATGTATAATCTCATAATTTGGTTGTGCTTAGATCTATTTCTACTTTATCTCTTATATTGGGAAATAGATAGTCAAGAATAAATTTTCATACCTAAAGTACTTTTAAAGAATAATAAGAAGAAAAATTCATTCCTTTAGCCACTAAATATTTAATGGAACTAAATTTGTTAGCACATGTTATCAAAAAATAATAATATCCAAATCTAAACAATATCAACTCCATAATTAGTTAATCTTATGACTTATCCAAAATACATATATCCACATTCAATGTCAAAAAATTTAGAATTATGTCCACTAAAGTTCCAAAATAAACTTAAAATCAAATTCCTTAAATAATATAATTTAGCCCTTATTTTCACATATCAAATATATAAACGCCTAGATCAATTTGAAACCATAACGAGAACATTCATTATTCCAAAAATAAAATCCCAGGTTGTTGAATATATTCCTTAAATCCAAACATATAGTAAACTATATAAACCATCAATTTAATAACCAATTCCATGGTCACCCATAATATACCATAATCATTTATTTATAATTAGGAACATTTTTAGGGTTATCTTCCCCAATTTTTTTCCCAACAGATAAACTAATAAAAGAATCATGTCTCTTGGTTACTCTTATTATTCATCACATGCTTCCAATTATTTAAATAATAAGTATTATGGTACAATAATTATATACCTCTTAATTTTTATAAATAGAGCATCATAGATAATGTAATTATTGAATAAAAAATACATAATAAATTTAATCATTCTACTTCATTCTTATACCATTAACTACACTTTGGTATCTTAATCTTTAATACAACATTCCTTTCATATATAATTTGTAGTATGTTCATCATTAGTAGTAAAACCATTACAGGTATAAACTTTCTGTTTAACTTTATGAGTATTCCTACTAGGACAAAGATTTTTATAATGCCCACATTTTCCATATTTAAAACATTTAACCATCTATAATAACTTATGGAGACCATTATTTAAATTGTTTTATTTTTCATTAGAAATTACTGGATTTATATCATTATTTTATACACCTAATGCATCTTACCATTCCTATAATACATTCACTAATGTGTTTCTGTAGTAAACCCGGTTTCTGGTATGTAACTCTTTCTTGATGATTTTAGTGATTTTAATGTTATGTATGTGGAATGGAAGATTCTGGAGAACTCGGGATAATGATGGAGGCAAAGGGTAATTCGCACAGTCATATCATGTGTTGTCCAAACCGTGCAACTAAATCGTGTGTAGAAAACTTTGGTGGCAGTGGCTTCCGCACGATTGGCGCACAATTTGTCTAATCGTACGGCCAAACTATGCGAGAAGGGTGGATGAGATAGTATCTAACACATGTTTAGCGCACGGTTTGTCAAACAGTGTGGACTAACCGTGAGGGTACTTAAAATTAGATCCTTAAATTGTGGATCTAACTTGTTTTTTCCTCTAATCACTTCATTAAAGCTCGTAAGTGGCCCTAACTTGGGATTTTGGTTCTCCTAAGGTCAAAGAGGGTTCTCCGATCATTCCAGAGGCGATCTTAAGGATTCTCTTGGCGAATTGAAGCCGGATTCTTGAGGTATGTGATCGTTATCCTTCCTTCATGAATGGTTTCTTAGATCTACTTAGATCTACTTCTCCCTTTCTCTCGATTTCTTAGATCTATGCCCATTAGGGTCATATATATGTTCTTGGATGCCCTAATATGATGAGATTTGGTCTTGGTTGTGTTAGGAGAAGAGATCCAAGTTAGGTTTTTGGAGATTTGACCCTGTTTTCTTGAGCATTCTTCATCCGTTGCTTGGTTTTGCCTTTTTTGTTGAGGTAGGTGGCTTCACCATTGATTATACTTTCTTAGAACTTGAAGGATTAGTTTCAAATTGTTTTCCTTGATTGAAATGGTTTGTTTAACTGTTGTGAACGAATGTTTGAAACCCCTTTTTAGTAATGGAGGATGGAAATTTTGTTTTTTTGGAAAGTGGTTGTTGATGAAAATTTAAAATGGGGATTTCAAATTGGCTATGGTTTTGCTGATTGAAATAAATGTATTTCGATAAAAGGGTGATGCTTTATTAAAAGGTTTTAAACACACTTGGTTTTGGGCATATACTTGCATGGGTTGTGGTGTGTGTTCATATGCATTGGGATGGATAAGGGTGAGAAGTTCCTCCATCAAAAAGGTTGGGATGGATAAGGGTGAGAAGTATCCCCCACAAAAGGATGGGACGTGTAAGGTCATGAAGTACCCCCATCAAGGTAATTCACTAAGTGAAGAATTAGTGAAAGGATAACTCACCACTCACGAGTATAGGGAGGTCCGGGTTGTTTGCATGGTTGGTTGTGTGGATTTGTGAAATGGAATGAATGTGAAAAAATGGAAATGGGAATTTGATTATAAACTATGCTTGGTTTCTTTTCATGAGAAAGATGGGTTTTGTTGGAAAGTGGTTTTGAAATGGAAGTTGTTATATTGTGAACTGTTTTAGAAATGTTATATATAAATTGTTTTAAAAAAATGTGCTAACATGTTTTATCCTAGAGGAATGGGTTGGGATGTCATCGGGGAAAACCTACTGAGTTTCATTACTCACCCCATGCTTTGGCACGTTGGTGCTTTTTCAGATGTCATATACCGGGATGTGGGGAAAGGTAAGGTGAAACATGTCTATAGAACTACTTCGTGATTCGTGGGCTGGTTCGTGATGCTGGAGCTTGGAGCTTGTGGAGCATGGAGTTGGGTTGTTGTCTTGTGGACTTTCAGTTTGTCTTTCCACTGTTTACTCTAATTTAGTGTTGGTTTCTGAAGTGGTACATTTGGTTTCTATATGATTAAATAACAGGTTTATTTGTATTGGTTTTTATCAGGCATCATTTAGTTGATTATTTTGGTTTTGGTTGTTGGTCCCGTGGTATGTTCTAAAAGGGTAAATCGTCCCCCACTTGTTTGAAACCCTTCGGCATTTATTGCCGGCCTTTGGCATCTTGGGGATGTCTTTTAAGGCATAATAATGACTCATTGCACTCTCAAGCCAATGAGAATTGGCGGGTCATAGAAAATGGAACCCAATAGGCATCGTCAAAACCAAACCGAAGAAGCTATGGAGAGTGTGGTTACATCAGAACCATGTGTGAACCAAGGGCTGGTTCAGAGTATTGTCCACGCTTTTCAAGTAGAGGATACGTGGAACTGGAGGAATGAGCCACGACATGTAGACCATTCCGTCCAATTCCAGAAGCAGAACCCACCCATTATTAAAGGTGATTCTAAACTGGAGAAGGCGGAAATATTGCTAAGTAGAATGAATCATATATTCGATTTCATCAGCACACCAGTAGAGTTGAAAGTAAAGTTGGGGACGTATATGCTCAAGGATCTTGCACGTCAATGGTGTGATTTAGCGGTGCATGCTAAATTGGTTGAAGGCCTTACATGTATGGATTTTAAAGAATTGTTTAACAAACAATTCTATACTCACACATTCAAGATCCATAAAATGACGAACTTCTTCATCTTGAAATAGGAGAGCCTCTCTGTCACAGAGTATGCAGCTAAGTTCAAGAATTATGTCCATTTTTCACCAAAGGTTGCGGTAAGTGCTTCTTTGAAGGCACGCATCTTCGAATCAGGACTAATGAAGGATATTCAATCGAATATTGTGGTACTCTGTATTACGGATTATATAGAGATGGTGAACAAAGAAAAAGTTGTTGAATGTGATATCTCCGGATCGATAGGAGGAGGCATGATGATACCCACGAGAATGGCTCTGAACTTTAATGCTGGAAACAAGAGGAAGAGGGACACCTACTTCCAAGGTGGGAGTGCGAATCAGAACCAAACAACACGATCTTTCAACCTTCCTCCATGACCCCAGATCAAAGATGGTTGCCTTCAATGTGGTTCGACTGATCACATGAAACAAGAATGTACAACACCACCGAGAGCATGCAACAATTGGAAGTAGATGGGGAATATTTAGTGATATTGTCGCAGTGCTCCACGGTCAGGTGTTCGTGACACTTCTCAAGTGTCAAGAGCATCTTATCCTTCAATAGGGCGAGGACTGCAAAATCAGTCTCTCCAGCAGAACAAAGCTAGTTATGGTGATTCCAGGAATACCATGACTCCTCAACTAGTGCAAACTCAGCAAGGCAACAAGGAGAACATTGCAACGCCGAAGAAATTGTATAGATCCAAGAAAATGATGGTCGATGATCAGGCTGGACCATCTATGGTGAGAGGTATGATTCTTTTGAATTCTACCCTCATGCACATGTTGTTTGATATTAGAGCATCACATTACTTTCATGATTCTCATATTGCTGATTTGCTGACCTTAAAACATGAAATGATGCCTTCTGTATTGAAACTGAAATCTATTGTCAGTGAAAGAGAATGGCAAGCCTTCGTGTGTAGAGCATGTGCTATAACTATTGATGGAGTTGAGCTGAAATGAGATTTCTCTATGCTGGAGATGAATGTCTATGATATAATCCTGTGTATGGATTGGTTGACAAGGTTTAAGGCTCACATCGACTATTATAGGAGAACGGTTAGTTTCACGGTTGAGGACGGTATCGACCATCTTTTTAGAAGAGAGAGAATGGTAAAGAAAGGTGAAAAGAGCTTGTTGGCACCAATGGTGGGAACGATCTCTTACCAATTGGCACCATTGACATTGTAATCATTGGAAGAGAGTGATGAAAATAGTTTTCCAGCTTTGGTGGATCAATTTCCTGATGTTTTTCCAGAAAAATTCTCAAGATTACCACCTATAATAGAAGTGGAGTTTACGATTGATCTACTTCCAGGGATCAGTCCTATCTCACTTCCATATTATAGTATGGAACCAACAAAGTTAAAGGAATTGAAAGTGCAGTTAGAGGATCTGGAAAGCAAGGGATTCATTCGGCCAAGCGTGTCTTCATGGGAAGCACTAGTTTTGTTTGTAATGAAAGCAGATGGAAGTCTTGGGATCTGTGTTGATTATCATAAACTTAACGAAGTTATGATAAAGAATAGATATCCACTTCCACACATTGATGATCTATTCGATCAATTAAGGGGAGAACAGTGGTTCTCCAAGATTAACTACCGATTATGATATCACCAATTATGAGTTAGGAAAGAGGATATTCCAAAGACAGCTTTCAGAAACAGATATGGCCACTACGACTATGTTGTCATGCCTTTTGGTCTTATGAATGCACCAGCGGTCTTCATGGATTTGATGAATCGGATATTTAAACAATATCTAGATTCTTCTATTGTGGTGTATTTGGATGATATATTGGTGTATTCAAGAACAAGGGATAAGAATGAGCAACACATGGTGATAGTGTTGGAAATCTTGAGTGACAATCAGCTGTATGCCAAATTATCAAAGTGCAATTTTTGGATACAAGAGGTACGCTTTCTGGGCCATGTTGTTTTTGAGAAAGGTGTTTCAGTGGATCCAGAAAAGATAGAAGCTATTCTTTATTGAAAACTGCCGAAGAGTATCTTTGAAATAAGATGTTTTCTTGGTCTATATGGTTATTACCGATGCTTTGTTCGTTACTTCTCTCGACTAGCTTCCCATATGACAACATAGATAAAGAAGAAGAGTGAATTTCAATGGAATGAGGAATGTAAGAGATCTTTTCAAGAGTTGAAAGTTTGCCTTACATCAGCACCCATCATGATTTTTCCTGAATTAGGACAGGGGTACATGGTGTATTGTGATGCTTCAGGATCAGAGTTGGGATGATTTCTCATGAAAAGAGGCCATGTTGTTGCTTATGGTTCAAGGAAGTTGAGCGCGCATGATAAGAATTACCCAACGCATGATTTGGAGCTGGCTGCAGTCGTTCAAGCTTTGAAAACATGGAGAAATTATATCTTTGGTGTGAAATTTACTATGTTTATGGATCACAAAATCTTGAAACACATTTTTTCACAGCGATATTTGAACCTGAGGTAGAGTAGATGGATGGATTATCTTCAAATGTTTGACTTTGACTTAATGTATACACCGGGTAAGGGAAATTCGGTGGCCGATTCATTAATCAGGAATTTTTATGCTTAGTTGGAAAAAGAAGCTTCATAAGAATGACAATTCATGTCGGTATTAGCCAACATGAATGTGGAATGTGAAAACCGAGGTGATTTTGCAGTTTTATTTTTAGCTACTCTTGTTCTCTATCTGGTAAAAGTGGTCAAAGAGGCACAAAAATATGATGTGGGATATCTGGTAATGAGTTCAAAACTCAATGGTTGGGAGACCATTGATGGCTGGAAACTAGAACCAGGTTCAGTTTTGTGTTTTAGAGATAGAATGGTTGTACATATAGTTTGTCAAGAACAACTCCTTAATGCTTACAACCATTCAAGATGGGATGTACATCCGACTACACAAAAGATTTATATGGTCCTAAAGGCGTTGTTTTGGTGGAGCTGCATGAAAAGGAAGGTGGCTGAGTTTGTCTCGCGATGCTTAACTTGTCAATAGGTTAAAGAAGAGCATCAGAGACCAGATGGTATGTTACAGTCTTTACCTATCCTAGTGTGGAAATGGGAGCTATAATAATGGATTTTGTTACAGGTCTTCCATGAATGGTCCGAAAACACGATGCCATTTGGGTGATAGTGGATCATCTAACCTAGTCAGCCCATTTCATCCCGATTCATGAAACTCATATGGTGGAGGATCATTCAAAAATATATATCAAAGAAGTGGTAAAGAAGAATAGTGTACCTGTGTATATAGTCTAAAATATATATTTGAGGTTTAGATCTCATTTCTGGAAATCATTACAGCAAGCCCTGGGGACTTAGTTGACGATGAATACGGCGTATCATCATCAGACAGATGGGCAATCTGAGCGAATGATACAAACGTTGGAAGACATGTTGCAAGCTTGTGTAATTGACCTTAGTGGATGAGGAGAGGATCATATACCCTTAGTGGAGTTCTCATATAATAACATAAATCATGACTCGATATGCATGCCTCCATTTGAATCATTGTATGGGCGTCCTTGTCGTTCTCTACTATGTTGTGTGGAAACTGGAAAAACTTCACTAGTCGGGCCAAGACTTTTCCAAGAAACAACGGAGAAGATTCTGTTGGTTAGAAAGAGGATGGAGATGGCATAGAGTCATCACAAATCTTATGCAGATCACCGTCGAAGACTCTTATCTTTCATTGTGGGTGATCATGTCTTTTTGTGAATCTCTCCAAGGCTTGGACATCATCATTTTTGGGAAGCAGGGCAATTATCTCCTCGATATATAGGCCATTTTGAGATATTGGAGTGGGTTGGATAGGTGGAATATCAGTTGACATTACACCCATGGTTCAGTTTGATTCATAATGTGTTCCTTGTATCTCAGTTGAAAAAGTATCAGCCTGATCCTAACCATGTGATTAGATGAGATCACGTTGACCTAGAGCCGGATGATTTGTTGATACATATCCTTGTATGGATTCTGGATAGGAAAGAGAACGTATTGGATGGAAAAATCATTGGCCTAGTGTGGGTTTTATGGTAGCATGGTCATATTTAGGAAGAGACTTTGTAAAGAGAGAAAGAAATGAAAGAGTAGTGGCTAGAACTCTTTCAGAAAAGCGATGGTTTTCTAATTTATAGGTGTGGAAAGGCCAATGGTGGGGAGAATATAGTACCCTTGGTTTCTGATATGTAACTCTTTCTTGATTATGTTAGTTATTTTAATGTTAATTATCAGTAATGGGAGAGTCGAAGAACTTGGGATAAAGATGGATGCAAAGGGTAAGTCGCACGGTCAGTGCATGGGTTGTCCAAACCGTGTGACTAAATCATGTTTAGAAAACTTTGGTGGTAGTGGGTTCCACATGGTCAGAGTACAATTTTTCTAATTATGCGACCAAACCATGTGAGAAGGGTGGCTGAGGTAGTAGCTAACGCACAATTAGCGCACAGTTTGTCAAACCATGCAGACTAACAGTGCAGACACTTAAAATTAAATCCTTAAATTGTGGATTTAACTCGTTGTTTTCTCTAATCACTTCATTAAATCTCCTAAGTGGTCCTAACTCAGGATTTTGGTTCTCCTAAGGTCAAAGAGGCTTCTCGCATAGTATCAGAGGTGATCTGATGGCTTCTCTTGGTGAATCGAAGCCGGATTCTTGAGGTATGTGATTGTTCTCCTTCGTTCTTGAATGGTTTCTTATATCTACTTATATCTACTCCATTTCTCTCGGTTTCTTATATCTATGACCATTAGGGGTATATATAAGTGTGTGGATTCCAAATGTAATGATATTTGGTCTTGGTTGTGTTAGGATAAGAGATCTAAGGTGAATTTTTGGATATTTGACCCGGTGTTCTTGAGCATTCTTTATATGTTGCTTGGTTTCTCCATTTTTGTTGTGGTAGGTGGATTCACTCTCAATTCATATTTCTTATAACTTGAAGGCTTCATTTCAATTTTTTTCTATGATTGAAATGGTTTGTTTATCTATTGTGAAAGAATGTTTGAAACCCCTTTTTAGTAACGGGTGATGGAAGTTGTGTGTTTTTGGAAAGTGGTTGTTGAAGAAAATTTAAAACGGTGATTTTAAATTCACTATGGTTTTTCTTCATGAATGAAATGGTTTTAAATAAAAGGGTGTTTCTTTATTGAAAGGTTTTGAACACACTTGGTTTTGGGCATGGAATTTCATGTGTTGTGGTGTGTGTTCATATGCATTGGGTTGGATAAGGGTGAGAAGTACCCCCATCAAAAAGGTTGGGATGGATAAGGTCAAGAAGTACTCCCATTAAATGGTTGGGATGGATAAGGTTGTGAACTACCCTCATCAAGGTAGTTCACTAAGTGATGAATTACTGGAAGGATAACTCACCACCCGCGAGTATAGGGAGGTCCGGGTTGCATGCATGGTTGGTTGTGTGGATTTGTGAAATGTAATGAATGTGCCAAAATGGAAATGGGAATTTGATTTGAAACTTTTCAGGGCTAATTTTCTTGAGAAATATGGGTTTTGATGGAAAATGGTTTTGACATGGAACTTGTTATATTGTGAACTATTTTGGAATTGTTTTATTTAAATTGTTTTATATAAATGTGATAACATGTTTTATCCTAGAGGCTTGTATTGGGAAGTCATCGGGGAAAACCTTCTTAGTTTCATTACTCACCCCCTACTTTGGCATGTTGGTGCTTTTGCAGATGTCATATACTGGGATGTTGGAAAAGGTAAGCTGGAATATGTTTATAGCACTACTTCGTGATTCTTGGGCTGGTTCATGATGTTGGTGCTTAGAGCTTGTGGTGCATGGAGTTGGGTTGTTGTCTTGTGGACTTTCAGTTTGTATTTCTGCTGTTTACTCTGATTTAGTGTTGGTTTCTACTCTGTTACTTTTGGTTGGTTTATGATTAAATAATTGGTTGAGTTATCTTGGTTTTTATCATGCATAATATAGTTAATTTGTTTGGTTTTGGTTGTTGGTCCTATGGTATGTTCTAAAAGGGTAAATCATCCCCCACTTTTTTGAAACCCATCAGCATTTATTGCCAGCCTTTGGCGCCTTGGTCTTGGTTGTGTTAAGAGAAGATATCTAAGGTGGGTTTTTGGAGATTCTACCCGGTGTTCTTGAGCATTCTTCGTCTATTTTTTGGTTTCTCCTTTTTTTGTTGAGGTAGGTGGCTTCACTCTCGATTCCTCATTCTTAAAACATAAAGGCCTAGTTTCAAATTATTTTCATTGATTGAAATTGATTGTTTATATATTGTGGAAGAATGGTTGAAACACATTTTTAGTAATGGGTTATGGGAATTGTGTGTTTTTGGAAAGCAGTTGTTGAAGTAAATTTAAAATGGTGATTTTGAATTGGATATGGTTTTGCTGGTTGAAAGAAATGGTTTTCAATAAAAGGGTGATGCTTTATTGAATGGTTTTGAACACACTAGGTTTTGGGAATGGACATGCATGGGCTGTGGTGTGTGTTTATATTCATTGGGATAAATAAGGGCGAGATGTACCCCCATCAACAAGGTTGGGATGGATAAGGGTGAGAAGTACCCCCATAAAAAAGTTGGGACGGATAAGGTCTTGAAGTAACCCCGTCAAGGCAGTTCACTAAGTGACAACTTAGTGGAAGGATAACTCACCACTCACAAATATAAGGAGGTCTGGGATGCATGAATGGTTGGTTGTGTGGATTTTTGAAATGAAATTAATGTGAAAAATTGGAAATGGGAATTTGATTGGAAATGTTTCTTGGCTGCTTTTCTTACGAAAGATGGGGTTTGTTGGAAAATGGTTTTGACATGGAACATGTTATATTGTAAACTATTTCGGAATTGTTTTATATAATTTTTTTATATAAATGTGCTAACATATTTTATCCTAGGGGCATGGGTTGGGAAGTCATCAGGGAAAACCTACTGAGTTTCATTACTCACCCCTTGCTTTGGCACATTGGTGCTTTTGCAGATGTCATATTCTGGGATGTTGGAAAATGGTATCAGCTTGTTTGGTCCTTGCCTAACAAGTGGTCATCGATGTTCTTGGAATTGGAGTTGAAATTACTTCTTGTATATTCCTTGGGTGTTCACCTTAGATAGAAGTAGGATTGTCAGGACTTGAAATGTATAGCATAAAAGGACGTAGCTAACCCGTTTATGCTGAACTTCATGTTACCAGGGTGTTGGGTACATAAGTGTTTTAGATACACTTCTAGAATGTTAGAAATCTCATTGTTGTGGGTTTAGCCAATGGGAGGAGAATGACATGCATTTAAGATTAATGACTTCCCACTAGGATTGCATATCTCATTATTAGGAATGAGTAAGAATTTTGTGAAAGGTAACAATTTTTGAAAAATTCAGAAATTTTATTCAACTGAAAGACTTTGAAAACTGAGTATTGGGTGTATTTTGAAAATGGATTGATTTTCAAAAATTATGTTGAATGTTTTCAAAAAAGGATGAACATTGAAAATGGTTTTTTTATAACAATGTTGTGATAGTTGATGTGATAGAATTTGAAATTCTGAGCCAAAAGTTGCTAGAGAGTGAGTTTGACAGAGTTTGTTGTTGGTTTAGAAAATGGAACCTGGTAGGTGTCGTCGAAACCAACCCTAAGAAGCTGCGGAGAATGTAGTAGCACTGGAACCATGTGTGAACCAAGAGCTGGTACAAAGAATTGTCCAAGATTTTCAAGGTCCAGATACGAGGAACTGGATGAACAATCCACTACATGTAGACCATTACGTCCAGTTCCAGAAGTAGAACCCACCCATATATTGGGTTGATTCTGAACCGGAGAAGGCGTAGGTGTGGCTAAGAAGGATGAATCGTATATTTGATTTCATCAGCACACCAGTAGATCTGAATATAAAGCTAATGACATATATGCTCAAGGATCTTGCACGTCAGTGCTGGGATTTAGTGGTGTAGGCTAAATTGGATGGAGGCCTTACATGGGAGGATTTTGAAGAATTTTTTAACAATCAATTCTATCCTCACACATTCATGATCCAAAAAACAACGGACTTCTTCAGCTTAAAACATGAGCGCCTCTCTATCACAGAGCATGCAGCTATGTTCATGAATTTAGTCCGTTTTGCACCAGAGGTTGCGGCAAGTGCTTATTTGAAGGCACGCATCTTCGAATTGGGACTAATGAAGGAGATTCGATTGAATATTGCGGTGCTATGTATTATGGATTATATAGAGATGGTGAACAGAGCAATGGTTGCTGAATGTGATATCTCAAGACCGATAGGAGGAGGCCTGATGATACCCACAGGAACTAGTGGGATCTTTAATGCTGGAAACAAGCGGAAGAGGGACACCTAATTCCATGGTGGGAGTGTTAATCAGAAACAGACAGCGGGATCAGTCAACCTTACTCCAGTACCCCAGAGAAAAATAGTTTTCTTTCAATGTGTTTAGACTGATGACATGAAACAAGAATGTAAAACACTACTGAGAGCATGCCACAATTTCAATCAGATGGGGCATCTTTAGTGATATTGTCGTAGTGCTCCACGGTCAGGTGTTCGTGACACTTACCAAGTGTCTCAATCATCGTATGCTTCGATAGGGAGAGGAAAAAAATCAGTCTCTCTAGCATAATAGAGCTATTTATGGTGATTCCAGGAATACCATGACTCTTAAACTAGGGAAAACTCAGTAAGGCAACAAGGAGAACAGTGCAGCGACAATGCAATTGTATAGAGCCGAGCAGATGATGGTCGATGATCAGGCTGGACCATCTATGGTGAGAGGTATGGTTCTTTTGAATTCTACCCTCTTGCAAGTGTTGTTTGATACAAGAGCACCACATTCATTTCTCTCTTCTCGTATTGCTGATTTGCTGAACATAAAACTGGAAATGATGCCTTCTATCTTGAAACTAAAAACTCCTCTCGGTGAAAGAGAATGTCAAGCATTCGTGTGTAGAGCATGTGTTATAAATGTTGATGGAGCTGAGCTAAAATGGGATTTCTCTGTGCTGGAGATGGATGTCTATGATATAATACTGGTTATGGATTGGTTGACAAGGTTTAAGGCTCACATCAACTGTTATAGGAGAATGGTTACTTTCATGACTGAGGACGGCATCAACCATATCTTTAGAGGAGAGATAATGGTAAAGAAAGTTACAATGAGCATGTTGGCACCAATGGTGGGAACTATCTATTACCAATTGGTAGCATTGACTTTTAAATCATTGGAAGATAGTGAGGAAAATAGTTTTCCAGCTGTGGTGGATCAATTTCATGATGTTTTTCTTGAAAACTTCTCAGGATTACCACCTGTAAGAGAAGTGGAGTTTATGATTGTTCTCCTTCCAGGGATTAGTCCTATATCACTTCCATATTATAGGATGGCACCAATGGAGTTAAAGGAATTTAATGTGTAGTTAGTGGAGCTGGAAAGAAAGGGTTTCATTTGGCCAAGCGTGTCTCATTGGATAGCACAAGTTTTTTTTGTAAAAAAAGTAGATGGAACACTTCGACTGTGTGTTGATTATAGTAAACTTAACCAAGTTAGAATAAATAATAGATATCCAGTCTTCATGGATTTTATAAATCAGATATTTCAGCAATATATGGATTTTTTTGTTGTGGTGTTTGTGGATGATATTTTATTGTATTCAAGAACAAGGGCTGAGCATGAGAAACACTTGGCGATAGTGTTGGAAATCTTGAGAGACAATCAGTTGTATACCAAATTATCAAAGTGAGATTTTTGGATATAAGAGGTACACTTTCTGGGCCATGTTGTTTCTGAGAATGGTGTTTCAGTGGATCCAGAAAAGATAGAAGTTGTTCTTTCTTGGCAACAGCCAAAGAATTTCTTTCAAAGAAAAAGTTTTCTTGGTCTATTTGGTTATTACCGAAACTTTGTCTGTGACTTCTCATGACTATATTTTCCTATTAAGGCATTGAAAAAGAAGAACAATGCATTTCAATGGACTGAGGAATGTCAGAGATATTTTCAAGAGTTGAAAGTTTGTCTTACATCTGCACCCATCTTGATTTTTCCGAAATCAGGATAGGGGTACGTGGTGTGTTGTGATGCTTCAGGATCAGGGTTGGGCTATTTTCTCATCCAAGGAGACCATTTTGTTGCTTATGGATCAAGGTAGTTGGGGGTGAATGAGAATAATTACCCAATGCATGAATAGGAGTTGGTTGCAGTCAATCGTTTTTTTGAAAACATGGAGACATTATCTCTTTGGTGAGAAATTTACTGTGCTTACAGTTCAAAAAATATTGAAACACATTTTATCATAGTGAGATTTGAACATGAGGTAGAGTAGGTGGATGGGGTATCTTTAAATGTTCAACATTGACTTAATGTATACTCCGGATAAGTGTAATTCGGTGGCCGATGCATTAATCAGGATGTCGTATGCTCAGTTGGTAAATAAAGCTTCAAAAAATGGAAATTGATGTCAGTCTTAGCAAACATGCATGTGGAATGTGAAAACCGAGGTGATGTTGTGGTTTTCTTTTCAGTTACACTTGTTCCTGATTTGGTAAAAGTGGTCAAAGTGGCACAGACATCAGATGCAGGATGTGTGGTATTGAGTTCAAAACTCAATGGTGGGGAGAACATTGATGACTGGAAACTGGAAGTGTGTTCAGTAGTGTGTTTCAGAGATTAGATGGTTGTACCAATAGTTTATCAGGAAAAAATCCTTAATGCATACCACCATTCAAGATGGGATGTACATATGGGTGCATAGAAGATGTATAAGGTGCTAAAGGTGCAATTTTGGTGGAGCGACATGAAAATGAAGTTGGCTGAGTTCATCTCGTGATGCTTAACTTGTCAACAAGTTAAAGCAGAGCATCAGAGACCAACTAGTATGTGACAGTCTTTACCTATCCTTGTGTGGAAATGGGATCAGATAGCAATGGATTTTGTTACAGGTCTTCCAAGAACGTTCTGGAAACACGATGCCATTTGAGTGATAGTGGATTGTCTAACCAAGTTAGCCCATTTCATCCCGATTCGTGAAACTCATATGGTGGAAGATATTTCAAAAATCTATATCTGAGAAGTGGTAAAGAGACATGGTGTTCCAGTGTCTATAGTCTCAGATAGATATTCGAGGTTCACCTATCATTTCTGGAAATCATTACAGCAAGCCCTGGGGACTTAGTTGACGATGAGTACGGCGTATCATCCTCAGACAGATGGGCAATATGAGCAGATGATACAAACATTGGAAGACATGTTGCAGTCTTATGTAATGGAATTTTGTGTCTCATGGGAGGAGCATATACCCTTATTTGAGTTCTCATACAATAACATCTATCAAGCCTCGATATGCATGGCTCTGTTTGAAGCATTGTATGGGCGTCCTTTTCATTCTCCACTATACTGGGTAAAAACTGGAAAACCTTCACTAGTCGGGCTGAGCCTTGTCCAAGAAACAATGGAGAAGATTCAGTTGATTATAAAGAGGATGTATATGGCTCAGAGTCTTCAGAAATCTTATGCAGATCACCGTCGAAGACCGTTGTGGTTCGTAGTGGGTGATCATGTCTTTTTGAGAATCACTCCAAGGCTTGGACATCATCATTTTGGGAAGTAGGGAAAATTATCTCCTCGATATATAGGCCCTTTGAGATATTGAAATGGGTTGGAGAGGTGGCATATTGGTTGGAATTACCACCATGGTTCAGTTTGGTGCATAATGTGTTCTGTGTATCTTAGTTGAAAAAGTATCATCCTGATCCTGACCATGGGATCAAATGGGATCACATTGGCCTAGAGCCGGATGCTTCATTGATAAATATCCTGGCACGGATTTTGGATCGGCAAGAGATTGTCTTGGGTGAAAAAATCATCGGACTTGTGAGGGTATTATGGTAGCATGGTCAAATTCAAGAAGAGACTTGGGAATGCGAGAAAGAAATCAAAGAGCAGTGGCCTGAACTCATTCAGAAAAGTGATGGTTTTCTACTTTTCGGGGACGAAAAGGCCAATGGTGGGGAGAATGTTGTACCCTTGGTTTCTGGTATGTAACTCTTTCTTGATGGTTTTAGTGATTTTAATGTTAAGGATGAGGACTGGGAGACTCAGGAGAACTTGAGATAAAAATAGAAGAAAAAGGTAAGTCGCATGGTTAGCGCATAGGTTTTCCAAACCATGTGGCCAAACCGTATGAGAAGGGTGGCTGAGGTAGTATCTAACATAGGGTTAGCACACGGTTTTTCAAACCGTGCGGACTAACCGTGCAGGCACTTAAAATTAGATACTTAAATTGTGGATCTAACTCTTTATTCCTCTAATCGCTTCATTAAAGCTCCTAAGCGGCCCTAACTCGGGATTTTGGTTCTCCTAAGGTCAAAGAGGGTTCTCCCATCATTTTAGAGGTGATCCGAAGGCTTATCTTAATATATAAATATTATTCATGACATAAACTGTTTCAAATTATATTTATTTTAATATGTTTAATATAATTTATTTGTTTTTTCCATTAATTAAATAATTACAACATCAGTGTTGTACAAGCATTTAAGATATTCGTTTATTCACTAAAAATTAAAAATAAATTAATATGATGAATATAATTATTTTATATTTTAACATAATATTTACAGATGAATATACCGTCTAGATAACACCATATAGAAAATTGTATATTTATTAAAATCATGTATGTGACATCTTTGACTTTTCATTAAATAAACTATTTTAAGGGTCATAATCACTTACCAATGAAAGAATAGTCATATATATAAATAGTGAATTATTATGAACTATACATAATCATAAAATAAAACCGGTTCTAGTGCTAGGGTCATTTTATAGTCTTCAACATTTTATTTTTAACATAAATTGCTCAATTTATCCTTTACCATGGTAAAAAAAATTCCACGTTTACTATTTAAATTGGCCAAAAATAAAACGGAACTGTTTAATAATTTTAATCCATATGATTGAAAATATGAAATAAATTTTTAAAAATTCAGAACACATATGTTTCATAGTTTAATTTAAAACTAATTCCTTAATAAAAAACATTTTTCTTGAAAAATGCATTTTTAAGACAAAAAATGTACATTAACCAAAATAAGGTATAAGTATGACTAAAATAAAATAAATTAGATTATTTATAACAAAATATTAATTATGTTTCATTTATATCAAAGTAAAATAATAAATATAATTTCAATATTAATAAATTGACAGTTTTATAAAATTCAGTATTTTTCAATATTCACTAGAAAGTATTTTTTTTAGAAAATTCAAAAAAAAATCACCATATGTTAATTTTAATATATTAATTTAAAAACTGATATAAGTTTTATGAAATAAAATTAAATATTTTCTAGAAATTTATTATAATATTTATTCATAAAATGATATTAAACCATTTTTGAAGAAGAAGTATTTTTTGAAGTATAAAATGATTTTACAAAAAAATAAGTGGTTATTCCAAAAGAATAAATTAATATATTAATAATGAGTTGTAAAATTATATAGTTTAAATTGTGGTCAATATTATTAATTCCTGCCAATTTAATGACTATGTTATAAGGATCACATAATAATATTTCATTGTTCGTTTAAGTTCGGTGTTATGTGAAACGTAAGCTATCAAATAGACTAAATTATAAAAGAGACATACAGTAAAATATTGTGGTTTTAAAAATTTTACAAAGTTTTAAATAAATTTTTTTCATTGAAGGTTGTATTAATATTGATGATTAGTGATTTTTGGACATATAGTTTGTTATTTGGATGGAGTACACATGGTCTAAAATCATGTCTGTACTACATGGCTGAGAAAAAGGTGTTTATGCTCAGTAATGGGGGAAAGTGTAGTTATTTTGATGGACATATGATATTTCTTCTTATGCATCACCCTTTTTAAGGAATAAAAATACTTTTACAAAATGTATAATTGAATGATATGAACATAAAAAAATGCTCTCAAGTATTCAGGTAAAATTTATAATCTCTGCATTACCTCCCGTTACTTTTAAACAAACCATAAATGAACAAAAAATTAATGGTTTTGGGAGTGATCATAATTGGATTAGGTGGAAAATTTTTTGGGACCTTCCATATTGTTTTGATTAGTTGGTTCATCACATGTCATATGTATTTCATGTTGAGAATAATATTTTTGAAAACATGTTTTATATCATGTTGGACACACCTGGTAAGACCAAAGATAATGTAATGGAATGGTTAGATCATGCCTAGATTTGTTGACATATTGAACTTGAATTATTTGAATATTAATGATCACACAATTTAATGAATCCAAAAATCCTCTTACAAGACTTCAAAACATATTTTTTTATTATTTGTTAATGGATTAGAGATTTGAGTTTACTAGATGATTATGCCTATAATTTGTCTCATTATGTTAGAAATGCTCATATTAATGGTGAAAAAAGTCATGAATGTCATGGCATAATGAAAATATTATAATCTGTTAGTATCAAATGGCTGTTTAATTCTTCAATATGGGATGTTTTGACAGAAATATCATATTTATTCTAAGATAATTTTTCAGCAATTACGATGAATTGAGTATGTTGTAATTTATTTAATTTTATACAAATTGGAGAAAACATTCTCACTCTGATTATTTGAATCAATGGAACACTGAATATTGTATTTCTCATCTGAAGCTAAATTTGAAGGGTTGGTAAATTTATATCTAGGATTATTTGATCAGTTTGTACCCAACCTGGGAAAGCTATCTATATATAGATATTTCACTACTCTTTTTGATCAATCATGTGTCTCCCATCGAAATGTCAATATATTAGCTATGGTATGAGATGTATTTTTCTTCTACATGCATGGAGATACTTTTAGGGAGAGGTCATCATCCGGACATCAATGTTGGGGAAGCTAAGAGGTCACCAAAATGGTTGGAAGTCATACATTTGGAATACATTGTTTATAGATGGTATGTGACACTATTTATTAATATATATATATATATATATATATATAACTTGACTATAAAATGGTTTTTATATTATATTGGCTTCTACTGACCAATTTATTATAGAGTTTTAAGTTTATAAGATGATGTATACTGATATCTATACAAGAGAACTTGTAGGTAACTAATAGCTCCATATTGTATTTAGTATTTTCTAAAAAATGCAATTAATAATAATTTTTTTATCATAATTTCTTTATATATTTTAAGGAAAATTATAATGTCGTGAATTATCATTCATGAGGGATTAATGTTGAGAGTAAAGCTGTTAGGACCAAAAGGGGACTAGATACCCTGAGTGGGGGGGGGGGGTTAATTAGGGTATGGATATTCTATTTCAAAATTATTCATGACCCACTAGACCTTGACCTATAGGTTATAAGGGTCACTTTGTTTTCTCTTATGATGTTAATTATTATTATGTTATTCACTTATTTATCTGATAATGATGCTTTGGATGCAATGTAGGGAAGAAAATAGACAGATATAGAGATTTTTACATTGTTCACACTCATTGGGCTATGTCCAAGGAGCATACAACGACAATGTTCCACGGTACCAAATCCACTAAAACTCACTACTATTTTAAAATTTTTGGGCTAGATCACTTATATGCCTAGGCTCGCTACCTTTACAATGTTTAGTGTTAGCTCACAACTTTCCCAAGGGGAACTCCTTGTTTATCTCTCTGTGGATCACTGTCGGTGGAGTGGATCACCTTCTTCTTCTTTCTTTTCTCACTCCTCTGTAAAGGATCCACTCACAGTTTAAAGACTTGAAGGTACCTTTATTATCACAAATGAATGAATATATCACTGTATGTAGATGCTATGTTGAAGTCCAACTTTTACCAGCAGATGAATCTCACTTTGCACCAGATGTATCAGGGAATCATCCAACTTTCACGCTGCCCTTGAATGATTGGAGCACTTCTCTAATCCTGGCGCACTTCTCTTATTCCTGATGCAAAAGTTTCACATGAATACTTTCACATCACTTCCTTATTCAACTAAAAACATGGGATACTCACACCCTTTTACTCCCAAATCAATATTAGTGTGCAACAATAAATTGTCGCGCTTCTACAATCCTGGCGCACAAGTGTCACCTAACTACTTGCATGACACTTATTTCACTAACTCAGAATTTGGGCAACTCATAACCTTTTAGTCCAAAAACAATATTGGCGCACAACTATCAAATGGTTCACAACTTCTGAATATCGTTATATTTGCGTGACCAAACCACCACTTGCACGCCCAAACCACCTACACGACTGGAGATTGAAATTTATATAAGTGTTGAGCTTCATCCAAAAATGAGGAGGGGTGGACCTCTATTTATAGGAATTTTGGGCACCTTGATCACCATGCACAAGTTTCCTCTTGACACACAAGTCCATCCACCCTAGCCAATGTCTCCCTAGTCACCTTGCATGCCCAAACCCTAACATGGGTGCCCCTCTTTACTTTTCTATATTTTGATGTTTTGATATTGATAAAAATATAGCGGGAAACATTCCAATCCTCATAGACACAAGAGATCAAGTACCTTTTCTAGAAACACATTTCTCCATTTGTTGATTTTGAGCCCCCAAAATTTGGAAAACACCGGAAAATGACACCACCTTGTATCTAGTATTTTTGTACCACCTCTATATCATTCATTCCTTTTTCTAGATTCTTCATCCAAAAAAGGTATTGTCAAAAAAATCTCATGTACTCGAAAAATCACCATGTAATCCCCCTTTGTCAAAAAATTTTAACTTCATGGTCTGCTTTGTCAATAAACATAACACAGAGGCCCACATTGTCAATAAACACATTTACATAAAAAATGATTCATTGATACCTTGAGGGATTTTTTCCCCAACAATATCCCCCTTTGGGTTTGTTTATAAATATCCTCATAAAATGATACTGTGTTGACGCTTTATCCACCATTAACCTTTTGTATTCCGATAGAGATCAAGGATTCACTCATCTCATACTCTAATCCCAGATGAGCCGTGATCAGCGTGAGAAACAAGATTAAATGAAAATTTCTTCAATGAATCACTACATTTCGGACACCAATTGTTGATACCAAACTAATACTGACTACTGATCACTAGATACCTTCTAACACCCTTCCAACGTCACACTTATGCTTTTATCACGATCCTCAGCATTCATGATATCTATTATTTGATCGATCACTTCTAGCATTGTCATATCTAAAACTATCCTTCTTCAGTTTTTGGGTTATTTTGTTGTCTAAGATAATATCTGGATGATCACTTCAAAAACCACATACTCTTATCATGGTGCTCCCCCTATCACCTTCTTCACCTATCTTGATTAACTCCCCCAATCTCATTGCTCCACAAGTCATCTTCTCCCTGTGTCTTTGTAAAAGATATTATCTCCCTTCTTTAGCCACAATTTCTCCCCCTTTAGGAGTCACTATGTCTCCCCCTTTGTCAGTAAAACCAATGGTCACTCCATTATCGTCTACAACAGAGTATTGAACACAGATTAGTATAGTAATGAATACACACCATACCTTGGGGAGAGGGAGAGGGGGATCCCACATCCACACTCTTTCAAGCGAGGGGAGTTGACGGGACTCACAGAGCTAGTCGATGCCTCTCAGAGGCATCCTTGAGTAAGGCCTTCATCAAAATGTCTATAACCTTCAGTTTTATAGGCAAAAACTCCAACATCATGATTCCCCAGTCAGCCTTCTCCTTGATAAAATGATACTTTATCTAAATGTTATTTTTACATAAGTGATGGACGAGATTTTATTTGAGATTTATAATACTTGAGTTATCACATTGGATTCAGATCAGAGACTTCTATTCAACTCCTATATCATCAAGTTACAACTTTATGCACAATAACTGTGTGCTTTCTTGAGTGTCAGCAATATAATCATCTTCATCAGAGCTTAATGAAATTCAATATTTATTCTTTCTTATCTATGAAATACCCAATCCACCAAGATAGAATGCACCTCTTGATGTTGATTTCATGTCAACCGTTGAACTTTCCCAATCGGCATCAGTAAATCCCAATAACTCTGACTGAGAATTGTGATTATATATCAATCCGAAATCCACCATTCCCGTGATATAATGAAATATTATTTTCATATAAATCATCTGTCTTCCATTTTGACTTCTTTGATATCGAGCTTATTTTCATGTGGTGAAAAAAATATCACATCTTGTTGCTGTTAGGTACAGTAAACTTCCAATAACCTATCTATATTTTGTTACATTAACTTTATTTCCATTATCGTGTTTTGACAAGTTTTCCGGGTTGCAACCAGAGTCTTCATCTATTTGTAATCTTCCATTCCAAATCCTTTTCAACACCTCCCTGAAATATTTATATTCAGAAATCAATGTTCCATTCTTTCCTAGAGATCTCCCAATATCTAATTCTTCTCAATTTTTTCAAGTTCTTAATTCATAGGATAAACCCAATTTTCATCTTCAAATAATTTATCAAAACATATGTGATATAGCTGTGATAAGTATCATGCTTGATGTAGAGTCCTCATCTACCTTATATGCACTAAGACTATCAGATCAACGTTGAAATTATGCCTATCAATTTCAGCTCGACTATTTGACTTGTTAACCGATATAGAATTTACTTCTTCATGTTCACTATCTATATCTTCTTCTAAATCAACATTTTCACAACTCCTCATCCAGAGTCTCTTACCACTTCATCACGTTTGATAAGCATCTTATCATTGTGTCATTGTATAGGGACATAATTTCTTTCAACTGCATCTCACAACTCCTTATTGAAACATTGTTGATATTCTTTCTCACATCATTGATATACTAAAAATAGTCAGCTGATACCACATTGTTCGAACAATATAAATAATCATGAAGTTAATGATTTTTGTTGCTTCACCACAATCTGCATTCTCTTGATGGATAACTAACACCTGAACTGAAGCATGGTACTGATAGATGTATATTTAATGCAACCCAGAACCACTAGATTATCTATGTATAGAATTTTGAGATCTTCAATTTCAATGTAGACTCTTTATCATATCATATCGTCTTTCTACAGAAAACTACCATCTGATACAGATTTGAATGATGGAACCGCTGTGTAATATCACTTGTTGAATCTGATATTATGTGTGAGATTTAACATACTCTGATCATTATCTTCTCATGTAATTTCAGAAACCAACATATCCTTTTGAGAATTCTCTTCTGATTAAGAGAAGGAATGATTCACTTATGATGTCCAGCTCTTCCTGTTACAAGGATTATTGATTATAACAATAAAAATTATTTTTTACCTACATCATTTCTTCACATGTGATTGCAGGTTAGAGAAATATCTCCAGCTTACTTTCATCAACAAGATCATCATTAGGAGAATTTTCCACTTAGAAATGAGCTATCATCAAAATATATATTCCTACTGAGTTGGAACTTAGTGTAGATAACATGAGATAAAGTTAATAACACAATCAATTTCTATTACGATTAGTTTATCCCTTTATTTCTTAACTCTGGTTCCTGATTTGAATCAATTGAAACTCTGGAGCATATTACTTTATCACTCTTCAAATTTTGAGCCACTCCCCCTTAGATCGTATCTCCATAAAACTTGAATCACCTGAAGTATTTGTTATCAACATTTATATACATAGGTAGAGGGTATTGTCAAGAATCCTCAAGATGGGGATTGCGGTTTTTCCTAATGTGTCTACCCTTTGATTCTTTCTTGCAGAGCATCACACTCCTTCCTTTTTTCTTCTAGCTGCCTATCCAACTTCAACTTCTCTGGCCATATGACTAAGAATTCATTACCCACAAGATGAGTCTTTTTCTGATATGTAGATTCTACATACATGGGATTTCTCCCCATTTGGGGTTTAAAACCACTAGTAAACATTTCTTACTTTGATGTTCTACCAAAATTCCATTTCCGTTGATTCCATTTTTGATTAGGAATATATCTTCTTGTCATCTTTCCCTGATCCTTCCTCCATTGTAGGGATCTTCCTCTATCATCAACATCACGTCATGGCACATGAAATTCTTGTTTCTCAATGGTTTCTTTGTTTTTCTTTATTTTATCAGATATCAAATTCACCACACTATTTTTTACTGGTGTTAGGTCCTCCATTGAATGTACATTATTCTTACTCATAGCTGTAGAGTCTCCTCCCTTTATCTTCCATATTTTTTCATGTTCTTTCTGAGTGAGATCTTGTGAGTGTGGCAGAGGAGGTTACTGATACACCTTTAATTTAGATACTAGTGATTCCCCTGAGGCTCTAATACTATTATTCAACTGACCATTTTATCTCCCTCTTTAGAATATCTCTTTATGCATCACTATAGATGAGAATCTTCTTTTGAGTGCATTTTCTTTTCCAACTTTCTTCTTAATACAATGTCATTCCAAATGTTCATAATGAGAACATACAAAACATCTTCCATCAATAGAATACCAAATTTTATCATTTCTCAGTTGAGATATTGATGTAGCTTGAGTTCTTCTTTTGACATAGGGATTCTGAGCTTCCTTAAACATACTCATAGTGTGTCCCATTAATCCACTGTAATAGCATCTGATGAATGTTTTCCACTGAGGGAATGTTCTCTCTAATTTATCATGATGCTTCTTGTTATTCTCAGATTTAGAACAGTTTATATCTTCACAGTATGAAATGTATTTCTGAGCCTTTGAATAGAAGCTTGATGTATGACCATGAGTCTTACAGAAATATCACATGCTATCTTTACATCTGGTAATAGCATTTTTTAGGCCTATCTTTATCACCCACAATGTTTTTCTTATCTCTAGAGCTCTTCACCGCTCTCTTCCCATCTTTCATAGGAGGGGGACCATTGTATCCAATTATGGACTTTCCCATACAATGTGGTATTTGAGATGAGAAAATATATTCTTTATTCTGATCAGAAATAGCATTGTTTCATTGCATTTTATAATCACCTTTCGATGGAAAATCAAATAGTAACTGTACTGCATCCTTTAACATTGGATTTCCATTAGTATTAGATTTCTCCTCTTATTTTTTTTTTGAAAATTCAAGATCTTCTCCCAGTAGTTGAATCTTTATATCCCTTGATTCAATTTGAGCATTGAGTTTTTTCTTGAGATCCTTCCCCCTACATATCTCATCTTCCAATTCACTTGTGAGCTTATCTACCATGTAACATTGCTTCTTTACATTCAATTTTTTGTTTGAAATAGAATCAGGGAAACATGAATTCTCTTGTTGTATCCTTTGATTCTTTTGAAGTAGTTTAGATAGTTGTGTAGAATGATCCCTAATCTTAGCTTTCAGATACTGAATTTTATCTGAGCCCAGTCCCTTTTCATTAGCTTTTGATTTTTCTACCTTTGTAGTTCTCTTTCACAGTTCTTCGTCTTGGGAATCATTCTTCTCCCTTAGATCAGTGTCCACTTCAATAATACATTTATTTAATTCTCTCAGCTTTTTAACCACAATTTTTACTGCTTTGATCTAGATATCTTCAGATTTAATCTCTTCATCCAACTTCTGATGCAATTCCTTTGTGTTATGGGAAAATTCCACTTTTTGCCTTCTTGGAGTTTCTTCGTCATCAATAGTTCCAACATCACTTGGAATATAAAATTCTATTCTCATTCCTTCTACATCATTGAATGATTAAGTATTTTCACTATATGATTTATCCAAATAATTATTCTATTCACTACTTGATTCCTTCAACTGAATCACACTCTTTCCATTGACACTTTCACACTAGTGAATTTCACAAGACATCTACTTATTATTAGAAGTTATTCACTTTTCCATGGTAGACTGAGGTAATAGAAGAATGAATCTTTAACTTTAATAATAGACTAAAGTAAGTCAGATAAAACAAATATGATAAAAGAAACCTTCCTCTGATACGAATAGTTAGTACTAAAAGGGGTCTAGATACCCTGAGGGGGGGGGGGTGAATTAGGGTATGGATATTATATTCCAAATTAGATCCAGCCCCACTGGATCTTGCAATCTATTTTATAAGGGTCACTTTTTTTTATCTTATGTTGTTAATGTTTATCTCGATCTTTACTTATTTATCTGATAATGATACATTGGATGCAAAGTATGGAAGCAGGTAGGAAGGCACAATGATTTTTACTTGGTTCACGCTCACTGGGCTATATCCAAGGAGTATAAAACGACAATGTTCTACTGTACCAAATCCACTAAATCTCAAATAAATTTTACAATGTTTGGGATAGATCACTTTTTTGCCCAGGATCACTATTTTTACAATGCTTGGTCTTAACTCATAGCTTTCCCAAGGGTCACTTCCTATTAATCTCTCTTTAGCTCACTTTTAGTGGAGAGGATCACCTTCCTCCACTTAGTTTGCTCACTGATCTAGAAAGGATCCGCTCATTGTTTAAAGACTTTTCGGTCCCTTAATTATCACAAATGAATGTATCTTCCTCTACATGTAGATCATTTTTTGAAGTCCAACTTTCACCCCCATATGAATATTACTTGCACCGAATGTACTAGGCAATCTTCCAACTTTCCTGCAGCCCTAGAATGACTAACATGATTTTTTAATACTGACACTCTTATCATATGTCTGGCATGTAAGTGTCACCTGAATACATGCAAGACACTCCCTTATTCAATTCAAAACATTGGCGACTCACACCCTTTTATTCCCAAATCAATATTGGCGTGCAACTATCAACTGTCGCACTTCATCAAGCATGGAACACAAGTGTCACCTGACAATTTGCGCGACACTTCCTTTGAAAAATCATAACATGAAAGACTCACACTGTTTTATTCCCAAACCAATATTGGCATGAAGCTATCAACTGATACGCAACTTTTGAATATCTTTATACTTGCACGACCAAACCTCCACTTGTGCACCCAAACCACCTATGCGACTAGAGCTCAAATTTTCTCTAGGTGTTAACGTTAATCCAAAAATGAGGAGGGGTGGACCCTTATTTATAGAAATTTTGGGATCCTTGAGAACCACACACAAGTTTCCTCCCAGCGCATAAGTATAGCCACCCTAGCCTCTATCACCCTGTCACCTTGAACACCCAAACCACAACTTTGGTTCCCCTCTTTCCATTGACATATTTTGATTTTCTGATCTTGAAAAACATATGGTGCACAAATTTAAAAGCCTAAAAAACATTTGTTCACAATTCCTTTTTCCAAAAACACTTTTCTCCATTTGTCAATTTTGAGGCCCAAAAATTTGGCGAACACTCGAAAACAGCGCCACCATCTATCTGCTCTATTTGTACTGCCTCCAGATAATTCAGTATTTTGTCGATGTTCTTCTTCCAATAAAGGATTGTAAAAAACATCTCCTAAACTCAAAAAATCACCATATAAACCCCATTTTTCAATAATTTTGAACTTCATGGTCTTCTTTGACAATAAACACAACACAGAGGACCAAATTGTCAACAAACACATTCACCTCCAAAATGCTTCGATGATACATTGAGGGATTTTTTACCAACAGAAAAAAATGCCACTAGTGATTTAGGATTCAATGAGGGGGCTAGATACTGGAGACATTTCATAGTGTCCAGAAAGGTCAGGTGATCATTATTTGTTCTCGAATAACACTTACATGTTATTATGGTACATTTGTGATGTCATCAATGAGTTCGAAGGGAGCTCATGGAGAGTCATCATCAATGTCATCGTCCACTTTACTGTATGAGGAGAAGTTGAGAGATCAGAATGAGAAGATTCCAATGATGTATAGAGGGAGTGAGGGGGAACATGAGCGTCGGTTTCAAAGAGATGAGCTCATGTTAAAGTATATGTGACAGCTTGCACGTGGCATTGGTTTGAAGATTTCTCCCATAATCTTTCGAGTGAACCTCCACCACCTGATGACAATTAATAATTTGTGAAATTTTATGATTTTTTTTGTAATTTGGGGTGAAAAAATATTATGTTTAAAATTATGTATAAATATTATATCTATATTAATTTTTTTATTTTTTATTAATTTTTTAAATTTCTTTTTAAATCATTAAATTTTGTAAATTTTTTAAATTTGGTCGTTATTTTTAATTATTTCAATCTCTAAATATTTAATTTTTTATTTTTTTGATTTTCGTTAAAATATTAGTATTTACAAGGGACTGATCTTCCTTGAAAATAATATCAAATGCAACAGACTGTCATAATTGATCATTTAAAAATATTTCAATCTTTATTTGTTAAAATCAATTCATTCACCATAATTATTTGTTATTTGCAATAACCCGTCGTAATTACTTGTTATTTTCAACAACCTATCAAAAATATCCCCAATTACGATGTCAAGTTTTTCAATGATGCATTAACAATGGACTCCAACAATTAATGTAACGTCAAAAAATATGGAAAACCCGGTTGTGGTATTATAAATATTTTTGGAAACAAATAGTGGAGACCACTAAGCCCATTGAAATTCAAGCGAAGCGATCTTCAAAATTATATCAATTCGATAAGAAGACATCATACAATACCCATCTAGTTGATACAGAGTGGGTCATTCTCAAATAGAAGTGTCCTGCCCAAATTAGAAAGTGGATTGACAAGAGTATCTTCCATAATTTTTCTATAAAACACAATTCTTATTTTATATAGAAAAAATTGGAAATGATATATATAAGGAAAACTATATATAACAATGAAAAAATGATATGTCAACTTGTAAACATAAAATATAAGGATGTAAATAATGTATCAGAGCACATGAGAGAGTTCAAATTTATTTATGATCAGCCGAATTCTTTGAAAATGATAGTTTATGATGAGTTTTAGGCACTATTAATGTTGATTTATTTACCAAAGACATGGGACATACTAGTTTTGTCGGTTAGAAAATCAACTCCAGATATAAATCTCATCATAAAATGGTGAAATATATAATTCTGAATAAATATTATTGATGTAAGGGAAAGGGATGCACTCATAAATTAGATGTGTTTGTCACTAAAAGACATAGGAAGAAGAAATTGAAGGGAAGAATAAATTGAAGGGAACCCTATAAATAAAGTATATAAATGAGGATGTGATCAAAATCATGAATGGGATATGAAATGAGGTTCCACCACTGTGGAAATCTTGGAAACTTCATTTAGAAATGTAGGAGGTTGAAGACATAGTAGAGGAATCAAGAAGTTAAGACCCAAAATAATGATGTTGTCGTTTTTAATGAAAGATCATTATTGTTCATAATAATAATCAGGTTTTCCTTGAAAAAAAAGACTCAACATGAGTGATTGATTTTGGAACATCCTACCATGTCACCACTAGAGGATATTTCTTCTCATCTTACACTTCTGTGAGTTTTGACCATGTGAATATGGTAAATTATAGTGCCTCAAAAATCACTGGCATTGGTAATATTTTTTTGGAGACTAATATTGGATGCAAGTTACTTTTGAAGGATGTGAGGGATGTTTATGTTATTTTCCTCAATCTGATATCCATTGGAATGCTTAATGAAAAGGGATATGTTAGTTCATTTAGTGATAGGAAATGGAATATTATCATAGGAAACATGGTAATTGCTAAAGGTAAAAACGATACATCTATGTATCTCAAATATTAAATATAAATTGGAAGAGAAGTCAATGAAACTAGAAAAGATGATCCTGAAGAATTTTGGAATAATCATATTGGTCACATGAGTGAGATAGGTATCAAAATTCTCTCAAGGAAGGATGTCTTACTAGAAATAAAAAGTACACACTTGAATACATGTGTTGATTATATCCTAGGAAAACAACACCGAGTATCATTCAACGGTTATTTACCATCTTGAAAATAGAATGTTATAGATTTGATTCACACTGATGTTTGCATGATAAGAACTAAGTTAGTGATAGGTTTTATTTTTTTGGATATCTTTATAAATTTCCATTTTATAAAATTCTTGGAATTTTCTTTTAAAATTAAAGATCAAGTGCCAGATATTTTCAACCAATTTCATGTGAAGGTGGAAAGAGAAATATGTAGATGATTAAAGTGTGTGCGAGTAGGAAAAGGAAGAGTGTATCATCGTACATTTAAGGACTAATATAAGATTTTTGTAATTAGTCTAGAAAAATAAATTTTTAATATGCCTCATCATATTGGTGTTTCTGAGTGGATGAACAAAATAATTCTTTAGAGAGTTCGGTGTATTATCTCAAAGGAAAACTACCAAACAACTTTTAGGGGAGGTAATGAGGGAAACCTTTGATCTTATCAAAATTTATTCCTCAGTTCAAATAAACTTAATGTTTTTGAATGGTTTTGGATAGGTAAAGATGTTTCATAAAAAAAATGAGAGTATTTAGCTGTAGATAATTTTTCCACATCCTTAAAGATGAGAATGCGAAGTAGGATAGAAAAGGAAAATAGTGTGTCTTTTTGGGATAAACTCATGACAAGTTTGGATACCAACACTAGGATCCTATTAGTAGGAGGATCATTAAAAGAAAATTGTGGTGTTTCTTGAGGATCATACAATTGAAGATTTTGAGAAGCTAGAAAATGAAATCAAGTTATAGCCTGAGGAAATTCTAATCAATCTTTAACAAGTATCACCACCATTAGTTCCACATAGTGTGAGAGAAGAAATAGAAAAACTAATTATCAGACTATAGTTAGTAGACTTATGTATTCCATTGTGTGCACCAAAATAGATATTTTTTACTTTTTTAGTTTTGTGAGTAGAAATCTATCAAATATAGGAAATTAGAATTGGACAATGATTAATTGGGTATTGTGGTAATACAAGGGTTCATCTAGTTAGTTTTACTATTTTTCATGTGATAAATCTATTTCAGAAGGATACATAGATGAAGATATGGATAAATATGTATACGTGAGGAAAACCATATTTGAGTACCTGATATCATATGTAGGGGGAGATATCACCTGGAAATCAAGAATTCAGAAGTGTTTTCATTTTTTACTATAGAAGGAGAGTATTTCACAATCACTCAAGGTTTTGAGGATATTTTGTGGATGAAGAAGTTTTGATAAGAGTTGAGATAGATTTATAAGAATAATATTATCTATTGTGATATTTATATCCCTATTCATCTAGAAAAGAACATAGTATTTTATTCTATGTGAAAACACATTGACGTGCGATATAACTGGTACAAAAATGTGCTAGAAGAAATATTGTTGAAATTTGAGAAAATATGAAGCAATGATAATGGGAAAAACATTATGAAAAAGGTTATATCGAAAGAGAATCTTGACTAATACAAGGAGACATCATGTTTAGGTTCTACCCCAAATTGTTCATGAGGGGGAGATTTGTGGGGTCACACCCAATTATGGGAGATATTAATAGGATTCATCTATCATCAAGAAGATTTAGTCACCTCCGTTTTGACCTTCAACCCATGGATCATTGAAGAAACCAATTTTGAATATTTCTAGATTTATGGATGATTTAAAGGGTAGATGAAATACCTAAAAATAAGGAGAAATTTTTTTCTCCTTCATCTATAAAATGGGATCAAATCCGATGAAATTATAATGAAAAAAAACTATTGTAACTCTATGCGTCCGTTGACATTTCCTTTGGAGAGAATAATAGAACTAGAACGTTATCATGTGGATATAGGAAAACATTTATGAACCACATTAAATTTTCACATTATTCAGTTTTCTTTTATATTCTATATTTATTTCATTTCCAGGGTGTTTTGATTCCCCAACAACCCTTACTAGGTACATATGCAATCTCAAAGTCAAACATCTTTAGATAATCTACCCAGTGTTTCTATCTCAAGTTGAAGTCCTATTGTGTAAAGATTTAGCTATGTTTATTGAGGTTAGTGTAGAATATAGACCTATCACTAAAGAGATAATGTCATTAACACTTCAAAATTTTGGACCACGAATTACAGCTCCAACTCATGGATAGGACAGTTCCACTCATGGGGTCACAACTGATATGACCCATAAGCTACTACCCACTTCCTCTATATTTGTATTTCTTCCAAACCAATTCCATATCTATCATAATATACATCATAAATTATAATTGGATCGATAAGTATCAACACTGTAGTTATATAAAATCTCCCCAACATCTTAAGAAACACCACTTAAAACTGATCTAATAATTGGAACTTTGCTTACTTCTTCATTAAGATAGTTTTGGGTGTTGATAAATAGGATAATTCCCAAATAAAGAAACAATAATATCCTACAAAACCCAAAAATATCTTGATCTCAAACACATTTTATGGATGTATCTAGGACATCACTATCTTTTCTTTCTTTAGGTCTATGGACAAACCTATCATAGATACAAAATTCCCCAAGAATTTCACCTCCTGATTCCAAAAATTACACTATCAAAACTTTCCATAAAGGTGATGTGATCAATGTTTACACTGGACTATATGAAGATGTTTGGTATGATTCTTTGGGGAAGATTAGTATATGAGTATGTTGTCAATGAACACCATGATGAACGAGCCTGGATATGGGTGGAAGATCTTATTCGCGGGAGCCATGAACACTATTTATTCATTTTTATGTCCAAAAAGCATCACCAAGTACTCAGATAGCACATAACATCCCTAAAACACCATCTTTGGGAAATCCTCCTCTTTATCCAATAATTAGTGATAACCCAATCAAAGATCAATCTTGGAGAACTATTGGGATCCCTTAAACTGATAAAAAAGATCATCGATCCTAGGAAAAAGATGTAAATTCTTTAATATAACCTAATTAAACATTCTATAGTCTACAAAAAGTCACATACTGCCATCCTTATTCCTGACGAAAATAATAGGCTCACCCCACAGTGTGAACGTCTTGATAAATCCATTCTACTCTAAGTCCCTGAGTTTTACTTTAAACTCCTTCAACCCACCTATAACTATAAAATAAAGGGGTATCAAAATGGGTTTCACACCTAGAATGATATATTTTTCAAATTAAAATCCTCTATTAGGGCGATCCCCATGAAATAATCTAAAAATATATCCTTATAGAGATCCAAAATTGGTGTAAAATATGATGGATCATCCACTGATCCTAATGAAAGAGATAATCCCACAATCTACACCATGATCATCTCTGTCTATCATGATTATAGACCAACTCTACCTAGTCCTAGATTCCATTCTAAGATCATCAAAAACTCCTCTTCCATAAGTGATGTATATAACACATATCTTAGATTGAAAATAATACATTCTAGGAAGGTGTTCATCCAATCTATAATGTGAATCAAATAAATGATCATAAACACTATGAACATAAATTCCTATAAATTTTTGTAACTATAAATGATTAAAGGACTCTTTGGGAATCACTAAAAAAATCCAATTTCATGTGTAGTGGTGTATCAATGGAAAATAACTCAAAAGACAACTTGACTGGTAAGTCTAGTCCAACAAAAAATTTAATGAGAAGAAAAAGTATCAAAAATACCAAAAGAAAATATATAGGTATTCAATTACATACCTTTAACAACAGAATATCCCAATATACTATATGTTAGAGCCTAAAACACTGCTAAAAATTGTTTTCCTCAGTTCTGTGACCCTATCCCTAAGATGCATGACTAGTATGAGTCATTATTTTCTAAGACTTATACTGAGGACCCTAATAAATCTCTTGGTCATAGATCATATATGTACTCTAAGACTATGGAACCTCGACTATGAAGCTCCAGAGTAGATCTATAGAATATTCCACGTCCTGCAACATTTTTGGCATGATCTGTGAGTTGTTGTGTAAAACATGTGATAATGTCTGACCCTAGCATTATTGAAACTATGTGGAAATCATCACAATGGGGGTGAAGAATTTATACTCTACTCCACCTACATACCAATGCCCTATAACATGTCCCTAGTCTTCCTCTTCCTACTACCAAAAGAGGAACTCATCATAATAGGAGGAGGTCCACCTGCCTGAGCACTAAAAGATGAAATAAATTCAATTGCTCGACCCTCCTTTGGACCCTTATCAATATTCAAAGACTTATATAGAACCTCAAGGTGTGTTACAATATCGAAGTACATAACTAACCACCTGATCTCAAAATGAAGACTAATTTCAAAATTCTTGGCCTTCTATGCATAGTTACCTGACAAGAGAGGAGAAAAGAGAAGCGACTAAGTAAAATAAGTTGAGTATGTAGATACAATCATGGATCCATGATATTTCCCCTTGAAATCATGTACTCAGTATAGATTTAGTCTATCTAGAAATAATTCCTTAAATAACAGATCCTTGATGGTCTCCCATGAGAGTATCTCACATTTGCTAGCCTATCAAATATGACCATACAACCTCCTGGTGGGGTTCCTGCAACATGATCATGGTCCGGTTCACCTTTAGGTAGTTAGGTGTATCAATGAGGTCTAAGACACTATCGATGATGTTTATCCAATATTTCTCCTCTTGTGGTCCACCAGTAATCTAAAATGTAGGTGGATTCTAGATATTGATGTCTCTGGTGTAGTCGACCATGAACCTCGGTCACCCTCCTCCCTAGGAAAGAATATGTATAAATGATCCTAGCCAAGGAGATCCCATTTTATGAACCACTAGAGAAGGTATGGTAGAATTTTCTATTTCACCCTCTTGTACAACAAGAGGTGGAATAAGGGCATCCTCACTAGTGGGAGAATCCCGACCCACATCATTTGGTGGCCCCATCAGTCTTCTTTGAGGTGAAATCTTACAAAACATGATGGCAAGAATTTATAACATTTTATAAATATCCTAATTAGTCTAAGGTATCATATAATGTTTTTCCTAGGTGGTTACCCATGACCTAAGTTTTGTCCCTACTAGATCTAACCTAGGTTATTCATCCCTTCACATTAGTCATAATAATATTTATATATATATAAAAATATGACATCATGTTTAATTTATACTACTTAATTCCCACATAAATATGTCACAATAGTAAGACTTAAATAGATATACCACATAATAAATAATAAATGTCTATCCCAACCCGATATCCTAAATTGATGGAGTAAATTAAAGAATCACCATACAGAATAATAACAAGTATATATATGGAATCTGATCAAACATGCCTAGTCGTGAGGCATGAACACACCCAAAATCCATTAAAGCAACAATATTAGTCCCATAAATGGTAACTTAGAGTTTTATTACACAAGTTCTAGCCATGAACATGGAAAAAAACTTTACTTGAGTCCCACAAAACCTATCTCTTTTACACACAATCCTAGGATAATCATAAATAATATAAAATATTTTTATGTCCTTTCTACCCTATCCAAAATTAATCAAATAAAAAAGAATAAAATTATCCTATGATATCCTTTTGTAACTCCCTAGCCCAAACCATGACGTCCCATACATCCTATTTTACCATTAACATTGAAATTTAATTTTTTGATTTTAAATTTGAAAAATTCATGTTCAATTATTTTAAAATGCTTTTGTTCATAAGGGAATCACATTTTTCCAATTTGGATAGTTTGAAAATTTGAATGACTACATGTGTGTTTTGGAAATCCATTTGTTATGTGTGTTATGAGAATTTTTTTTTATTTTATGAAAATAAATTTGTATAAATTTATAGTAATTTAATGTTAAAAATTTTATATTTATGGAAATTGTGGAAAATATTCTTGGAATTTATGGATTGAAGTCAATTTTTTTAATATAATTGATTCATGATTTATTTATATATTTAATGTAATAACTCAGAATTTTATCAATTGAATTTATATTTTCATAATTATGTCTTATTTAGTAGTGCAGTATAAAACACGTGCACCACATGATGAACCACAAAAATTTTATTTTATTAATTTGAAAATTAAATTTAGATAATAAAAAATGGAATCCTAATTAAAAGTAATACAATGGAAAAATTAAAAAATTAGATAAAATAATAGGAAAATTTGAATCTACTGGATCTCTTAGAATAATCACAGTCACTTACACTATAATAAAAATGATGAAGAATAACAGTAAAGAAATATAAATTTTGAAAATGAAAATAAAACATTGAGAGAAAATAGAAGGGAATAAATAATGAATGAAATATAAGGTATTAATAGAAATTTCGGGTACCATAAGATCGTTAAAATTAAAACTACTAGATTGGTAATATGACCATTGGAATAATTACCTGACTTTTAGAATAATAATCAATCATTCAAGAATACTACCTTAATTTTTGGAATAGTAATCTAACCATTAGAAATAATAATATGGCCTTTAAAATAGTACCCTATCATATTAATGTATAAAATAATATTTATGTATCTTATAAAATGAAAAGATGATATATTTATGCTAAGGAATAGGTAAATAAATGTTTTAAAAGGATAAATTAAGTGTTTTTATTTTGTAAAACATAAATGTTTTAATTTCAATATTATAATAAATATGAAGATTTAAAATAATGTTTAATTTACATAAAATGGATTATAATTTAATAAAAATTTTCATTATAATGATAATATATTTCTATGTGACCATAAGAAATTTTTCAAAGGGGTAGAAAATTGATCATAATATTAAAATATTATTTTTTCAAATAAATGGGAATTTTATTTAAAAATTAAATTTATCATATTTTTAAAATTATTATCCTAAAATTTATTTCATTTTTTGGAATATACACATCAAAAAATTGTTAGGGCGAATTTTTACAATTTTTTAAAATAGTTGAATTTTTGGTGAATAATATAGTAAAATAAAACATTTAACATTATAAGATAAATAAATGATTTTTTAGTCATAGATTATGTAAGCACACATTAGTTAAAAATAAGATGCACCCTGTATTATATATAGTCACAAGAATCAATACTATTGGTTTTCTTGAGCAAAATAATTAACTAATGATTATATAATTAAAAAATTCCTCTCTCCTCCCCTTATAAATACCACCCATTATTCTCACAAATTCTAAGCATTGAAGCATTCAAAATTTCTACCCAATAATATTCCTAATCCTATCCCCCAAATCCTAGTTTTATTATACTCAAACATATACCATTTTAAAGAGTTATAAGGGGTGTCCTAAGAGGAGGTGACCAATAAGAGAGGTAAAATTCTCAACTAACATATTTTTATATTATTATTATTCTACCACCCATAATCTTCTTCATCCACATAGGCATAGTAACATTAGTATCCTAAATATACTGATATCCTATTATTATTTTGTCATATTCATCTTACACCATCAATTATTTAGATTGTAAAATAAAAAAGTTTATTATAATATGGTTGGTTCACCGCCTTCATGAACAACATACTCCATTATTCTCCAACCCCTTAAAGGATGGTTATAGAAATAATGTTATGGTAAAATAGGATTATAATAATTATATTATAACTTATTTCAAGATATAAAATTTTACAGTAAACATGTAATTAAATAAAATGAATCTAGTTCATGATAGTTGGTAAAACAACCTAAATGAACTAACCGCTTTACATTAACATATTTAATGGGTTATTCATCCTAATTTCAGAACGCATATGAGAATTTAAGACCATTTAAATTTATTAAAGTAAATAAATGCAATGTAATTTTATTTCTGGAGTTGAGTTACCATTTTATATGATCTTTAATAATTATACACAAGTGATACAACCATGGAACTATGAATCAAACACCCTCAGAATTGAAAAATCATCCATTATATCCCAATAAAACAGTTGTAAATGAACATAATATAATTATAATAAATAAAATATAGATGGAAAATATTTTAAACTAAGTAATTAATGAATTTAATTTCATTATTTATGACATTGAGTTCATGTGTAGAATGATTCTATAACTTGAGGTAAGGGATATTTTCAAAAAACCATATTTTATTTGGGTTTTATCATTCACCATATTACCTACCGTTATCAATATAATATAGTTATTTTCTTGATAGGGATATAAAAGATTTAAAATGTTACCTTATCAATTTCATTCTATAATAATACTTGATTAAAGGGGACTTCTCTATTTCTTACCCCATTACAAGTACCACTCTTTTATTTTTTTAAACAACCAATGTTTTAATAAAATTATCATTTTATCATAAAAAACCACAGTAGTCTTTTTTTGAGTTTATAAAAATTATCAATACCTTTCAGTCTTTAAATAATTGTTACCCTTTTCTAAAATCATTGCTTAAAATGATCATTTAGAATGGTATTTCTCTAATTTTTTTCCCTGTATTCACTTCACATGGACATTATATCCCAAAAACTATTCATATAAATGTTCATGAATGATTAAATATTTTATTTTATGGAAACTATTATGATATTTTATTTGGTTATGCTATATGACATGGTTATGTAACCCATTTTTTCCATGGTTAATCGTTATTTTTATGACTTATGTTTGTTTTCATTATGTGGTACACATATACATGTACATGTTATGATGGGTGCACCCAGATAGTTCTGCAATGCATTGGGTAATAATTCTGTCTAATGAGACACTATGTATGGAATTATATATTGAACCAAATACACAATGTAACTTTATCTAACATGTGATTTTGTCTTGGAGGATTGCATTTACTTATATATATGTCTTGTTTTACATTGCTTCCACAATCATATGTTGTCATGATCTTATGATTCCATGTCCTTTATGTTAGGCCTCCATATAATTATTCACGAGTCTTTCCTTTTATGATACAATGTTTCTCCTTTTGAATCATGTTATGATTCACTATCACGTATATTCCCATACTGATCTTTATACCTCACCCATTTTGTTTATGTATTCCTTGGGTTATCTTATGCAGTTTTATGAGATCGAAGGGATACAGAGGAAATTTAAAAATGGTAATCTAAAGATGTTATGTCTTAGTTTAATTTTGAATTATTATGAATATGGTATTCCAAAGACACTAGACCTCATGAACTTTGTGTCAAATTTATTAGATATTTATATTTAAAATCACGTAATAATATTTGTAAAAGGATTGGGTTTATATATTTATGTTCACCAAAAATTGAAACAAAAATTTTTAAGGATGTGAAGTCTGAAATCACATGTCTATTTGTCTTCTGGTCATTTTTAAATACATTTAAATACTATTATTTTAGTTATTTTTTATGGTTTTAATTCATATGAATATACTACCACATTAAGGATGTTATTTCATTTGGTTTTATGATATATTGTACCACTAGTTGAAGCCTGATACACAAGGGAGACAACATGTATTCATATTTATCCCAAAAAAAATTCCTCAAATTTCTATTGTTTTCTATCATAATAAAAAATATGGTGACTTTGTCGGCACTACCATTGAGGGATGATGGGTTCAAGAGCTAGGCCGACGCAAATGATGTTGTTGGCCAAGACTAACCATTTAAATGTTTTCCGTCTACATTTTTTCAATTATAAACAATCTACAATTAAAGAACGGTGGTCTCAATTAAATTAAATCAGACATATTTTAATAATCCATAATATAAATATGAATATATATACCTCATTAAATGAGATACACTTGAATGATTTTTTCTTCCCCTATCACACTTTTATAAAACGTAGCATCATAATGATACTTGGTCGAAAATTATAAGATGAACTTCACATTTTCCCATAGTGACTTTCCTTCCATCAATTTTTCTTAATGGATTGTCACTTCAATGTATTTAACATTCCCTGGATGATATACAGTGTCCAACCAAGTTGACTTTTCTGATTCCTCAATATAACTATAAGGACTCAGGTTATTACATATTTGACTTTGGAATATTTCTAATAATATTTTTGAATTGAGGCGCTGAGTCGACAAGAGATTCCTGGTCCCAGAGAGCATCAACATAGTGATATTAAATATATTAAATATATTTTATCACATGTGCATAATTTATTTAGAAATGTGAAATAACTCCTAATTAGAGTCTTGGATTGGGATTCTAATACATCAGTTGAGTTCATAATGTTGCGTTTACCGTAAACAAGACATAAAATTTGTTAGCATTGGGTGTCGGGTTGGAGGTGACTTAGCAACGTGTTGTTAAATGGATGATATTATTTTAATAAAATTAAACCAATATCCCATACCACCCTTGGTGTTCACGATAGGAGGAACTAAAACCCCTCTTCCATCTTTAGAGTGATGAATTCCCCAAGGTCTGAATCAATAAAATGAGGTGCCATCGATCTTTGATCTTGATGCCGATCACTCCCAAATCATGATGCAGCGGCTCTCGAGCACTGATTTGACATTAAAGCTTCGGTGTTTCTCCATGAGGTAGTTTTTTTTGAGTTTTAAATCTTGATCCCCAATTTTATTCATCTTTTTAAGGTTTTATATCCATAAGAATCTTGTTAGTGAACCCGTGAGAGTAGATCTGTGTGTTTTGAGGGATACATGGGTGATTTGGGCTACTCATAGGGAAATTCTCAAGGGAATTCCCATCTATAAAAAAATTTAGTGCAGTGGAGCATGTCGTGTGTTCTTCTTATTCAAGAAAGACGATTTTTGGGGACTACACACCATGTATCAAGGCTACACACCATGTAGTGACCCCATGTCGTGTGGCCTAATGACATAGCCAGGGAAGTCATGTGAATGTACATAATACAATGAGACTAAACGACCAGAGTACATAGGCATAGGGTGATGAACTTTGACATGGGAAGACAAAATGGCTAAAAATCCATTTATCCAGAACACATTGTGTACCCTAGGGTACATGCAATGTGTGAGACACGGTTGGCTGAGCTGTGTGGAGGGAAGACATGGTCAGGGACCTAGGTGAGGTGAGACACACCGTGTACTAAAGGTACAATCCATGTAATCCCACATGCCCAGTCAAGTCATGCATTCAGAGGACATGAACTAGTGTTCAGTTAGGGTCACCTTCTATGTAGACCCCCTTACACATCATGTAATCTCCTCTTAGAAGAGCATCCGCCGAACATATATCCTCCTTATGGGTTTAGATGCAGGCATGTGAGTATCCTATATTGAGTAGTTCTCTACGTAGAATGCAATGGTGGTCATGGTTTGGTCCTAGGAGATATGAGGTGTGAAGATGTTATAGTTATCTTATTTTAGTGATGTTTGGACCACAAATGGTTGACTGAGTTCTCTTGGTCTATCCCAATGCGGGTATGTGTGGAATCTTGTCCCCCATACAATATTGTGACCCTCTTGATAGGAAATTCTCAGATAGAGTTTTTTATTCCTCTAGAGATCCTTTAGTGGGTTTCCCTATCTTTTCTTAAGAGTTATAGTATCCCTATAGAGAGGATGGGTGGGATCCATTGAATTTTTGTTGTCCCTAGATCTGGTTATTCAGATTTTCATGACCAACATTACACTAGATGAAATCCCATATCTAGTAAGACAGACTAGTTGGTTTTTTTTGGAATCATCGGTAGTATGAACCCCTACAAGGAGGGAAATTTTAGTAGGTCTGTGACATCATTCGTTTTATGACCCCCTACTCATTAGAATGTTTCTGCAGGTTTGAGGCATCATTTAGTAAACAACCCACTACATCACGAGTTATACCAGATGGGGTTTGTAGAATCATCATGACCAAAACTACATAAGTGTTGATCATCTATCTGATTGATATGGTCTCTAGAGGATCATATTGGGTTATTGGTGCCACAATTAGATCCTAGGAGTGATAACTAATCTATGTGGCATATTTGGGTTAACATATTGTCTTCGTGGTGTCCCTAATAGTTCATACGTGTTATCCCCTACTTGAGGAGATGTGGTTTACGACTCTCTAGACTGGGTTTGTAGAATCCCATAGTGGATCCTGGGAGTGATCCCATTTCTACGTATTGAGTCCTTTCATGGATCTAGTAGGGTTATTAGCATCCTACATCAGGGATTGGTGAGATCCCCTATCTGAGTAGTATGATCCGCTGGATTCCTATGTAACTTTCTTCATGGAAAGATCCAATGAGAGTGTTCTCTCAGATTCCTTCTCCTTTGGGATGGTGGTGTTGTGTCATCAGCATTTTGATACCTATTTGAGTGTTATCTCCCAAATTTTCAATCATGTTTAAAAGAGTTGTTACCGATTGAGAACATCTATAAAAAAAATGTCATCATGGAAGATAGATCTCATGGAGTGTGTGTGATCTTGGTTGAGTGTTACCTTTGATCCTTGAGTAGTAAATTATCGCTAGCTATGAGGTTAGAACCTCATGAGATATAGATTCAGATATAAGTATTTATAGGTATTTCAAGGTGTCCTTCTCGTGTTTCCACATATTGTTGACACACCATGTGGTATGAGCTCACTGGTCATGTAAAAATGAGGATGGTCAAGATGGAGTTTCACTCTTATTTGGGTTTCCTCTAACAGGGTCCTGCAGACTGTTGAATTTCATTTTCTCCCTTTCCTTTTCTGTTTTGGGGTTCCTAATAAGTATTGTTATACTCAACATTGTATAGGATTTTCCTATACAAGTTACGTCTTGTGGAGACCTTAGGATTTTTTATGGAGTCCCTATAGGACAAAGAGAAGGTGGAGCATAGTGAGCTGGACTGACCAAGGTGTTTACCAGAGCTGGTATGAGGATATTTCTAGATGTTTTGTTTGACAATGATCCCCTCTTTTAGAGTAGATTGTACACTTTTATAGTTTTCTTTTCTTGGGCCTGTATTTCCCCTTTTTTACTTCACTTTTACTCTGGTTTGGGATATATATATGCATCAATTTCTTTTCAGTTTGTATATCTCTACACTTTTGCATGGATGTGTATGTTGGGGTGTGTGTACATGTACGATAGGCTGAGGACTCCCATGTGTGTGATATGAGTACTTGAAACAAGACATCATCCCCTATCCTATGGATGTAGGATTGGGGAGTTTTGGCTTGATCCCCATTGGGTCGGGTCGTGACAGAGTGGTATCAAATAAAGTTCCACCATTGGGAACGCAAAGTGTAGTTGGGAAAGCTGTGAGCTTGGTTTGGGTTGCATAGTGATAGGGTTGAAGTGTTTAGAGTTCAAGTTTTAGGCTAGGGACTACAGTGTTGGTCTAGAAAATGAAGTATCCATTCATATAGACTCTGATAACCTACTTTTCAACTTGTTGCATTGAGACAGTAGTCACAATGAATAAATGGGACATGCATCATATAGAACAAGAATTTTTGTTTTTATTGTCCTTCTTGAGTCAGCTCCTAAGATATATTCTTTGAATATGGTGTTTGTTTATTGTATTTCAGGATTCCTCCATGATGAAATTTATAAAAGGTTCTACGGTGGCATTGTAGTGAAAATACATCCTAAGAAGAGGATTCGATGTAGGAAACTTGTTCTAAGTTTGGACCTCTGGGTGATCTGACAGATGATCCACCATCAATCGAGCCACAGGTTGTTCCAAAGGTTTAGGTCGAGGATGTGTATAGGATTTGTGCATTGCATGAGTTTCAGAGGCAGTGACTTTTGAGGTGCTGGTGTGATCTAGACCCCCAAGCAATGGATAACTAGCTTGAGGCAGTCTCACATGTTTTCTGTATAGTGAGGATGCATCCCGATCATATTGTGGTCCTAGCAGTGAGTCTTCTACAAGGTTTGGTCGAGTGATGGTAGAGTCCTGTGATGAAAAAAAACAACGAGGTGAAATTCTTCTAGGTAGAGTTTAATCAACACTTTATGGAGGAGTTCTATCCAGCCACCTTAGGGTTTTTACATTTCCATGAACATCTTTTGCTTTTGTAGGATAACATGACCATGGAGAAGTACCCTTTAAGGTTTACATACCTATCATGTTACTCTCTACATTGGGTTTGAGATCCATTTTTTATAGCATGTACCTTATATCATGTATTATGCTTGGTGATATGGGCGTTGGGGGTCTCTCACTTCATTCCCACCTATGTTTGAGTGCTTGACCATGCCTTGGCGGTGGAGAGATTTCTTGATGTGCTGACTCTGATCATTAGTGCTGGGACCATGAGAGCTAAGACCTCAAGACATGGCAGTAGACAGCAGGATAGGGATCTAGGCATATGAGGTTCTCTAGAAGGAAATCGCAGGATTAAGAGTCTCAAGCTCAGGGCTTCCATGTCAGTTTTGGCGAACTGTTGGAGAGGCAGTGTTATTCTTGCAATGGGATGGAAATCTTGCTAGAGATTTTATGACTGATTGTGATTTTTAGAGGGATATGATCGACGTACCTCCTTGACAGATGTAGCATTTAAAGCATAGAGGTACACATGGTGGTATATGTGGATGAGGGGTAGGTATATCAGAAGGAGGTGGCAGATGATAGGAGTTTCCACCACCACCACTAGGTGGTTCTCACAATACATAGGAAGATGAGGGACGTGGGTGAGAAAACATGTAGGGTATAGAGGCCTTTGACCCATAGTCTTCGAGGTTAGATAGAGGTATTCTCTATGTGATTTATACTTTTTCTATTTGTATTGTTATACACTATCGTGAGGTAGTCTTTTCTTTCCACTTCTTGCTCGATGGTTTTTTAGGGTGATGTAGGGTGTCGATGTAACCCTATGTTGGTGTTTTTCGATGTATCATTGAATTAACGAGGAAGATGGATCCTTCCCCCATTTAGACATATTTTTATTATTTGTGTAAAATTTCTGAGGGCGATTATGTGCTGACCAAAAGAGATATTGTTAAGGTGTGGTGGATGAGTCTCTCTAACTTGTGCATTTTGGGCAGGGTTTTTTATCGATGGTTTTACATAGAGGGCTTGGTAAGACCTAGATTGTGATCTTGGGAAGCCATTTTTTATTCGTTGGTACCCTTTTATGTTCAGAATTATCATTGTACATGATATGCCTGAGGAGGGTATGGTTTGGTTTGACATGGCTTTGAACTCAAAAGAATTAGGGACACTTTCACCATTATGATACATTCTTGAGATATGATAAAAAATAATATAAGAGATTCATTACCAAACAAATAGGATGGTATCCTGGTGTGGTGGATGATTTCATTTAATTCATGTCTTTGGAGTAGGGTTTCATTAGTCTTTGCATTAGGTTAGTGAGGTGTTGTACCGCTAGACCTTATGACTATAGACAAACCATGTGTTTGATGTTTTTCCGATTTCTATCAACTGAGGAGACATTTTCGTTCTTTGTTTCATGGTGTTGATTGGGTTGATCTAGAACATGGGTGTGGTTGATCCTTGAGGTTCCCTCTATTTCATGTTTCTAGGTAGCACAATAACCCTTGGTGGCCTTTGTAGTAGTCTTGGTGAGCTCGCGGGCATGGGAGTTCCAGTTGAAAACTTAGTTCCTTTGTCTTGTACATAGGATTTCACTTTTTATAGATGATAAGGATTAAGGTGGTGATGTTTTAGTGACTCAAGTTTTTAACTATAAGAAGTTGTAATATTTATAAGAATATTTCAGATGCCAAGTGCTGAGTTGGTGTGGGATTCTGGTGCCCGAAGGGCGTTGAATTGGTGATATTAAAATTATGAGACATATTTTATCATGAATGTGTCAGTTATTTGGAAATGCGACATTTCTACTGAGTGGATTTTTTATAGGGATTCTAAGACCACAATTGTGTTTATAATTTCATGTTTACCCTATATACAACATAATCATTTTCAGTGTCGTGCACCAACTCGTAGGTGAGTTGGCAGTGGGATATTAAATGGAGGATATTGTTTTAATAAAATTAAAACAATATCTCATACCACCGTCCCCCTTGGTATGGACAATAGGAGGAGAAGAATCCAATCTCCCCCCTTATAGCGATGATCGACCTAAGGACCAAATCAAGGAAACAAGGTACCTCCAATCTCTAATCCTGACAACGATCACCCCCATATCATGTTGTAGCAGATCCCAAGCACTGATTCGACCTCAAAGCTTTGGTGTTTCTCCATAAGGTAATAAATTTCAAGTTTTAATTCTTGATCCCCTTTTTATGCATAATTTTAAGGTTGTAGAGACCTTAGATTCTTTCTAGGGACCCCATGAGGGAGGATCTATGTGTTTTGGGGGGAAACAACTGCCATTATGGCTACTGATAGGAAAATTCCCAATGGAATTCTCATGTACATGACGTGTAGTGGAGTGGAGAAAACATTGTTTCTTCCCTTTTAGAAAAATTGTGTTTTAGTGATTACAAACTATGTATCGAGGTTTTATAGAATGTAGTGACCTCATGTCGTGTGGTCTGAGGATATTTACAGGGAATTTGTGTGAACGCACATGGACATGTGAGAGTACACGGCTAGAGGGCATGGGCATGGGGTGTTGGAGATAGAAAAAGGAAGATTAAATGGCCAAAAATACATTTTTTTGGAATACACTATGTATCCTAAGGTAGACGTCATGTGTGAGACCCGACTATCTAAGCCATGTGAAGGGAAAAAATGGCTCGGAGTTCGGATGATGTGAGATATTCTGTGTAATACTTGTACACTCCATGTAAGCCCACATACCATGCCACGATACAAATTTAGATGAAAGGACAGGGTGTTCAGGATGAGTCACCTTCCATGTAGACCCCCTTACAAGCCATGTAATATCCTCTTTGTGAAGTTTCTACCCAATCTATCTCCTCCTTATGGGATCAAATTCAGGCCTATGATTAGTATATACTATGAGGGTTTCTATGTAGAACATGACGGTGCACACAGTTAGAGACTAGGATAAGACATGTGGGGAAATTTTGTGGGTCAGATGGGTTAGCAATGTTTGGACCGGTAGTGGTTGAGTATGTTCCCTTGGTCTATCCCTATGAGAGTATGTGTGGAATTATTTACTGGGTACCGGATTTTGATCACCTCAATAGGATGATCTTGGATAGGGTCTTTACAATTCTCATAAGAGGCTGGAGTGGGATTATTTCCCATTTTTTGTGTTGTAGAATCTATCCAAATAGGACGAGGTAGGATCCTCTAATGTTTTCTGTACCCAGATTGGGTTCTGAGTATCATCGTGATCAACAATACATAGGCAGTGGTCCACTGTCTAGAATGATAGCCTAGTTGGTTTGTGGAATCATCAAGAGTATGACCCCCCAATGTGGAGAATGTTTCAGTAGGGTTATGATATCATCAGTTTTAAGACCCCCTACTAATTATACAGTTTCGGTAGGGTTGAGGATTTTTTAGGTATATGATCTCATAAATTTTGACTTATACTAGATGGGGTTTGTAAAATCATTATGACCAATACTATATGGGTGATGATCATCCATCTGAGTTATATGGTCTCCAGGTCATTAGATTGGGTAAGTGGTGTTCCCCCAGTAGTTCTTGGGAGTGATCCCCAATCTGAGTGAGATATTTGGTTTCTGGTATTGGGTTCATGGTGTCCCCTATCAGTTCATTGAAGTGATACCCTATCTAAAGAGATACAGTTTATGGTTTCATAGAATGTGTTTGCAGCATCCCCCAATGGATCTTGAGAGTGATTACCTTTCTGAGGAATGAGAGCTTCCTTGGATCCAGTAGGGTTAGTAGAATCCCCCATTAGGGATAGGTGAGAAACCCTATTAGAGTAGAATGATCCTATGGATTATAACATGGATTTTATCATGAAAATATCTAATGACCATGTTCTCTTAGATGTGTACCCCTTCAAGATGGAGGTGTTGTTCAATTGACATTGTGATACCAGGTTGAGTGGTATATCTAGTATGTTCCATCAGGGATGGAGAAGTTGTTATCAGTATAGTATATCTCTCTATGTAATGTAATCCATGAGGACAGAGCTCATGGAGTGTGTGTTCTCTCCGGGGAGTGTTACCTTTGAGCCTCGAGAAGTAACATATCATTGGCTATGAGGTTGGAACCTCACAAGACATGTAGTCTAAGATAATTATATCTGTGTATTTTTGGGAGTCCTTATAGTGTTATGACATCTTTTTGACACACCATGTTGTATGAGCTAACTGGTCATGTATCACTAATGATGGCCAAGATGGATTTTCTATCTTTTTTGGGTTCTCTTTTTTTGGGTCAAGTAGACTTTTGTCTTTCAATTGCTTCTTTTAATTTGGGGTTTTTGGGTGGCTAATGAGTATTTTTATACTCACCCATACATGGGATTTACCCAAACAATTTGTGTCTTTTGCAGACTTCATGCCATTGAATGGAGTATTAGGAGGACCTAAAGTAGGTAGAGCTTAGTGATCCAGACCAACCAAGTTGTTTATCGAAGCTGGGTCGAGAAGATTTCAAGAAGTTTCATTTGACAATGATCCCATCCTTCTGAGCAGGTTGGGTTCATTTATAGTTTTCTTTTGGGGGGCTTGCATTTTCCTTTTTTTACTTCTACTGTACTCTAGTGTGACATACATTCGTACATGTATTTATTTTCAGTTTATATATCTGTGCAATTTAGCATGGATGTGTATGTGGGTGTGTGTGTACATGTATGATAGGATAGGGCCTCCCATGGGTGTGATATGCCCACTTGAAACTAGACGGGATCCCCTAGCCTACAGAGGAGAGCGTAGGGAGTCGTAGCTCGAGTCCCATGGGGTCAGGTAATGATAATTACATCTCTAATAAGTTTCAAACCATAATTCAAATAGTTATAATAATTTCAAATCATTACATATTTAATGTAGTCAAATTTAAAAAATTAAAAAACATCAATTGAAAATAATTGACTATTATTATATTTAATATTCAATTGATATTGTGTACCATTTTCTGGTTGAATAAAACCATAAATACAAATCAAACAAAAACCTTAACACTGCAAATTAAAAAAATTAAAAATAAATTTTTTATAAACTAAATCCAAAATATAAAAATAGTTTATCTAAAATCTCAAAATTTAATAGTAAAATATTTAATAGTATAGTTGGTATTGATTTTAAAAAAAATGATCATTCTTTCAGTTTTTATACTGATATGTAATTTATTTTAATTTTTAATTTATTTTAGAGTAATTTTTATCATTTTTTGGAAAATATTTTTATTAAATGAAAGAAGAAAATGTTTTATTTATATATTCTTAAATTGATATAACCTAGTAGATTTTATAATGAAATCATAAAAATTTATAACCATATGTATTTTTGAATAGTAAATGAAATATCATATTTCATCATGATTATCTTCAATCTTAAAAGATTAAAATTAAAATTTTTATCTATTAATTGTTTTTAAATAAATCAATAATTGTAACACCCCGATATTTTATGAAAAATATTTTTAATGTCTTGTGTTATACGCTAAACCAAAAGGAGCTTTCACAACACACATCTCTGACCTGGCTTGAATTACACGCATTCACAACCTTCCACAATAGCGTGTGTTGTACGCAACACCAAGTTTCGCTAAACAACGATATGCTATTAAGATATTATTAAAACTAGCTGTTATGAATAGTAATAACCACATTTTGAAATTTTGTAAATTTTATTTTTCAAAATGGTCTTTATTTATGGATTCGGAATATCGATATTAGCTTAGGGTGAAATTTTGGTGATTTCGGATAACTTTAATATTTTGATGAATAGTGAAAATTACATTTTCAATCGAAATAATTAATAGTGATAAATTATTAATTTGAGTGGTTTTAAAGTATATTTAGAATATATTTTTACAATTTAATACAATGTTGGTCATTGGATGTAATTTCTCATTTAAACCCGTTATAAACAAGTGTCAATCTTTTGATAGTTATTATCTCTTAAAAACATGCCTTTTGTTTTGACGACGGGAATTAATTTTTAAATTAATTAATGCAACTGATATGTTTTGAATTTTGTAAAATAGAAATCATTTTTGAGTTCATAATATCAAATATAGCTTAGGCCTAATTTTTGGTATTTTTCTGAAAACTTTCAATTTTTGATGAATAGTGAAACCACTAAGTGGTAGTTAAAAAACTGAATTTTTCATAAAACATAATTTTACTGCTTCTATGAGTGTAATTTGAAAAATCTGAGAGACACGTTTGATGTCAGTAACTAAAATGTGGTTCAATGAGATGAAAATAATTTTTGGTGAATAGTAACTTTTTACTTTTATTTACCACGGTTAAAAGTAAATAGGGTAATTAAGGGTAAAACTGATATTATTATTACCCTAACACATGTCCTAATTCTATTGGAAAAGTGTAATTCGACCAAAAACAAACTTAGGAATACAATATGACCATTTGGGACCACTTGGATTAGATTAGGACATTTATTATTATTTAATTCAAAGAAGAGTTAAAAGAGTTAAAATCAAAATTTATTTACTAAAACATTTTTAATATAGGGTTATACATAAGATAAATTCGATTATAAATATTCATTAGAAAGATAAAAGGATTTACTACATAATGGTATTTTATTTGTAATTTTTAGACCTCATATATTTTAATTTATTTATGACACAACGATGATGCAGTAATTATCTTATTAATGAAATATTGACATAATTGATGTTATAAATACCCAAATAAATATAATTTGAGGCTTTTTATGAATTCCACTAATTTTATAGGTTAATATGACATGTTATTATTGATTTAATTAACATTTTTCGAACTTATCATTCTGTTATGAGTTTCACAAAAATCAATTACTAAATAGTTTCAAAATTGACATAAAATAGTTTTTAAAACAAATATTATATTATTAATTGATATTTTATTCCTAAAAATATAAGGTTCGGTCAAATGACTTATATATGGTTATATATATTAATAATAAACAATTTTTTGGTTCGTTTGGTTTCTTATATTAAGTTTATTAACCTTATAGTGTAAGAACACAAGAAGACAAGGTAAAAGTAAAATTATTTAACTTAATGTTAAATCTAAATGATAAGGTCAAAATAGGAACATAAACTTGTCTAAATTATATTGGATGAGAAGATATCGACCCATCCCCACCTTATCCTCGAAATAAATCAATTTGGAGCTATTTAAAACTGAACATGACTTTATAATAATATTTTTTGTTATTCCAATGGTGCCCCTCTCCTCCCTTATAAAAGGGCACCTCCTCCCTCTCTTCCTCACACAACATTGAGCCTTCAAGCTCGGCCAACCTCTGCCAAAATCTATTCTACACTTCCCTAGTATCATCCTAGAGGTCCTGGTCTTCTTCAAACACCATCCTTAGTTCTTTAAGTGGAGGTAAAGTGAAGGCGCGTCAAAAAGAGGTAATATCCATTACCGATCTTTTTCAATTTCATTCTTCTTAAACATCTTCATATTTATTTGTTTCATGATAAAGTAATAACATCAGTATTTCTTATATACTGATATGTTATTATAAATATGAAACAACTCTAATTAACCTTCTATCCATCCTACGGAGAAAAGGAAATCACCGCGCGTGCGTACGTACGGAATACCGTCTCCACGCCGTGGTGTAATCTATTTTTCGCCACCACCTTAATTGGATGGGTATAATGGTGTAATGAGTAACTATATATGATTATTATAAAGTTATATTGATACTGAAATAGTATACATACATTTCAACACAATTCCACGACCATGGGAACGATATCATCGCTCGTGCGTACGTACGGACTACCGTCTCCACGACGCGATAAGATTCATTCTCCACATTAACCATTCATGAATGATTATAAAGTATATATAATAAGTACTAATGAAATATATGACATAATAATGATACTGGATTTATGTATATTTATATGTATGTCATCTACTTAATTCCATTCAATTCAATAAGGAAACGAAAACAGCGTTCATGCGTACGTACGGACTACCGTCTCCATGAATGGTGTATTTCTTTCCATTTACTGATTTATTATATATATGTATATTCTGAATATATATATATATATATATATATAAATCATGTTTTATATTCTGGAATTTAGTAATCATGATCTAAGTAATCATATGAATAATTACAAGTCAAAACACGGACGACAAATGAAACAATTTTACCCAAAACGCTACTTTAACATGAATTTACAAAAGAACGGGTAATATAAAGTCATAAGTGAACCATATATGATAAAATAACAATTAATATGATTCTGTAATAAGTCAATAACATGATTTAAATCATTATATAGGAGGTTCAGACACTTACAAAGCAATTCGGACCTAAGGTAAGGGAAATATAACAATCTCACCTTTATCCAATATTGTTTTTGTTTTGGTAATTACTGGGGTGTATTTTATCATCCACATCCATGTTCCCTCAATATGTAATATTATTTCCATCATTATACAATAGTTTATATCCAATTTTACCCTTCGGTGAGTTTTTTTGTAAAAGATATGAAAGGAATCTTTTGTCATTTTCGTACGAGGTACTTTTTGACTTTTCCGACAAAAGTACGAAGAATGTTTTTTTAACTTATACGACATGAATGGATTTTTAAAACATTATTTCCAAGAAGCTTCATTTACATGTTTTCAAGTTTATTTTTAATCAACATCTTTTATTTTAAAGTCGTATGACATGTTATGAAAGAAAAAATGTTTTTGAAGAAGAAATGAAATTTTCCTCAAGAATGGAGTTCAAGTATTTTATCAAAATTATTTTCCATCTAAGATAATAAAGGGTTCTGTTTTTATCCCTATTATTACATTGATTTGATCATGTTGTGATGGAATTATTTTTATGAATTCCTTTATATTATATGAATTGATTTATGATGTCATGATGTTTAAGATTCCCATTTGTATTACATGGGTTATGAAATGATGTATGATTTATGATTTTGTGGCACACATAATAATGGTATAATTATGAGATGGGTGAGACCTATATCTCCCTCCAATGCATTCGGTAAAGATTTTATATCTCATGAGATAGACATGGCTGGAACGGTAGGTTATACCGGTTCAGTGAAACAGGACTGGAACGAGGGTGACTCGGTTCAGAAAGGGGGTTTGTCCACTAAGATAGTCTTGGAAATGAGTCTTGACTAACAAGAAATGATTCTCTATGATTATGTGTGTATGCCACAAAGTTTCATGTTTTACGTTATGATTATTGTGATTACATTTCACTGCCATGATTTATCACATGTTATGAAATTATGATCTCTTTTGTAGGTTAAGATTTCCAAAAGTTATGTGCTTGTGTATACGATGTGATTGATATTTCTTTTTTTTACCCTTACTGAGCATTTGAGCTCACCCTCTTATGTTTTCTTTTCCCCAGGATATAAAGAAAGGTTTTAGGTAATAAAAAAAGTAAGATCTTTATGGGAGATGTTGAAGATCTTTCACCAGGATTAGAAGATTATATTCCGAGTTTCCAAAGACACTAAACTATTACCATCTTTGTGTGTGTGTTTTTGTTATGTACTAAGTATTCCGCAAATGTAATGTAATGTCCATGTAAGTCAGGCTTCAGGTATCTACAGTTGGTATCAGAGGATAGGTTTAGTCAACCTTTGAAAACTAGGATGCGAAAACATTAGTGAGATCCCTAGAGATATTTCTATGGTATGTCTAAGTCTAGGGATGTCCCTAAGGTTAAGTATACGTATAGGTTATAGTACTAGAATTACGCTAACTATCATAGAATTAAACCTAAGATGTTAGATATTGAAGGTACTACCCCTTTATTATGTTGTTTTCCCTAGCATGATTTTTTCCTCTCACACTATTCTTTTTGGGTTTTAGACGATGGCTGGAACCCGAAGGAACCGTGTTGATCAATGCAATGGACAATGCAATGATTGCCCTCCTGAACAAACAAATGTTATGGGAGATGGAGTTCAAAATCTCATTGCTATACTTACACAAGCTATGAATCATTCTGGACTTCCAAATGACCAGAGAAGGGAACAATATTCTATTGAGTCCTTCATGAGGCAACATCCACCTTCTTTAAGTGGGTCTTCTAATCCACAAGTTGCTGAACAATGGATCAGTACCACTGAAAAGATATTTTCAGTTATTCAATGTTCTGAACATGATAAAGTCATCTTAGCAGTATATCGTTTGGAAGGTGAAGCTGATCAATGGTGGAATCTTATCAAGAATAATAGGCAAAGAGATGAAATTGAGTCCATGGAAGGGGATGAGCTCAAGAACTTATTTTTCAATAAGTACTTCCCTTGTATTCTTCGAACAAAGTTGGAGAAGGAGTTTCTTGAACTAAAGCAAAAGGATGATGAATCTGTTGGTATATACGAAGCGAATTTTACAAGACCTGCAAGGTATGCATCTGGCATTATCATCCAACCTGAAAGTAAAGTTGATCGATTTTTCAGTGGCTTAAAACCAATTCTTCGAAGGGAATTAGCTATAAGAGACTTCAGTAGCTATGAAGAAATTGTGCGTTGTTCTATCAAGGTAGAAATGGAAGTTGGTGTTACATATCCATCTCATGGTTTTGACAAGAAACGAAAGATGGAGTTCAAGGAGAAATCTCAGAATAATGGTGAAAAGAAGATGAATGTTTCCTTGTGCACCAAGTGTGGAAAGAAGCATGGTGGATATTGTCTTAAAGGGACTAGAAAATGTTTTAAGTGTGGAAAAGAAGGTCCTCGAGCAGCAGAGTGTCGAAGTAATGGAAAAAGGGATTCTAATGATGTGAATAAAGCAAACATTGCAGAGAACGCACCGCCAACACTTCAATGCTTCAAGTGCAAGGAAATGGGGCATTATGCTAACAAATGCCCTAATCCAAGGGTTAGTGATGATCAACATGAGCAACCACTGAAGGCAAAGGACAAAGGAAAGTCACATGTGATCACTATTGGCGATGTTGAGTATGACAATGATGTGGTGGAATGATTAATTGTTTATGTAATGGGATTCCAAAATAATGTGGTATCATAAAGTATTAGAATATTTATGTATTGGTCTAATGTGGTATTCAAAGTGATTGAGATATTTTTGAAAATAAGATGATATGCGCATAATGAAGGGAAAACGAGAAAACAAAATGTTTAACAGTATTCATGAGATCATGATTGATATAAGGACTAAGTGATATCATGGTTTGAGTATATAGAATTTTGAGGACTTTGGTATGTGGAAGGTGTTAACTTTTAACTGCATTCATGTTTTCACTAAGGTTCAATGGGTATTCATTCTTCAAGAGAATACATGATTGAGGTATTCACATGTTTGTAATTTGACCAACAAGATATATCTTATGATATATGAGGGATAAATGATGGCATTCACGTGATTGTTCTATGACATTTCAAGTAATCATTTTCTTTATACTATGAGATTGGGCCGAAGTATTTTAGATAAGCCTAAAGATTAGAATGGATTATGTTTGACATAAGTTAGGATAAAAAGTTTTTCGATATTATTGATGGGATGTTATAGTAATATAGCTTTAGAAAAAGGACAACCTGCAGGATGGGCGACAACCCATCGCGTCGGACAAGGCTGTGGGAATCGAACCCACAACCGAAGTGCGACTGGCCTTTATCGCCTACCACTGACCTACAGGAAGTCCCTGTTTAGTAGAAACTAGTTTTATTATATTAAGCAGTATGATATATGAAGTATAAGTCCATTTTAGGAACCATATATGATTAATCTCAATATAGAATGACTTATGTATATTTAATAACTTTTGCTAACCTTTTGTTTGAGACAGATGGAATAACGCGTCATTCTATCACATGATCTGCTTACACTTCACGAATAACAAATTCAACTTCATTTATTTAAGATATGAAGTGGAAATTGTTCAAGGTACGAACAATAGTGAGAATGTACCAAAATTAAGTAAGTATTTATTCTAAATTCTTCAACTTTAGGGAAACGATCTTGAAAACAAAAAATGTTGTCCTAGTGCTCTAATATCTGATTAATCAGATGGTACCTTGGATCGTCATAAATATATGGATTTGTGATTGTTGGCTTTTCCATAGCCATGTTCTCTACCACTCTCCATCAGAACATGATGGTTAGATTTTTCTTCCATATCCATATTTTCACCTATGTGGAAACCCAGTGATTAGTAACCGTTACGTTTCATACTTTTTTTTAAATATTGGTTTTGTTATTCCTTTTTACGATGTGGGTTTTGATTAAAGAAACTTTCGAATAGTAAACCATTTATAACCCCGATGAATTTCGAGGGCGAAATTCATTTTAAGGGGGGTAGAATATAACACCCCGAGATATTATGAAAAATATTCTTAATGTCTTGTGTTATACGCTAAACCAAAAGGATCTTTCACAACACACATTTCTGACCTGGCTTGAATTACACGCAATCGTGACCTTCCACGATAGCGTGTGTTGTACGCAACACCAAGTTTCGCTAAACAACGATATGCTATTAAGATATTATTAAAACTAGCCGCTATGAATAGTAATAACAACTTTTTGAAATTTTGTAAATTTTATTTTTCAAAATGGACTTCATTTATGGATTCGGAATATCGAAATTAGCTTAGGGTGAAATTTTGGTGATTTTCGGATAACATTAATATTTTGATGAATAGTGAAATTTACTTTTTCAATCGAAATAATTAATAGTGATAAATTATTAATTTGAGTGGTTTTAAAGTATATTTAGAATATATTTTTACAATTTAATACAATTTTGGTCATTGGATGTAATTTCACATTGAAACCAGTTATAAACAAGTGTCAATCTTTTGATAGTTATTATCTCTTAAAAACACGCCTTTTGTTTTGACGACGGGAATTAGTTTCTAAATTAATTAATGCAACTGATATGTTTTGAATTTGGTAAAATAGAAATCATTTTTGAGTTCATAATATCAAATATTGCTTAGGCATAATTTTTGGTATTTTTCTGAAAACTTTCAATTTTTGATGAATAGTGAAACCACTAAGTGGTAGTTAAAAAACTGAATTTTTCATAAAACTAAATTTTACCGATTCTGTAGGTGGAATTTCAAAAATCCGAGAGATATGGTTGATGTCAGTAACTAAAATGTGGTTCAATGAGATGAAAATAATTTTTGGTGATTAGTAACTTTTTACTTTTATTACCACGGTTAAAAGTAAATAGGGTAATTAAGGGTCAAAATGATATTATTATTACCCTAACACATGTACTAATTCTAGTGGACAAGTGTAATTCGACCAAAAACAAACTTAGGAATAAAATATGACCATTTATGCCCACTTGGATTAGATTAGGACATTTATTATTATTTAATTCAAAGAAGAGTTAAAAGAGTTAAAATCAAACATTATTTACTAAAACATTTTTAATATAGGGTTATACATAAGATAAATTCTATTATAAATATTCATTAGAAAGATAAAAAGCTTTCCTACATAATGGTATTTTAGTTTCAATTTTTATAAATTAAATAATTTAATTTATGTATGACACAACAATGATGCAGTAATTATCTTATTAATGAAAAATTTACATAATTGATGTTATAAATACCCAAATAAATATAATTTGAGACTTTTTATGAATTCCACTAATTTTATAGGTTAATATGACATGTTAGTATTGATTTAAGTAACTTTTTTCGAACTTATCATTCTGTTATGATTTTCACAAAAATCAATTACTAAATAGTTTCAAAATTGACATAAAATAGTTTTTAAAACAAATATTATATTATTAATTGATATTTTATTCCTAAAAATCTAAGGATCGGCCAAATGACTTAGATAAGATTATATATATTAATAATAAACAATTTGGGGTTCGTTTGGCTTCTTATAGTAAGTTTATTAACCTTATAGTGTAAGAACACAAGAAGACATGGTAAAAGTAAAATTATTTAACTTAATGTTAAATCTAAATGATAAGGTTAAAATAGGAACCTAAACTTGTCTAACTTATATTGGATGAGAGTATTTAGACCCATCCCCACCTTAGCTTCGAAATAAATCAATTTGGAGCTATTTTAAACTGAACTTGACTTTATAATAATATTTTTAGTTATTCCAAAGGTGCCCCTCTCCTCCCTTATAAAAGGGCACCCCCTCCCTCTCTTCCTCACAAAACTTTGAGCCTTCAAGATCGGCCAACCTCTGCCAAAATCTCTTCTCCACTTCCCTAGTATCATCCTAGAGGTCCTGGTCTTCTTCAAAGACCATCCTTAGTTTTCTAAGTGGAGGTTAAGTGAAGGCGCGTCAAAAAAGGTAATATCCATTACCGATCTTTTTCAATTTCATTCTTCTTCAACTTCTTCTTATTTAGTTGTTTCATGATAAAGTAATAACATCAGTATTTCTTATATACTGATATGTTATTATAAATATGAATCAACTCTAATTAACCTTCTATCCATCCTACGGAAAAAAGGAAATCACCGCGCGTGCGTACGTACGGAATACCGTCTCCACGCCATGGTGTAATCTATTTTTTGACACCACCTTAATTGGATCGGTATAATGGTGTAATGAGTAACTATATATGATTATTATAATGTGATATTGATATTGAAATAGTATACATACACTTCAACACAATTCCACGACCATGGGAACGATATCATCACTCGTGCGTACGTACGGACTACCGTCTCCACGACGCGATGAGATTCATTCTCCACATTAACCATTCATGAATGATTATAAAGTATATATAATAAGTACTAATTAAATATATGACATAATAATGATACTGTATTTATGTATATTTATATGTATGTCATCTACTTAATTCCATTCAAATCAATAAGGAAACGAAAACATCGTTCATGTGTACGTACGGACTACCGTCTCCATGAACAGTGTATTTCTTTCCATTTACTAATTTATTATATATATGTATATTCTGAATATATATATATAAATCATGTTTTATATTCTGGAATTAAGTAATCATGATTTAAGTAATCATATGAATAATTACAAGTCAAAACACGGACGACAAATGAAACAATTTTACCCAAAACGCTACTTTAACATGAATTTACAAAAGAACGGGTAATATAAAGTCATAAGTGAACCATATATGATATAATAACAATGAATATGATTATGGAATAAGTTAATAACATGATTTAAATAATTATACAGGAGGTTCGGACACTTACAAAGTAAGTCGGACCTAAGGTAAGGGAAATATCACAATCTCACTTTTATCCGAGATTGTTTTTACTTTGGTAATTACTGGTGTGTATTTTATCATCCACATCCATGTTACCTCAATATGTAATATTATTTCCATCCTTCTACAATATTTTATATCCAATTTTACCCTTCGATGAGTTTTTTTGTAAAAGATATGAAAGGAATGTTTTTTCGTTTTCGTACGAGGTACTTTTTGACTTTTCCGACAAAAGTATGAAGAATGTGTTTTTTAACTTATACGGCATGAATGGATTTTTAAAACATTATTTCCAAGAAGCTTCCTTTACAAGTTTTCATGTTTATTTTTAATCAACTTATTTTATTTTAAAGTCGTTTGACATGTTATGAAAGGAAAAAAAAATTGAAGAAGAAAGGATATTTTCCTCAAGAATGGAGTTCAAGTGTTTTATCAAAATTATTTTCCATCTAAGATAATAAAGGGTTCTGTTTTTATCCCTATTACTACATTGATTTGATCATGTTGTGATGGAATTATTTTTATGAATTCCTTTATCTTATATGAATTGATTTATGATGTCATGATATTTAAGATTCCCATTTGTATTACATGGGTTATGCAATGATGTATGATTTATGATTTTGTGGCACAAATAAGAATGGTATCATTATGAGATGGGTGGGACCTATATCTCACTCCAATGCATTGGGTAATGATTTTATATCTCATGAGATAGACATGGATGGAATGGTAGGTTATACTGGTTCAGTGAAACAGGACTGGAACGAGGGTGACTCGGTTCAGAAAGGGACTTTGTCCACTAAGATAGTCTTGGCAATGAGTCTTGACTAACAAGAAATGATTCTCTATGATTATGTGTGTATGCCACAAAGTTTCATGTTTTAAGTTATGATTATTGTGATTACATTTCACTGCCATTATTTATCCCATGTTATGAAATTATGATCTCTTTTGTAGGTTAAGATTTTCAAAAGTTATGTGCTTGTGTATACGATGTGATTGATATTTATTTTTTTTACCCTTACTGAGCATTTGAGCTCACCCTCTTATGTTTTCTTTTCCCCAGGATATAAAGAAAGGTTTTAGGTAATAAAAAAAAGGAAGATCTTTATGGGATATGTTGAAGATCTTTCACCAGGATTAGAAGATTATATTCCGAGTTTCCGAAGACACTAAACTATTACGATCCTTGTGTGTGTGTTTTTGTTATGTGCTAAGTATTCCGCAAATGTAATGTAATGTCCATGTAAGTGAGGATTCGGGTCTCTACAATAATGATATTTTAATTATTTACTAATTCAATTTAATTGTTTTATTTTTTAAAGGAAAAAACTAAAAACCAATATAAAATAAAATAAATTTGATTAAAAATAAAGATTAAATGATGGTTAGAAAAATGCTTGATTAAATTTCACATGTAAATAAATGTTCATTAAAGGAAAATTTGATCACAAAATTAAGAAAAATAGACATGTGATTTGTATATGTACAAAATTAAATAAAAAAAGAATGAAAACCAACCTCTAGAACATAAATCTAAAATATCATATGAAACAGATGAATACTAATTAATAATTGAAATAATATCTAAAATAATTTGAACAAATTGTTGATATAAATAGAAATACATAAACAAATAATAATATCTATAAATTTTATTATAAAAATAAAAAAAACCTAACTCATGTTAATAATTGGGGGAAATTTATATTTGTGGCCCACGTATAAGAGGAGAGTGCTACATCACTGAATGGATATGCCAGCAAAGAGGTAGATGATGTAAAAGTGAGGGGTGGGGAGGTGTTGTACGAACAGATATTCTGGGAAATACTCAGTTAGGTGAGAGGAATCCAGGTGAGGAATCATCTACCTCGACAATAAAATTGCATGAGTCAAGGTTATGAGGAGTATAGAAGCAAAGTGGAAAGGAAGGAGGAAGTGTGGTCATGAGAATTATTGTGGGAGGAGATAAGATTTTGTCCATTGAGTATAGATGCCTTTTTGTGAGAAGGAAAATGATGTGATGGAAGTGATATTTACTGAATGAAAAGGGATATGGATTGAAATTCATAGGGAAAAATTCAAATCCACCCCAGTTTTAATTTGATAAATCTCCCTTTCATAACATGAGTTTCCTTCCCATAAACATCTACCACTCTCAATTGGAAAACCCCCTCGCCTCCCATAGTGACGCGTTTGGCCTGACTTTAGGCTTCCCTTTCCTTTAATTGCCTCCCTCCTCATACTATCCTCTCACGTTGTTGTGTTTCAAACACTGATGTCACATCACCTAGCATCCCCCCACATTACTCATTGATTCACTAAATATTCAGTTTTATATATGCTTCTCCCTTAACCCCACACATGATTTAGTCACCAATACCACACAGAATGAAAAGTGTTAATTAAACTCCATTTTCGCAAACATGTTATTCAACCAAAAAAATAAAGTACATCCTATAACAAATGTCTCATAAGCCAGCAATACACTTAAATATTTTAAAAAATAATTATAAATAATTAGTGATCACTTACCTCACAAAAAAAACTATTCAAACAAACAACTCCAACACATCAATATGACTTATTATCACTTATTCATCAATTATCACCTTTACCACCTCTAAAAACTATTTCATCAATTTAACCTTTTAAATATCATAGAATGATTATAAAATATTAAAAATCAAATTATTACAACAAAAAATCAACATGACAAATCTTTATTTGACAACTTTTCAACTTAACATCACTATAAAATCACAAAACACATTTCATTCAGAAGAATAATTGATTTCTTACCACATTTTATCATAAAAACTATATAATTTCCCATGTGTTATCATTATTAATCCATAAAAAATAATGTTAATATTCTTCATTTTGAAATATTAGCCAATTTTATATCTCACAGTCATAAAACAACTAAATTCAAGTATCACATTAACCACAATGCAATAGAGTAGTGAATTAGAATATTGGAGAAGGCCGAGATTGCCTACCTAAGAATACTTCAACATTATACAAGAGGATTGAAAGCTTAATTAATCCTCTATCATCAAATATAATGATTCTGTTACTAAATAGAAGGAAAATGAGAATTATAATGATGTAGAAACTAAACCTCATTTCCTTTAAAAAAACCATATAGAAAATGATCCACTTACCATCCTACTTCCAATGTAATAATTATATCATTCATATTCGAGGAATTAAAAGGGAAATCTTTATGAGAAGTCAGAGTGTGGTTGGGAGAGATTATATGGACAAAATGTCACCCAAAAGTCCCTTTGGAACAATGAAAAATTATATCTCGATTTAAATACTATGAATATAAAAAGATGGAAATTCCATACTTAAAAAATAACTAGAAGAACTTTAACATGTACATCAGGTCCATGGTCATTGGGTACCTAGTGGCTATCCCTAGAAACTCCCTCCGTTTTATACATAATCAGGTACCTAGTACCCCACATTGGCTACTCGCTGTTTCTTGATGGTGTTTTCTAGCATAAACCAATTACAAGGTTGAAATTCCTCTTACTCCTCATGATGACTATGTGATATATAGTAATTTAAATCCTCAATAATATATAAATACTTATTGGTATATCCCCTCTACATCTAATTATCCCTTTATGAAGTAAAACCACACTGATTCTCTCCTAAATCACTCAAATCTCTATGATGTAATGGATCTAGATGATAGTATTAAAGAAATGTCTTATCCTGAAGACATGAATTGTATTACTATTAATAGTTCTCTAATAATGGAATCTAGGAAGTGTAACAATGATAGTAAGGTTTACTCTGAATATACATAATCCTCTTTTAGGAAAATCATATTGATAGCATTCTAGATCACCCCAATGAACATGGAAAAAAGGAGATTTATGGAATCCCCATTGTGAATCCTATAAATGGAACAATTATACTTTAGATAATACTCTAACCCCAAAGAAAGATGGTTATTCTAAATACGAGTCAATGTCAGATGGTGTGCTAAGTGAAAATTATTAAATACAAGATATTAATGGAAATAATTTGATTACAATTTGAAAATCATCTGGGAAAAATTGTTCAATAGGAAAGAAAAATGGGTATCTAACACCCAACAAAAACATAAATCATGATTCACTTTTGGAACCATGGCCAACCCTAAAACCACCAATTCTCTTAGGTTTTTCTATTCAAAATCATAACCCTAATTTTTTGGGATTTTCTAAATATAAACAGATCTTTTATTTAAGGATCATCTCTCTTGAAAATATGGGTTATCACATAATTGATACAAACTAGTCTTCCACAAATATTAAAATCCTTTTGGTTTTAGATCACTGGAGGATTTAAGTGATTTATTCTTTCAATTCCCCTGAAAAAGATGGTCACACTCAGTTTTAAATGAAAGGAAAGGAATGTTTTTTGTTTCTTCATTTTTGCCTACAATTGTTATAATGACAGAAGGGATTTATATAAGATCATTCAATATTTGAGTGGATCAATCAATGGACCATGAGATTTGCTTATGGACATTAATACTATACTCAATACCAATGATAAATTAGGTATGACTAATGATATTTCCTCAACTAGGGAATTCAAGGCCAAAATTGAAGTCATAAATCTATAGTAAGTGAACTTGGTGGGTTCTAAATATACTTGGTATATAAAAAAACATAATAAAATGGTGGCCAATAAATTGGATTTGGCCTTTGGTAATAATGTTTCCCTTTATGTTATGACATCCATATATTGTCCCACCCTTGTAATAATCAATTCAGATCATCATCCAATCCAAAAAAATCTTATTATAGGAGATTTAAATCCATATTTCCCATTTAGATTCAAAAATTCTTGGTTATTTAACCATGAGTGAATAATGATGGTTTAGGATATATGTAGATCTCTCAATTTCAAGGATGGTGCCTTAGAATATTTTCTACAGATTTAATTGTTCAAGAGGAAGATAAAATATTGGAGAAAATTTTGTTTATGTTCAATTGAAAATATTATTTCTAATGAGGAATCATACTTTCACATCAATCAAGAAAATAAAACCTAAAATGATTTTTCTACTATTATTGAGTAGGAATATATGGTCTCCCATGACCATATGAACATTTTAAAACTCAATAAAGTTATACAGAGGGAAAATTTTAATGTGAAATAGCTTAAGGAATATGATAGAAAATCCATGTTTTCAAATATCTTTCATGATCCAGGAATTTAAACATTCCATTATCCATTCTCAATAATGATGAGAAATTCTACAATAATAGGAATGATTTTGTTTAACATGTTTTTTCATTCTATAGCAACCTATTTAACATAACCTCAACTAGCTCTAATATGTTAGAGGATATCATCTCCACACATTTGAATCATGAGGAAAATTAAAAAATTATATAGATCCTTCTTGATTTCATGATTAATGAAGTCCTCTTTAGTCTAAATTCCTGAATCTCCTATGGCTTAGAAAAATTCATAAATGTTTTCTTCTAATCATTTTAGGAGGTCAGAAAACATGATATTTATAGACTTTTCACTCACTTTTTTAATGTTAGTCAGATCACTCAGTGCATCAATTCTCAATTCATTCCCCTCATTTATAAGTTATAAAATGAAAAAAAATAATCTATTTAGGCCTATGGATAGTGTCATGATTATCCACACAATTATTGGAAAAATTATTTTTAATAGAATTTTAAGTATTGATATGATTTTTTTATTAAAATCAATTTTGTTTTATTAAAGGAAAAACCATGCAATACTACCTTGTTATATACTATGGATTTGTCAACCTTATTAGAGAAACTACTAGTGGAGGTAGCATCACTTTGATACTTGATGTTAAAAAATCCTATAGTAAGATGGATTGAAGAGTCATTTATTGGGTCTTAACCTAATTCATCTTTGATAAGAGTCGCATTAATTGGGTCAATTCCATCTATGTTTGGCCCATATTTCATTTCTTGTCAATGGATCTCTTAATGGATAATTTACTTGCTCCAGAGGCATCAGATAAGGTGGCCCTCTCTCATCCATTATTTTCTTTATAGAAGAAGACCACACAAGTAGACTTCTCTCAATATAGTGGAGAATAACAAGTTTAAACCCATAAAAGAAATCAGAGGCTATGTTACTCTCACTAAATTATTGTATACTAATGAAATCATTATCCTTACATAGGTGGAAAAGATAATCATCAATAATATTAAATATGATCTTCTTCACTATGAAAAGATTTCAGGTTAGGAGATTATTTAGAAACACCCCTCTTACAACATGAAAAGAATATTCATGCAGCATGAAAATTATTCAATATTAATTAGTTTGGAATTAGATAAGGTGTATTCCAATTCACATATCTTTACATTTCTATGTTTTGTGGAAGACCTTTGGTTTTTTATTTCACTCATATTTTTGGTCAGGTCAAAAATCAGTTTGGTTCTTGGAAAGGTAAAAATTAATCGATTGTTAGTATAGTCTATCTTGTAAAGGAAATTAAAGTTCTTATCTTTTTATATTCTTTTATGGTTTAAAAATGCATGGATTCACTTATTAAGAGTATCAATGTAAGGACCTGATCACAAAACCCAAGTTCAACCCTTTACAAATACTGTGTAATTTTTTTATAAGAGCATCTTGAATAAATACATAGTGTGAAATACAACAGAGTATCTTTTACCAACCCATGTTTTGTAAAATTATAATTACAGTAATACATTAAGATAAAAAATTACAAAATTTATTAAACATCAATAAAAGTAACATTAGATCAATGCCTCCACATTATAAATTCATCGTATCACTTCTACTGAACCAGTAAGAATAATTTAAATACATTGGTTGAGAAAAAAGGACCAGTAAGTGGTTTTAAAACAAGACCATTAAAAATAGTTTTTATGTAAAAAAATATGTGTTTTAAATCAAGAAATTAACATTTCTAAAAACATTTCATCATCATTTTCTTGAGATATTTTGTAAATGCTTTTAGGATAAACTTATGCTCAATTTTCTAAACTTATATAAGAGTTACAAATAAAATACATTATAAAAATATGTATTCACTTGAAACAATGCATATAATACCATTTAAATGTACGGTAATTCCCATATTTAATTAACATTGACATACCAGGTGTTTATATACAATTATACACATGAAATAATATTTGTTCAGGAATTATATAGAGAACTATTTCATTTATCATCCCACATAAATGAAAACCACGATATGATAGATAAGTTTCTACCTTATTATTGATCCTTTTAAATAGATGATATGATATATATGTATATAATTAAATATAAATCATTTTACTATGTCAATTTGAGAATGGGAAACCAATAAATGTAGGTTCAAAATAGAATGATCATTAACTATGGGTATTCCTCTGGTAGAATAATCAAATAGAATTTCACTTTTTAGATTCATAATGACGAAATGAATAATTCGAGACATCATAAACATTATGTTAAGACCTAATGTCAAGACCATACCTAGCCATTTTGCCAAGGCCTCCTTCCAAAACTTAGTTTGTATCATGAGACCTATCGATGCATTGAGAGGCTATAGAGAACCTCACACATCACATAATAAGTTCAATGCATGTGTGAATGCATGATGTAAGACAACATTATCATTCAATCATGACCTTGTTCCAAGATTATAGTTTGTCCCATGCGACATACCAATGCACTAAAAGGGTATAGAGGGCCTCACCCGTCACATAATATGTCCAATTCACTCCTCATATGTATAATAAAAATATTCCATTAAATCAATGTGTCCCACACAATATTGATTTATTTGAATCTTAATCATAGATGAAAATAAATTCATTGATAAATTATTTAGGTACATATACATTAAACAATCTAAAGTGTTTCATACCACTTTGAAACTTTTAATTGTCAATTCATATAATATCACAAAAGATTAATCCCATACTTGAAATAATTTTCACTATTTGTAAGAGATCAATAAAATTAGTAATGAAATAAATTCACACATTATCAAAAATTCTTATATATTTTTGCCTTCTCAAAATTATATTTTAAAAAAACATAACATGTTTTAGACATAAAATTATAAATAAAACATTTAAACTCTTGATGAAATCTATGTGATTCATAATATCCAAACATTTATTTTAATCCATGAGTTTATTATGAATGAAAGATGTGTCGATGTTATGGTTGATGCATGACCATGGCTGTATGCTAATGCCACATCCTTAATTTTAATATAACATGATACCAAGTTATGTGCATTTTTTATAAAATTTGATGATTTGTATTATAACAATTAAGTAAACATTTAATCCTTTATATATATATATATATCAATTTCCATACATACCATGATTTAAAATTATAAATAAAAGAACTTAATGTGTCCAATTTATATATATAGATAGATATATATGGAATTCTATTTCTTATTCGTGGGATAAATTCATGTTTTAGAAAAACATAGATAAATGTGGGTATCCCTTGACAGAGTTAATATGTAATCAAATTTAATACATAATATATATATATATATACATGTTTTTTCTTGAAAATCTCTCGCATGTTTTGACATCACCATGACTTATGTCATTATACATTACATGAAATGTTAATACATTAAAAATCAATGTACTCCAAAATATATTTTTATAAAAAGTGTATCTTAAGTAAATATATTATTCATAAAATTTCTAAATTAATTATATGTGTGATTTGATTTCATAATAAATGTAAACTCTTCAGGTAGAAATAGTATACTAAAATTCACATTATTTTAATATTCATAAGTAGTAATACATCCAACAAAAAATTATTTGGATAAATGTTTAAGATAGTCAAACATTATTGCACATAGGTGTACCTCAATATATGATAAACCATAAATATAAAAGGGGTTTTAGTGGGATCTGTCATGTCTGTAAACATGAATGAAATCCTCTTGTATGTTTACAAAATTAAAAGTACCACTTTATTCAAAATAAATTATATTAAAATTTAAAAATTCATGCATGTAAAATTTGAGAATATAATACATGGAGAAATATATATATATATATATATATATATACAATTAAATACATTTATATTTTTAAATATGACACTACAAAACTTAAAAATTAAATGATATTTAGTGTCAATGAAATTATATAGTTTCTTATTTTATTACCATAAGTTTCACAATATAAAAATACTTACATGATTTAGATGTATAAAATACACAATATAACAGTCACATATAAATACACAATTACATACTTACGTGTATATAAATTATATATTCAATTAAATATTAACTCAGGAATCATTAAACATCATTGACATAATATAAATTCCCATTAAATATATTTTATTGAATTAAAATATGAATCAAATATTCCAATACCAATAAAACTGTTAAAGAAATGAATTATTTGGAAACAAAATAAATAACCAATATCCAATATATGAAAAAAATGAAATTCAAAAATAAAATAATGTTTTGTTTTGAATGAAAAAACTAACAAATATTCACAAAAATATTTTCCCTTATAAAAACATAAATTAATATTTGAAAATGATTCTTTATTAAATCTGAACACTAATATAAGTTTCCCATAAAGAATTTAATAATATAAGGAATAGAGATATCAAAAATAATATTAACAAAACTCTTACTATAAATTTGGAATGATTTTTAAGAAAATCATTACCTGTAACAAAAATTAGAGACATTGTGCTGTAGAAACATTATGTACATTCTCAAACTAACTGAAAATGATTTTTAAGTTTACATTTTCTATGGATTTTATATCCATAATCTTCAATATTTATTGATATAATATATATGCCAGTGGATGAATAAAAAAACCAGAGGAAAAACTACATGAAACTAGTTCAAAAAATACACAGATGCAATCAAATGAAAAATGACACATAACCAGTGCATAAAATAAACAAAAAATAGTTTAAAAGGATAGGTGAAATGGACATATAGGGACCATTCAATATTTTTTCAAATTTTAAAAGTAGAATAAATCAATCATAACATGTAAAATTGATTGATAACAGTATACCAACAAATAAATTATAGGGAAAAAAAAGAAAAATGGATGAACATGTGAAAAAACATGAAATTGAACAAAAAAACAATTCAGTAACCTACCTATAGATCCAAAAATCCAAGGATAGGTGGAAGACGATAATAATTGTATCTCCATCACTAGAACATGGAAACAGAACCCTATGAATACATTAAACTCCCAATGAATAGTTGAACAATAGCCATCAGTGACCAACCTCACTCAAACTCCCTTACGTAGAACTAAGGTTGGTCCCGACCCCTTCTTTCTTACACGGTGCCGCTCAACTCTCCCCAGTTGTGCTCAGATGACTCCTTTGAAGCCTTCATCTCTAACCTCTTCTCACTATTGCGACCGGCCAGGTTCAACACAAAGGCCTTGCTCGATCTCCTTGATACCCTTCTAGGTGGACCCCCACTCTGTTTCCCCCTCTTAGGCCGTGACTGATCCAAAAATACCCAGTTTTTCCCATTTTAAAATAAACCCCCCGTTTTAATTTACACTCTAGAAAAATATAAAAATTATAACTTAGTTAAATAAATTTCTAAATATAAATTATGAATATTTATAAATTTCAAAATCATAATATAATATGTGAATAACTTCATATAATATCAATATTTTATTAAAATAGTTATAATATATAATTATAATTTTATTTAATAGAATTCATAATATTAATAATTTTATAATATATATATATATATATATTTATATCATATTTTTTTAATATTAAATATATGAAATCAAATTTGAATATATTAATATCATTACTCATTATTTTCATTTTTTTTGATATATGAATTAATTATTATCATATTTAATATATTAGAAATACTAGCATGTTTTGGTATTTTAAAATCAAAATAATTATAATAATCAAAATATATAAGTATATATATTTGAAAATTAGAGATTTACTCATTCAAAATATTAAATGACCTTAATATATATTTTTTTATTAAAAAGTAATCATTTAAAAAAATAATTTCTTTAATGATTTTTTATATTTTAAAATAAGTTTGAAAATTATAAATAATATATATAATTAATTATATGTACAACAATTAAATTAATTAAGTCACTTGATTTAAAATTTTATTTTCAAAGAAAATTGTTTCAAAAAAATTATTAATTTTTTTTAATTACATCAAAATTAATTTTCTAATATATTTATATAATGAAACATATTTTATAAATCCTATGATGTTTCATTATTCACCTATCAACATAATTATGTCCTTTAAAATCATTTTTTCAGACTAAAAAGATTAGGAATTTGAATCTTCAAAATTAAGAAACATTTGGAACACTAAACTTCTAGACATAACAACATATAATCTCTAAAATTGTCTAGAATGTTCTATGATACCAACTATAAGGACTTGAACCTGAAAATCAAGTTCACCCCGTTACAAATGGTGTGTATCTTTTTATAAAATAATCTTCAATAAATAGACAACATTAAATAAAACATACGATCTTATACAGGCCCAGGTTTCGGAGAATTAGAATTCCAGTAATACATTCGGATACAAAAGTACAAATTTTAGTAAACATCATACAATGTAACATCAGATCAATGAAAACACATTATAAATTTATCAAAGCACTTCTACTAAAAAATTTAGAATAACTTAAATATATGGGTTGTGCACAAAGATTCATAGTAAGGGGTTTCAAAATTACACCATTAATAAATAATTTTTATTTTAGAAAAATAGATGTTTTAAATAATGAAATTAACATTTCCCAAAACATGTCATCATCATTTTCTTTAGTGATCTGAAAAACTATAAGGATAAACTTATTCTCTATTTTCTAAACTTATTTAAGAGTTACAAATAAAATTCATTATTAAAATATGCACACACTTGAAAAACAAATCGTGCAATACCATTAACAAGTCAGAAAATGGACTAAACTAATTAACATTGACATACCAGGTGTGAAGATACAATTTTCAGATGAAATAATATTTGATTAGTAATTGCACAAAAAACAGTGTCAATTATCATTCCACATAATTGAAAAATCAAATATGATAGATAAGTTTATACCTTATTATTAATCCTTTCAAATAGATGATTTTCTATATAAGTATATACTTAAATATAAATAATTTATCATGTTTATTTTAGAATGTAAATCCAATTTATACAGGTTCATAAGAGAATGATCATTAACCATGGGTATTTCTCTAGTTGAATAATCACATGAACATTCACTTACATGATTCATAATGAGGAAATAAATAAAATGCATGATGCCGGGAAACATAATCATTCTGTCAAGGCCTCATGCCAAGACTGTAGTTTGTCTCATGAGACCTATTGATGCACCATGAGGCTATAATGCATGATGCCGGGCAACATAATCATTCCGCATTGCTCGGCAGGCGGCACAACCGGGTCTGCCGAGAAGCCTAACCCGTGGCTCAGCCTGGTCGGGCCAGGGCTAGCAGGCTGGGTCTTCCTAGGTTGGGTCGGACCCGAGTCAGTTTAGGTCAACCTAGGTCGATCTGGGTTGACTTGTGCCGAATTGGGTCGAGCCGGTTCAGCTGAGGCAGACTGGACCTGGACCCCATACCAACTTGTTACACAAAACATGCCCTAACATCTAAAATGGACGTTTGTTTGATGAACTGTCTGCTGCATCAGGATCCTTAGGATGAGGAGGTCCTTTTGAGATACTCCACATGAGTTTTGGATAATGTTTGGGTATTTCCAGGTTGGATCGATAATGAATCTAACCAGGCCCTCGGCACTAAAACACTAATATCTTGCAGGCCACACATCCGATTGGAGAGCTGTTTGTGGCATTGGGACCCTCTTGAGGAGAAGAATATTTTGGACTAACATGTGGTGAATTATATGGATATTAATATGTGTAGAGTGGCTTGAGGATTGGTTCTTCCAGGCGCACTACGTACGGAACCTTGTGACTGGCTAAGACCTAATGACTGTTGGCTTTTCAACTCAGAGTAACTCGACGACCACAATACATGACGAGGTAGAGTACCTCAGAAAGCCATGGTGGTGAGAGGCCATGTCATGCGATGGGGAGGAGTACCTTAGCAGACCACAGTGGGGAAGGGAGGCTCTGTGTGACTCGATAGACCCACGATACGTAATGGGGAGGAGTACCTCAGTAGTTCAAGGTTTGTGGGAAGTGGCTCGAAGTGACCTGGAAGGCACAATGTACTTGATAGAGGAGGAGTTCTCCAACATCAGAGGAGTTCGTTGATCTGATAACCCTTCTACCCTTGACCTATAGTGATACTTGGTTTGAGTTGACATGTGTTGTGTAATTTGGTTTTATGCTTTGTGCTTTACCTTAGTAGAACTCAAGAAGACCTAGGGGTGTCTCGGGGTTCCTAATGAGTATCATTATACTATCCCCTACATTGGATTTTCTTGCATATTATTGTGTCTGGTGCAGAAGATGTACAACATTGATCAAGGCTGAGGGAGCTAGGACTGGGCAGTTCTTAGAGCTGGACCTATTGGGTGAGGTTTGATGTTGGGACAAAAGATCGTGAGCTGTAACTACCCTTCAAGTAGGATCCGTGGTGAATGATCTAGGAGCATCCTTTCAATTTTTAGTTGTTTTGTAATTTTTTAGTTGGACTTGTACTTTTCCCGATTGAGCCTATATTCTGGCCCCCTTTACTTTTAGCACTCTTTACTACAACAGTTTACTTCACAGTTTCTTTTGTTCAGTTCTTCCTAATTTATGAGCCCCCATTAACAACCCACATCATTACTTACCCTCCCCCTGTCCTATAAATAGAGATCTTGGGGAGATGTATGAGACAATCATTTCCATGAAATGATGTTCTATAGTAGTGACGTAACACCGACCCCTTAGGGATGAAGGCAATCCCAGATGGAGGTTGAAGTGCGACATCGAAAACCCAAACTGGATTTTGACATTTGAGGGGCGATGAGGGCGACTTGTTGCGGGGACAACAAACAATAATACTCCCTCAAACGCGAGTGATTTACAATGTTTCAAGGTAGGGGGTTGTGTTTATTTTGGTCATCCAAAAAATATTCTTACTAAAATGAGAGGAATGGATCAACAAATTAACAAGTTGATCCGTTAAACAATATCAATGTGCAGGAGGGTGTGTTTCTTTATTTGGGAATGTGTTTGGAATTAAGGCATATAATCCAGTTGAACCTTTCCCCAAAACACCCGTGAAATTTTCTCTAACATGGAGGGCACGGGCTGACACAAACAAGGACCAAGCCCCTCCATTCGTGCATTGTTTTTTATCACCCATTTTGAAGTTGGAAACAAACCGAAGAAGGGTATACCTCAATGAAGAATGCGACCCCATGAGGTTGTAGGCATATATGGTGTAGGAAAGTGGGCCACCAATGCGTGACCGAAAACCCTGTGAACACACTCCTACTAGAACCAGTGCGAGTGGTAGTGCACAACAGCATGAAAGTGGCACGGGGCGGCACAACTGCCTATCCGAAAAAAGACAAGTTGTTGCCCCGAGCGGCGGCAGAGCGGAGAAGGGGCGCGCCCCCGGTGGTGCACCCACGCGACAGTACAGTCGCGGCCTGCGATGGCCGCGATGAGAGAAGAGGCCGCCGGTCTAACAGACGATTGGTGAATAGGGTGCGCGCCAGCGGTGTGCCCGGAAATAGAGCCGTAGCTCGCCGATCGTGGTGCAAAGGACCCTCGACACCATGTGGTGCCGCATTGGGTCAACTCCTGAGGGTTGACCCGCTGATGTGGCCCCGTGCCATGTCAGCCCTACCTGGACACATCGCATCTGGGTTTCCCTGGAGGCCCGCACCGCTAGGTGGGTGGCACCAGTAGGTCGACCTAGTAGCCCAACCCACCGCCCAGCGGCCCGACCCGCGGACCAGCGGGCCGACCTGCGGACCAGCAGGCCAACCCGCCGCCCAGCAGCATGACCCGCCACCCAGCTGGGTCGGGCCAGGCCCAACATGCCAGGTTGACCTAGGTCGGGTTAGATGCGAGGCCGGGTGGGTTGACCCAAGTTGTTCCAGGTCGGGCCATGCCGAACTAGGTTGGGCTGGTCCGACCGAGGCGGACCAGACTCGGACCCATTACCGACTTGTTACACAAAACATACCCTAACTTCTAAACCAGACATCCATTTGATAAACTGTCTGCAGCGTTAGGATCCTTAGGATGAGGTGATCATTTTGAGATACTACACTTGAGTTTTGGAGAAATTTGGGGTACTTCTGGGTTGGATCTATTACGAATCCAACTGGGTCCTCGGCACTAAAAGGCCTGTATCTTGGAGGTTGTGCATCTGATTGGAATAGTGTTTGTGTATTTGGGACACTATTGAGGAGATGAATATTTTGGAATAACTTGTGGTGAATTCTATGGATATCAATATTCAGTGAGTTTATTGAGGAGCGGTTCTCCCAAATACACTACGTAAAAAACCCTGCGACTGGCTAAGACCTGACGACTGCTGGCTTTTCAACTCGGAGTTACTCGATAGATACAATACGCAATGGGGAGGAGTACCTAAGTAGGCCACAGTGGGGAGAAGCCATGGTACACAATAAGAAGGAGTACCTAATCATTCCAAAATGGGGGAGGGATGCTCTATGGGACCCGGAAGACCCACGTTACGCGATGGGGAGGAGTACCTCAGTAGTTCAAGGTTTGTGGGAAGCGTCTCAGAGTGAGCCAGCATGCCCACTGTACTCGATAGAGGAGGATTTATCCAGCATCTATGGAGTTCATTGATGTGATAATTCTTGAACCCTTGACCTAAAGTGATAACTGGTGTGAGATAACCTGTGTTGTGTACTTTTTCTTCACGCTTTGTGGTTTACAATAGTGGAAATCTAGGAGACTTACGGGAGTCTCGGGGTCCCTACAGAGTAACATTATACTCAACCCTACATGGGATTCACCAGAACCTTGTTGAGTCTAGTCCATACGACGTAAAATGTTGATCAAGGCTAAGGGAGCTAGGACTGGGTAGTGCTTAGAGCTGGACCTTTTTGGCGTGACGTGACACATGGACTACAGATCGTGATCTGTACCTACCCTTCATGTAGGATCCGTGGTGGATGATCTAGGAGCTACCTTTCAATTTTTATCTATTTTGTTCTTTTTCATTAGTAATTGTAAATTTTCTAGTTGGTCTTGTATTCTATCCTCGTTTACTTTCAGCACTCTTTACTACAACAGTTTACTTCATAGTTAATTTTGTTGCATTCTAGTCTGTGTGGTTGCCTCTTGTTGCATTCTAATATGTGAGTATGTACAGGTTTAAAGGCAATGCCTTACTGTTTTAGGGATATTCCTTTCTAGTTCTAGTTTCCAGCCGCTCGCCTATGGAAAGCGGGCTTGGGGTAGTCACAACACAGGCTCCAGGGATGGGTTGTGACAACCCGAACCAAGATGGGGCATGAGCCGTAACTACCCCAAGCCCACCTCCATAGGATGGGGGTCTAAATAAGCACTGAATTCATATCCAACATGGGTGGGGAAGGTTTACTATATACCTATATGCAGACACATAACCATCTAAATGCATAATTACAGAGATAATGAGTAAAAGATGCAACCTAGCTTGAATGTAACCATAGAATGCATATCCTCCGGGGTGTACAAGAGTATGATAGTGAAAAGTTATATGTAAAGGTAAAAAATACACACCTAAAAAGAAATACTTCCAAACTTAATAGAACTGTAAAATTAAACTGCTGAGACAACCCATCTCTTAAATCCCAACTTATTAACACCGTATGCATTCAAATGTAATTGGTATCCCTATGATCCTCTAAAGTCACCACTGAACTATCCATCATCTGCAAAATACATGAAAAATATGGGAAAATTCCATGTTGGGATGATTATATACACACCTAGTAGGATGAAACAATAGATAAAGGGGGATTAGTAAGAGTTACAATAAGAATATAATATTAGTAGATGCTAGATACAGTCAAATTGAACAACTCAACATAAACCAAGAGAGGGTAACCTCATCCAAACATAAGGGGATAAAAAGGGTGAGTAGATGAACTAAAATTTTAGTCTTATCCACATACAGTAGGATAGTAGACTCATCCATCCATGGGAATCTAAACACGAAAAGCACATGGAATACCCTGCACATCATCACCTCTTATGGAAAGAGTGTAACCAAATCCAAATGTATAGATAAAGATGAATATATATATATATATTCTTAGTCAAAAGAAACCCAAAAAAGAGAGAAAGGGGAACTCAATATCATATCTCATCCAATGAGGAAGATCCGCCAATAGTTCTAAAAGTCCATCAATGATGCCTAGAATCACACACATCTACCCAAAAGCAATCGTGAAAGTCAAACCATGCCTCATATCTTTTCCAAATTGTTGAGGGGGTAAAAAACCCAAGTAGAGGACCCACACCATTATGTGTGGGGGGGGGGCTCTCTTGTGTCATGAGGACCTCTCCCCTATTTTACAAGGTTTCCACTCAATAGGTAGAGTAATCGTGGCCAAGATGATGCGACTTTCCACTCTATGGGTCAAGGACCTATGCCATTTTGTGTCAGGGGGATCCACTAAATATATTGAGGACCTATTCCCCATACAATAGGGGGTTCCACTAAGTATAAACATGTAGAGGATCTGCATCCATGATGATTGGGGGGGGTCCGCTCAAGTGGTTGAGGAACTGCTCCAAAGTGAAATTGGGGGTTCAACCATACTCATTGAGGACCTACACCCTAGTGCAATAGGGGGTTCTACTCTAGTCATAGAGGACCCACACCCTATCGGATAGGGTATTATAATCAGTACAAAGCTGTAGAGGATCCACACCCATGATAATGGGGGTTCTACTCTAGTGGTCAAGGAATCGTTCCCTTGTGTGATAAGGGGTTACACTTTAGTCATTGAGGACCCACACTCATACTAATGGGGTTTCTACTTTATATGAAGACTTTAGTGATCTTTCCAAATCAATATCATCATTGGGTGTTTCCTTAGAAATATTTGTGCCCAGAAAATTCCATATTGTATCTCGAAAACCACAAATGAGGGAACCATCATGTTATATACAGAAAAAAACTCAAGATTGGCTACTCATGGGCCCAAAATCTGAGTCCAAACAATAGAGATATGGAATCCTGAAGTTTATTAAAAAGGAACTATGGGGTACAAGACATATGAGGGGTCAAACACTATATGTGGTCCCACTCGACCACATATCCATGTCTTTGGAGGTAAACCACTCTCAAACCATATAAGAGTATATACTGTGTACGTGGACTACACAATATTTCCTAGCTATCTGGGACTGATCTGTGTCCTTATGGATGTGTCTAGGTACATGGACATGTGTATGCGTACCTCATTACAAGACATGTTTCTTCACACGAGGTGCTTCTTGTGTTTCCAAGCCAAGTATGTGTACTTTGGTACATGAAAATGTGCCCAGGTCGTGTAATCTGTAACATCCAAGGTAAATAAATAATATTACATTCTATGGTTTATCAATCATTGTGAATAAAATGTTAATATTAATTTAAAGGGAATGCTATGCTCGATGGCGTACCCAATACACAACAATGAGTTTCTTTGAATTCTTACGTTGCACACTAATAATATAATAATATTACAATAGTTAACGCATAGTCATTGTAATGGTGGGAATGAACAAAAATAACTACAATATGATTACATATGTTTGTTAAATATTTTTACATTTATCCAATAAATGTTAGTGGCTTAAAATACAAATTAATCCAATTTTAAGAATAAATACTCTAATATTTTTAAAAGATTGTTTTACTGCCTTTTGATGGGGAAACTTTTTTAAATATTAATTTTGACAATTTTATAAGCTCTATTTGTCAAAATATTCTTATTCTTTATTATTGGGACATTGTAATTTACTTTGGTTAAATATTTGGTATGTTTCTGACATTGTTCATTTTTTAATGAATAGTGAAATAATACTGCATTTTACATCAGAACTTCTTTTTCATCTAATTTAAATATATAGCTAGATTATATTTTTGAATGGTTTTAAAGTGTAATTAGAATATATTTTTACCATTTAATTCAATGGAGGTCATTATAATTAATTTCACTTTGAAAATGGACATAAACAAGTGCCAAAAGTTTCATAGATATTGCATCAAAAAAACCCGCTATTTGTTTTGACAACGGGAAATATTTTTAAATTAATTATCATAATTTATGTGTTTGGAATTTGGTAAAATGGATTCCGTATTTGGAATCAGAAGGTCCATATTATGTAATTAATACTCTTTTGTTTTTGGACATTATGAATAGTAATGATTGTAATTATCTTTAATTATCGTGATTAATTAGTAATTGGGTAGTTAACGATAATAAAATAATATCATAATAATAACAAATGTCCCCAAAATGTGTCCTAATGCTACTGTTTGTGTCATTTCCGACCATGGTATGCCTTGTTCCAAACATTGGGACCCATTGAATCACTTTTGTGTGATAGTGACACTTTATCATTTTATTTTTAAAGAATGGAAAATATAATAAAAGTATGTATCACCCAAGTAAAAAAAATTTAGTTTTGTCTGTGTAAATGATCTCTTAGGAAATAAATATTAATTGGAAATCTAAAAATATTTCCTACATTATAGATTTTTTTGTTATAATTTTTATAGATGAATGAAATGAAATTATTTATGACATCATGATAATGCAGCGATTATCTTATTAATTAATGACTTAAAAAAATGAAAAGATAATGTAAAATCTAAGAATTAAACTTGGAAAAAACCTATTTTATGAGTATATTTAGAACCCTTATTACCTTATCCTCGAAATATATCAATTTGGGACATTTCAAATCCGATACTCTTATTCAAATAAAGTAACATTTCTTGACTTTCCATGAGTGCCCCTCCTCTCCTCTTATAAAAGGACCCCACATCTACCTCCATACCCACACCTCTCAAGCCTTTGGCTCGGCCAACCCCTTCCCATTTCATCTCTCCACATCCCTCTTTTCTTTATTAAAGCCTCACCTTAGGCAGAAATCTCTTCAAGAACCCCTTTTGGTTCAAACTAAAAGGAGTTACCCGAGTTAAAGGTAATGTCTTCTCGAATGTTTTTTGTTTTATTTTGCTTATCCAACCCCCTAAACTCATTTTATTACTTTCTTTTGGAACAACTCTAGTATCTTCAATATACTAAGATGTTTTTATATTAAGGATTCGATCTACACTTACACACACATCTATCTAATGGTTAAAGAACATACTGTTTCTGTGGATGGTGAATTACTGCCTCAGGAAACGATGATTGTTCAATATTCTTTTATCAACTTTAAAGGTGGCCATTATGATGTAACTGTATTTTATATATTATATATATGGTATTTATGTTTTATATATTCTTATGTATTTTATATTTAAAACATACCTTTATTCTTTTCATGTTGTGCAAATGTGATAATTTCATATGAGGAAGTGCGGACTACCGCCCCCTCAAGTGATGTGACTCATTCATGCAATACATGGAATGTATATAGAATGAAATTAATGAAATTATGTGACCTATATAACATATATATTATAATTTAATTATAATATATATATATATCAATAATCTTTATTTCCATTAATATGACAAAGAAATGAAAGTAGCATTCATGCGTACGTACGACCTACCGTCTCCATGAACGGTGCATTTCATTTATTTATATTTCCAAATTTTATGGAATAGTACTAAATGAATATGTACTTGATATAAATGATATTTAAATAAATAATAATATTCTTGAGAGGATGTACTTATAACTACATGGACGATTTTTTTAAAACAAGTTCATTTTTGACTCATGTACAAAACATCGACAAAAATATTTGATATGAACTCACATAATTAACTAATTATTATAACATTATAATATGTAATATGAATTTAATAATAAAAATTAAAGGAGTTCCTTATGAAATTATAAATTGAAAAAAGTTTATCATTCAGGAATATAAAGAAATGAACAAGGCAAGTCGGACATGAGGTAAGGGATCCTACCTCTCTCTTTATTTTTAAGTACTCTTTTTATGTAACTTACTTTAAGATCCTCTTTATTATATTGGGGGATGTTATTTTATATTAATATTGCTATAAATTTTATTTTAATATGATGATAGACCTTATTTTATCTCATCAATACATTTTTGGATGTTTTATGTGGCGCCGTTAGGTTGCCGAATTTTCATAAGGGGATTTTCATCTCACATTTTTTTCCTGTAAGATTCAAGCTACATTGGCCAGTATTTCCTTTTGTGTGGTGTTTTTACTAACCATTATTTTTCTATTTTTATAATATACTCTCATTTATGGGTATTTACATCTTCATTGTATGACCCTTCCTTCATGGGGTGTACGTTTCGAAAGTTTCCCAAATCTGTAAGGGTACCTTTCACACTCCTCTTTTTAAAATACTTATTTTGTTATGTCTTTTAATTTAAATATTTTTATATTGGGATATGATACTATATATCCTTATTGATGTAAATTTTATGTCCAAGTGATGATATGCTATTTTCTCTCTCATCAAATAATTTTATGAATTTTAAAGTGACGCCGTTAGGCTGTCAAATTTTACAATGGGAACTTCTTAACCCAAATTTGATTTCTTTGGGTTCAACTTGTAGTTATTGAATATATCATCCTATGAATATGTGTGAATGACCTATGGTTTTTTTACACTTAATATCCACTTACATTGGGTGTATTTATATTTTTCACACATAATTATGAGATTGATTTGTCCTTAATTTAAGGATACATTCTTTATAAGGGATTTCATCTCATTATACAATTATATTGAGACTTCATTGTTGTTATGCACCAATTCACTTTTATATGCTGTATATACTGTCCTTCGAAATATTATATCATGAATCCCTTTATTCTATTGATATTATAAAGTTTTGATTAAATGTTATTCCTCAGTTATTGTATTCAAGTGTCTATCAATTTGTTAAAAACCCTTAACTAAAATACCAATTTAAATGTTTTAATGATATATTCTTATAAATATTTCTCATTAAAATCCATGTATTCAAAATGTTTTTAAGGATTTATTTATATGGATATTAATGGTTTAAAATGTTAAAAGCTTCAATGTGGAATGGGACACTTTGATTCAAAAATATCTTTATTAAATGATTTAAATGGTTTTTAAAATGGTTTTTAGAATGGATTCATTATTTCAATATTATAAAATGTAATATTGTTATTGAAATGTGTGAATTTTATCTTTACTTTATGCTTAAGTTATGTGCTATGATTATGTTATGGTTCTTGAGCATTGTTTATGAAGATGGGTGGTTCCGTGATAAACTATGGATGGGTGAGCCTGATATAGCTCTCCAATGCATTGGGTAACGAGAAGTAGTTAAATGCTAAGGTTTATCTGAAGAGATTTAGGGAATATACTGTGATGGGTATCCCAAACGTAACCATGATGGTTACTACCTACGTAAGAATGTTATGAATGCCTAAAGTTACCTTTATGCCTTATTATTTCTATTGAGTTATGCATAAATCTTATGATTTCATGAGGTATGTAAAATGGCATATGTTTTATGAGTAAAGTATGATTTCATTTATTCTTATGTATACATGGAGGGATGATTTCATTCCGTACTGTTATAATCCTTACTGAGATTTTTATGCTCATCCAATATTTTTGAAATGTTTTTACAGGACATAAAGTTGAATAGGGTCAATGATGGGATCAAGGAAATGTCAGGCTGTCTAAAACAAGGAACTAGACCTGACTCTTTTGTTGAAGAGTTTTTATTTTGTTAAAGAAAATGGAAACTGAGTAGATTTGTCTACTATGTAATCATTGAGATGTAATATCTATTTCCTAATTTTCTAAAACTCTAAACCTGAAAAGATCATCAATGTGAATTATTGAATTTAATTCAAGATTAAGTAAGTTTTAAGGCCGAGTCCTTATATAATCCCACATGAAGTCACACCCATGTTATCCATCTCATGGATCATCCACCTAGGGATGAGGTATACGACATGTAGGATGGATACACATTGTTGTGACCTTTTGATTTCTTGAAACCCTAGCCATAAAATGCATAGGGATACATGCCATGTATTCATCCTAGAACATGGTGTGTAGTTGGGGTTTTCCCAAAAAATAAAAATTCTCAATACAAACCTAAAATCCTACCTCACCGCATCAATTATGGTCCTATCGTCACTCATAAATAGTGGAGCTACCATCATCTTGCTGATTTCGGCCCTCTGGTGGTTAGAAATTCATCTCTGGATGAGTTCATGTGAACCCGTATGTCACCGCACATCCTTAACCTTCTACCATTGAAGATCTAACCTCCAATAAATGTAAAATATCATCCAGAATTAATAATCCTCCTAGTTCCATGACAGCTTCATCAATAGATGCCTCATTTATGAAATTTTTTTAATTTTGGGCATCTTATCAGGCTTGTTACCACCCTACAATGTCAAACTATGATCATGGGGTCCAACAGATGAATAACAAACATAAAATGAGGGAGAAAATCATAGGAACAAAGGTTTAAAGATTGTTACCAAGAGTTATTTTCCAAAGGATAAATGACAAGAATACCAGTGTTAGAAAAATATGAGCATTCTTAGGCCACAATTAGTATAGATCGATAGAAGAGGTTGATATGATCAATCAATTTAATAAAAGAGGGCATAAAACACAACTTGATGAGTCTTAAATGGAGATTGGATTGTTCATCATCAAAGAATGTTCTCACCAATGATTGAAGGATGCCATTGCATTCGCTATGCTCTGATCTTCTCTGATCTGATATATCGTCATCATCTAAGGTTATTCAACAACAAAGGATGGAAGAGAAGATATGGAATTATAATAGAGTTTATGCAACTGACCTTGGAGAATATTAAATGGATGTGTAGTTATAGAAATTTCTTTATGTTAAAATGAATTAATGAATTAGCTAATTAATTAATTAATCCACTTAACATACCACCAATGAACAAGATGTCTGAATTCCCTGCATTGATATATTTTGGGTCACACATTAGGTAAACAACGTATTCTGAACTCAACTATAGTATTATATTTCTAATATGATATTTAGTTTAAGAGTTATTACATTTTCTTTGAGGATCTGTGCATGCATAATAAAAAATATAATTAATATTTTTATAAAATTAATTTCTAGGGACATAGGGCCTCAGAATCACATGTCGTCACATCACCTAACACTAAAATATATAATCAAATATTTCAAAGTCATAAAATAAAAAACCTGGGTCTCTACATAGTGTTTGTTCATAGTTTATGGTAATCATTTATACCTAATCAAGTTATTATTGATGATAAATGGTTGTAAAATTATTTATGAATTAACAATGGTTCCTCAAAGTAATTACCAATGGTATAATTTTGGATTTACATCTACGAACAATGCATAAAGATGATCTGTAAAATATTTTAAATAAAAAAATTCGGGGTATTATTTATGTGTATAATTTGTATGGTTTTTTATTTTAGAAGTGATGTATATTAATCATCCACTATGCTACCATCACCCAATTTCTGAGGTCATGTTTGACCAATATCTAGTGAGAGATACATTTTATTTAATGATCCTTTAGTCTATTTCCATTTTCAACATGTCTAAGATTGGATTTCTTCTAGTGGATAAAAGACATTTGACATTGGGATCTATGAAAATATAGAGAGATGGAGTTGGTTTTAGTTATATATATATATATACATATTATTTTTTGGTCAGGGTGTTTGTGGTGAGATTGGATCGACCATACGATTATTTTGGTAGTTATTATGTTTATATCATTTATTCACAGATGTATGAATATTATTTTTACACCTTGACACGTGTTGGTTTGTGGAAGGATACCAAGGAATATTTTATGATCATCCTTATTCTATAGATACCATTTTTTATATTATTTTGATCAAATTAGTGGTGGTGCTTATGGATACATTCTTTATTTCATGTAGTTTTAGAGTTTGTTGGAGATAACTGCATTTATATTTTGAGGTATACGTTGTTATGATTTATCACCTTCCTCTAAATAGTTTATATATGTTTTTTTCATTATTTCATATCATTTTCATCCAATATTTAAATTTCTTTTGGGTTGGATACACATATTTCTGGAGTCTCTATTTATTTTAGGGAAAGGCCTCCCATTATTATGGATTTTATACCCTCAGTGTCAGTCACTAACCCCTTAACTATTGTAGGAAGATGTGGGGGGTCATGATTGATCTTTTTTATTAATTAGAAGGAGTCACAATTGGGTCAGGTAATGAAAAACAGAATATAAATACAAAAATCCCAATCCCTGTATGATAAAAAACTCTAATAGAATGGAAATATTTTGGATTCTCCATGATAAGTACTTTTCATCTTCTCAAAATGTATTTGATAAATATATTCATATTCTACAGTATAAGATTTCAAGTCATCATACACCTTAAGATTGTTTTTCAACATCAGAATATAATGAACTTCGGTCTCAATTTTATTTGAAAAATCATATAATATTTTTGAATTGAGAGTTAAGTTTATAAGGGATATAGAAGTTAAATTTTCCATGAAACGATTTTTCAGTATTAAAAACATTAGCATAGAACCTTATGGCATTCCTTCTATCATAACTATATTATTATAAATTGTTAGATGTAATGTATCATTCACTAAAACTCATTGTATCCAAATCATTAAAAATGATTTTTACCTTTAATATTAGAATACCTCTTTGATTGTCTCTTTTACTTTCTTTCTAAATCTATATATTCTAGTAAAATTTGATTCAACATTATAAAGTATTAGAAGATAGTATGGGTTGTATCTTTCTTATCATGCTTTTCTTTTTCATATTTTATATCTTACAAATATTCTTTCTAGAAATTCTTTTTTTTGAACATTCTCATAGCTGTATTACCATGTTCTCCTTTAGTGAGTTTAATATCAGTAAAATATGGGGATTTTTGGGATCTCCTTCTGTAAATATTTTCTATTGATTTAAAATCTATAGATTTAGATGAACACGCTACTCTATTTTTCTTTCATTATTTATTAGTATCCATTTTGAATCTATATTGGTATTATACTGATGTTCTAATAAAGTTATCAAGACTCTACTTTTTCATATGCTTCATATAATCAATAATAGTCCTCTTAGATTCTCATTCTTCAACATCATCAATAGGTTGGTCTTCTAATAAATATTTTTAATCAAGGGATTATAAACTGTTCATGATAGTCATCAACCTCTGATGTATTTGACCTACATCTTCACCAGAAATAAAATCAAATACATGATAATCCACTTTGAAAATAGTTCTAATTGTTTCAATAACTTTTGGTTTTTTGAAATGTACAACTTCTCCAATTTCATCAAGTTGTTCAACAAGGTGAAACATGATAGTAAATTTTTCTATGAACAACACAAGAAAAATAATTCCTAACTCATAAATTTAATTGAAGTTTTATTTTCTCTTCTAATTAAAAGGTGGTAATTTTTTATTTAGAATCATATAACTTCTAATAATAATAATGAAAACATTAAATTAAATATTAATAATGAATTTAACAATATTATCTTGAAAATATTAATAATAATTTTGATTGAATGTAGGTGGCTTATTGAAATATAGATTATTGATCGATCTAAAATTTATTCCCACCATAATGAGAAAAAAAATCATTCCTCCACAACATGGTTATGTGGAATGAGAAAAAATGAAATTTCGTTAAAATAATGGAAGAAATTAATATATGGTTAATTCTCAAACACAGAGACTTGATCTACACAAAATTATTGTTGAACAAGATAATGGAAATCACATTACAAGAGTGGGTGAATTATAGTTTAAAAAAATTAAAATATTTATCCTTCTCAAGTATTAAAATAAATTTGAATTATGAAGATCCAATATACCACAAAATTAGTCAGATTAAAATAAAATCAAGAAAAATTATAATTGAATAATTAGTTTTTCAAATATTCCAATAAAATAAAAAAAGTGTAAAATTAATCTAATAATATACATGAGGATATTATTCAAAACATAATTTTACCTAAAGTTTAATGGGAAACATAAACGTCTTTCAAGGTATCCACTAAAGGTTCTGGTCATAGTGGAAGTGTTAGAATGGCAATGAACAACTTGGATTTTTTCCCATAATTTATGATTAATTTGAGTTTCACATTGGTGAATAATGTTGTAGTAAATTGAATCGAATCAAAGAATAATTTACATGAGAACATGGGAATAATATACCAGATCATAAAATCCGGATTGATAATTTATTTAATCAGTTAAAGAATTTCCTTGTGATGAATTCTTATTTTTTTGATGATTTTGACTATATCTCTATGTATTTATATCATTGTGTAATAGGAATAAAGATTAAATTCCCATTATTAGTGATCCACACATGTACCAAAAACCTTTGAGTGATGCTGTAGGAATATCTGAGTGCTAGCATAGATAATACCATTGCTTGTGCCATTAATCTATGAACACCATGAGAATAACTTCATGGAAGGTTTCTCTTTGATATTTCTAGAATATAGAGAGGTGGTGGAGGAGGATCACTATATATTATTTAGATTGTTGTTGGAGAGGATCTCTTTATGGATTGAGGGGATTCTTCGAATGCTATTGAGCACAAATAAAACCAATATCCAACATTTGGGTAAAGAATAATATAATTAGGTTTAAATAGTGATAGAGTTAGAAAAAAATAAATGAATATAATCACTTATTATTTTCTTATTCATCAAATAACCCCATTATTTTAAAAATAATATAATTATTTCATGACATGCACAACAGGTGTGAATTAATTAAATATTATTTTTTAAGTAAATTCTTTAAAATTTAATCTTATAGTATTTAATTTATATTATTTCCAATAGATCATTAAATTTGGCCCACCATTCTTCAAAAAAATTATCATGCCATGAATAATGACTATTAAGTTAATAAATAAATATCACTTCATTATTCACCAATAAATAAATATATTTCATATTCAATTAATAGAAAATAAATTTTTATATAATATTGTTCCCATAAAACAGTCTCTCGAATAAATAGTGAGTGGATATATTTTATCAATATATAATATTTTCTTAACATCTTAAATAAAAAATACTATTATTATTTAACTATTGTTTTGGATAAAGATAATGTGTGACACTATAGTCCTCATTATTAGTGGATTTAGGTGTATTTAACCAAAGCACAAGGTTTTCACCTAAAAAAACACAAAGGTACCCATATGGAATGAAGTTAAAATTTCAATGACATGAAACCTCATATGAATTATTAATGTGTAACATATTAACTTTTTCATGATCTCTATAATCAAGAAAGTTGTATGTTGGTGTCATCAACCTATGTTCATGATTTTTCTTTCTTTAACATTCAAAAAATGAATCTTTCCATAGAACACCATAGAATTGGATTTATTTTGGGATTTTCATTCATATTAAACGGCTTGAGGTAATAGTTTTTGTTAAATAACAGACGGTAAATATCTTTTCTCACATTATACAATAATTAAATATCACTCATGATGAACCCAACATATCCTACTTTAGTGTAGACATATGTTGTCATAATTTTTTCAATAAATAATAGTACAAACCTAATAATATCAATTAATAATTACAATATATTCTAAATATCAATATACACATATGTTAGTAGGAACATCCAATCACACATATAATTATGAATTTCTTACTAGGGGGTCGTGTTATCATAATCACTTACAAAACAAATTACCAAGGTAATAATTTTTGAGAAGTTAATTCAAAATCCCATGAGACTCCACCCTAGATATCCTATATCATATGTGTCCTATAAAATTATATAATTTGGATATGGAATATAATTTTGACAATAATATAGTGAAACATTTAGGTTTTTATTGTAGTGAAAAACTGCTATGACCTTTCAGTATGTCAGTCACTCTTATGGAATTATCACATACCATGTCACATATAAAAACAAAAATTATTTGATAATATGTTTATTTATATTAAAATAGATAAATATGGGTAATCATAAATTTGATATAATTTGGTTCTAAAGCAACAAATCAAACAAACACCCACTTTTAGTATAGTTAACTACTGACGACATTTTATCCACTAGCACTCACATGATACCCATGCTTCTGCAGAGGTAATGATTTTGTCAAGGGGTATACCATATTTTATTCCAGGGAAACTCTACTTACCATAACATCCCCTCTCTGTGTAAAATCCCTCAAGAGATTATACTTCTAGAGTATGTTCTTTTTTCCATTGGTGTGACCATGTATCCTTTTAAAGAAGAACCATCATAATATTATCACAATATAAAATGAATGGATATTTAATTATAGTTACAACATCAATCTACTGAATAAATTTGGGTATCCAAATAGATTCATTGGCTACATCAAAAACCACTATATACTAAGACTCCATGGTAGAATCTACAATAATTGGTTTCTTTAATCTTCTCCAGCTCGTAGATATTTTATTGAGACTGAAGATATATCCTGATAGAACTTTAGACCATTTTGATCTCTTTCAAAGCTAGTATTATATTAACACCCAATAATTAGATCCTCTTCACATCTATATAGTAGGAACATATTCTTAGTTCTTATATGATACTTAAGGATAACCTTAGCAGTAGTCTAATGAAATTCACATGGATAAACTTGATATCGACCTACCATGATCAATGTATAGGAAACATCAAGTATAGTAAATAACATGTCATTAATTATTGATCCTACAATAGAAGCACATGGGACATTTCTCATTATCTATTTCTCCTATAATATTTGAGGACATATTTTCTTGGAAATATGTATACCTTATAACACTAGAACCAAAACTCTCTTGGATTGTTCCATACTAAATATATTTAGTACTTAGTAAACGAATGTACCTTGACATACTTTAGGAATCCTCTTACATCTATCATGAATGAACATGATCCCTAGAATATAGACTTCTTCATCTAAGACCTTCATAGATAATCACTTGATGAACTATCCCTTAACTGGCTGTAGGATCGGTATGTCATTTCCAAAAAGAAATATTTCACCAACATTTACTACTAGGATAATGAATACACTCCCAATAAACTGCTTATAAACACATGGTTTACATTTATTCTTAATGAAACCAAATTAATTTATAGCTCCATCATACTGAATGCTCCACAACATGGATGCTTAATTCAACCCATAAATGGATATCTATAATTTGAATACATTATTAACATTACATGGTGTCGCAAACCCTTATGGTTATCTCATATCGAAATTATCATGATGTTTCACATTAATGAATGATATTTTGAAATCCATCTTCTAAATTTCATAGTAATGATAAGATGATATATAAAGTAGAAATTTGATGGATATAAACATGGAAACTAAAGAAATGGATTATTTTTAGTCAATTAATTGATGTATTTTAAATCATTATTCCACTAGACATGCCTTGTAGGTATTTTTTTACCTTCCATGTATAGTTTTCTCATGAATATCAATTTACACTCAACTTTCTTTATATGAACCTGTGGATAAACTAGAGCCCAAACATTGTTCTAAGATAAGGGATCCATCTCATAATTCATGGATTGTTTCCATTTTATATATACTGATCTTTCTACTTCCTCATTCTAAGTTAAAAGTTTATTATTTTCAATCAATAATGAGTCAATATCTTTAGAGACTAGATAACCATATATTTTTATTTCTATAAACACTATTGTACTCATATGTAGTACATGTTTTTCAAGAATAAATATCTTTTTGGGGACCTATAGAAATTTTTCTTGTACCAAATCTTGTGTGTGTTAAGCATCAACTTCATCAATGTCAATATTGATCCCACTATAATTATTGAGTATGTGACCCCTCTCATAAAGGATGGATTCTCTTGTTACATTCACTTTCTTACCGGATAAGTTATATATATAATATCAATTAGTTTCCTTGAGATATATTATTATTATGTTGTTCATGCCTCATGGTTCTAGTCTGTTTTTAAATGTGGCCATAATGAATGCCTCACATCCCCATAAAAGAGTATGTTAAAAAATGTGTTTCCTTCCACTCTATAACGTGATTGGAATTCTATTTTCCACTCTATTTGGTATTTGTTTTAGTGTGTATACTACAATTTGTAATTCATATCCCCAAAAGGATAATATAATAACTTCATGACTCATCATTGACCATAATATGTCTTGAAATTTACAGTTTCTCCTTTAAATAACACCATTCAACTGTGGTGTATAAGGTGGAGTGATTTGATCTAGAATCCCAAACTCCCAAATTAAGTCTCTTGGTTAAGATATTCAACACCTTAATCAGATCAAAGATAATTTATCTTTTAACTATGATGATTGTCTTCCTCATTTTTTTTATTCTTTTAATTTATAAATAACCTTATATTTGAACTTCATTAAGTATACATAGCCATATATTATCATTTCATTAGTAAAAGTTATGAAGTAAGAATATATACATATATATTCTAATAAAAATGGTTCACACACATAATTGTGAAACAGTCCAAGAATCTATGTATCCATTTCACCCTATTCAGTGAAGAGTGGTTTGTTTATTTTTCATTTCAAATAATCATGAAATATTTCAAATTGTATTATATCAAAAGAGTCTAAATAACCATATTGATAGATCTTTTTGAGGTGTTTATCATTACAAGACCAAGATGGTGATTCCACAATAAGGTTTAATTTGAGTCATGAGAACATAATTTTTTATCTATTTATAATACTTGGTTTTCATAAATTAATATATAATGAACAACAATTAGTTGTGACATAGCATAAAAATCTTATATTTGAAAAATAATCATTCTTTATTTTCAAATGTTAAAATAAATCCATTCATGAAACGGAAAAAGAGTGATATGATGTTCTCAGTAACACATAACACCAAATAATAGATCTTTAAATCCAAAATCATTCCATTTGGAAAAAGAAGGTGGAAATATCCTGTATCCAAAGTAGTGATTCATGCTCCATTGGCTACTTGAATATCCATCTCTCAAATTAAAAACTTTCCTAATCGATATGGTTCATATATTTAGATACATATGTGAACACCAAAAGCTATATTTAATACATAATGTGTATATATAAAAATATTATACTCATTATGGGTAAAAATTTATCTTCTCATTACCACTATGTTAATTTCATTTTCTAGTGTCCTCGCTTAACACATAAAAAACAAACTTCATCGTTTCTCCTTTTCATGTATTTGGATTCTTTTCTTCTAGGAAAGACATTTTTTAGGATCTCTACACTTAGTATGAGTGTTATTAACCTTTTACTTATTATTTAATTTTCTATTTTCACCATAATGATGATAGTTTTATCAAGTCCCTTTCCCTTGTTATATAGGAAATTGAGAGAAGTCCTGAAAGAGTATTCCTTCCATTAATCATATTGTAATTCACAATGAAACTAGAGAATGATTTAGTTAGTGAGGAAAGGATGAGATATATGCATATTTCATCAAGGAATTTAATTTTTAATATGTCTAATCACTCTACGTTCCCAATAATCTTAAATAGATGAGGCCTATATGAAATTGAATCTGCAAACTTTTGTCTGAGAAATGCATTGGAGATCTCATATCTCTCATGTCCCGCCTTCTCTTGATAGAGATCATAAGGGTAATAAATAATTCTATATGCATCTATATCCTAATTTTCTTTTGAATATAATTGTTCATAGAAGATAGCATGAACCATTTGACATCAATGTCATCAGCCAAATGTTTCCCATACAGAGACAATTCTTCCTCAATAGCCACTTAGCCTAATTCTATAAGAATGGGGTATTACAACACATATAATTTATTTTCATGGTTTATAATAAAACACAAAAATCATTTCAATTCTTATAAATTAGTATTATTGGTAAGGTTATCCTTCTCAAGTATAGATTATAGTGATATGGATGAAGTCACATGGATTTCTATTTCTACATTAACATAAATATAGTCCCATATATAATTTATAAAATTATTTTAGAAATATTAAATTTATTAATTCCACATTATTTTATTAAAGACCAATATCCCTCAGAATTAGTTCTAGAATATCTCAGCACTTATAAATAAAGTTAAAATGACTTATATTACCCTTCTCATAACCTAAGCATTAACCCTACATGTTATTTGATGGATTTTAGATAAGAATAATTTTTACAATTATATGAAATCACAATTACCTAATCTATTGAGTGGAATCCCCAATAGTGATATCAATAATTTAACTTTCCTCAACCCTTGCCTCCCAGTAACATAATTCCCTACTTTGATAGTCAACCCTTGATGTGAACTAAGATAAGTCGACCCAAAACTCAAGTTAGAGTTCCCTGATAATTGAAAGTACCTGAACATTGGTGAGTCAAAAACATTGAACTATGGTTTGATTTTTTTACTTCAAGAGTGGAAGACTATTCTGGATTAGTATATATAATTGAGGGTTTTTTATATGTTTCCAAAAATAACCGTTTTATCTTTATTACATAATTGTTACTATTAAGGGGATTTACATGAGTGATTTAACATGTCTTATATAAATCATACACATAATCCAATTTATGTTAGATCTATATTTCATTATTTTCAATTCATTAATTAATGTGATCATGTAAAAACATCCATAATGAATTTAACCATGAGAATTAACATAAATAAAATAATAAGATTTTTTTGATCATGAGATTTTCCTAATGGTTACATTATCTGACAGACGATAAACTAACTATCAACTTAGGTGATGTTCTGTTTGAGTGAATTTCATTTATTTACAATAAGTATTTTTGAGAAGATATCAGTACTTCAAAATTCATATTTCATTGATTCTTTGAATTGAGACAATGATTACAGCTATTAGAAAACTAATAGGAGATGATGGTGTTTTGGCATTTGATTTGATAATTTTATGGTGTTATGAGTCAGATAACTATTCTTGTTGATCATTATTAACTACAGCAATCTACATAATGAACCCACCACCACTATTGAGGTGGGAAGGTCACCCTTTAGCCAAGGCGATGCATAGATGGAGGTATGTATAATGGGAAACATAAATCCCATAGAAGAACTCTCATGTGGGAGCACACAGAGGAGTGGTCTAGGGGACCTGCGTAGGGTGGCATTGCTATGTGAAATTTAGTGTGTGCATTGTGTATCTAGGTGGAGACCCCAGTGCTGGCTTAAATTAGGTTCCCACACTTAGTATTATTAAGAAGTGCTCAGATGTTAGCTAAATTGATGTTGGACTCAAATGGTGTGGAAAAATATATATATTCTAAAATATAAAAGTAAATAACCCCATAAATACAATATATTAAATGTGCGGCATTCGATTAGTGTCATAGTTTTCTTATACCTTCATTTGAGAGCTTCCTTTGTGCATCAAAGTTTTTCTTCATGTTGGACCGACAATGGATTGACCCAAGTATTTCAGTTATTATTTGATAAAATGGTTAATTTAATATGATCATATTTACATGAAACATTGTTTTCTTGATCTAATAGAGATAAAATCATGAATATACAGTGTGGAGTAAAATCATCATATGAATATGGTGATTTTTTCGTCATGTGAGGCCATCAACAGAAGAAGTAAGTTGATACAATGAGTGATTTTTTTATTTTGGTAGGATTGAGTTGGTGGATTGATGTATATAAATACCTAGACTAGATATTTTGTTGTGTGTGCTAAACATGAATTTATATGAATTGTGAGAATGAAAATAGATACCTCAAAACACTCTAATTTCATATGAATTCTCCAAGTGTTTGTGTTGTGACTCTTATTTAATGATCACCTGATAATAGATTGATATTCATAGACCATTGCATAGTAAAATTTGTTATGATATTAAGATTGAAATTAACATGATCATTTATGAGAAGTAGGAACATGTGAACCATCTCTTTTATGAGAATAATACATAATTCTGTTCATATGATTCATTTACATGACTCTGGATTATGTGATGAGAAGTAATGCGCATGAATGAATTTTTTGAAAGAGGAAGATATATGCTAGAGTAGTTTCCCAATGAGGAGGAAGGTTTTAAATCCTCAAATATTTTTATGCGATACATGCATGTGATGATTTAAATATATGAGATTATTGAAAAAATAGTGCAAGATAGTATTTCATGAAGGGAGAGTTTTCTATTTTTTATTTCATTACATGCATGAAGGATATGTTGAAGGAAATTGAGTGGGTATGTGATTAGACATTGTGAAAATACTATGATAGAAAAAAATTATATATGGTGCATGTATTGTAAAACATCCATGATCAAGATATGCATGAAAAATGAATTCTTTCATGAAGGTTTGATAATCAACATGCAGTAAACATTTCTTGTATAGTGTGTTGTTTTTCTTGAGATTCAAGTTAGGTAATAATTTCAATTAGTTTTTATTATTTAATGAGGCCAGGACTTCAAATAGAATGAATCATCTCCCGAGCATGGATGTAGCAAATTTTAAACAATGATCAGAATTTTTTTGAGAAAGATCAACTTCCATGAAAATGAAATTGAATTTGTACGCAATCTAGAGTGATCTAGAGAACTCATGGAGAATGATCTCAAATAAATAGTTTTACAAGGGATTACGATGTCTGAAAAATAGGGATATAGTTTGTGGGTCTAACTAGTTTCTAGCAAATTATGATCGGTGGGTCCAACCAGTCCCTATGAAGATGGTCCTGTTGGGGGGGGGGGGGTTAACCAAATATTGAAGGTTAATTGATCTAGGGTGTGTAACTATCTTGTAATTATGGGGTCTAACTAGTTACAAATGTATTCACCCTCTATTATAGATGATAATGTGTGTTGGGTGTATAACCAACATGCAAAGAAGTAGGTCTTTATACCAAACATTGTAAATCCCTGTGTGTTGTGATATCTTAATTATTATTTCTATTAAGGTGAGGATAAGGATTAAATATGATGGTTCAATACTTTAATTAGTCATAGAAGTGGAATAAAAAGTAATATAATTTTTTAAAACTATGTACTACTGATTAACCACCTCTTAGTGGAACTTAACTAATACTTGGACACCACACTAGGGAAAAACCCCCTTAAACCATGACTTTGTTCTTATTGTAGCCTTCCACCAATCCACCCATGTACCTATTGGATTGGTCTCCCCTCAAATTCAAACATGAACTGCATCTACTAACTTTTGACCTCCATCTATTACATATTCTTTTACTCACTTTTAAGAGAGGGGAACCGAAGGATTGTTTAGTGGGTATACAAAATGTAACCATGGGAATAGAAAACCATACACGATGAGAGGATTTATGACTTATAGACAACTATTTTAATTTAATAAAAAATTAAAATAAAACAAATACCATACAAAAGACTCATCTACACTCATTATTATCCACATAAATGCAATAAATTATGAACTTAATAAACTAACATTCATTACTAATTGTTCTTATTTAATATAAATCCCACTCAAATTGATTAATTATCTTATTTAATTAATAAATTATTTTATCTAAATTCTCATTCAAAAATTAATGATATTCTATCCATAATAATTTTATTCAAAATAAGTAAATTTTTTTAAAAATGATTACGTAAAAAAATATACCTTGGAGGAAACATAATTATTACCCATTTAAACTACCTAGTGTGTATGATATTTTAACACAATTACCTCTTTAGATATGTAGCGTTCTCGTATTATCATGTAATTTCTTGTTGTGCAATATCAAATAAATGATATAAAAAACACATAATATTTACATACCGTGTTATGATATATTGATTGTAGATTAATTAAATTTTTATGACTTATACATGATACATATTTAAGAATATTTCATCAAAATTAATTAGATATTTAGTATATATAAAACCCCTCACATGGAATGTATCAGTACAATGAATGAAAAACAAAACATTTCATACCTTGGTATGTGGAAATACTAATAGATATCCTATTTTTTCTTTACATTTAATTTTTGGGCCATACCTAACATTGGAGATGAGTTTTTAATAGTTTTTGGTTATAAGAGGCCACCAGTGGACTAGTGGAGTGCCAATAAAAGCAAACAATCTAAATGTACCATTTTTCCAAATAGTGGAAGGTCTGCTGCTACATGTGTTTTTTCATTACCCATCAGCCAACTAGTGGGCTAAAACAAGCTATCTGGTTGACCACCAACTAGCTGGTGAGGCCCAGTGGCCATCCGGTGATGTAATTTCACATTTATTTTGATTAGGGATAAAATGTCATTTTAGCCTAAATTAATCACTCATCTCCCCTAATCCATCCCTTACCTCCATAATGTGTTTTTTCTTGGTTTAGGGTCTCCAAAGTGACATTATTGGATCCCTTACTCATTTCTTTGGTTGTTTCTTAGGACTTCATTGATCAAAATTCAATTAGTAGACCCATTTGATTATATTTATTCTATTGTTCTCCATACATTTTTAATGAGTGAGACTAGATAATTACATATAACATGTAAATGGATATTTTTATTGTTTTATTTGGATCTTGGTTTTCTAGGATCTGATCTCTTCTCTAACCATCACTGGTTAAGAAGGAAATGTCATCTTCATCATTGTTGAGGTTGGTGTCTCTACCATGTCGTCCAACCCCTAACATGCCTTATGTTATTTTTATGCTTCCCCTTTGGTTTGAATATTCATTTTGTATTTAATATTTGAGGGGTATGTTATTGTTTAAAACAAATGTTTTTTGATGGAAACCATTTAAGACACATGATTTTTTTGTTAAATTTCATCAAAGATGATTTTAAACATGGAATGGGTTTCCAAACATGGAAGCATCATGATACCACTATAGAAAATTATTTACAGAAATGAGGGAATGATTTTAAAATGTCTTTGGTCTTGGAAAATTATTTATAAAACATGTTTTTTTCCTTGAATATAATGATGATATAATAGATCTTTGGAAGAAATTGGGTCGTGGTGGAAACCTAAACATGAATGATCCCTATGGGACATAGTTGTTAATGGGAGAGGTTACAATGATTTGATGAAGTCTAGGTGGTATAATTTCAAAGAGGCTAAGGTCCCTGAACATTAACAGTCACATAAGCCACCTAGTGTCCCATTCCATGTCTTAGTGGTTTTGTTGTGTACACCCTCTCATCATAGATTTACCTCTTTATATGCTTTGAGATGACTTTATGTGTTTGATCTTTCTATATGTTTACAGTCCCACTAGATTATTTTATGGACATTGATCATCAAAAAGTTTTTATTTATCTATTTATAACATTGGATATATAATATAAAATAGTTATATATTTATTTAAATATGGAATGATTTGGAAGGAATAGAATGTTTTTTGAATAGAAAACCAAATGTTGTTTTTTATATGGAAAATGATTTAATTTAAAGTTTATTATAATTTTGTTTTAAATAGGAACAAATGGAAGAACCTAAATTAAAATGTTATGCATTATATAGTGGCATCCTATTAATATTTAGAGATAATACCCTATTTTTACATTTTTGAGCTTGTATCCTTGGTTTTAAAGGATATTGTAAAAGGTAAGAGCATTATGTAAAAGACGAATCCCCTTTATAGTGTTTTCTATTTGGCTGGTTGGGATAGTGGTGACCTGTGGTCATATAAATATGAACCCTTGGGGTTTTTTGGTTTCCTTATTTTGATGATATTTTTTTGTTCATTGAGAAAATAATATCAAGATGTTGGATGTGACCTTTTTGGTTTTTATTTTAGTATATAATATATTCTATTTATCTACTATGTTACAATGTTTAATTCCTTCTTAGAATATGTATGTTTCAGGTGGAATTATATTCATGTTTCTTTTTATCATGCCCTGGTCTTGTCTCCAACCTATGACAATCAACATTTCACATTGGACCTTGTGATAGACCAATTAGTGTAATGTGGTGGGTTGATCTAGGATTGTCTATTAAAAATAGGTATAAGATATGTGGTTTCATTAAAACATTTGATCATGCTTTTGTCTCACCCTCTTGTGCTTGGTTTTTTCAAAAGACTAGAGACTGTACTCTTAAAACTCAAGAGCTAGTGTGGGTGTGTGCCTGGCTAGCCCACTTTCATGACAAACCTGGAGTTAAGATCGAAAGTTCAAGCTTTTTTGGTTTTATTTTTTATGTATTTTAGACTAATGGAATCGATAATTTAAATCTAGTTATGATAAAAGAATCATTTTTTTCTAAATATTTCCACCCATTATTTTATTGTTTATGGATTCTCTTAGAAAAATAACTCAGAATGATATAGAGGAGGTTGTAGAGTAAACCCCATATACGAATCATCTGATTGAATTAGTTTTGGGGAATACTATCATTTTAATTATATAATATATATTCCCAATCATCAACATCGGTACAAAATGAAATTTGAACAATGATTTAGAATTCACTAAGAAACATCCAATAATATTTCATAGTGATAAGGGTGCACATGATGTAGAAGAATTATTTGAAAGGATCAACAGGATTTTAGTAATGATCCCAACCCCAGTATCCTAAAGTTGGTGGTTACATTACTTATTTGGAAAGAGATACAAGTGATCACATCCTAAAGGATTGATAATTTAATTTTTTATGTAATCTAGATACATACATGATTCTCACATATATTTGAAGACAAAAAATACAAAATTGTTAAAGTATTAATTCTTCATCCTTGAAATAATTTAAAGATTACTTCTTCATATCACAGGGAATTAAAATAAAATATGGGTAATCTTAGATTCATAGTAAGGATTACGTGCAATGAAAACTATCATGATTTGATAAGGCATAATTAATACGGAAAGGTAAATAACTGAAAAAATTAATTTTAATCTATGAAATGAGCATAAAGAATAATATAGAAGGAATAAATGATAATGAAGTAATTCCATATAAATAATCACATGATCTTATTTCTAATCCTTGGATAATATCAATTAAATAATCTCATTGATTATAATAAATGAAATTTTAAAATAGAAAATTGTTAATATAGGATGTTATGATTTAGGAAATCATGATACGTATAGAATAAAGACATTTCATCAATGCATTTTAATTGATTGGTAGATATACACCAAACCCATTTAAATAATCATAGACAGCTGATTTGTCTTATAAGACAATTAATGAATTTGAGGGGCTATTGATAATCAGGGCCAATCCATCCTTGCATTTCCAATACATTCCTCATATATATTTTAATCAATGTCATTCATGAACAATATGTCTTATAAAAAAATATTCCTTTTTGAGTAAAGAATAAAGATTTATCATGGTTTTCCCCAGTCCTTGAAATAACTCTCAAAGTAAAACACCCTACGTAAAATGGCATACTTTTTAGAAAATAAGTATATCCATGATATAAAGAAAATGTAAATTTTAGGTAAATATAATTCTAAATGATCAAAATAAAGTGAAGGTTTCAAGGGAAAGTTATTGGATAAAAAATTAATCAAGAAAGTGAATGTAAATACATTCCCTAGTAAAATAGATCATAACCTGTAAGGACCTAGCCTTAAAAATTACATAATCTAGATAATTCAACTATAATTAACTTTTATACATTCCCAAATATATTTTATTTTTAGAGTTTTATAGAATTAGTTCATAAACTCCTATATAGAAAATTATATATTATAAAGTTGATACTTCTACTAAGTATCCATTTTAACACAATATGAAACATTTAGAATAAAACAAGATTTATTTCTGTAACAATACTTCATGACATTAAAATTGAATTCTTCATTTTATTTACCCTTGAATGAACCCTATGAAAAATATTTAAAAACATTTAATGAGATAAAAAAACCATAGTATGGGACATATAAAGGTACCAATAAACTATTATTCAAATAATTAAAACCTTTTAAAAAATTTATAAATTTTACACATAAAAGAAAATCACCTTATCTTACCTTATGAATTCATAAGTTTCTTCTAAAACCATAGAAAGTATAGATAAAAAAAAAAGACAACATGGGGAATTATTTTCATATCACTATTACATATAAAGTATATCTCATCACTATAGAGGTAGTAACCATCATGGTTACACATGGAATAAACATCATAGTACATTCCCATCATCTCTTAGGAGAAACCTAACTGGTTAACCCCATCCCTTTATCCAATGCATTGGAGATATATAATGGGCACACCAACACACAATATATCATGGAACCAACCATCATCATAACAATTACCAAAACTATACAATTATCATAATAGATAAATATTTTAAAAAAGAAACATTCTTGAGGAAAACTAATTTTCCATTTTTATATCACTTTTCATGTTTATGAACCTGCACAATTATAAAAGAGATTTTTTATTGAAAATTAAAATTTTAAACTTATAAGAAAAAAATAAAATCAAAATGGACTCATAAAAGTGATAAAATTGTCTTCTTTCATATTATAAAAAAACAATTATTTAATAAAAATGGTTGAAACTTGAAAAATTTACTTTTTAAAAAGAAAGTCCCTTACCTTATGTCTCAAAGCCTTGTGTACATAAACATCATGTCCTGGATAATTAAATTAGTTTTATTGATTACTTAACATGACCTTTTCCACATAAAGTTTATTTATTATAATTTTATTAAGTTCATTTATGAACATTTTGGTGAGTAATAAATATCATAATATTTATTCTAAGAGTTTTCATTTCAAGGATTTTTGGTCAGTTCACTTGAGTATAATTATGAGAGTTCTTATCAAATGAAAGAAAAACATCAAATAGTGGAATGAAAAGGTATTAATATGTTTTAAAAACTTTAAATGATCCCAAATATCATTTTTTAATATGATTATGATTCATTAGACATAATATTAATTATAAAAGTTTGGTTTATTTTTTGCAGTTTTTACGACAATCACAAACTAGTTTCATTTTATTTAATATAATGTCTATAAATTAATTTCAGAACATTAAAAAAGTTATAATATAAACAATAAAATTTGATTTAACAATAGTAATGGTTTTATAAATATATTTTATTGTTGTAAAGAAAATTGAACAATCATCATCCATGAAGGTGGTGAATCAACACATTAGAGACAATATTTTCATTTTCTAAATAAGAGGAGAACACGAGAGTTTAGATGATGGATATCAAATTTATATAATACAATTATAGTATATATATATGATACTAAATTTATCATTAATTTCTGGATAGGGGAGGTGGGGATAAGGTAGAAACATATATATAAAAAAATAATTTAAAAGAGAAAGAAGGGGGATTTTACCTCTTGATTATCATCCCCTTGAGAACCACTTTATGGAACTTGGTTTTTCTATTTTGGTGACACCATAAGGTCTTGGATGCAAATAAGAGTTTTGGTAATGTAATTAGGTAGTATATATACCATATTAATTGCTTTGGAGGTGTGAGGATAAGGGGTGGTATTTATAGGGAGAGGAGAGGGGTGTTTTTTGATTATTTTATTCATTTGTTTATTATTTTGGATCAAGAAAATCAATAGTACTAATTATTGAGACTAATTAGAGTAAATAGTGAATGTTAGTTATATTTAATTATTTCTTATAACATTAATCACTCAAATATTAATTATTTTACATATAATGTTAAATATCATAATTTACCATATTTAACTATTCGCCAAAAAATTCAATTATTTTAGAAAAATAAAAAAATTCACCCAATTTTTTTTTCAATCTGTAGATCTGAAAAATTAATTATATTTTTAAAATATATGTTTCTAAATATGAGAAATTTAATTTTACTTTAAAATCATCAATTATCCAGTGAATACTTATTTTAATATTATAATCGATTTTGTGACACTTTAAAAAATTAATAATTATCTCATAAGATTATCTTATAATTATAATAATATATATATATATATATATATTAATTTATTAATCTATATAAATAAAAGAAATTTTATATTAAATAATGGTAATAATTATAAAATTGAAAATGAACATTTAAAATTCATAAAAATATCAAGACTTAATTTATCATTTTTTAAAAAATAATTACTTTTTCTATGATATAAATATATAATACTTATGGGAAATATAATTTTTTTATTTATACTTTTATAGGTGAGTTTATTACTCATATATTCATATTACTTTCCCTAATAGTCACATGGCTATTCTAACGGTCACATTATAATTCCATTTGTATATACTCTTTAATTTCTATAAATACAACTTATTTCAGCATACATTTATAATGAATTTAAATATTTAATTATAGAATGAAAAAAAATTATTCTATAGTTACATGGGTAGTTAAATTATCCCCCATTCCATAATTACATCCTCATAATATTATTTACTCCTTAAACAAATGGGTATACCATTGTCTAATAGCATTTTTAGATTCTCATGTTGCTTCTTTAACCATGCAATTTCTCCACAAAACTTTAACCTAGAGAATTAAATTATTCCTTAATAATTTCTCTCTATGATCAAAAAAACTGAATAGGTTTACCCTCATAATAAAGGTTCTCTTCCAGATGAACTACTAAAGGAATGAAAACATGAGATGAATCCAGCACATACTATCTTAACATAAAAACATGAAAAATAGTGTGCACTTGAAAAAAACTCAAAAGTAATATAGGCTCGGTAGGAAATGAATCCAAATTTCACCAGGATTTTATAGGGTATAATGAACCATGGAATTAGTTTCCCCTTCTTAAAAAAATTACTCACTCTTTTCCAAGGAGAATATTTTAGAAATTAAGGATCACCTGCCTCTAAAGAAAGATCCTTCATTTAACCACATAACATTTCTACTTACTCTATGTTGTCCTCATGTGTCACTGACTCAACTAAACTTTTCTCTTTCTTTTACTCTACCAATTCTGGTTTTATAAAAATTATTTTACCAAATTCATCCCAAAATTCAAAAGTTCAACACCAATTTCTATATAGTGATTCAAAAGGTAACATCTATATATTAGAATGAAAACTATTATTATAAGAAAACTCAACCAAAGTAAGATGATGATCCCAACTTCCCTTGTAATCCATCAAACAATATTGAGGCATATCCTCCAACGTCTGAACTAGTTTCTATAACTATCCATCATATTGAGGATGAAAAGTTGCAAAAAAAATTTAATTTAGTTCCCAATGAATTATAAAGGCCTTTATATAAGTTAGAAGTGTACCTAGGATCATGATCATATTCACTAGAGAGTAGAAATCGATGAAACCTAACTATATATTTAATATATTATCGAGAAAGTTTATCTACATACAATGAGTCTTGAATAAGAAGAAAATATACAGATTTAGTCAGTCGATCAACAATAACCCAAATCACATTGTTACCTTGAGATATTTTTGGTAACCCAACTATAAAATCCATGGATATATTTTTCCATTTCTACTCATGAACTAGAAAAGAATGAAGCACCCCATTCGAAAATTGTTATTTTTATTTTACATGTTGATAATTTAAACATCTTTTGTTAAATTTGGAAATAACTATTTTCATTCCATCCCAATTTTATTACTCCTGAAGGTCCTAATATATCTTAGTGCTTCCATGATGACCTGAAAATGAAGAACTATGAGTTTAACTTATCCAATCTTTCTCCAACTATGAATATAAAGGAACACATAATATCTTCCCAAATCTCAAAAAACAATATTCATCAATGTTAAATTATATAAAATTACCCTTTTATCAAATTATACATTTTTCTGTAACTCGTATTATTCTTTCTTCTCTTGATTATATTTGTCTGATAGAGATGAATACTCTAACTCTTAAAACCTAATAGAGTAATTTACAACCCCAACAAATTCCATGAAAAAATTCATCAAATCATGAACCAAGGGGTCATTTTCCTAATGTAACATATTCCAACTCTAATCATCAACCAATTTATTTTATTTTTTATAATATAAATGAATTGTGAAATCACAATCCTTAATCATTTATATCCATATTCCCTACCTCATGTTCAATTCCTTTTGAGTGAATATATGTTTGAAACATTTATGATCAGTATTTATGTCACTCTTTTCTCCCTATACATGATGTATATAAATTTTTAAAGTGAACACCATATATGCTAATACCAAATCATGTGTGGGATGATTTAACTCCTAAGGAATCAGTTTCTATGAAACATAAGAAATTACCTGATCATTATAATTCATGATGCAACCATATCCCTTTAAAGAAGTATCAATATAGATGAAAAACTCTCTAGTTATAGAAGTAGGGGCCAAAACTGGAGAATTCACAAATCTCCTTTTTAGTTCATGAAAAAAAATCGAATTATTTTATCCAAATAAATTTAAACCATTTTGTGTAAACATATTTAGCGGTCTTGATAACTGTGAAATGTTTTTAACAAATAGCTAGTAAAGGAATGGTAATCTTTGAAAACTATAAATTATAGTAACATTTGAATTTCTTAGACAATCATTAATAACTTTTTTGGTGATATGTACTATTATTCCATACTTATATACAATGTTCTTTAGAAAATAAATCCATTTCATCCAAAAATCACATTTTCTAAATATCCCATATAAATTATTTTCTTTAATGGTTTTTAGAATAATAAATATACTTTTCCCCTGATCCTCATAAATTTTTATGTAAAACAAAATATAATAAAATAAATAACAAAAAACATATCCAAATATTAATAGAATATTATATTTATATGATGCATAAATACTTCATGGTATTTTCTCAAACCAATGGGCATAAAAAAATTCATAACTATCATATCTAGTATAGAATTATATTTTAAAAATCTATCCCCTTTACCTTCACCTAATGGTACCTGGATCTCAATTAATTCTTATAAAAATATTGATATCCTTGGAGCTAATCAAACAAGTCATCTATATGAGGCCAATGATACATAATCATAATAGTGTTGTTATTTAATAAACTGTAATAAATAAAAATCCTCATATAACCTACTTATTTTTATCAAAAAAAAGGTGCACCCCATGGTGAAGTACTCAGATGAATGATACCATTATCTAGGAACTCTTACAAATGTTTTTTCAATTCTAAAAGTTCTACTTTGGCTATTATATAATGGGGTTCAGAAATATTTTTATCACTAGGGACTAAATAAATAGTCAACTCAACCTTCCGATTAGGTATAATACTAGAAAACTCATCAGGGAAAAAATCAAGATACTCATTTACCTCCAAAAATCATTACATTGAATAGTTCCCTTGTTTTTAACAACATGTTAAAAATAACATTATGTTCCATCTTTTAACAGTTTATCAACTTTCTAATATGTTATCAATGGTATAGGTTCATTCATATAGACAAATTAATAATCTTTCTGAAAAAAAATTCTTTATCATTACAGTAAATCCTAATATAGTAAATTGAAATCCAAGTCATACCTAGATCAACATCAAATTCTACCAGGGGAATGATAATAAGGTTTTGAGGTAAATTCCTTCCATATACATTGATATAAAGATTCTTATAATTTATTTTTTTACTAATATTACCTCAAAATGTTTTTACTATATTTTTTTGATTCATTCAATAATGGGAAACTTTTAATTTTCCAAAAAAATCATATATTAATGAATGTATATACCTTAAAAAAAGACAATAGAAAAATATGAGTAAATAAAAAATGTACCTAAATCCACTTCATTGGATGGACCGATATTTTTTGATGTAGTTGAAAAGGATTTCACCACACCTTTTTCATATAGTTTGGCTACATCATAGCATTTAGGTTCCTCTCTAGACACTTGTTTACATAATGACACATCTCATTACATTTAAAAAATATATATATATATATATCAGAATTATTATTAACACTACGATGATCTTTTTCATTATAATTTGGAGCCATATACCTACACATAACACATTGTAAACACTTACCAGATTTCAATAGGAATTACCTAGGGTGTTTTTCCCATACACATCACAAACATAAATCATAAGTTTCTAACCATTAATTTTTTTTATGAATTCCTTCTTTTTTCTTTACACATAGACAAATTTTTCTTCTAGTTTTTTAAGAACACATAATCATTGGAAAATCCATTTCCACCTACTCTTCATATCGAAAATGTTTTTCATAACTATTGAATTCAAATGAATCTAATACCCTTCAATTTTTTGGATTTAATCTTGTGTAAAAATTATTGATTTTACAATTAAGATCATAGATAAAATTTGGTTCATACTATGCCAATATAGTGAATTTTTCTTCTTATGCATCCATTGAAGCCTCTTCATATCATAATTCTAAGAATTAGTTTTCCATCCAATGTTGTGCCGCCTTTGGAAAATATTTCTCAACAAATTTTTTTGAATTCATCCCATTCCAAAGTATCGATCTCATTTATATCCTTGATATTCCCATCCATTGACCACAACTCTCTAGATTCACCTTCAAAAATGTAAATAAATATACTATCATTATGATGGAATGGACACCCTATAACATAGAAAATATTTTCTATTTATTTAATCCACCCTTCAACTACCACTAGTAATGAAAATCTAATAAATGAAGAAGGGTGTTTCTGTAAAACATTTACCACCACAGACATATTATAAGTCCCCAATAATAAAAATTACATTATAATGAGTTTTAGTGAAGAATATAATATATTTATCTCTGATGATATTTTATGTTTTAGTGTTTTTGATAACTATGCCACCATTCACACATAATATTCCATATTCACATAAAGTGGATTCTAAAAAAATAGTATCAATTTTTCTCAAAATATAATCTTTTAAAATAAAATAATATTTTGTTTAGAGAAAAATATTTATACCTTTCAACTAGACTTCCTACTTTGTGTTACCCATAATTATAACCTGTGAAAAATAATTTAAAAATTTGGATGATCAAAAAAATCACAGTAAGAGACAGAAAAAAGTAAAAAATAAACCGTTTGTCCCTGTATATTTTAAACACATGAAAACATTCTTACCAAGTTATACTTTTATCCCATAAAACATAACATCCTTATCTTACCTCATGAAATCATAAGATTTATGTTAAAATCCATAGAAAAGACAAATCATGAAGGAAGTTTTTGTAATCAATCCCATATCACTCTTATATTTTTTCACAACCCCCTCCCCAAAAAGTGTACCCCTCCTGGGCCGTAAATGTAAGAAGGGAGATAATGACCCCCGAATCCGAACTCCAGTAGGCCCCAAGTTGGTGACTAGCACCAAGGGTATATCAAACAGAAAAATGGGAGGCATTACCCTCTAAGAGAACACATGCAGAATAGAAAGATAAGATAGAGACCAACCAGCTCCAAATCAACCAATAAGATGAAATAAATCCCAAGTACACATATGAATTATCATGAAAAACTACTAAAACTGAAAGGGAAAAAACTGCAAGTACCCAAAAAAATTAAAAAAGCAGCAACCACAAGCCTGAACAGCTCCTGCAACCCCAAGCTAGTAGACACCAGCCTGATCTCCAACCTGCTCCATGTGATCTGAAAAGTAGTTTATATACACATAGGGTGAGTATAACAGTATACTCACTAGGATCCTCCCAAAAGCCTCTCATGAAAAAGTAAAGAAAGCATGCTAAATAAAAGTGAACAACAAGTAAACCTAACTCATCAACTAAGTAGGTATATTTTTTTGCCAAGCCTCACCATGGCTACTCTCACCATTTAACTCATACAAGAGTATATAATATAATAAAAAAATATCAAGGGTATCCCGGTACAACTTCCCCACTGGTTTGTCACTTTTCCCCAATGTCGCACATCCAAATAATCTCTCTGTAAAAAGGATTTCCCACAGACACCTGGGCAAAGCACCACAATATATACCTCGTGCAAAAAAAACCCTGACATATACGCAAGAAAGTAACCAGGTAGTTTCTAGGAGCCACCGTAGCTCACATAATGTGTATCATACGTCGAGTATTATACCTCAAGCCATTACATCCCATACACCGAGTAAAGATCCTCAAGCCATCACAACCTATACACATTACACCTATAGTAGTCAATATGATACTATATCCAAAATATATGTGTGTGAATAACCACAAGCCATTACAGCCCGCTACACACATATATGTGGAAAACTAACAACTATGCCTACCAGCACAAGTATCTACCAATTGAAAAGAGCAGGGTGAAAGGGTGTAGTCAGCTATCCATGATCACTCCAAAATGTTGGGGAAAACACTCCCTAGGGCTCAGAATCCCCAGTGTGTTAGTTTCCCTTATTGACATGGTGGAGTAGCATATAGAAACACAAAAAGTACACAATATACTATATCTCATAGCCACACTACGAGAATAACCTAGTCTTAGACTCAACCCCAGCTAACGTCTCTCAGACTCTAGGCATCCACTTCTAAAACTAGGTATCCTATAAGTACAAAACAATTTAAAGAGATTTTTAAGATTACATATTTTATATTTTTTCAATTACAATTTATGTTATTTAATTCTTTAAACATTAATTAATCATTTACAATTATACATTAAACATCATTAGCATCACACCCAGAGTCCACGATCCCTTTAAAATTAAAACCTCATCATTATGTTCTAGCAACTCCAACACCAAGTGTTAACATCATTTATTCAATTATTCATTACATAATTAGTTTCCCATATTCCCAAGCATTCTAGAAAAACATTATAGGCTACTAAACACAAGGGGGATCAACACGGTGAGTATATGTACTACCCATTGAGCCATTGCCGCCTATAGCAAGAGCGTAGACCCATCCTCCATTAAGAGGATAAACATGAAAAGCACGTGGAAAACCCCGTGTGTCTTTAACTATTTCAAAAGATGTGTAAGCAAGACTAGGTACCTTGAGAAGTGAGGAAATGTAAAGCAGATAAATAACCAATAAGAATCAGCAAGCATCTAAACATTCACATCCAACCCATTCCATCATCCCTTGTGTCCTCCATGACATGCACATGCATAAACCGATGCATGTAGCCACTCTATGTTTCATCTTCTACCAAAACCAAAAGGCCTCGATGTTCCCCACATATCAAAAAATCCTTCTAGGCTTACATGACAACACAATTAGTAGGAATTTTTTTTAACAAATGGGCTCTTGGCCCTCAAACATCCAAGAGGGTAACTCAGAACCCTATAAGGGATTATCTTTTATCAAACCACCAGTTCTTTAATCCATCTTGTATTAACCGATTTATTAATCATAGGTTACAACATTGGGAAACCCAAACAGTAAGCTATCACAAATTATTAATCATGCTTACTGCATCATTTTGATTAACGTCAAATTACAACAAGAAAAAACAGATTCATTCACTTGACTCTTTATCTTTAGCCAAACAATAATCAATTAACTCCGGTTGACATTGGATACTAATTTCAATCAAGAATGAACATATATATGATGAAATCATAGATATCAAACTTACTAGAAAAATAAGAGGCAATAACATGCGATCAATATCAATTTATTTATATGGTTTAAATATTGATTATTTCAATTCCATTATGATCTAGTGGGATAAAACATGCTGACAATACAATTTCACATAAAAGAAAATAGAAGATATGAATCCACTATCACAAACGGTTCTTGATGTTCTTTATACCAGATTGGTCCACACAATGGATCACGATCACCTCCTCTTGAGACAACTACATCCACCTGAGGATGCCACAGTATGACTGTACCAACCGAAACCCAAGAAAACACCTTTAGATGCATGGAGATTACATGCTATAACAGGGAAAGGAGAAATAGAAGGATATGAACCCAAAATAACCATGATAAAATATACCTTATTTCGATGAAGGATCCACCCTTTCTGCTTGCACCAAAGCAAGGGGTGCACATGCAGTAGGAAGAACTTCAAGGAGAATCCAATCAATGGGGAAAAGATTGATCTCACAATTCCTACGGGATGGAAGGAAAGGTTCAAGAATCTATCACCAAAGAACAATGAGGAAGAACAAGGGAGGAAGATACCTTGTCCCTTTTGAATATTTAATGGAGCGATGGTTTAAGATATGCTTAATATCCAATTAAAAGCAGATTGTATTAAACCATTCGGTTTGACCAAGTAAAAACATCATGGGCCATAGGAATAATTAATATAGGAGTTACAACCTTTGAATTAGCCTCAATGTCCTTAAAATGAGGCTTTAAATTTATTTTACTTCAAAGGAAAAGTTAAAGGGGTGAAACTGTAGGAAGCTGGAAACATTGTTCACAAACTCGAAATTTGGAAAAGGAAATAGAGGTTACCGATAGACCTAACTGTTATGGAAACATTGTTCACGAACTCAAAATTTGGTAATGGAAATAGAGGTTACCGATAAACCTCCCCGTTCTGGAATCACTGTTCATGAACTAAAAATTTGGAAATGGAAATAGAGGTTACCGATAGACCTCAACGTTCTGGAAACACTGTTCACAAACTGAAAAATTGGCAAAGGAAATAGAGGTTACTGATAGACCTCAACATTCTGGAAACACTGTTCAAAAATTCAAAATTTGGAAAAGGAAATAGAGGTTACTGATAGACCTCACCATTCTAGAATCACTTTTCACAAACTCAAAATTTGGGAATGGAAATAGAGGTTATCGATATACCTCACCATTATAGAAACATTGTTCACAGACTCAAAATTTGGAAAAATAAATAGATGTTACCATTAGAGGTTACCAATAGAACTATTCACCAGTGGAACTGTTCATAGAATTGTAAATTTGGAAAAGAAAAGAGAGGTTACCATTAGAGGTTTCTGATAGAACTATTCACCGATGGAACAATTCATAGAATTGGAAATTTTGAAAAGGAAAGAGAGGTTACCATTAGAGGTTATCGATAGAACTGTTCATCAATGGAATTGTTCATTGAATTGGAAATTTGGAAAAGGAAAGATAGGTTAACAATAGAGGTTACCAATAGAACTTTTCACCAATGGAACTGTTCATAGAATTGAAAATTTGGAAAAGGAAAGAGAGGTTACCGTTAGAGGTTACCAATATAGCTCTTCACCAATGGAACTGCTCATAGAATTGGAAATTTGGAAAAGGAATGAGAGGTTACCGTTAGAGGTTACTGATAGAACTGTTCACCGATAGAACTATTTATAAAAAGTTACCAATTAAACTATCCACCAAGGGTCACTGATGACACCATTCACAAAAGGTTACCGATGTCACTGTTCACCTAAGGTCAGTAATGCACTATTTATAGAAGGTTACAGTTGTACTGTTCTAAACTGTCTACCATTAGAATGGTTCACCGAATAGTAAAATTCGAAAAGTGTTGGCGATATGTAACCTTGACCTCTCGAATCACCTCATACACCTGATTATCCCAAAGGAATGGTCTAAAGTGGTCCGAGCCATTACATATTTACTATAGATACAAATGAAACATAGGGAGTAACCTTTATGGTTACATTTGAAATACCAACTGTAGTATACTCCTTTATCTCTTAGGAGAAACCCAACTGATTAACTCCATATCATTAACCAATGCATTAGAGAGATATCACATGATCACCATATCGTAGTTTATCACATAACCAACCATACTGATTAAAAATTTCGAAGAACTATAACATAATCATAAAACATAAATCATCCATAAAATAACTCTTCAATTTTTAAATCACCATTCATTATTACAATGCTGTGCACTCATAAATAAATTTTTTTTTTTGAAAATAATATTTTTAAAATTGTAAATAAATGAATAAAAATTAATGTTTCATAAAGGAATGATATTCCACTAATGATGTATTTTTTTTAAGAAAATTTCTTTTGGATTTTTTAGTAATAGTTGAAAGAGTAACTTTCAAGGATAATTTTTAAAATAAAGTCCTTTACCTTTTGCCTGAGTCATATGTACTATATTTATATTACAAAATAGTAAATGTTAGTAAAATATTTACTTTATTGATTTTTTTTTAAAGTATATTTTTTTTATATCTCATATTATCACGTAATAACAATTACATAATTATTTAAGTTCATGTTGAATGTTTTGTTAATATTTGGTACTTGAGTCAAAAATGAAATTGATATGATATCAATTGTCAATGTGGACATAAGTCCATCATGTACATAGTACTATTATATAAATTATTATAATTGTTTACATAAATTATACTTTTAAATAAAACCATTAAGTATTGTTAGGAAAAATGAACTATGTTATAATCATAGTGACAGTTGGTTGTACACACGTGTGAGTAACATTTTCATTTTTCAATGATCATTATGGAAAGTAGGTAAGTATAATTTTATCTTTCAATAATGAAAATAATAAAATTTATATCATATTAAACATTTAAATATAATTTTATATATCATCTATGTGACGTGGTAATGAAAAATGAATCGCGTCGCTTCATAGAGGTTATAGTTCTTACATATGCACGAACATCATTATCATTTTTATGTGAATGGATAGGTAAGATCATAAATGATATATTATTATTTAGTAGTGAAAAATATTTCATTAATATCATATATAAAAATTAATTCCATCATTATAACCATGATTGAGAGATGGTGGTGGAAAAGAAATTATATCTGTTCGTGAGGTGGTAGTCCGCCACACACATGAACAAATAATTCCTTTCCCATTTGATGAAAGTGGAGATGGATTTAAGTTATGGTATTAACATAATAAAATATAAATATATTTATGATGTTGTAGTTATTATTTAATCATGGTAGAATAAGATTTTAAGTATTTGATAAAAAACAATATAGAAAGATTTAATTAAAAATGAAATATCTTCATCGGACGCCCTCCTTTGATTAACACCTTAACACCTTGAAAGAGGGTGTTATGCCCAACATAAGGGATATAGAATGTGTATATGAATTATATGAAGGTATTTGGGTGGATTTTCTCCAAACAAAATTTGTTTTTAAGTGTTAATAAAATAGAATAATAGGTTCCCTTTTATAAGATAGAAGAGGGGTACTCTTGTAAATATTCAAAATATTAATTTAATATAAATTAATTACCAATTTCAAAAGGATCTAATGTGATTTATTTCAAAGATAGGATGATTATTGGTTGAAAGGAATTACTCCAATAAAAATTGGACATGTTTTTAATATTTTCAATATTTATTTATTCATTTTAACCCATATTTGACCTATTTAACTCTAACCATAATATCATGTAATTTTCATATTGAAGGATAATATAATTACTATAAAATGAAAAAAGATCAATAAATGATTCATTTATGAAATTTTAAGACTTATCCCAATATTTTTTCCTAATTTTATATTTTTATAAATATAATAATAATTAATAAAATATTATTTATTTTATAATATCATTAATGTAAATTTTCACACTATTCATTTTTTTCTTTTTCAAAAAATCAAAACTATATGCTAAATTGGCAAAAATAATTTCAAAATATCACTAAAAAGTCAAATTAATCTAAAAAATTTATGTATTAAAATAATAATATGAAATTATATTGATTTTAATATTTTTAATATCATTTATTTGATATTTACATTAATTAAATAATTTCTGCATGATCGTTTAACAAGCCTTTAGTTTAATTATTTCTTCCCTAAAAATTAAAAAAAATTTCCCTGATGAATATATATTCTATATTTCCAAATACTATTTGTAGTCGAATATATCACCTATATAACCTCATATTTAAAATATTCATCATTTTAAAAACAAAATTATAAAAAAATTGACTTTTTGTTGAAAAAAATTAAATAAATCGATTAAATACATCCATGTGCTTAGAATATGTCATAAAATTAGAGCACATATAATTTTAGTCCAAAATAACGCATCCAATAAAATTATAACAATTTATAGGGTAATTTTATAATAATTATAAAATTATTTTTTCCATTAATTACCTAAGTTACACTTAATCATGGTAATAAAAAATACTAATGTTACTATTCATATTATCCAAATATAAAAGGGACATATTTTATAAATTTTAAATTTATTATTACAAATATTTAATCCATTTTTCAAAATTTGAAACAAAAAATTGGATAAAGTTAATTTCAAATTAATCCCATTGATGGGGTGAAAACATGGGTTATTAAAGTGAAAACATTCAAAAGATACAAATTATTTAAATCAAAATTAAATGTAAAATTGATTCCAATGACCTAAATTGGACTAAATTACATAAAATGGATCTAATTATACATTAAAATAGTTATAAATATAATTTAATAGTATAGATTATATAGATGAAAAATCGGTTTTCAATTAAAATGTAGTATTTTTAACTTTTCATCAAAACATGAAATTTATCAAGAAAAATAACTAAAATTCAAAAAAACTAAATTTTTATTAAAATTTAAAAGAAAAAGTATATTTTATTATGTATAATTTTTAAAAGTGTCAAAAACTAGATTTTAAATAATTGTGCCATCAAAATGTGACAAAACTGCCTTTAAAAAAATACAGTTATTATGAACAAAACTAGATTTATTCTTATATTAGGCCTATAAAATCTTTTCGATGAATGTAATAAAATTTTATAAATGAGTTAAAACTTATTATACCATTACCCGAGTTGTTACATTCTTCCCCATTTTTTGGAAATTACATCCTTTCTATTTTATTTACTTTTTAAATAAGTTAGGATACAATTCCTTCATAGAAGTTTTTGGTTCTCAGGATGTATCTTCAACCGTGTGGTTTTTACATAAAGCCATAACCAGATGAATAACTATATTCCGCAACACATTCATTCTATGTTCAAGAACATGAAAAACGTGTTCCTCAAATGAAATATTTTATTCTAACTGAATTACTTCTGGACTTAAAAATGTGATTGATATGGTTCACATTTTCCTATCATTGGAACATGAAATATGTTACGTTCCTAGGCTAAAATTGGAGGCAAATCTATTCAATAGAAAAATGATTCCAATTTATTTAGGATTTCATAGGGTCTAATGAACTGTGGACACAAATTCCCCCTCTTATTAAAATGCATCACACTTTTACATAGAGAAAACTTTAGAAAGACATGATCGCTTACCTAAAATTAATGATGCTTTATCTGGTCTTTAGTATAACATTCGTTCCTTATATGAGTCATCATAATTTATTACTAAACCAAATACACTTTCTCTCCCACTTCCTCTACCAATTATAGTCCCATCAACTTCCTTTTATCTACATCATCGCAAAATACTAGTGTTTGACACCGAATTCCATATATTGTGTCAAATGGTTCCATCTATATATGTTAATGAAAGATTTTATTATATTAAAAATAAACTAAAGAGAGATGTGGATCCCAACATCCACGATAATATATTGTATAAGCATGTATCATATCTTCTATGGTCTGAATTTTTTATTCTGACTATCCATCAGACTAGGGATGAAAGGATGTGCGGAAATTTAATTCAGTTCTGAATGATATCTGAAGGACATTAAAAAAATTTGGAAGTGAACCAGGATTTACAATCGGATACAATAGAGACTGGAACTCCATGTAACTTAATTATTTCTTTATTTTACATCCATGAAAGCCGGTCTAGTGATAGAGTGTATCAAATAAGAAGAAAATAAGAATATTTAGTTAGTCAATCAACAATAATATAGATCAAATGGTTACGTCGAGAATTATTTGGTAATCACACTAAAAAATCATGGGAAATATTTTTCTATTTCCAATCTGGCATTAGAAAATTCTTAAGCATCCCCTTCAACTATTATCATTCTTCTTTAATCTACTAACAAGCATAACCATTCACAGTATAGTTAGTAACATATATTTTCATTCCATCCCACCAGTAATACTATTAATGGTCATTGTATATCATAATACTACCATGATAAATTGAAAATAAAGAACAATTCACTTCACATAACAAATCTATATTCAACTGTGAATCATAAGGCACACATAATATTTTCCCAAATATCAAAAAAAAATCATTATCAAAATTATGTTCAAGAAACATACCCTTTTAACAATTTATACTTTTTTTGTAACTCATAGTATTCTATACGGACTTTATTAGTTTTTCAGGATAGAGATTATTGTTATGAGACCTGAAAAAAAATAGAGGACATTCCTGCACAAAAAAAATTAAGAAGAATTTCATTAAATTATTAACAAAAGGGTTATATTCCAAACCTAACATAGTTAATTTTGTATTAATTTTTTGACTGGAATAATCAGCCACTTTAATTTTTTCTAAGATAATAATGAATCATGAAATCATAATCCTTGATTAGTTCTAGCCATATTCTCTATCTCATGATCAATTATTTATGAGTGAATATATAATTAAAACATTTATGACCAGAATAATTTTCACATTTTACTCCATAAAATGATTCCTCCAAAATATTAATGAAAAAACAACAACAACTAATTCTAAATCATGTGTAGGTTAATTTAACTCAGGAGGTTTCAACTAAGTTGAAGCACAAGTGATTACCTAATCATTCTACATCAGAACAGACCCAATTCCTTTCAAAGAATCATTACTATTGATGAAAAATTCACCATTAATGAAATGAAATTGTAGAATAAGAGCATTCACCAATTTTCTTTTTAATTCCTGAAAATAATCATCATTATTTGTTCACATGAACCTAACACATTTTTGAGTTAACTTACTCAGTAGTATAGATAACCAAGATACATTTTTGACTTCCCTATGGAAATATCCTCATTGAACAATAAATATATGAATCTTAGTTATATTTTTTTGCATCTTTTCTATTCATAATCGATGTTCTTTTTCATAGGATCAACATTTATGCCATATTTAGAAACAATGTCACCAAGGAATGAAATTTTTTTAAACCAAAATTCCCACTTTCTAAATTCCCATAAAGTTTCATTTCTTTTAAGGTTTCAGAAAACCCCTTAAATGTATTTCATGCTCCTATTTACATTTATAAAATATCAAAATATCATCAGGTAACACAAACATGAACTTATCCAATTACTCATGAAATTTTTTATTCATAATATCCAGGAATTTAACAGGTGAATTAGATAACCTAAATGAAAATACTAAAAATTCATTATTCCTATATCTAGATAGAACCACAATCTTTAAAAGTTCTACTTCCTTTACTTTCAACTGATTGTACTGCAACATCAGGTCATCCTTCGAAAAATACTACCCTTCTTGGAGATGATAAAAAAATCATCAATATGAGGAAAATGATAATTTTTCTTAATAGTGATGTCACTAAAAGATATATAATCAATTAAATTCTTCATTTTACAATCATTATTTAAAAAAACAACATAGGATCAGCCCATGGAAAAGTGATAGGTTGACTGAAACCTTTATCTAGCAGCTTCGGTAACTACTTATTCAATTATAGAAGTTATACTTGAGCCATTCAATTAAGTGGTTTTGAAATTGGATTATAATAATGAACTAATTCAACAGTAAATTCAACTTGTCGATCATGTACAATACCAAGAATCTCATCAGGGAAAACATCAAGATACTCATTTACCACTTGAATATCATTAATCTAAATAGATTGTTTGTTTTGAAAAAAAATTCAAGATAAAATTCATTTAGATATGTTAATATTTTCTCATCTTATTGATATGGTATGAATGGTATGGGTTCATTATTTTACACAAACTGAATCTCATTTTGAAAAGAATTTTTTTCTTTACAGTCCATCTTAGCATGGTTAATGGAAATCAAATCCCTACCTAGAATAACATCAAACTATACTAGAGGAAAAACAATAAGGGTTTTAGGTAAATTATTTTTACAAACTATGACAGTAATATTTTTATAATTTCTTTTTTACATTAATATTTTCCCCAGGTGTTTCCACCAAAATTTCTAGATTCTTATCTTGTGGTGGAATTTTACATGAAAATTTATCAGAAATAAAAGAATGTGTAGACCCTAAATTAAACAACACATTGTAATAAAATGAATAAAAAAATAATGTGCCTGATACCTTATTGTATGGAACAACATGTGATTAAGTTGTTTCAAAGGATTTCACCACACCTTTTTTATTTTAATCTCACTACATCCCATCATTTGGGTTTCACATTAGACACTCATTGTCATAGTGATGCATCTTACTGCATTTAACTTTTTTTAATGAGCATATATCTGAATTTTTATTACCACTACCATGATAATTTTCATTATAGTTTCAATCTTTATTCCATGTTATTCCAATTTAAAATCACATAAAATAATTTAAAAGTCTTTCCCTAGTGTATTTCTTACCACAATTCTCACAAATTGTAAGATTAATTCTCATACCATCAAACTTATTCGATGAATTATTCCATTTTCCCTTCCATCACAACCAATTTTTTGTTGGCTTTCAAAGATCACATGATCATCATAAAACCCCATTTCCACCTTCATTACACATTGAACAAGTTTTTCAAAACTTTTTAATTAATGAGAATCCAATTACCTTTGATATTATGTCTTTAACCATGACTAAAAATGATTGATTTCACTACATGATCCTAGATTAAATTTGGAGTGTACCTTGAAAATCGAACGAATTATACTTCAAATGTAGCCACTAAAACCTCCTCCTACCTCAATTCCATGAATTGGTTCCCTCCTTTGTCAAATCGTCTTAGGAAATTATTTCATAGGAATAAAATTTTTGAATCCATCCCATTCAAAATAATCAATCTCTTCACTATCCTTGATATTTTTAACCATCAACTGCCACTGGTCAGATTCACCTTAAAAATGGAAAATAAAATGTCTATCCTTTTTATTGGATTAACATATCATGACATCAAAAATATTATTTAGGGATTTAATTCACCCTTCAACTATAAGCAGGTTAGAAGATCTAGAAAAGGAGGGAGGATGTTGCCTCAAAAAATTCTCCACTATTGAAATATTCCTATATGGTTAATTTGGAGGATGTTGTGCATGGATTCCACTTTAATTTTTAGCTGATGTGAATGGATCCATCATAGAAACAAGCCATTTATGTCTCATTCCGACATTCTCAGGATGCTGATTTAGAAGGATATTTTTCTTTTGATGCCTTCCAAAAATAGATGCCTTATTTCCTCTATAGAAAACCATTCAGAATAGAAATATCATAGATAAAAAAACATTTTAATCTTAAAATAATATATAATTTAGACTTAACTATAAAGTAAAATTCATTTATTAATATTCTATTAACAATATCCTAACCCCTAAGTTATATAAATCGATCATTGATACCAACTTTATGTAACCAACCATAAACAATATGAAATCTTGAGTTTTAGTCTGGAATTTATTTTATTTCACATTGAGGATCATTTTAGGTATATATTTTTTAGAGTATAAGTACATTATTCATACATAAAGTCTCAAATTCATAATAATTTAACACTATTAAAACAATATCAATTTTTCCAAAATATAAAAATTTTAAAATAAAACATGATATCCTTTTCCAGAAAAATCATCATAACATTCAACTTGACTTGCTCCTATATCTTACCAATAGTTATATGCCATGATTTTTTTTAAACATACGATGATCAAAAAAATCTTAGTAATGGATATAAAAAGAATGAAAGGAACCATTAGTCCATGAATACAATAAACATCAGAATTTTGTTTCCCAAAGTTATAATTTTCACCCATAAAACATAAGCTCATTACCTTAGCACGCGATCTCACAAGATTCCTATAAAACTATATAGAAAAAAAATCATAAAGGTAATTTGTGGAATTAATTAAATATAAATATTATATTCATAGTAGCTATCACAATATCATATGGAGTAACCATCATGGTAACATTTTGAATACCCACTGTATTATATTCCCTTAATCTCCTAGGAGAAACCCTACCGATTAATTATGTCTCATTACCCAATAAATTTGATAGATATCACAAGCTCACAAACCCTTAGTATATTATAGAATCACCCCTACTCATAAAAAATTCCGAATAACCATAACATAATTATAACTCATAAATCATGCATAAAATAACCTTTCCACATTGAAATCACTTTTAATTTTTACAAAGCTTTGCAATCATAAATGAAAACATTTTATTGGAAAATATAATTCTAAAACTGTAAATGAAACATAAAAACAGTAAATCTACATTGAATCAAGAAATTCTATTCATGATTAATATGTAAAAAAAACTCCCCTTTTTTGATTTTTTAAAAATAGTTGAACGAGTATCCTTTAAAGAGGGTTTTTAAAAGAAAGTCCCTTACCATGAGTGTGACTCATCACATAAAATATTTAACTTCCTGAATAATAAAATTAGTTTAATTATTTTTTGAGATCTTTTTTATGTTTATTATTCATTTTTATAACTTTTTATAATGTTATAACAATTACTTAATTATTTAAGTTCATGTCGTACGTTTTTCCGATATTTGGTACTTGAGTCGAAAACGAATTTTGTATAATGTCAACAGTTAAAGTGGTAATAATTCCATATTATATAGAATAATATTTATGAAATTATTATAATTATTATACAACAATTATACTTTTAAATTAGACCATTAATTATTGTTATGAATTATGAACTATGTTATAATCAAGGAGATGGTGGGCCGTACGTACGCATGAGTAACAATTTCATTTTTCAATGATCATTATGAAAATAATGTAAGAATGGTTTTATCTTTAAATAATTATAATAATATGATTAATATCATATTAATCATTTAAATAGACATATATATATCATGTATGTGATGTGGTGATGAAAAAAGAATCATATCTCTTTGTGGAGTTCATAGTTCACTCACACACACGAATGATGTTATCATTTTTATGTTCCTGGAAAGGTAAGAAAATAAATAATATATTATTATTTAATAATTATAAATATTTCATTAATATCATATATAAAAAATAATTCCATCATCATAACTAGTATTTAGAGGCAGTGGTGGAAAACAAATTATATCGGTTCGTGAGGTGGTTGTCCACCATACACACAAATGAATAATTATTTTCCTATTTGACGAAACTAAGGATGGATTTTGGAGATGATATTTAAATAATAATATATAATTATATTTATGATATCATAGTTATTATTTCATCATGGTATAAGAATATTTGAAGTATGTGGGAAAACAAATAATATAGAAACACTTAATTAAAAATGATACCTCTTTTCGGATGATCTCCTTTGATTAACACATTAACACCTCTAAGGAAAATTATTATTGTAAAATAAGGACTCTATAATGTGTGGAGGGATTATAGGATGGTATTTGTTCATATTGTGGTTGAAAAAAATAGTTTTTGAATTGTGAATAAACTATAAGAAGATGTTCCCTTTTATAAGAGATGAGAGGGACAGTCATGGAAATTTTCAAAATATTAAATTAATATAAATTAATTTTCTATTATAAATGGATAAAGTGATTTATATCGAATATATGATGAGTATGGGTTGAAATAAATTCATCCAATGTAATTTGGACATGTTTTTAATTTTTTTTAGTCCTTACCATTTTAACCCTTTTTAACCCCTTCAACTCATATTGAGATATATTGAAATTTACACATTGAGGGTTAATATAATTAAAATAAAATGCCAAAAGACCAAAAAATGAGGAATTAATAACATTATAAGACTTATCCCAATAATTATTCCAAATTTTATATTTTTATAAATTTTATATCATTTAATAATATTTTAATTATTTCAAAATTTTATTAATGTAACTTATGACACTATTCATTAGTTTGTATTTTACAAAAAAATTAAAACAAAAATATAACTTCAAAAAAATACTTATAAAACATAACATAGATGTGAAATGTAATATAAAAAATTTGTTTTATATTTCCATTAATTAAATAATTTCAATACCATCGCTGTGAAAGCATTTAATTTAATTATTTAATCCCTAAAAATTAAAAATAAATTACCATGATGAATATATAAATTTTAGGTTTTCAAATACTATATATAGTCCAACATATCTCCTATATAAATCCATATTGAGAATATTCCACTTATTAAAAACAATAGTTTGATAAAATTGTCTTTTCATAAAATAAAATAATATAAATGGATTAATGTCATCTAAGTGGCTAAAAGAGGTAATAAAATCGACCCAATGAGGAATTATTTCAACAATCACTCATCAAATAAAATTAAAAAAATTTCTAGGGTTGTTTTCTAATATTTTTAATATTATTTTTACCCTTAATTACCTGATTTACCCATAACTATGGTAATAATGTAACAAATATTCTTATTTATATTATCCAAAAATAATAATGTATACCTATTTAATAAATTTAGTCCGTTTTATTCTAAATATGGAATCCATTTTAGAAAATTGAAAACATATAAGTGGATAAAATTAATTTTAAATTAACCTAATTTATTAGATACGAAAATGAGTTATTAAAGTAAAAAAATTCAAAATTTTGAGATGTATTTATATCCAAATTGAACATAAAATTAATTATGATGACCTAAATTGGATTAAATAATATAAAATTTATTTGTTTATAATTTAAAACCAATTATAAATATAATTTAACATTAATTATTTAGATTAAAAATAGGTCTCAATTAAAATGCATTATTTTTCATTATTCATGAATACATGAAACTAATCATAAAAATACAAAAAACTAAACTGAAGGTATATTTGATATTATTCATTCAAATAATAATTTTATTTTATCATATATAATTTTTAAAAGTGTCATAAACATGATTTAAAACAGGTGCGCCATTTAATGGTGGAATTTTTTGTTGTTGAAAAATATAGTTTTAAGTGTAAAACTGGATTTATTCTTATATTATGTCCATCATGGACCTAAATATCAAAATACTATAAAAAATATCTACTTCCTTGCACCTAAATCAAACCATATATTAGAAGGATTCCCAGATTCCACCGCACAAAAAGTAACCCACCCCTTCAATGATCATATTTACGTCCTGGTCTCATGCATCTCACAAATATATATATATATATATATATATATATATATTGCATCTGATACAATACCAACCTACTAAAAAGCATCTTGTTAGTCTATAACTACATCCAATGCACATTGTTCACCCAGAAAGGATATTCCAAACAAAAACACAAAAACACTAGCCACACCTATGGCATTCCTATGACAGCCGTCAGCTCACCAGCCTACTCTAACCTTGGTAGCTCTATGACATGCACTTGACCTAAATAATGAATGATTAATGGTTGAAATATTTGTAGTGATACACCATCCTACATCCACCTACCCCATTTTTGGGTTCCACTATCTCTTCCTCAACCTCTACTTGTGGTTTAAACTTGACTACCATCACTTGGTACAAAACCTTGAATGATCTCAGACACATAAGTCTACCCCGAGCCCTGACTTCCAAGTGTTGGAGAAGGATTCTGGTAGAAAATATAATTATTTATGATCTATCCACATACCTAAAACTCCATTGAAGGTCTATCACACTAATTCCTGACATGTCCTAACTTCCCACACTAAAAGAAAATTATCGAAGAACCACTGCGTAGTGATATTGGTGAGTCATTAGATGGACTTCCCTGTTGGAACTCATCTCAAACTCTCTTCCTTCCATTTAAAGAATCTCTTTTAAAATCATTTTAATCCACTACAAGAATTGCTTAAGACATATCTATCCTGTTTCCCTCAGCTATGAGTTCCTAGTTTACCACCTCTATGAATGGGGCAACCTAAAGATATTTTCTTGCACCTGAATGAAATTCCATAAACCATCCTCGGAGAACCTCACCCTTGAGGTGTCATCCCTCACCATGTTAGGTGAAAAGAGATAAAATTTAATGAACATCACTACACAGTTTTTGACATACATGTCACCATGCTGACAGCTCTAGAATTCCCATGGCCTTTCCACCTGTAGAGTTTCCATTACAGAATGCTCAATGAACCAAGCCTCAAAGTCTTTCCAGGATAGCCCCTTGGGTATTCCATCCTATACCTACACATCCCACCAGTACATAGCCAATCATCTGAGCATTTCAGTTTCTAGATTCACCCTCCAACCTGGAGGCGTCTCAAGATTTTCAATAATCATCTCCATATACTCGATCCTATTTCCAACTGCCTTCAGACCTCCCTCACCTTGAAAAAGATTGGGGTTATATGACTGGAAATCCCATGTCAAATAATTGATATAAGGATTTTCTTCCTGATGTCTCATATTAATACCCCGGATCACACATTCCAAGATCACTCAGAGATTCTAATCAATCCACAACATAAAAAGAGTTAACTCAAGCGGCTACCCCACCTTCCCTAGAACCTGTTCCTAAGCATGTACCTATGGTTGAGCCTAACCGTAAGCATGTAACTGATCCACATGACCCTCAGGGGTCTGAACTATCTTGTGCTCCAGTGGCACTCCATATCCACCTATCTCATGCTCCATCTGATCCATCAAGGAGGAAACCCACTAAATATCATTAGCATAGTCAGATATCCCATATAACATTTTTATTTAAGACATAGAAATGGAAAGTAGTAATAAAAAACATCAACTCAACACACTTAATCTCCCCCAACAAACCCATTCATCCTGGAATCCCAGCCCCCATGATAGAGTTACTAACTATCAACATATCCATGTATCAAATATACCTCTGGCCACTCCTATCCTAATGAACTACATCACCTTAAATTGATTACCATGTCTCCCAACTTGGTGATCAACATCACCCCATTTGATTATATTTTCCAGATCCTATAAAAGCTTGGTTCATTTTACTTATCACATGAAATTTATATATTATGGTGATATACAAACACACACACACACATACATCACACCACATATCATATCACATTGGAAAATAATTTCACAAGAAGTTTTTATAGGCACATGATGATACATAATTAGACATCATACTGTGCCTGTCAAAAGAATAACAATTCATACAACACACACCCCCTATCCATATCGGGCCAAGAGTCCAAATCACCTTTCTTTCCATACTAGGTGAAAGTCATATATCATAACTGATGAAAATAACCTCATAAGAATACCACTCGATGTGGAAATCATATAAAATATAAATTGAGAAAAAATATATCATCATTACCCACCCATGGTAATATGGTATGCCCCTCATACATAGGGCTATAGAAACCCAAGCACAAGTTACAAAACCTGTTCCATCAACACCTAATATCCAGTACACCAACATAAAATAAAATAGTAACACCAATAGAAAATAAAATCATAATAAATACTGATCTCATTAGTATTTATCCTTACACTACTACTAAATCCCATTAAGGAATCCTCAAATACCACTTGCAGCATACCCAAAACAATTTTCCACTGGAACAGTGCTATCGGGCTAGGTTCCTCTGGCCTTAGGTGTACCTCTGCATATGACAAAGGCTACTGACTAGTAGTGAGGGTGTAATAATGCTACTAGAAGGGAGACTATACCCATATGTTATGATAATATAATGGTTTGACTAAATATATATAACATGAAATAGAAAAAAAGACTCGACCGACTCGATCTAGACCCACCAATGGCAGAAGCTCAATCAATAAGAAACAACAAAAGCATAATTAAACAACATTCTCAGAAATAAATAAACATGCTAGAATAACCCTTAACTTTTCTAAAATTAAAAATGATTTCAATATATGTCATAATATTCAAGATCCAAAAAAGTGTCACCAATTTATGACCACTATAGCTACATTAATATAAGAATGAATAGAGAGAGATATAAAAAAGGAAAACTCTAGTTGATGAAGGAACCTCAAGGTCCCCTACCTTCCATCCATTTCAATAAAACTAGGATCCATCTCGAGAGTCCCAACACTTACTTCAGCACAATAACATAAAGACTACACGGAGACTAAAGGGATCATGTTGGGTGTGAGAATGAGTCTGAGTAGGATATTAACCAAGTGTGAATACAAAAAATTTATGATAAAGCAGGTGTGAACATAAAATAAATAAATCAATCAGTGAATGCATGTAAAATAAACACAAGCTTACATGATGCTCAACAACCAACAAAAAACAATTACCTGACTCAGAAAAAAAATGGAATGTTGTAACAGATATGATTTTTAGCCCATAGAATAATGCATCCCCTAAAGTAGAATTGCCCTGGTGAACCCTTATGTTCAACTACTGGTATAGTAACCCAACACCATGTGCCTCATGACACCTCATGTTTAAAAATATCATAGAAGTCCTGGAGGCATGCCCAAATGAAGGTAACTGGTTCCTTAGACCACGACACAAAAGCACTCATTAGGTCAAAGCCAAACATTCGGAGGCACAAGAATAACTATCAAAAAATGAATATCACCATTGGCCTATATCATGACATCTTGATGAATAACTATATTTTCCTCCCAAAATTTCCCAGGACCAAAGGCATCGATACAGTGAGCCTCAACCTGCAACTAATAACATCAACACTATCATCAAAAGTCCCTTATCCATCTTCATGGATTTATATGGAAATCACCCAAAAAATAAATACCTAAACCATACTATCATGGGACTATATCCACTAAAGTGGTCAAAACCACCTCATAACTAAGTCAACCTGTTTGCACATGACTCTAAGTAGTGCCTCGGCCATCACAGGTGAGAGGAAATCACAAATTTAGTATATAAGATATATCAAGATACCACCTCGTGCCCTTACGACCTTGTTTTTCAAGTAAAATGCCATTTCCATCCAATATCTCGGGCCATTTCCTAAACCTTATGGCCTCACATTTTCAACTAATATCCATGAATCCCAACCGATGGTCAACACCGACCTTGTAATCTAGGCCAATCCCAACCAGATGACCACGTCTCTTCAATCTTTATGACAATGCCAACTCAATTCGTAGGTCCATTATCTTCATGATCTCATGGATCACATTACATTAAATTCATACATATATATGTAGACAAATTTAATTCAAATAATCAATTAAATTTGATAATATTGAATTGATCAATTTATTTAAAAATAAAAATTTAATATAATTGAAATGTACAATCCCAATTAAACTAAAATTTAAAATTAAATCATGAAATCAACCTAGACTAACTTCCCAAGGTAGCCAATGAACTATGACCCAAACATGAATATATAAATATGGATAGGTAATTCCCAAAGTCACCCCAAAAGGTAATATGATCAATTTAATATCAATCATGAGGGACTCTCTCAATTACTGTATGGTGTGCTAAAATCCATGCCCCCCGATCGACCATAAAAACATTTACAAAGTCACACATCACCTACCTTAGAATTTTAGATGTAAGAACATCCAGTATTATCTTATAAATCCTATAGGTTGGGTTGAAATTGATGATTCTGTTTAACACCATCAAAAAAGGGTAAAATAAATCAAATGGATTTTGTGGTACATGAGGAGAGAGAATGGGAGAAGAGATGTTAATGTGATGAGAGCCTTACTATTTTACTTAAAATGTAACTGAAAAATATAAAAATGGTGCACTGAAGAAGATATTCGATCACACCCATGAAGAGGATGAGAAAAACGAGATTCCTTCTTCTGTAAGCGACCAACAAGGAAAAAAGAGGCGGGAAGTGAATAAATAGAGGGAAGGGGAGAATATATAATTTCACACTTTTTAAAGGATTCATGGTTATCTATCATAGCTTTTGAATACATGCCCAAACTATATAGGATATAGTGCATGTTTACTTCTTATAAGGAACTACCTATGCATCTTGCCACACAGTTTCCTCTAACCACACACAAACTATGCAAAAACCCTATTCCAAAACTACAGAACTAGATGCATGACCATGAACCCCACATATACAGTGTCCCCCAAACCATGATCATTTCAAAAAGGGGCTATATGATTAGCTAGAAGCGGCAAAAACGTTTACCATAAACCATGTTCCTTGACCTGCAACTCCCAAAACATCCCTTCGAGCCTCCGACGCACAAGAAACCCTTTTGAACACTTGAGGATTCGACTGCACCCCTAAACCCATTAAATAAATATATTGGGTTTATGGAGGGCTAGGAATTGGATTCCAATGATAAAAAAGGAATACCCAATAATTAAAAATTTTAAAATGGTAGAGGTTTTTGACTGACTCAAAAAACCTAGGATGTTACAAATATAATATATTTATCTCTAAAACCCAAAAATCACACCTATAATTAAACTGAATCCATCCATATATAATGATCCATCAAATCATTTAAGTAAAAAAATTACACAATAACCAATACATCCTATAATCCAGTGGTAGGTATTTCAATATTTTCATCCTTCAGTTGTGGGTTTAAGCCCCGCGACCATGCAAGATGCGGTGGGCTATTGGCTGAAATGACAGATGTCTTTTATCGAAAAAAATATTAATATAATTATTATAACATAAACAATAATATGATGAACATCCTAAAAAATAAAAGTAATCATCAAATCACTTTACAATATCTAAGGTATTCTATAAAATTTATTTTTTCCATGAAATCAAACAATCTTAATTGACTATTATTACCTTGATGAGATTGATCATATTAACCCTAAAGGTTATCAAAACCATTAATCTAATAAAGAGATTATTCTTCATAAAATAATACTTAATGTTGTACCTAAGTTTTATATATACCTCAATACAAAGAAACATCTCCAAAAATTACATTAATCACTTGAAAACCTAGTTAGTCACTACAAAAAACTGCTATTTAGCGTTGTTTTTTAATAATGTTTTTTAAAAAAATGACAAAAAAATAAAAATTAATTTTTGATTTGAAAAAAGTACATAATTTATAAACATGTTTATAGAAGAATGGCTAAAGTATAGATGTAATTTAGAAAATGCAGCTAAATTTGAAATTATCGAAATTTTTGAAAACTTTTCACAAATTTAGCGATGTTTTTTTGAAAATTTGGATAGATTTAAATATAGAAACATTTTTAAATGTGGATAAATTATTGAAATTTTTACCACTATTTTAAAACATTTTTAATTATATTTAAGTATAATTCTACTAATTTATACATATATATAAGTAAAATTTTATATTTATATTTATATTTATTTATATATATAATTTTTATTTGTATTAAAATACATAAAAATATGTTTACATATAAATATATATATATATATAAAAACACACGCACACATAGAAAATCAAATATACTCACATCCCTTAGGGTTTAGATAAATGGTAGCCATCCCTTTGGGTCTCGATGATGTCTTGAGATTCACCCTCATCGAGTTTTTCACTGCATTTGGGTGCTGCATGTTTTTTATTTGTAATATAGATCATTTCCCCAGATCAACATAAATATATATATATATATATATTAATGTATATAAACACACACACACAAAAATATACACATAAAAATATATATTTGATTAAATACATATAAATACACACACAGATATATAGAAACACACACACACACATACTTATATACAAACACAGAAATATATTTTAAATTTGGCCAGGTTTTAAGGAAAATATAGCTATTTTAGTGACATTTTTATCAGAGTTTTAAAACATAGATAATTATATATATAATTAAAATTATATTAATTTACACATATATATATATATAAGATTTTTAAAAAAATAATTATATATATGTATACACACACACACACAAATAAACTCACACATATATATAATACAAACCCAGATATATATATATATATATAAATGTATAATTATATTAATGTATAATATATATATATATATTAATTTAAATACACAAACACATATAAATTCATTAATTTACACACATATAAAAATTTACATATATGTTAATATAAATTATATGCACACACAGCTCACACATATATAATATAAACACACACACACACACATATATATATTTACATATAAACATATATTTTAAAATTAAAACAGACATATACATATACACACATATTAATATATATATATATATATTTATATTTTTATATATAAATTTATATCAATATACAATTATATTAACAGATATTTAAATATCATATCATTTATATATAAAAACACACACACACACAGACAGACCGACATACACACACACACATATATAAATATATATATATAAACTCACACAAATAGACATACACACATATATATTTTAAAATTTGTATATTAATATATAAATATATATATATTATTAATTTTTAATAGTAAAATCTATCAATAAATTTTTAAATATAGCGTAATATTAAATAATAAATATAAATTGGTGTAGATCAATGGTCTGGTTCTTAGCTTGGAGTGTCTTGGTGTTGGGTTTAAATCTGGTGGGTTTCAATTTTTTAGAAATGGGGAAAGGGGTGGGGTGAATGTGTGAGGAGCAGGGTGGTGGGTGGGGTGGGAAGGGTATTTGATAATGGTGGGAATGAGTGAGGAGCCGAGTGGGGATGGTGGGGCATGAGAGGGTGACAAGAATGGGGAGGGTGGGACAATGAGGGAGAGAGGAGGGCGAGAAGTGAGAGTGTGGAGGGTGTGCCAGTGAGGGAGGGAGGAGAGCGACCTGTGACTATGAGGATGATGGGATAATGATGGAGGGAGTGGTGTAGGATGATGAGGGAGAGAATAGGGTAATATGGAGGAAATTTCGATGAGGGAGGGAGCAATACGACTCTTGAGGGAGGTAGTGAGGGTGGGAGTAGGGTGGGGAGGGTAGGTCGTGAACATGAGGATGGAGGGAGGTGAGTGTGGGGTTGGTAGGATGTAAAAGGTGAAATTAAAGAAGATTTTTTTAAAATAACTTACAAATTAAAAAAATGAATATAAAAGTATTCCCAATGTTTTTTAGAAACATTAGAAAGTGAGGTTCCAATTACTGATGTTTTTCCCAAAACATCTGTTAATCGGATTTCGATAATCAGTGAAATTTACAAACTTCATTAAATTCGCACTGCCCCATTACATGATATTTTTAAAAAATGTGGGTATCTAAATTAATGATGTTTTATAATATTATTAATGAATAAAAAATCACTAAAATACACTTTTTCATAGTGAATTAAAACATAAAAAGGGATCTCTAAGAATTTTTACTAATGATCAATCTTAAAACCATAAAAGCAAGATAATATCCATATATATTACTTAAATCATAGATGAATACATATATTCTTCAAAAAATAAACACAATCCTTAAATGTTTCATGATTCATATAAACAAAATACAATTTATAAAAATACATCTATATTATAATTATTGAATCCCAATGTGTAAATACTTCAACCCTTTTATTTCAATATAAGTTTTTCCTTTTCATATGAGTTACCATTTAAAAGTGGGAATTGACTTAGATAATCCCCATGTTTCCTACATTCAAAAAAATGATTTATAAATAGTTTTATAGGATGAGATTTATTTCACTCTATTAAAATTCTCACTTTTCCTCAACAATTTGATGCTCTATTATGTTATTTTCCACACATAAAACATTTTATTATTTCTTAGAGACATTTCCTAGGTGTGAATTTCTATATATCCAACAAGAGAGAAATTGATCCTTCTTCCTTCTTTGAACTCCACCACTTGGGCTCTTAGAGGACTTCATCATTCACTACTTTGTTCAGTCCTACAGTTGGTTAATGTATATTTTTTCAATCATATATTGAGATAATTGATTATAAATAATCATAATAACTTTCACTCCAGTCATTTCCCCATTTAGTTTCCCTTAATCACTATATTTTCCATCATATTCAATGTTAATAAGATTATTTTGGGTTTCAACCATTGAATAAAACCAAAAATACTAGTGCGAGAAACAATAATCATATTGAAAATACCATATAATCATTTATAGTATATATAACCCACGAAACCATATTTTCAATCTAAGACACCTTAGGTTAAAAACTAAGTAATTCATTTTCATCATCTATTTAAATATTTTATAATGGTTTGAAAAGAAAATGTGAATTATACAAAGCATATCCCGTAGGAGTGTCAAGCTAGGTGCATAGTAAGGCATGCTGTCATGAATTAGTTGATGATGAAGTCAAGTCCCAATGCTCCCTTTTTGTAGTTATTAACCCTAGGTAAGAGTGTTCTAGAACCAAGCTAACTTGTTTTATTGAGAAATAGATGTATTCATATAGAAAACCTTTTAATTTCTTCCTCACCAAAACATTAGGATGTTCTCCTATAATTATTCTCAAATTAAATCGTAGGGTTATTTTCCTTTATTTATGTTTTATAAAATCCAGTTCCTAATATTTATACTAAAATTCCTATGATACCAACTGTAAAGAACCCTATACCAGTAGCCCAAAGAAAGTGGTTGATTTACTACATTGACATAAGATACATGAAATTTTATTCTGAATGACAAAATAGTATAGTAATCGTGGTCTACCAAATACATACTTGAATCTAAATTTACATTTGAAAAAATACAACATAGTTTAAGTAAAAGTTCGACATCCATGATCTTATTCAAATATTCTTTATTAATATCCAGGGGAAAGGAAACCAAATAAGGCTGATATCATATGCTCATTAATGATTATTTGCAAAGAAATATATCATGAATTTATAAGTCATAATCAATAGGGAAAGGTAAAAAACTGAAAAAATCCAATTTAATCAATAAATTGAGAACAAATAATAATATGTTATGAATAAAAGATAATCAAATAATTTAATATAAAGTTCACATGATTTTAAATCTAATACAGGGATAATATCAATATTATAATATAATGGACAATATTAATTGAATTATTAATAATGGAAATGATTTATATTGGAATTCAAGATCTCAGACATCATGATATCTATACCATCAAGACCTTTCGTCATGAAATGTTAATAGATGGGTTGGTATAAACCAAAACCATTTTAACAATGTTGACCAATAGATTCATATTAGGAGTCTACTAATGATTTTAGGGAATATTTATAAACATGACCCACCCATTGCTACATTTCTAATGAATTTATCATAAATCAAATGATAAATTGAATTCATTAACAATATGAATTATCAAAAAATATCTAGATTGAGTAAACAATACAAATTTATAATGGTTTTAAACATTCCATTAAATAACCATAAATTAGAACATTGTATGTATAAATGGTACACATTATAGACAATAATAATATCCACTAAACAAATAATATAGATATTAAAGGTAAATGTAATGTAAAATGATCATAAAAAATTGAACGTTTCAAGATAAAGTTAATGGATATAAAATAAATCAAGAAAGTGAATGTAAATACAATCCATTTTCAAAATGATCATAAAACATCTAGAAAAAGAATAATTATGGCATCGTTACAATATATCAGCATTACAACAAATGTAAAATAAATTTTTGTTGTCTTTGATGAATAAAAATACAATAAAATATAATTAAAACATTCTTGATGAAAATAGCATTTTTTATTTAAAATAAATTTAAAAAAATTTATTAATAGAATATCATGGGATAAAGGTTCTTTAAAAATAAACTTTCAAACTTATCATGGATGCTTAAAAGATTTTAGTTATGATGATTATGGAATTTTTTTCATATGGAGTGAGTTTAAACAAAGATTCCTTTAACATTTTATGTGAAAATTAAATAAGTACAATGTTTAAAATATGAACAAAATGATTATGTAACGCCCCAACCCTAGTTACCCAGAGTTGGTGCATTATTACATAACATTGGCATGATCACAAGAAAGATCAAATCTCGAAAGACCGACTGTTTTAGTAGCCTTGGAAACACTATATATATTCATAAGTTTTACATTACATCATAAAATAAAAAACTACTACAACAACATAATATCTCCATAATCCACACTCATATCCCCACATAATATCCCTGCAGGTCATTCCTAATTTACTTCTTCACTTCCTGGGAAAAATAAAACATAGGAAAGGGGTGAGCTCAAATGCCCAGTAAGGTTAACAATATAGTGGAAACTTTCATAAATAAGAATAAACATTTAAGGCACTGTATAACTAAAACAAAAGCCTTTCAAACATGAACTTTCAACATGGTATGGAATAAATTAAATTAAATAATGCCATTTACTTATTCACATGGATATTCTACTAATCGAATAATCACATGCAAAAATCAATAACCACTTTCATAATGTTGGAATGCATAATTCTAGACTATCATAACCACATAGTCAAGGCCTCATGCCAAGACTACAAATAATATTTTGTCAAGGCCTTGTGCCAAGACACTAGTTTGTCTCATGAGACCTACTGATGTTATATATTTAGAAGATACTTATGTTTAAAATTGCTAAAAAGTAATCCAGTGTTTTTATGAAATCATTATGCAAGCTTCTGAAAACAAAATAACTAATTTTGAGACTGCTCGACTAATTATAGGCCATGATGGGTCCACTCCCAATCCCTTCCTAACTACCACACTCGAGAGTCAGGTTTTCTGAAAACATTTTGAAGCTTGCGTTAAATACGTATACATTTGCACTGGATTTTCATATTTTTGAGAGAAATATATCTTTTTTTGAAATCATTTAAAAGTCACATAATTATAAAAGAAAACATTTACTTTGAAAATATCCTTATAAACTTGTAAGGGAAGCTTTGAAGATTTTATAATGGCGGAAAATAGCTGCACCCGCCGTATAAGTTAAAAAAAACATTCTTACCTTAATTCTGTCGAAAAGGTTAAAAAGGACCTTGTTTTGAAAACGACGGAAAGATTCCTTTATAAACCACTTATAAAAGTCAAAAAGGGTATAAATGACTTTAACTCATACACTAGTAAATAGTAAAAATGTTTTGAAATACATTTTTAAGAAACATGGATGTGGATGATAAAGAGATCCCAGTAGATTATTACATATAAACAACCTCGGATAATGAAGAGATTGTGAAATAACCCTTACCTTGCACGTTTACTTGGATGGGGTAGGTTAACCTCCTGTATAATGGTGAAATAATTGTTATTAAATTATTCAATAATCATATACATTAATATGATATCATATTTTATCTTTTAAAATTGCTTTGTTAATAATATCTTAGAATTATCGTCGTTTCGGGTGTTAACTTACTCGTTTTCTTTTATATGTTTTGTTACTTAAGACATGTTTGTAATGGATAGGTTGTATATTATACATATCCAGAATGATATCAAGTCCTTAAACATCATTTTTAAATCATCAAACGATAATTATACTTGAATGGATACGATGGAGATGAATCTTATCGCGTTCGTGGAGACGGTAGTCCGTACGTACGCACGAGCGACAATATCATTATTTTGTTATTAAAATAATATATAAATGGTTGTTATATCATATATACAGAATCATTAAAATGTTATATTTATTATTTACATGAGTTACATATCATTATTATACCCATCCAAATAATAATATATTGAATAACAATTACACCACGACGTAGAGACGGTAAGCCGTACGTACGCACGTATGGTGACATGTTATTCAAAGGGTGGATAGAATACTGAATATGGTTGTACCATATTTATAATAACATCACAGAATATATATGATACTGGAGTTATTATTTCATAATGGTAACAACAATGGAAGAAGAAGTGGAAGAAGAAATGAACTTGGAAAAGGGTGGTGAAATCATTACCTCTTCTTCGGGTTATTCCATTTGATTTGATCAAATGGGCTCCTTATGTTGGCTTTCTGATCGAAATAATTCCCCTAGGTTGTAGTGAGGGATGTTGGGAGAGTATTTGGGCCGAGTTTGGCCGAACCAAAAGGCTTTGATGGTGTGATGAAATGAGAAGGAGGAGTGCCCTTTTATAAGAGGGGTGAGAGGCACCTTTGGAAAAGCTAGAAATATTAATTTATAATAAATTCATATTCGGTTTCTAATGGCTCCAAAGTTGACTATTCAAAGGTTAAGGTGAGGATGGGTCGAAAACAACTCAACAAATAGAATTTAGACAGGTTTGGGTACTTATATTAACCTTATCTTTAAGTATTAACTCTAAGTTAATTAGTTTCACTTTTACAATGTCTCTTTGTATTTTTATATAATGTGGTTAATAAACATACTATATACATCCAAGAGACCCCCAAGTGGTCCATTAATTATGAACCTATCATGATATAAGTCTCTTGGACGAACCATAGATTTTTAGGAATTTAATATCAATTAATAATATAATATTTGTTTTAAGAACTCTTTTATGTCAATTTTGACACTATTCAATTGTTGATTTTTTTGAAACTCATAACAGATTGATTACTTCAAAAAAAGTACATTAAATCAATACTAATATATCATATTATCCTGTAAAATTAGTTTAATTCATTTAAAGTTTCATATTATATTTATTTGGGTATTTATAATATCAATTATTTTAATTTTTCACTATTATAGTAATTACTGCATCATCATTGTGTCATAAATAAAATAAATTATTTAATGTCTAAAAATTATAAATAAATTATCATTATGTAGGAAATCTTTGTATCTTTCTAATGATTATTTATAATCGAAACGCCAACATATATAACCCTATGTAAAAATTGTTTTTCTAAAAGATATATGCTTGTGTCATTTTTGTATTCATTTTAACTTAATTAAAATAAAGTGTCATTATCACTTACAAGTGGATCCATGGGGTCACAAAATCGACCCAAAGATGCCTATGGTCGACCATGTAACAAACAATAGGGTTAAGACACATTTTAGGGTAATTTAGTATTATTATAATATTATTTTTTAACCCTTATTTACCGGATTTACCCTTAACCATGGTAAACAAAATATTTACCGCAGTAATTATTCAAAATGTCTAAAAATAAAAGTTACCTATTTACACAATTTGAACATCCTGATTCCAAATATGGAATCCATTTTCCTAAATTCAAAACACAGAAGTGGAAGTAATTAATTTAAAATTAATTCCCGCTGTCAAAAAAACGTGTTTTTAAGAGATAATAACTATCAAAAGATTGACACTTGTTTATGTTTGGTTTAATTGTAAAATTTTGTCCAATGACCAACATTATATTAAATGGTAAAAATATATTCTAAATATACTTTAAAACCACTCAAATTCATAATTTATCACTATTAATTATTTTGATTTAAAAAGTTGTTTTTAATTAAAATTTAGTAATTTTCACTATTCATCAAAATATGAAAGTTATCCGAAAAGTACCAAAATTTCACCTTAGGCTAAATTTGATATTCCGAATCCAAAAATGAAGTCCATTTTAAAATATAAAATATATATTACTTCAAAAAGTTGGTATTACTATTTATAACAGCTAGTTTGATTGGTTACGGTGTGTTAGAACTCGGTGTTGCGTACAACACACACTAGCGTACCGTGGAAGCTTGGGTTGTTTCATTTTAAATTTTTGATGTCCCCATTTAGTCAAAAAGTTTTAAATATAGTATCTAAAAAGGGTTCACTATTAAAAATTGGTAAAATTGCAATACTGAAAAAGAATTTTTTCTTACATTATGTCTAAGAAACTCATAATATGCATTCTAAAATTATAAGGATTATATAAAGTTTAAAATTTAGTTAACACTATTCATAACCTATTTTTAACAGCTTGTTTGGTAAGTAATGGTGCGATTGAACTTGGTGTTGCGTGTAGTGAAAGTTATTGAATTATTTTGGAGAAATAACACACTATAAAATCTTGGGGTGTTACATTCTCCCCTCCTTCAATAAATTGCGTCCTCGCAATTTGAAATTGTTCTTCGAAAATAAAAGGTTGAAAATAGAAAATATCTTTGTGGGAAAACCCACATCGGAAATTGGGTTACTAAAATTTAGTCTCAATATGAGGAAAAGAGAAATGAAAGGATCACCACCAAATTATGATCTCTATTAGGAGAACATTGGTGGCAATTAGAGACATATAATTGGATGAAAACGTAAATATTTATAGGTAGCGATTGAGGTCATCAATCACAAAAAGTATAAAATTGAGGTCCTTAAAATCATCAATCTATGATGATTTGAAATACCATCGGTTCAACAAAACATAGGGTATTGGGATAACACATTTTTGACGTTTCAAAATATCTTAGTTGAAATCCCACATCGAAAAATGAATTAATGAGGCCTCTATTTTAAATAAAGAGTGGATTGTATGAAGATTACCGAAAATAACACATACTAGGGTTCCATGTAGGAAAATATGGATATGGAAGAAAAATATAACCATCAATTATCTAATGGAGAGTTGTAGAGAACATGGATATGAAAAGGCCAACAATCCCAAAGCCAAAAATTAGTGATGATTTAAGGTACCATCTAGGACAACATTTTTGTTCTAAGTTCCTTTTCTTAATGATGATGAATTTATTTATGAGATTGGCTAAGATCATAAGGAGATATACTTACTTTAAAATTAGAGTTTTATCCCTTAATAAATTTCTACCAAAAACTCATCATTCACTCGTAAAAAAAATTCTATTTATACTATTCATAGAGGGTTCCAAAATAAACGAATTTATAATTCATCTACCAGATTTTTTAAAAAACTACTTTATTTAATCCAGGACATCTTGTGGGATAGTGGTAGGTGATACACCCTTGTCTCCCTTCGGTTGCGGGTTCAAGTCTTGTGGCCTTGCCGGACGCGACGGGTTGCCGCCCGACCTCCGGGTTGTCCTTTTATGGAAATCCAAAATAATACAAACTAGAACTATCCAAAATACTTCTATCCAAACTCACAGTCCAACATTTATAAGAAAGGTAAACATAATGTAGATCCTTTTTACCCTGTAATAACATATGAATACCTTCATCTTGTATTCTTCTAATACACTGAAACATCCTGAATTACCATATTCCTTATTGATTACATTCATGCTCCCTTATTCCATATAGAATTCTAGATATACTTCATCAATCAAAAAAAATGTTTTAAACCCCAAAAATGATGGAATATACAAATCATTAATCGGTTTCAAGGTAGTCAAGAATATCCAATATAATTTATCCAAATCAATCATGTATTATTCTAAAGTCACTACCTCGGTATCAGAACCATATTATGGTTTATCTTTCTCTCAACCATATATTTTCCAAAAATTTAACCTGCTATTGAGTCACTTTTCTTTTTTCCACACAATCTCAAGTCCTTAATGAAATAGTACTGCAGTACAATCCTTATATACTCCATAATTATTATAACAAGTAAATTGTTGATACAACACTCAATTGACATAATCAACATAAGAACTCTAATCATTCCTCTTCATCTGTGGTAGTATCATAACTTGATTATTATCCAATAGCATCATTTGTGTCATAGTCTGATGAATGGGACATAGGTTCGCGTAGTGTCCAAACTCCTTGCAAATGAAGCATTGTACATTTGAAACCATTTTCTTACCCTTGCAGTCACGTACTTTGTGCCCTTTTCCTCCACACTTATAACAAACTCCCATTCCTTTCAGGCAAGTTCCAGGGTGTTTCATTCCACAGTTACCACATATGGGAAAATTATTCTTTTCCCTCTTCCCTTTATCCATATTTATTTCTTCCATCCTTTTCTTCTCTTGCTTCCCTTCAAAGCCATAGGACTCAGTAAACTCTTTACTTATCTTATCAACACATGATATTAATTCTTCATATGATGATAATACATGGGAGACTATTTCTCTTATAAATTATAGCTTAAGACCATGAAAGATATGATCCTTCCTTCTCTTTGGATCATGTGCATTTATGGAGTTCTCATTCCTTCTACTGGGCGCCATTTCTAAACAATGGCATACACTAGATCAGTTTATGAATCAAAATACATAATCCCATACTTATAAAACACTCAACATAAATTGAACTATTTATGGATATACTCCATAATCATAATAATGTTTTCTTTGAGGAAGTATATACTCATAATCCCTTCAAAATGATTTGTAAAGAAAATGAGAGTTATCCTAAGCATATCCCCCGGGAGTGTCGTAACCAAGAGTGCAGCAAGGCCCGTTGTCGTGCACCAGTTCCCGTTCGAGTCTAGCTAAAAGCGGTGTTTTTGGGTTTTACCCGTAGATACATCTGTGCCAGAGCCGCCTCTACCTGCTCATATCCAGACAGGGATGTATTGCCTGGAAAACTAACAAAATCTCTACAATACTAAAATTCTAGGAAGTTCTTCTATACTAATACTCAATGTTCATCTTAGGTCTACGTGCTCTAATCAGAGTTTGTCTAAATCTAGCTTCCAAGGTTTGTACTAAACTTCCTCTGATACCAACTGTAACGCCCCAACCCTAGTTACCCAGAGTCGGTGCATTATTACATAACATTGGCATGTTCACAAGAAAGATCAAATCTCGAAAGACCGATTGGTTTAGTAGCCTTGGAAACACTATATATATTCATAAGTTTTACATTACATCATAAAATAAAAAACTACTACAACAACATAATATCTCCAAAATCCACACCCATATCCCCACATAATATCCCTGCAGGTCATTCCTAATTTACTTCTTCACTTCCTGGGAAAAATAAAACATAGGAAAGGGGTGAGCTCAAATGCCCAGTAAGGTTAACAATATAGTGGAAACATTCATAAATAAGAATAAACATTTAAGGCAATGTATAACTAAAACAAAAGCCTTTCAAACATGAACATTCAACATGGTATGGCATAAATTAAATGAAATAATGCCATTTACTTATTCACATGGATATTCTACTAATCGAATAATCACATGCAAAAATCAATAACCACTTTCATAATGTTGGAATGCATAATGCCAGACTATCATAACCACATAGTCAAGGCCTCATGCCAAGACTACAAATAAGATTTTGTCAAGGCCTTGTCCCAAGACACTAGTTTGTCTCATGAGACCTACCGATGTAATATTTTTAGAAGATACTTATGTTTAAAATTGCTAAAAAGTACTCCAGTGTTTTTATGAAATCATTATGCAAGCTTCTGAAAACAAAATAACTAATTTTGAGACTGCTCGACTAATTATAGGCCATGATGGGTCCACTCCCAATCCCTTCCTATCTACCACACTCGAGAGTCAGGTTTTCTGAAAACATTTTGAAGCTTGCGTTAAATACGTATACATTTGCACTGGATTTTCATATTTTTGAGAGAAATATATCTTTTTTTTGAAATCATTTAAAAGTCACATAATTATAAAAGAAAAAATTTACTTAGAAAATATCCTTATAATCTTGTAAGGGAAGCTTTGAAGATTTTATAATGGCGAAAAATAGCCACCCCCGCCGTATAAGTTAAAAAAAACATTCTTACCTTAATTCTGTCGAAAAGGTTAAAAAGGACCTTGTTTTGAAAACGACGGAAAGATTCCTTTATAAACCACTTATAAAAGTCAAAAAGGGTATAAATTACTTTAACTCATACTCTAGTAAATAGTAAAAATGTTTTGAAATACATTTTTAAGAAACATGGATGTGGATGATAAAGAGATCCCAGTAGATTATTACATATAAACAACCTCGGATAATGAAGAGATTGTGAAATAACGCTTACCTTGCACGTTTACTTGGATGGGGTAGGTTAACCTCCTGTATAATGGTGAAATAATTGTTATTAAATTATTCAATAATCATATACATTAATATGATATCATATTTGTTCTTTTAAAATTGCTTTGTTAATAATATCTTAGAATTATCGTCGTTTCGGGTGTTAACTTACTCGTTTTATTTTATATGTTTTGTTACGTAAGACATGTTTGTAATGGATAGGTTGTATATTATACATATCCAGAATGATATCAAGTCCTTAAACATCATTTTTAAATCATCAAATGATAATTATACTTGAATGGATACGATGGAGATGAATCTTATCGCGTTCGTGGAGACGGTAGTCCGTACGTACGCACGAGCGACAATATCATTCTTTTGTTATTAAAATAATATATAAATGGTTGTTATATCATATATACAGAATCATTAACATGTTATATTTATTATTTACATGAGTTACATATCATTATTATACCCATCCAAATAATAATATATTGAATAACAATTACACCACGACGTAGAGACGGTAAGCCGTACGTACGCACGTATGGTGACATGTTATTCAAAGGGTGGATAGAATACTGAATATGGTTGTACCATATTTATAATAACATCACAGAATATATATGATACTGGAGTTATTATTTCATAATGGTAACAACAATGGAAGAAGAAGTGGAAGATGAAATGAACTTGGAAAAGGGTGGTGAAATCATTACCTCTTCTTCGGGTTATTCCATTTGATTTGATCAAAAGGGCTCCATAGGTTGGCTTTCGGATCGAACTAATGCCCCTAGGTTGTAGTGAGGGATGTTGGGAGAGTATTTGGGCAGAGTTTGGCCGATCCAAAAGGCTTTGATGGTGTGATGAAATGAGAAGGAGGAGTGCCCTTTTATAAGAGGGGTGAGAGGCACCTTTGGAAAAGCTAGAAATATTAATTTATAATAAATTCATATTCGGTTTCTAATGGCTCCAAAGTTGACTATTCAAAGGTTAAGGTGAGGATGGGTCGAAAACAACTCAACCAATAGAATTTAGACAGGTTTGGGTACTTATATTAACCTTATCTTTAAGTATTAACTCTAAGTTAATTAGTTTCACTTTTACAATGTCTCTTTGTATTTTTATATAATATGGTTAATAAAGTTACTATATACATCCAAGAGACCCCCAAGTGGTCCATTAATTATGAACCTATCATGATATAAGTCTCTTGGACGAACCATAGATTTTTAGGAATTTAATATCAATTAATAATATAATATTTGTTTTAAGAACTCTTTTATGTCAATTTTGACACTATTCAATTGTTGATTTTTGTGAAACTCATAACAGATTGATTACTTCGAAAAAAGTCCATTAAATCATTACTAATATATCATATTATCCTTTAAAATTAGTTTAATTCATTAAAAGTTTCATATTATATTTATTTGGGTATTTATAATATCAATTATTTTAATTTTTCACTATTATAGTAATTACTGCATCATCATTGTGTCATAAATAAAATAAATTATTTAATGTCTAAAAATTATAAATAAAATATCATTATGTAGGAAATCTTTGTATATTTCTAATGATTATTTATAATCGAAACTCCAACATATATAACCCTATGTAAAAATTGTTTTTCTAAAAGATATATGCTTGTGTCATTTTTGTATTCATTTTAACTTAATTAAAATAAAGTGTCATTATCACTTACAAGTGGATCCATGGGGTCACAAAATCGACCCAAAGATGCCTATGGTCGACCATGTATCAAACAATAGTGTTAAGACACGTTTTAGGGTAATTTAGTATTATTATAATATTATTTTTTAACCCTTATTTACCGGATTTACCTTTAACCATGGTAAATAAAATATTTACCGCAGTAATTATTCAAAATGTCTAAAAATAAAAGTTACCTATTTACACAATTTGAACATCCTGATTCCAAATATGGAATCCATTTTCCTAAATTCAAAACACAGAAGTGGCAGTAATTAATTTAAAATTAATTCCCGCTGTCAAAAAAACGTGTTTTTAAGAGATAATAACTATCAAAAGATTGACACTTGTTTATGTTTGGTTTAATTGTAAAATTTTGTCCAATGACCAACATTATATTAAATGGTAAAAATATATTCTAAATATACTTTAAAACCACTCAAATTCATAATTTATCAATATTAATTATTTCGATTAAAAAAGTTGTTTTTAATTAAAATTTAGTAATTTTCACTATTCATCAAAATATGAAAGTTATCCGAAAAGTACCAAAATTTCACCTTAGGCTAAATTTGATATTCCGAATCCAAAAATGAAGTCCATTTTAAAATATAAAATATATATTACTTCAAAAAGTTGGTATTACTATTTATAACAGCTAGTTTGATTGGTTACGGTGTGTTAGAACTCGGTGTTGCGTACAACACACGCTAGCGTACCGTGGAAGCTTGGGTTGTTTCATTTTAAATTTTTGATGTCCCCATTTAGTCAAAAAGTTTTAAATATAGTATCTAAAAAGGGTTCACTATTAAAAATTGGTAAAATTGCAATACTGAAAAAGAATTTTTTCTTACATTATGTCCAAGAAACTCATAATATGGATTCTAAAATTATAAGGATTATATAAAGTTTAAAATTTAGTTAACACTATTCATAACCTATTTTTAACAGCTTGTTTGGTAAGTAATGGTGCGATTGAACTTGGTGTTGCGTGTAGTGAAAGTTATTGAATTATTTTGAAGAAATAACACACTATAAAATCTTGGGGTGTTACATTCTCCCCTCCTTCAATAAATTGCGTCCTCGCAATTTGAAATTGTTCTTCGAAAATAAAAGGTTGAAAATAGAAAATATCTTTGTGGGAAAACCCACATCGGAAATTGGGTTACTAAAATTTAGTCTCAATATGAGGAAAAGAGAAATGAAAGGATCACCACCAAATTATGATATCTATTAGGAGAACATTGGTGGCAATTAGAGACATATAATTGGATGAAAACGTAAATATTTATAGGTAGCGATTGAGGTCATCAATCACAAAAAGTATAAAATTGAGGTCCTTAAAATCATCAATCTATGATGATTTGAAATACCATCGGTTCAACAAAACATAGGGTATTGGGATAACACATTTTTGACGTTTCAAAATATCTTAGTTGAAATCCCACATCGAAAAATGAATTAATGAGGCCTCTATTTTAAATAAAGAGTGGATTGTATGAAGATTACCGAAAATAACACATACTAGGGTTCCATGTAGGAAAATATGGATATGGAAGAAAAATATAACCATCAATTATCTAATGGAGAGTTGTAGAGAACATGGATATGAAAAGGCCAACAATCCCAAAGCCAAAAATTAGTGATGATTTAAGGTACCATCTAGGACAACATTTTTTTTCTAAGTTCCTTTTCTTAATGATGATGAATTTATTTATGAGATTGGCTAAGATCATAAGGAGATATACTTACTTTAAAATTAGAGTTTTATCCCTTAATAAATTTCTACCAAAAACTCATCATTCACTCGTAAAAAAAATTCTATTTATACTATTCATAGAGGGTTCCAAAATAAACGAATTTATAATTCATCTACCAGATCTTTTAAAAAACTACTTTATTTAATCCAGGACATCTCGTGGGATAGTGGTAGGTGATACACCCTTGTCGCCCTTCGGTTGCGGGTTCAAGTCTTGCGGCCTTGCCGGACGCGACGGGTTGCCGCCCGACCTCCGGGTTGTCCTTTTATGGAAATCCAAAATAATACAAACTAGAACTATCCAAAATACTTCTATCCAAACTCACAGTCCAACATTTATAAGAAAGGTAAACATAATGTAGATCCTTTTTACCCTGTAATAGCATATGAATACCTTCATCTTGTATTCTTCTAATACACTGAAACATCCTGAATTACCATATTCCTTATTGATTACATTCATGCTCCCTTATTCCATATAGAATTCTAGATATACTTCATCAATCAAAAAAAAAATGTTTTAAACCCCAAAAATGATGGAATATACAAATCATTAATCGGTTTCAAGGTAGTCAAGAATATCCAATATAATTTATCCAAATCAATCATGTATTATTCTAAAGTCACTACCTCGGTATCAGAACCATATTATGGTTTATCTTTCTCTCAACCATATATTTTCCAAAAATTTAACCTGCTATTGAGTCACTTTTCTTTTTTCCACACAATCTGAAGTCCTTAATGAAATAGTACTGCAGTACAATCCTTATATACTCCATAATTATTATAACAAGTAAATTGTTGATACAACACTCAATTGACATAATCAAAATAAGAACTCCAATCATTCCTCTTCATCTGTGGTAGTATCATAACTTGATTATTATCCAATAGCATCATTTGTGTCATAGTCTGATGACTGGGACATAGGTTCGCGTAGTGTCCAAACTCCTTGCAAATGAAGCATTGTACATTTGAAACCATTTTCTTACCCTTGCAGTCACGTACTTTGTGCCCTTTTCCTCCACACTTATAACAAACTCCCATTCCTTTCAGGCAAGTGCCAGGGTGTTTCATTCCACAGTTACCACATATGGGAAAATTATTCTTTTCCCTCTTCCCTTTATCCATATTTCTTTCTTCCATCCTTTTCTTCTCTTGCTTCCCTTCAAAGCCATAGGACTCAGTAAACTCTTTACTTATCTTATCAACACATTATATTATTTCTTCATATGATGATAATACATGGGAGACTATTTCTCTTATAAATTATATCTTAAGACCATGAAAGATATGATCCTTCCTTCTCTTTGGATCATGTGCATTTATGGAGTTCTCAATCCTTCTACTGGGCGCCATTTCTAAACAATGGCATACACTAGATCAGTTTATGAATCAAAATACATAATCCCATACTTATAAAACACTCAACATAAATTGAACTATTTATGGATATAATCCATAATCATAATAATGTTTTCTTTGAGGAAGTATATACTCATAATCCCTTCAAAATGATTTGTAAAGAAAATGAGAGTTATCCTAAGCATATCCCCCGGGAGTGTCGTAACCAAGAGTGCAGCAAGGCCCGTTGTCGTGCACCAGTTCCCGTTCGAGTCTAGCTAAAAGCGGTGTTTTTGGGTTTTACCCCTAGATACATCTCTGCCAGAGCCGCCTCTACCTGCTCGTATCCAGACAGGGATGTATTGCCTGGAAAACTAACAAAATCTCTACAATACTAAAATTCTAGGAAGTTCTTCTATACTAATACTCAAAGTTCATCTTAGGTCTAGGTGCTCTAATCAGAGTTTATCTAAATCTAGCTTCCAAGGTTTGTACTAAACTTCCTCTGATACCAACTGTAACGCCCCAACCCTAGTTGCCCAGAGTCGGTGCATTATTACATAACATTGGCATGATCACAAGAAATATCAAATCTCGAAAGACCGATTGGTTTAGTATCCTTGGAAACACTATATATATTCATAAGTTTTACATTACATCATAAAATAAAAAACTACTACAACAACATAATATCTCCAAAATCCACACTCATATCCCCACATAATATCCCTGCAGGTCATTCCTAATTTACTTCTTCACTTCCTGGGAAAAATAAAACATAGGAAAGGGGTGAGCTCAAATGCCCAGTAAGGTTAACAATATAGTGGAAACTTTCATAAATAAGAATAAACATTTAAGGCAATGTATAACTAAAACAAAAGCCATTCAAACATGAACTTTCAACATGGTATGGCATAAATTAAATGAAATAATGCCATTTACTTATTCACATGGATATTCTACTAATCGAATAATCACATGCAAAAATCAATAACCACTTTCATAATGTTGGAATGCATAATGCCAGACTATCATAACCAGATAGTCAAGGCCTCATGCCAAGACTATAAATAAGATTTTGTCAAGGCCTTGTGCCAAGACACTAGTTTGTCTCATGAGACCTACCGATGTAATATATTTAGAAGATACTTATGTTTAAAATTGCTAAAAAGTACTCCAATGTTTTTATGAAATCATTATGCAAGCTTCTGAAAACAAAATAACTAATTTTGAGACTGCTCGACTAATTGTAGGCCATGATGGGTCCACTCCCAATCCCTTCCTATCTACCACACTCGAGAGTCAGGTTTTCTGAAAACATTTTGAAGCTTGCGTTAAATACGTATACATTTGCACTGGATTTTCATATTTTTTAGAGAAATATATCTTTTTTTTGAAATCATTTAAAAGTCACATAATTATAAAAGAAAACATTTACTTTGAAAATATCCTTATAAGCTTGTAAGGGAAGCTTTGAAGATTTTATAATGGCGAAAAATAGCCGCCCCCGCCGTATAAGTTAAAAAAAACATTCTTACCTTAATTCTGTCGAAAAGGTTAAAAAGGACCTTGTTTTGAAAACGACGGAAAGATTCCTTTATAAACCACTTATAAAAGTCAAAAAAGGGTATAAATGACTTTAAATCATACTCTAGTAAATAGTAAAAATGTTTTGAAATACATTTTTAAGAAACATGGATGTGGATGATAAAGAGATCCCAGTAGATTATTACATATAAACAACCTCGGATAATGAAGAGATTGTGAAATAACCCTTACCTTGCACTTTTACTTGGATGGGGTAGGTTAACCTCCTGTATAATGGTGAAATAATAGTTATTAAATTATTCAATAATCATATACATTAATATGATATCATATTTGATCTTTTAAAATTGCTTTGTTAATAATATCTTAGAATTATCGTCGTTTCGGGTGTTAACTTACTCGTTTTCTTTTATATGTTTTGTTACGTAAGACATGTTTGTAATGGATAGGTTGTATATTATACATATCCAGAATGATATCAAGTCCTTAAACATCATTTTTAAATCATCAAATGATAATTATACTTGAATGGATACGATGGAGATGAATCTTATCGCGTTGGTGGAGACGGTAGTCCGTACGTACGCACGAGCGACAATATCATTCTTTTGTTATTAAAATAATATATAAATGGTTGTTATATCATATATACAGAATCATTAACATGTTATATTTATTATTTACATGAGTTACATATCATTATTATACCCATCCAAATAATAATATATTGAATAACAATTACACCACGACGTGGAGACGGTAAGCCGTACGTACGCACGTATGGTGACATGTTATTCAAAGGGTGGATAGAATACTGAATATGGTTGTACCATATTTATAATAACATCACAGAATATATATTATACTGGAGTTATTATTTTATAATGGTAACAACAATGGAAGAAGAAGTGTAAGAAGAAATGAACTTGGAAAAGGGTGGTGAAATAATTACCTCTTCTTCGGGTTATTCCTTTTGATTTGATCGAAAGGGCTCCTTAAGATGGCTTTCTGATCGAACTAAGGCCCCTAGGTTGTAGTGAGGGATGTTGGGAGAGTATTTGGGCAGAGTTTGGCCGAACCAAAAGGCTTTGATGGTGTGATGAAATGAGAAGGAGGAGTGCCCTTTTATAAGAGGGGTGAGGGGCACCTTTGGAAAAGCTAGAAATATTAATTTATAATAAATTCATATTCTTTTTATAATGGCTCAAAAGTTTACTATTCAAAGGTTAAGGTAAGGATGGGTCGAAAACAACTCAACCAACATAATTTAGACAGGTTTGGGTACTTATATTAACCTTATCTTTAAGTATTAACTCTAAGTTAATTAGTTTCACTTTTACAATGTCTCTTTGTATTTTTATATAATATGGTTAATAAACTTATTATATACATCCAAGAGACCCCCAAGTGGTCCATTAATTATGAACCTATCATGATATAAGTCTCTTGGACGAACCATAGATTTTTAGGAATTTAATATCAATTAATAATATAATATTTGTTTTAAGAACTCTTTTATGTCAATTTTGACACTATTCAATTGTTGATTTTTGTGAAACTCATAACAGATTGATTACTTCGAAAAAAGTAAATTAATTCAATACTAATATATCATATTATCCTTTAAAATTAGTTTAATTCATTAAAAGTTTCATATTATATTTATTTGGGTATTTATAATATCAATTATTTTAATTTTTCACTATTATAGTAATTACTGCATCATCATTGTGTCATAAATAAAATAAATTATTTAATGTCTAAAAATTATAAATAAAATATCATTATGTCGTAAATCTTTGTATCTTTCTAATGAATATTTATAATCGAAAAGCCAACATATATAACCCTATGTAAAAATTGTTTTGCTAAAAGATATATGCTTGTGTCATTTTTGTATTCATTTTAACTTAATTAAAATAAAGTGTCATTATCACATACAAGTGGATCCATGGGGTCACATAATCGACCCAAAGATGACTATGGTCGACCATGTATCAACCAATAGGGTTAAGACACGTTTTAGGGTAATTTAGTATTATTATAATATTATTTGTTAACCCTTATTTACCGGATTTACCCTTAACCATGGTAAATAAAATATTTACCGCAGTAATTATTCAAAATGTCTAAAAATAAAAGTTACCTATTTACACAATTTGAACATCCTGATTCCAAATATGAAATCCATTTTCCTAAATTGAAAACATAGAAGTGGCAGAAATTAATTTAAAATTAATTCCCGCTGTCAAAAAAAAACGTGCTTTTAAGAGATAATAACTATCAAAAGATTGACACTTGTTTATGTTTGGTTTAATTGTAAAATTTTGTCCAATGACCAACATTATATTAAATGGTAAAAATATATTCTAAATATACTTTAAAATCACTCAAATTCATAATTTATCACTATTAATTATTTTGATTAAAAAAGTTGTTTTTAATTAAAATTTAGTAATTTTCACTATTCATCAAAATATGAAAGTTATCCGAAAAGTACCAAAATTTCACCTTAGGCTAAATTTGATATTCCGAATCCAAAAATGAAGTCCATTTTAAAATATAAAATATATATTACTTCAAAAAGTAGGTATTATTATTCATAACAGCTAGTTTGATTGGTTACGGTGTGTTAGAACTCGGTGTTGCGTACAACACACGCTAGCGTACCGTGGAAGCTTGGGATGTTTCATTTTAAATTTTTGATGTCCCCATTTAGTCAAAAAGTTTTAAATATAGTATCTAAAAAGGGTTCACTATTAAAATTTGGTAAAAGTGCAATACTGAAAATGAATTTTTTCTTACATTATGTCTAAGAAACTCATAATATGGATTCTAAAATTATAAAGATTATATAAAGTTTAAAATTTAGTTAACACTATTCATAACCTATTTTTAATAGCTTGTTTGGTAAGTAATGGTGCGATTGAACTTGGTGTTGCGTGTAGTGAAAGTTATTGAATTATTTTGAAGAAATAACACACTATAAAATCTTGGGGTGTTACAGATTATCTCAAATGATTTTTTTAAAATCATATCTTGGGTAAAAATTAATTCATACACTCATAGAGGAATATTAAAAACATTCTTGAAAATTTTTTATAAAACAAGGATTTTGATGAAAAATTATTTTTGTCTGAATAGAGAAATAAATTAAGATTTAATTAAAAATATTTCATCAATCATTTTAAGTACCAAAAAGAGGAAAATGTTATTATGACAAGATAATTTCATGAATAACTATATAATAATAAAATTAAATGGGTTTATGAAAAAATTATCAAATAATTTCCTTGAAAGTAAATTCAAATATAAATAATCCAAATTCAAATGAGATTGTGAAATAAACCCTTACCACGTTCGAAACTTTTGATTCATACCCCCCATGAAGTAGATAAATTCTAATGAAAGACTAAATTACATGAACATAAATATAGTCATAATATAAAATAAAAAATTATATGTATATAAACCTCATTAAATAAGATATGTGTATAAAAAAACATATGTCCCAAAGAAGACAATTTGAGACGAGCAACACTAGTAATAATCATAATATTGAACTGAGAATTAATCAATTAGTTAGTTTTGTGTATCAAATTTAAACCCACAATAAATAATATAAAATAAAACATAACGTAATAAATATTCCTTATACATATAATCTTAGAAAATAAAATACAATGTCGAAGTAATATAACTCAATGAAGAGAATTTTTTTTATGAAATTATTTAGCTCTTGCTAAATCCCCTTGGATGAAATAATAAAATTTTTAACATAAAATAAGATTAAGTATCAATTATTAGTGAAATTACATGAAAAAGGGTAGTATATAAACCATATAGAATAATGTTTTTGTATAACATTAAAATATTCCTCAATGAATTGAAATTTAGATGACGTCCCTTACCTCATGTTTCTCTCTAATTGAAAATATATTAACCTAATGTTCAATAGTTTTAAGCATGTTATTAATTTATATAAGAACTATATTAATATTTATTATATCATATATGATCTTGTTAAAATATATTATCTCATGTTCGTTAATAATATTTCATTATTACCATTGTATTAGATGTTACCTGCTTTGTTTTATCGTGTATGTTTCATCACAGAAGTTTCGATTCTTGTTTATAAGATATAGATACATCATATCTATAATGCTATCATTTTTATTAATATCATAATTATTAAATGGATAAATTTTTATAGACATTCATTAATTTTGACATGGAAAATGAATCACATCCCTTTGTGGATATGGTGGGTTGTACGTACGCATGATTGAAAATATAATTCCATTAATGAGTAAAAGGGTATGTAAGTGGATGACATATTAATTTTATAAAATTAATATCATCTCATATTTGTAATATTTTTTTATTATTTACATCATTATGACTATCCATTGGAGTCGGTGATGGAAAAACAATTACATCAGTTTGTGAGGCAACATTCTGCCTTTCAAATGAGTGATGGATTTATTTCCCATTTGATAGAGGTGGGGATGGATAAATAACATGTAATCCACATAATAACATCTTAGTATATGGGAGATAATTTTGTTACTATATTTTAATTTTTATTACATAATTGATTGTGGTAAAAGAAGAAATAAAAAAATAAAGAGCTTCATCAAGATGACTACCTCCTCTTATAGAAACCTCCTTTAGATGTCCTCTTACGAACAACACAATTTTGGAAAATTGGGATATCCCCAAACCTTTATACAAATGTTTTAGATGAACTATTGTTATATAGTTCCGGGATCCTATCTACCCCAACATTTTATTTAAACACTTCATATATATAAAGCTATAGATATATGTTTTAAATATTGTTGGTAAGAATGATATAAACTAATGGTTTTTAAAAAAACCATTGGTATAGTTCATTCATAGATCCATTGGGATCACAAAATCTCACCATTCACCCATGATCCCTAATTTTCCTCACCCATGGGAGCTGTGACCTCTATTCTCCTCCAACAATCTCCCCTTATTCATGGATATTTTGATTAGAATCTTTATTAGCATCATAATAGTGTGTTATAAATCATTATTCTCTTATAATGGATATTGTTTTAATTTTTTTCTATGTATCAAAATATAAACCAGATACTTTTATATCAATATTCTTATTTATTATTTGAAAAATGTTTGTTTTTATTAATTTTTTATAGTATTTCACAAAAAATGTGATTGTAATAGATAATATTTTTGATATAATTTAGTTATCCACTAATTTTACACAAGTCAAATATTATTTTTTTAATGTAAATTAAATTATTAAATTATTAACTAATTTATTAATTTTATTTTTTATTAATTTATTAGGGGTTATTATATGTATAATGATTACATAGAATAATTTATGAGAGAGAAATTGAATAATTCATAGGGAACATAAGATAAATACTTAGTCAGTCATCTTTGTAAAATTGGGTTTGATATGATTGAAATTATTATTTGGGGTATTATAAGGAGATGTTAGAATCATGGAGTAAATTGTTTTGGAATCTTTTTCTCTCATTTAAATTAAACCATATAGACATAGTTATACCATGGGAATACACCCCAATGATATAGAACTCCAATATAAAATTAAATGTGGATTCTTGGTTCACCTATGACAATATAGCAAAGTGAAATCATTCATTGAAATATATCTAATGTTTCCCAACCATTTATCTTTTGGTACATACCAATGATCATTATTGTCAAACTTTATTATGAGATATTCTCTTAATTTTTCCTTATTTCATCTAATTATTATCACAAAATCTGATTGTTCATTATTATTTTTGGTTAATGATAATTATTATAATAATATTACTGATAATTAATTCATATAGTTTGTATATTCACTATGTAATTATAAAAAATGATTTAAAAGGTATTTTTAATTTTTATAATCATATTCATTTGTTATACGGTGATGTTTTTTTTGAGATTCTTATTTCTATTTAACCAAAATTGATTCCATATAAATAAAAATTATATCCTTTTCTAATTATATTATGTAATACTCATTAATATTTTATTTAGAAGAAAATTTTACTCCTAATAAATTAAATCTAATTCCCATATATCTTAATTTTTAATTAAATATGAGGAAACACAATGGAAAATATGTTTTAAAAGTGGATAAATTATAGGTCTTCAAAGAGACACAGAAAAATGTCTTCAAGGATGCTTCTAATATTTTATTGAAAAATAATATTTTAGTTTAATATTTTTATTTCAAACTAGCATAACATGGATTATATTACAAAGTCAAAGAATGAAGAATATAGTGTAATCCGAGAAGAAGTTATTTTTCTCAAACTTTATACACACTCTATATGTATGTAGACCAAATTTACATTGATTTTTATAGTTAGAAGATACTCTTTGAGTTAGTGGATGATTAATGGATATTATTTGGTGTTATGAATGGAGATAAGTGATACATTTTTTTTAAATATTTCCACTTATAGATGAGTGATTATTACTAAGAAATGTTTTATTTCAATTCAGAAATCATACAACTTCAGGACTCAATATACTTTTTAACATTTTGGATATATTTTTGTAATTTTATAAATATATGTAGCTACGGTATTAAAAATGGATTATTATCTATTTATATCAATTATGGTATAATTTCTATGATATTATTATGCCATGTTTTTGTGGTTTTCATATTGGGTGACACATTGTTGTTATTCTTGAGAAAATATTTTCTATTATAAGGAATATATTATTTAATTGGATAAATGTCATATTTAAAAGATGTATGTTTTAGAAACTATTATTTTATAAAAAAATAGGTATTTAATTGGATTGTGTAATTGTTATTTCCCTTTTCCATGTCTTATATTTTATTTGGTTCATTATTTGTAGGCATAACTTATATTATATGTTATTTCTTTGATTCTTTGTTTCAATAGATACTAGTATGATTTGATGAGTTTCATACTAAAATTGGTTGTAATTAATTTTTTAATTATGATAAACATTATTTATTTGAATATAACTTATTTTTCTATAATATAATGTAGAGAAGATTTATGTATCATACCAATCTAATTTCAACTAAGTTTCAAAAGTATTTAGATATTTTTTTTAGATTTTAAATTTTAAAATGTTTTAGGTATAGGATATATACAGTGACCGTGTAATAATTGTGATAGAAGACCATAGGTAAGTCAGGATGAAGTTATATACCATATAAAAAATTTGGATTAAAAAAAAACTATTATTTTTGGTATCATAATGGGGAGACAAAAAATCTTTTACTATTTACAAATGGAATGAAAGAAGTGGTATGCAGAATTTGATATTAGATCTGTTTCCATTTATGAATCATCATGATAGAGATATTATTATAGTTCAATAACATAATGATATAAATAGACATGATGAAATAATGAATATTATGATGTTGGGAGAGTGAAAAAATTAATGGAGATTCCAAAACTACTGTATATCTGGACTGTACTAACACAAAAAAGTTTGAAATTTTAATGGAGTTATATCATGGGAAATCTATTTATGGAATTTATAATACCCCTATTCATTATATTTTTCCCTTTTCAAGGAATTTATTCTTTATGGTGTAGATATTCCCTCAAATCATTATATGTCATTGAAGTTAATTATGAAACTAGGATTTTTAACTAATAAAATTCATACCTGTCCAGAATATTGTAGTTTATTTTCCGAGGAAATAACATCCATTAATTAATATAAAGAATGTGGTATATCTTCATAGGAGGAAAATAAATATGTAACACCATCTCATGTTCCAAAGGAAGTCATGAGGAACTTTATATTGATTCCTAGACTTCAAAATCTATTCATGTGTGAGAAAAAATATAAAATGACATGTTTTTCAAATAATTAAACAAAATGATCTATTGGTTCATCCTACATATGGATTATCATTGAAAAAAAATTATTTAAAACATCCTGAACTTTGATTGGAGGTTTGTAATGTTACGTTGGGTCTATACTATGAAGGTTTTAATCTATCTGGTCAGATGCATACTTCTCCCAACACATGGCATTTTTTTAATTTTTTTAATATTCCTTCACATATGTATATCAGAAAACCATTAAATTTATTTGGTATTAAAACATATAGACATTATGATCCTATAAGTGATACATAATTCAACTTTAAACCTTTAATATGAGAGTAGAATCATCTTTGGGATATTATTGTGTGCCCTTTTGATAGTTCTTAAAAAATATATTATAGATGCATATTTCCCGTTTATGGAAAATAAATTATTTCTTTGTTTTTGAAATGTTTTTTGGTTAGATAATAAATGGAAAATTATAATGTACTATATTTAAGAATAAAACATGAACAATAGAACATAAATATCATTTTAGTTTCAGTTTCATTGGGATTATAAGATTCTTAACAATGGATTATCAATACAGAAAGAATATCCATAGGTTTGATAATACTTTTGACAATGAAAAATAACACAACATATGTTAGGATCTAATGTGATTAATGAACTGAAAATTGAAAATTTTTCATTAGGGAAAGTTCATATGACATTTAAAAAGAGGAATAATGTTGACACTGTATCCACTTACAATTGAAAATAGTAAAGTAATTTTTTAGTGTCCATATTTTTCAACCAATTTTTAGGTCATTTTTTAAATGTTATTCAAATTTAATAAATTTTAGTTAAATGTTGATTTCAATTATTATAAATATAAAGGGGAATAATATAGATGACTTATGATCTTGGATGGACCTGTTGGATTAGGTTATTCAACAATAATTATATCCTCTGTGTATCTGTGCAATCAAATGGAATGTTCAATATTCTTCTTGTGTGATGAAATAATTATAGAGAAATGTATTTTTTCCAGTATTTTAAAATATCAAGGTTCCTGATTGATATTCTAGGAACACTTCTGAATGAGTCAATATAGGATATTTTAAATTTAAATCCCAAAAACCTCATGATAATCACATCATTCTTCATGAATTTATTCCAATAGAAACACAGTATTTACTATCCAATAATTTAAGGGTGATGGGGATTAAAATGTTCAATTTTTATAGACACCTTTATGATAAAAGATTATCCAAGTTTTTCCTGATACAAATATAACAATATGTTCCATTGTTTCTCTATGATTTTGAGATTATTTTTACTATGTTCTTTTTCAATATCACACTACATTTAATAGTTCATCTTCCAAATGAGACACTTTTTGGGGGAAATATTTCTTTTTGTGGATGTATCCTACTGAAATAAATATGTGTGTAATGAAATCATAGGTCTAAAACAAGAATCTCCTTGATGGTTCCATTGTGAGAGGTTATATAGCTCAAGCATGTATAATTTTTTATTCAATGTATTTTTTAATGTAATCACAAGATATAAAAGGTCAATAAAAAATAAATATCGGAAATATGGGGAAATTGAGACATCATTTCCAACTCTTCCAAATGAAGGAGGAATTATTTGGTTATATATATTGGCTAAATTGATACTTAAAAAGAGGGATATGGTATATCACACAGTCTTCCTAACCTGTAGTGGGTTCAATGACTATATAAAGTATGTAATTTAAATATTTATATGTTATATCATAATTTTCTATTTCACATATACCTTAAAAATTTACTATAATATTATTTAGGGAAAATAAAAAAATATATATAGTGTTCATTGACCTTTTCCTTTGAGAAGGAGAGAGGATTTCATACCAAATAATTTCATGGGTAGTGAAAATAAAAGGCTTTATCATTACATTAATTAACATAAAATATAGATATTAATTTAACTGAATTGATAATATATATTTCAATCATTGATTTTACATGTTGACTCAGTCTCTCAAAAATTAAGAGCATTGGATTTTGTGCCCAATTATTTGCTTCATGAATAAAAATATTTCATAATAAGTATGTATAAATTTGTTACAACTGATCAAGAGGTAAATATGAGAACACATAATAATTTTTTTTAACCGAAATAATAGACTATTATTCCAGTGCTTTAGGTAGTAGGACTTGATATGAAAATGTGTCATATTATGGACTTATTGAGAAAATATTTCCATTATCTTACTACTTTCATCATCGATCCACTATGATGAAATGTAAAAGGTTTGATTGAATGATTTGACATGGTATATTTATTAATGACTGTGGATTTAGATTTATTGACATGAATCATTTCTGGGATATTAAAAAACCATATATTTTGGTATCAGTGGAAAAAATGTATATTGTGAATGATCATATGAGTCTTGATTACGGTGTAATTATTAATGTAATTACAAGACAAAATTTTCATGATGGAGGGGATGAAATTTACACTATTGATACCCCATTGGTGTAGACCAAAATATTTTATTTTATGACTCAAATTGTCTAATTATGGAAATTTATGTTAAACCTAATGTAGTGGTATGTAATATGTAGAAGCAACCATATATGTTCACAATTCATTTAGTTTATCTTGATGGGGCTTTCTAATGTTAGTATTAATATGATTACTTCAATTTAGTTTCAGTTTGGAATGATATGTTTGTTTTATTGTTGTTTATTTTTTGCATTTAATCAGATTTATTTAAATTTAAAAAACTTGGTTTAAAATGGGGTTTTTTAAAAAATGTATAAATTGTTTTTAAATTTTAGTTTCTAAAAATTGTAATGATATTTTTATGACTAATGAGTTATATTTAAAATTTTTAAAATCTGTTTCTAATAAATTTATATATCACTTTATGAATATTGTGAATGATATTGAGAAAACAAAAAGGAAGAGACTATTTGATAATGAACAATGAATGCATGAACTAGGAATGCCTCATATGGTCCCCATAGTTGGTATAATAATTATAATATTTTTCATCTATAATAAATGTTTTATCATGTTCCTATTATTTATAATTCTTTATGGGCATTCAAATGAACTAGATTTGTCAAATCCTTAGCATAAAAGTATAGTTTCGAGTGGGGGTTCTCCTTGGGCTACACATAACACTCTTCATACCATTTCACAACAAGACCTTCTAGAAAATTACCATATACCACACATTTTCTTCCTCCACTTGAGCATCAATAGTTATTCCCACCGATGAATCCATAATCATCTTATTCAGGCTCTACCTCTCATACCATGTCTATGATACCTCCAGTGAGTTTCACACCTATAACATATTCATATCCTTGGATGTATCAGTAGACCATCTATATTTATCCTACCATGTCTATACTACCTCTATTTTCTACTATCCATCAGGGATCTAATGATTGAGCTCCTTCATCTTCCACTCTGCATCATGTAGATGAACCAATTCATTCATTAGAATATGCACATCCGTCAACGGAAAATGATATAGGAAAACCCTTGAATCCATAAGATTCAAATGATCAACCTAGATTAGTTATTTATAATTGTTTCAATTTATATCACGTCATTTTTTTTATTTTATTGTGAATTAATTTTTATTTTATTCCTCTTATCTTATTTAGTGGGATCTTATAATAAGAGATGTGGGTTCACCGTTACTCCTAAATAATGGAATATTAATACATAATTAATTGTAGAATATAATGAAGATAATCAAATGATAGGTAAAAATTCCAGATAGTGTAGAAGTATTATGAATATTTAGCCAAGTACAATGATATCATTATGATGAAACAATTTTCATGGACACATATGGATAATGAAAACATGGAGAAATAAAGTTGGGATATGGAGGGTAAGATAATTTGTTAAGTCGACATCTATATTATTTTCTGTATTTATATGGATTAACATGTTAATTTCATTTCAATTTAACTCTCCCAATGGTGAAGTTTCTATGGACAAATAGTTGGTTGATCTCAGGGAGTTCTGGTGATCATATAGGTACAAGTTATATGTTGGTTATAAGAGTACAATTAGGTCTAATTTAGAGGGTCTAAAAATATTCACCGACTTTCTAAAAACAAAATACTAGGACAAGATCATATATTATATGAGTAATGATTTCATGAAATTGTTAATATTCAAGGGTTTGTATTGAAAATTTAACTCTTATTAATTATATTGAACTTTTGTTTTTAGGAGGCATCAGAAAAAAAGAAAAAGAAAAAGGATGCTCTGATGTATATACACTCTTTGGGATTCACTATAACGTTGGATCATAACAGGTTCATGGTAATTTAATATTAATAGAAATAATAACTAAATTTATATTATTAATTAATTATAAGGGATTTATTTTATGAAGATAAAATTTCGGGGGATCTCTCTATTAGATATGCATTAATATTTTTCATGTTGGGAGTGAACTAATATAGAATATTCTATATTTCAGTACATATTGAATAATAATCCCAATAATCAAAATTATTATCCCAAAACTTATAATACTTAAACTAATGACCTATAATTGTTTTCTTTGGAGTATCTGTAGCCAAAATTATTCAAAAATAGAATTTTTTTTAAGTGTTCTCAAAAAAAAGTTGGGCATACATTGGGCCGGAAATTTTTTATACATTCTTTTACCCACAAATTATATTATTATAGCAACCATATGTGTTCTATTTTCATTAATCATATCTAAAATTTAGTATTTCACGTTCATTATATTCACGCATCTTAATTTTAGTTTAATTTTGAAAATTATAAATTTATTTCAAAATATAATTTCCAAGTAAACTATAAAATCTACTGACATGAAAATTCCTATAGTCTATTCAAATCAATCAAACATTAGTTGAATAGAAACAAACCAAATAAAGAGTAAATTTCATTTAATTTATATTTAAAGAAGAATATAATCATAAATAGTCATGAAAAGGGTATAAAATTCAATAAAATAACCTTAATAATGTCTTAAAACAAACTCATATTGTCCCTAAATTGAAGGAAAGAATTAAAAAATGAATATAGAATGCTAGAGATGCCCCATTTAGTTAGATTTTAATACATAAATTTATGTTTCATTCTAATTAATCCCTTAATATATGTTTTTATATTCCCCTTTAATATATATTTTATAGCTTTAATTAATTCTTTATGCTTCTTCTAGGTTGTATGAATATTACCCATCCCAACTGGATGAATGTAACATTTAAATTTAGAAATACCATCATTGTTTATTTTAATTTAACTACTGTATAATTTTTCAATATAAACCATATATAACTAAAAACATGTTTCAATGAATGTATCATTCATCAAGGGATACATTTTAGAACTTATCAGTTCAAATAATTATGTAATACAAATTAAAAAACCCAAAATTAACCAAATTTCCCAAGAAAAATGAAACAAATACCCAAATAAAAAATGAACTAAATATCTTAAACCCAGATTAAAATAAAAAACCTAACCCAATGTGAACTAAATAAGCTAACCAAAAAACTGAATAGTTGATCAAATGACCTAATCCAATACAAACTAATGACCAAAAAAGAAAAATTAATGATATTATGTAACCCGAAAAACGCATAAGCCAAAAATGATTCAACTGAACTAATAAAAAAACCTATATCAAAAATTAGATAACCCAAAATGAAAAAAACAACATAGCCTATAGTGTCCTAACCTAAAATGAACAAAATTAAATAATCCAATGTAAACCAAAAAACCTGAACCCAAGTAAACCAATTGATCTAGAAAAAATCAAATGACCAAATGAACTTACCAAAAATTACATAACCCAGAAATGAGCCAAATGACATAACACAAAATAAACCAAATTACATATCTCAAATAAGACATAACCTAAAGATTAACTGATTGAACAAACCCAAAATGACCTAAAAAAAGTTGAAAAATAACATTTCCCAGAATAAACCAAATTAGATAACTCAAAAATAACATAAGACAAAAATAATGTAAACAGCCTAACCTAAATAATCCAAAATAAACTAACTTAAAATGAACTAAATTTTCTATAAAAATGACCAAATAAAAATATATTCCAAAATATCTAAACAAAAAACTAACTAAATGACATAATTCATTAATTAAAGAAACACCCTCACCAAAAATGAATCAAATAACTAAACCATGAATTATTAAAAGTACTATAACTGATTGAACAAATGGCCCATTGTCCAAATTGAAAAGTAAACTCACAAAAAAATGAATAAAATGAGAAAATTATCAGAATAACTATGTTACCAAACAACAAAATAATGCTACAAAAATATAATTGGACTAAAATAAATGTAAAAGATGAATCCATATCCTACCCATTTTAAGAATACTAATTAGTAAGTATTGATTATGTTATACCAATTGTATTAAATTTGTAATTAAATTTATATTTATCTTCCAATGAAATAAATTTTAAATATTAAAAATATTAAAATAAACAGAATTTATAAAAATTATTTATATATGAGATATATGGTAATTCCTCCTTTGTTACCCCTTATGAGTTTACAGTTACACAGTATTATTTCTATTGATAGATATAGACCAAATAGTTTAAAAATATAGTTTTCATTTATGAATTATAGAATATGATATATTTAGTTTATTATTTAGAAAAAATGATGGATATATACTGTTAATTTAACAGATATGGTTTTCACTAATGAATTATAGAATACGATCTAGTTAGGTGCTTATTTATTTTATGGATTTATTCAAAAAATAAAATTTCAATTCATTCTTGGTAGTGTTGAACTACTATGTAGTTTAAAAAAATTATTTTTAAAAGATATTCTCACAATAATAATAATCTAACATATCTTCCTCCTTATCCATGCTTTCCATTTGATCTTTAATTTCACATAATCACATGTATATTCATTCACTTGAATAATAATCTAATATGATAATTATAGTTACTACCACCTAGTGAATTAACAATATAATTTACGTTAATATGGGATAGTTTTAACTTTATGTGAGTAGATGGTTAATCTCACATGTCTATACAATTGTATTTTTTCTGGTTCTGTTTATCAATTTAATATTATTCAATAATTCACTATTATAGTAATCAATGTCATTTTCAGTATTCGAAATTGGTCACTGAATACCGTGTTCTTTGATAAGAATTATTCTTCTTAAGAAGGAGAAAAAATAATTGATGTGTTTTAAATGTACATAAATAATTAAATATTGTATAAATTTTTATTTCTATTTCATATTTTAAAACATAATTCATAATTAAATATATTTTTTAATAACAAAAGTTTTCCCTCAAATCCCTCGATGTGAAATAAAATGACAAATTTAAGCTAAATGACCATATGATATAGGTAATAGGCAAGGAGCACCAAGGGAGAGTCTAATTCAGCCTTGGAAAATAAATCATCCTCACTAGGTATTGACCCTCATCAAACACCTCTCAAAGATATCACACCATTGAGCTTCAAAATTCTCATACAATAGAATTTGAGGTAAACAAATTTCCATACATGAGCTTGAAATATGTTGGTCACTGAGTAGTTTGTGAATTCTATGAAATTTATATGTATATTAATTTCATTAGTGGTGTTTAATTTGTTGGATTCAAGTATGGAATCAATTCATTTATTATATGAATCCCCATGTTATGTCAATTATGGTTTTAGTAGCAGTTGAGGTGATGATACTGCTAGTGGTAGTGATATTGATGACTATAATGATGATGATGATGATGATGCAACTCCAAGAAATAACGTGGATAAGAATACGAGTGATGATTATGATAAAAATAGTGGTTATTATGGAGATATCGATCAATTTATTTTCAAGTTGACAAAAAAGTGACATGTGTGGATGATTTTAATGACTAAAACTGACAGATGTTGTGGATGTTATATGTATGTTATATTATTGTAAATGGTTTGAATACTAATGCTAACTTGATGGTTACATACTAAATATATAATAATTCTATTTCATTTAATGTGTATCATGGTTTTTAATTTATTTATAGGTTCTAAGAGAGGTGTAAGATAGTGTTAATTAAAATAATTGGGGTAGGAATTTATAAAAGTAGTTCAGAGAACCATTAGTATGCATCAATTTCGTATAAGACACTCTACCCATTGATTCAGGAACCATTGGTACTGATATATAACAATGGTTTAAATCAAACCGTGGGTATTCAAATATGGAAATGGGCTATGAGAATAGTTTCAAAGGATACCTTTGATATAGCTCTATATTGATTCTTATTATCCCAATGATTCACAAAACTATTGGTATGGGCTATGACAATGATAATGGGGCCTATACCATTGGTTTTAAACTATTTGTATAACTTAGTTTACAAACATTGATAAGGTTTGTATTTTGGGAATACTAGAATATCTATAATTTTTTATGGATTTTTGGTGTAAATTTGGATAAGGGTTGGTCAAAATATATTGATATGTATGTATATTTGAGGTTATGGGTGCTCCTTTATAATTTCATAGGAGTCACATTTTTGAAAATACCCTAAATAATTAGATATTGGGAAGTAAATATCAACCAATGTTCTTCAAAAATTGATAAATAATGGTTTTTAATAACAAAAAAGTTAATAATATCCTCAAACACCTAAAAAGAAATATATTTTAAACATTTTATTCTGTTATCCTCTAATTTTACTTACTTTAACCATTTTAATTTTCATCATGGTAATTAGTTTTCTAAACATAGGTAATTATCCATTTAAGACTAAAATAAAACGAGTCTTATTAGATAATTGAGAGATAATAATTCCAAATATGACATAAAAAGTTTCAAATAAAAATTCAAAATTTGTGTGAAATTAATTTTAATTCGAGCACATATTACACAAAAAACTCTGTTTTAACCTTAATAATTATAATTAATTTTTGCTATTTTTAAAATTCATTATGACCAAAAATTAATTAAAACATATTAACTAATATAAATTATTTTTATTAATAATATAGAATCCAATTAGTTAAAATAAATTCACATAAGTGATAAAATTTTATTTAAAATTAAACCCATAATACCGATGAACAATTTTTTTTAAAGAAACGCATTTTTCAAGAATACGATGATATTTTATTAACTATATGAATAATAATAATCGTTAATTGAATTTAAATTAATACTATTAGATATATAATTTATAATTATCATTTAAATAATTCATCATTATGGGTTACGTTATTTAATTAAAATAGAGAAACATTATGCATATAAGACAGTTTTTAGAAAAATGTGTTTTAAGCCTAAAAATAAACTTATACCAAAATTGGGTATAAATATGATTAAAATGAAATTAATTACATAAAATATCAAAAATTAATACTAATATTAATTTTAAAAAAATTAAAATCATAATGTTTCTTTGAAATTACTTATTTTAATGAAAATACAAAATAGTATTTGAATAATATATATTTTTTTACCATTTATTAAAAAATCCATCTTCTCCAAAAAATCTCAAAATATCACCCTGTGTTAATTTTTATATGATTATTTTAGGAATGAATTTAATTTTATCAAATAAATTTTCAAAAAGTGTAAAAATATAATTATATAATTTTCTAAAAAAATAGTAAAAATCATTTTTGAAGAAAACATATTTTTTATGAATAGAATGAAATTACTAAAAATTGAGTCATTATTTACCAATAAAATTTCATAAAATAAAATATTTATATGTAATTAAAAAAATATATTCCTATTCATAGTAGGATTTTAATGGGTAGTTTATGATTTTCATATTTAAGGAATATATTTCATGGGTGGTTTAGGTTTGGTGTTGCATTTTTTATATGCTATCGAGCATAATTTTCTTCATTTAAAATAACAGTGTGTTATAATTTTCCTATCTCTAAAAATTATAGAAAACTCCATGGTTTGATTTTACATATACATGCATGAAGGGATAGGAATTAACTGGTGGGGATCTTTTGTGAAATCCAAGTTTCACGAAGACCTCACCATGACTAACTTTAAGAAATCCCATAAAGAACAGCTCTATTCTAAGAAACTGGGAGCGGTGAAGGCATGAGAGTTTGTTACTTTAAATATAAGAGATTATTTTTTTCATGATTCAGGCTAATAAGTTTGGAATGTTTGTTCATATATCCCTATAGCTTGTTTCCAATGACTATTTTAAGGCATACAGGTTTGAAATGTGTTTAAGGGATGATTTTCAGTCTATGTTAAATCTTATGTGCCTACCCACATATAAGGAGGTTGTGGAAAAGGATGATATCACTATGGAAAACAAATATTGGAAGATAACATACTTTGGATACTCATAAATAGAAAAAATTTCCAGAGTTCAATTCTAATCTGAAAAACAAGTTGGGTCACTATACATAGGTGGTAGTAGGAGTTCACAACAGACATCAGGGCAGATTCAACTGTTTTTCACTAATGTAGAAAAAAGGTTTACCTCCAAAAAAATCATAAGGATGCACCCAATGAGTGTAACTTTGTTGGGAAACCTAGTCATCATAATATTTTCTCTAGTATATCATTCTATGATTGTATAGTTGGACCCACTTTCACAAATATCTTTAACTTTTGTCTTGATATAGAAAAAAGTGTGCGATCTCAACCTCATTCCATGGGTGATGCTCAAGTGGTGAAGAAAGGATAGGATGAGGATGGATGAATTTAGGTTGTGGAATGGGCACCATAGGAGATAGAGTCAGGATCAACTACTATGAGATGCATGATTTATATTTCATCTTTTATGGTCATTGATTTCTTTGATGCAGTGGAAATCATTCCTTTATTTGGTCCCGAATTATCTATACTTTAGGCTGGATCTCGAAGCTCATGAATTTCATTATGACTCTTTACAATCCTTTATGAAATAATTACGAGTAGGTATTTAAATTTATGAAGTGTTGCGTGATGTTTTTTGACAAAGAATGAATTTGGGATTTTTTAGTCCTTAATCATGACACATTTTATCTTATTAGTGACATAGATTAAATGATTATCTATAAATCCCTGATCGATTTCTATCATCATTGAATAAAATTTATTACTTTCAATGAAGTCACTTATGTATTTTAGGGTTAGTGGAATACAATATTAGAGAAGAATGGTCCTCTGTACTTAGTGTCAATATGATTTACTGTTAGATATAATAGTTATTTCTTGATTCAACTGGTCCATGTCTTAGTGGCCTGCTTCCTGTGGTTGTGTGTGAGTATCCATATTATTTTTTTGATACATTCTCTATAATACCACATTAGAGGGAATATTTGTTCTTTATATATTTTTTCTAGGGGAAATACCCATTATTTACCATTTAATTATATAAAAAAAGTTGAATTGAAATAATTAAAGGTTTTTCTTGAGGATCTGGGGGCTAAGTGTAACATTCTGAGATTTTAGGAAATATATAATTTAATATTAATTAAAATTATTTAATAGATTTTATTAAATGAAATACCTAGTTTATCATTCATCAAATAGAAAACAATTTTTATCTTGTGTTCCACACAACACCAGTTGCCTTTCACAACTTATATTAGACACAAGTCTAAGAAATACAATAAAATGATTTACTTTCAATACATATATTTAACATGATAGTGGTAACATATCAATTGGAATAAAGATAATTGATGTGATGAAATAAATTATGAAATTATATATTACACATGTTTGTAAAATTAATTCATAGCTTACCAATTAATTATAAATGATAATATAAACCGATTGAATATAAAGAATTTGTTTTTATGATTAATATTTTTATGACGAGAATAGAATTCTGTCATTGTAGATTATTTTAACTAATATTATTGAAAAATAATAATTATTTTTATATGTTATATATTAAATAATTATTTTTTAAATTCATCAAATAAGTTTTATATGCTTAAGATTAGAATAAATCAAATTTTAACCATAAAAGATATATTTTTCAAAAAGTCATTTTTCCACCTTTTAATTGGGAAAATATTTTTAAACTAAAAATTAGATATTTTAAAAATTTTATTTGAAAAATAAAATTAATTTTTGATTTAATAATATTAAAATTTACTTTGGGTGAATTATTTTTATTTTTCAAAGTAGTTTTATTTTTTGATGCATAAACAAGAATACAAAATTTTAATTGAAAACTACTTTTTCATATAATTTATTATTATAGATAAATTATATTTTAAATTGGTTTTAATGTATAATTATTTAGATTATGCATAAATAAATACAATTTAGTTCATTCTAATCAATTTCAAACTGAAATTGGAAAATAAACATATCAAACTTTTGAAAATATTCACATTAAAACCCCCATTTTAGTCCTATCTATGGGATTAATTTTAAATTAATTTATACAACTTATATGAGCAGAATTTAGAAATTTAGATTCCATATTTGGAATTAGAATAATTTATAATGTATAATAAGGTCAACTTATTTTATGAACAAAAATATTATTGAATGAAATTAAAATTAATTACCATGATTGAGGTAAAAATGTTTTTACCCAGTGGAAAAACTTTAATCCTAAGAGTCCAAATGACATAGAAATTTGTCCAAAACCCATCATATGGACATTATTTTACAATATTCTCTATTTTATAAAATTCGGGCCAAAAATATAGGTACATTATGTAAGGGTGGCCTACTAATAGTGTTTACCCATTTAAATTTATAAACATTCCACTCCCCCTCCACTATAAAATACACTCAACCTTCCCAATTATTCATACCTTTGAAACCATTTGTATGAAAAACCATATATTTATTACACATTATTTGTTGATTTATTAAATTACAGTATACATAATACAACAAAAAATATCGATAAGTCTAGGGTATTTGGGAATTAAGTACATTACATAACAACTTAAAAGAGGAAATATATCATCTTTATTGAGATATTCCTTAACATGCGGATATTATTCCAACATACATAATACTAAATGGGATAACCTAGAGAATTACATACCAAATGGGTGAGCTATAGAGTCTAGTAAGGGAAAAAACAAGGAAATAATGAATAAGTTAATAAATTTTTGACAATAGGAATTTCAATGAGGCATAAAGCAAGTGAGAATCAGAAACATGAATAATATGGCATGATTACTTAAAGAGAACATGGTAAATGTGGGAATAATATAATATGATACATCATAATCTTATGTCAAGGATAAATTCAAACTAATCATCATGGAAAATTTCTTATGATGGATTAGGTTCACTCCTTAACCCCTTGTATGATGCCTCATGAGACTAAAACAAATACCAATGCATTGGATCTCCATATCATTATGGGCACACCCACTATGTTCATTTTATTCACATTCTCAAGCGTACCTCATAGATAATAAAACATAGAATCATTTAAGCTAATATTTTCATCCACTGTCAAGTAGGGTGGAATACATACAAGGAAGTTCCAAATAAAATAGGTACATGTGCATAAAAGTGAACACCCTTGGTAGGAGATTTATATGAGTATTCACTATAAATTTGATTGGCATGGAAAAACCTGAGGAAATTTTGATATCATAACTACAATTCTTAAAGTTTCATAAAATGGTTTTATTAGAGAAAAAAGGTGTCTCTCATAAGTTTTTAATGAAATGGACAATAATAGGGACATGGAAAATTATATCCCAACATTAGGAATAGTAAATTTAAGGCCTATGATAATGAAAAAACATGAATAAAAATGAGAAGGAAATGATCCCTTTCCTTGAGACAGTGGTTACAAAAGATTTATAGGAGCTTATTGAGAAATTTGGGGCACCTTATGAGGATTTTAAAGAGGGTAAGGCCGAGTAGGGATGTGATACAAGGTTTTTTAATGAAGAGAAATGGGATTGTAGGTGGGTTTATATAGGAAATGAGTGGGGAATTATTTATTATTTCTTAAACATAGGTCTTAAACTCTATATAACAAAATAACCAAAACCAAAAACCTTCTCATGGGTTTTCCAATGCTTTGTACCAGATGGGAGATGTTTTCATTATTTTATAAGGATAAGGGATGGAATTATTAAAATAATACCCTTGATGTCATGGAAGTGAGTCATGTTTTTAATAAAATGATTTTCAATCCTTAAAATATATTATATGTTTCAGGTGATTCATAAAGGCTATATAAAAACAATCAAATAAACATAATATTAAATTATTTTAAATGGGAAATAATGAGTTGGTCATGGATACCCATTATAGTATTTATTAAATAATTAATTGGTTACTATCATGTCATAATACTCATAGTATATTTATATTGTATTTAATTTTATCCCAAAAATTTGACTGTCTTAGAAAATTTTGAAAAAGTTACTATTGGATAATTTTAGTGTTCTAATTAAAAAATTAATATTTTTTCTTTCCAAATATTTTTTATAAATATTTTAATTTTTACTTTTAAAATATATTTGACATTTATAGAGGAATAATGGGGTTTTAGGCAATAATAGTTTTCGATCCCTTATAAAAATTACATTTGATTTCTGAAAAATTATATTTAAAAAAAATTTATTTTATTAAAATATTATAAATTTGAATATTTCTTAAATTGATCAAAATAAATGTATTCGTTGAAATTGAATAGTAATTTAAAATAATTATTTTTGTTTTATTGTATAAAAATAATATTAATTTATAAAGTTAAAATATGATGTAAATATAACCATTATTATATTGAATAAAAGAATATAAATATTCATATTATTATGTCAATTGGATTTTTTAAAACCATATGTTTATAATAATCATATGATAACTATTCAAAGACAATATTATCAATGGTAATAATTAGTAATGTTCTTTTAAATATGATAGTATAAGATAAAACTAAGGAATTACATGTGTTTTTTATAACCATAAAACATAATATGACACTTAATCCAACCACATATGGAATTTTATTTATAAAATTATATAAAATTTTTGGTCATTACACTTTAGATCGTCTAACCCATGAACAAATAAAATTCCAAAAATACCTCCCATTATCCAATAAACCTCAAATTGGGTAGAAATAAAACATATGAATCCCTTTTCTACAATCCAACAAGAGTTACCAAAATAAGACGTAACATTCGTTAAGGAGAACTTTTGTTTTATTTATTTATCCACCGATTAATTTATTACTAATACAAGATTATATGATAACCTTTGTATCCTAAATATACAATGATGTGTTTATGTTAAGGGTTATACCTACACCTACAGACACTTTCTTCAAATGTGTAAGGAAATCACCATTCGTTTGTATGGAGGGCTACCCCCTCGTGAAATAATGTCATTCATTTTTCCTTTACCAAATATTGTGGATTGTAATTATAATTGAAATAATATTTTTATATAATATATACTATATTTATAATTTTTTAATACTTAATAAATTGTTTTGTAAAACATACCCTATTGCATTCTATTTTTTCAGAATATGATAACATCATTTGTGGACATGTGGAATACACCATCTTCAAAGTGATGCGACACTTCAATCTATAAATGGAATTTATTAAAGATGGCTTTAAAAAACATATGTGATACTAATCAAATATATACTATATTAGTGAAATAATTACTTTTATGGAAATATAATTTATCATTCCCTATAATACCTTTTCACACACTTAAAAAGTGATAATGTCGTTCATGGACGTGTTGACTACTGCCTTCACGAAATAATGTGATTAATTTTATGTCATAAGAATTTTATATTTAAGTATATATAGTTAAATAATATGTTATTTATTATATAATGGTTATTTTTTAATGATAAATGTTCCTTACCTTCTTTACATAATATCCACTGAAAAATGGAAATGTTACTCAAGCATACGTATAACCTACCATCTCTATGACTCTAATGTCGGTTCATTTAAAATAAACATATTTTATTAGTGGTTATAGAAGTATTATTTTTATATAAATATTATAATTATATCATAATTTTTTTGGATATTTTTATTTAATTACATCCTTTTCCATAGTCAACCAACATTAGTTATTTTGACACATAATGAGAATATGGTAAAAACACACGACAAAGATTTAATTGTTTAAGTATTTGTTAAATAAATAGAAATAAGTGAAACAAAATTAGTGATAAACTTGAAAAAGTTGATTAAGAATGTAATTAATGAAGATAATTTAATTATTCAGAAATATAAAGGCACATGTGATAAATCAAACACAATGTAAGGGTCTTCGACTCAATCTCCTTTTGTTAATGAATTGTTTTTGATGTTATACACCCACCTTCTTTAATGATGTGTACATATAACCCCTTTGATGTATCATATAATGAATTTTTTATTATCATTCGATTTAATGTTTTGTTAAATTTTATTCCTTTATGGGGAGTATGATTCAAATGTTTCAAATTTTTATCAGAACGTTTGGAATGTTTAAATATTTTCTTCCTCAAGAATGTTATTAATGTTATTTTAATGGTATTTACATTCATAAATGACACCTTTTTTTAATTATCCTCAACTAGGGGTATTTTTTATTGAGACCATCTTAATTATTTCTTTGGATGGATTATGATTATTTTGAAGATATTTCTTGGGGTGATTTATTTTACACAGGATAATCATTAAATTAAAGATATTGTTATTGAAACCATTTATTTTCCAAGTGTTAATAATGTTTAAAATATATTTATTATAGAACCATTTATTTTAAATGGGTTAATAATTTTCCAATTATATTTTTATAGAACCATTTTCCTTTACATTGTTAATTCATGTTTCAAAGGGATTAACATTAAACCCATTTATGTTTTATGAGTTTATCAGATCACAAATAAACAATGATTGTTCCTATGAGTTTTATGATGAATGTTTTTTAATATCTATATTTTAATTTAGAATTTTATGAAAAGGGTGAGAGTAATAGATATTATATAAATGGGTTATCCTCATAGTAGCTCATGTGTGAGCCTAATATAGATTATATGAATGGATAAGCCTTGTTATAGCTCATGATAAATGGGTGAGTCCAATATAGCTTATATGAAGGATTGAGCCCCATTATAGCTATTGTGTGATCCTGATATATCTTATACAAAGAAAGATCCCCATTATAGATCAAAAATGCATTGGGTAATGATAATATTGGATATTAGCCTTATGGTTATTCCAATGAAAAGTGTTTTGAAAGGGTTAATGTATATGACGATATATGTCACCAAAATAGATTTAATATCTTGTTATGGGGTTTGATGATTTTTTGTAGAATAATGAATATTTTTTATTTATGTGAAAATATTTTTTTCATATTCTCAAAAAAATGATTATATAGAGGTAAATGTTATATGAGTTTTCATGTATTTTCAAAATTAACGATTTGTTTTCTTTTTATATCCCTTAATGAAATTTTGTGCTCAGAATATGTTTTTAAAAATGATTTCATAGGAGATAAGGATGGATAAGTGAAAGGAATAATCCTAGACGGATGTCATGGATATTTTCTATGAAACAAATTCATACGTTAATTTAAGACTTCTTAATTATGGAAAAAATTAAAACCTATCAGAAGTGTACAATTTTGGTTTTATATATTTTTTTAGGAGTTATGTCTAAATTATCAAAAAATATAAACCCAAAAAGATCCTCAATGTAAACTAAAGTAAAAGAATTGAATGGAACACAATATTATACAATGTTTAGTTTTAGGTCTTTATAATTGGTGTCAAAGAAAAGGTTTAGACAACTTTAGAGTCTAGGATAGTATTGATATAATGTCTTTAAATCTTTTAATTTATGGTTATGATTAAATGATATATATTTATAGTGTTTCAATGATCCATTATCTAAAGAATGATAGATCATAATGGTTTTCCATATAGGAAACAAAAAATGAGTAATGGGAAGGAATCTAGAGAAAAACATCCTTAATAATCAGTATCCCAAGATGGTTGGAAATGGAATTGAGTAATCTGTTGAAGTGATGAATTAGTTGACATAGGCTATAAATGTTGGTGGTTTCCATGTAAGAGAGGAACAATATTTACCATGACGAAATGTGTATATAATGGAGTATTCCATGAGGATAACCCCCCATCATTGGTTGGATAATAAAACCTAGTGGTATTCAAATAATAGATTTATTTCATGTAGAAGATATTTAAAGTCATTGGATTTTTGAAAAATTAAAAGAAAGATCTTTACATATATCATTTTTAAGGTGAATCTGATTGATGGTGAACATTGGGTAAAAATAATAGAGATACTTATGATGTTTTTTTAATTTAATGGTAAATAATTCAAGATATTTTCCTTTAGGAATATTTCCCGATGTTTTTTTATCTTATGATATAAAATCATTTCTTGGAATTAAAGAAAAAATATGATGATTCAATTTCCACATATTAAGATAAAATTACATGATTCGAAAGGTATGTTCTAAATTTTATTCAAGATAATGAAAATAAAATTAATAGATTTTACTCATGATTGATATAAAGACTATGAATGGGTATGGAATCTAGATAATTTAAAATATATGATAAATCATCTCATTGTGATGAGAAAGGTGAGATAGAGTTTAGTAAAATATAAGTAACGTGATACGAAAAGAGTACAAAATGGTCAAGTTGGTAGGAAATAGAGAAGAAACTAACTAAAAAATCTAGAGGTAAGCCTAAAATTTGTTCTAAGTGTGGTTAATTAAATTTTCAGGAATATTTTCCAAGATCTAGAAAGTTTCATCGGAGTTGTAATTTTTGTCACATGTTTTGTGTCTATAATGAAAAGAGTACAGAACAATCCAACAATGAGATAACATATATCCATTCAATAATAATATTATTTACCAGCAATGAGTCGGTACATTATGTTAATTGATGTCTAATGTTTATTTCACATGATGGAATCCATCATGATCAGAAATCGAAAGGTGTAGAAAAGATATTTTCTACTACTATAGTTGACATTGGGAAGTCGAATGAAGTGGTGATAGCTCTAAGGTGTTCAATAATTTTCCATGTTTTTCCCAAATTTAACTATTTTAGACACTCATTAATAAGTTTTAAGTGATTTTATTTCAAAGTGATTAAGGATTTTTTAGGATATGTTTAGTTGGTTTTATGTTTATATTAGGCTATAGTTTAATGATAAGTATGACATTACTTTTTATTCATAGATATTAATGTATTATCTCATCACATGAATGTTTTAATTATCATACTATATTACAACCATTATTGTTTAGGTTAATTCATAATGATAAGAGGATTGCCTTATTTTCCTTATGAGAATTATATTATCCATTAGAATTTTATCCTAGTTCTTTGGGAAAGAATATTCTTCTTGGATAATCATTATTTTGAGAAAGTGATGAGTTTATGGTTGAAATTTATTAAAGGATTAGTCTCTACTCATCAAGTAAGTATATTTACTTTTGGAATTAGTATAGATGGGGAAGGAACTAATCAACTCTATGAAATAGATCTTGAAATAAAATATTTTCATATTACCATATGTTCTAAAGATATAAAGAAAATTTTCCACACCAAATTATCTTAAGGTCGTGACATCATCAACTTCCACGTGAAAATGTTATCTATCACTCTCTATTAGTCTATGGAAATTATTTTTCCCTTCAAAATCCATCTTTTAATTTCCCACCAATGTTTTCCCTATGTGTAATCCCAGTTATTCTTAATATATAGTGACCTTTATGGTCCCCACATTCACTTTTTAAGATTATGTTTTAATAACCCCTTTGAATGCTGTCGGTTTCAATAAATTAACTCTATAAAGGTTAATAATTTTTAAAAAAAGAATTTAGAGCGAGAAATTAATTTTAAGGGAGGTAGGATGTAAAATCCGGAGATTTTATAACATATTTTATTTTAGAATAATTTAAATTATTTAATGGAATATGTTACACATAATATTTAGTTTATATTTTATCAAATTAAATACCAATTTTATCTTTCAATACACGCAACACCAACTTCCTTTAATGACTTATGTTACACACAATTCTGAGTCTTACTAGACAACAATATACTATTAATTTAATTATTTAATATGATAGTATTCACCAAGGAATTGGAATGGTGGGAATGAATTAGATTAAATAAATTATGAAATTATATTTTACACATGTTTATAAAATGAAATTCACTAGTTACCAATTAATTATAAATCAAAATAAATACAATTTTAATACAAAGGATGCGTTTTTAAAAAAACTATTTTTACAACCAAAATAACATTTTATCATAATAAATTAAATTAACCACTATTGGTGAAATATATTAATGATATTTATATGTTTTATATTCAACCAAATTTTTTATTTTCATACAATAAATTTTTTAGGATTAATATAAGAATAGATCAAATTTTAAGCACAAAATATTTCTTTTTATGAAAGACAATTCTGACGCCTTTTAAGGGTGAATCTATTTTAAATAAAAATTTGGAAATATTATAATTTTTCTTAAAATTACAATTCAGTTTTGAAATATTAATATCTAAATTTAATTATGGTGATTTTCTGGTATTGTTTTGTGAATTATCATATTGTTTTTATGAATAACTAATAATACCACAAAACCAAATCTATTTTTTGGTATTTTAATAGTGAATAATATTGAATTTTAATTGAAAATTTAATTTTAATCTTATTTATTTATATAGTTAAATTATACAATAGTAAATCTAATATAGGTAATTGAAATCAATTTCACATTGAAATTGGACATAAAAACATTGCATACTGTTTTACATATTCACTTTTGAAACCCACTTTGTCATCCCATCTGTGGGATTATTTATAAATTAATTTATAATACATAGGTAATTGGAATTTTAAAAAATGGAATCACTTTTTTTGATCATCATAATTAATAATTTTTAATAATTTGAACTTAGTTATTGACGAAACATATTAGTCAACACAATTACAAATAATTACATCAATTACGTTAAAAATGTGTTTATTTAGATGTTAAACATTAATAATAAGAGTATAAATAACCTAGAAAAGTATCCAACATGAATTTGATGGATATTATTTTACAATATCCCCTATTTTATAGATTTTTACCATTTTTAGAGGCACACTATGTAAGGGATACATCTCGATATTGTTTAATTTGTTTTATTTATAAGATTGCCACTCCCCTCTACTAAAAAATGGAACTCACCATACCAACTTATTGACACCTATAAATAAATTTGAATCATCCAAAACTATCCCAAATAATCTACCAAAATCCCTCATATCATACTATAGTCTCCCTTTTTGAAGAAATCAACCTAAAGAATCCCTTTGGGGATAACCAAAAAGAGTTACCTGAAGGAGAGGTAACATTTTTAACTATCAATTTTATTTTATTTATTTATACACCAATTAAATTATTATTATTAAATTATTATATAATAAATTAATTATCCTCAAAATACTTATATAATGTTATGTTATGATTTATACCTAAACCTACACACACTTCCATCAAATGGGTAACAAAACCAAGATTCACGTGTACGACAACCTATCGCCTTACAGAACGATGTTGTTAATTATTTACTTTACCACCACTCATGGTTCGAAATTATAATTAAAATAATAATTTTATATTATATATATTATATTTATAATGCCTTCACACTTATTTAATTTTTATATAAAACGTACCATCATTCATTCCATTTTGTGGGAATACGATAACATCATTTGTGGACATGGGGACTACCGTCCCCTCAAAGTGATGTGATACTTCACACATTACATGGAATGTATTAAAAAAAAATTTAATAAAAATATGTGATATTATTAAATATATCTAATATTTATGAAATAATTACCTTTCTGGAAATATAATACATCATTTTCTTTGTTAGCTTTTAACATAGTAAAAAAGTGATAACATCATTCATGGATGTGTGCACTAATGCCTCCTCGAAGCGATATGATTCCTTTTAAATAACAGTTATTATATATATATATATATAAGTATTTATGATAAAATATTATGTTATTTATGATATAATGTTAATTTTGTAAAGGTAAATTTTTCATTCTTTCTTTCCACAATAATCATTGAAAAATGGGAACATTACTCGTGCGTACTACGACCTACCGCCTCCATAATTTTAACGTTTGTTCCTTTTTCAAAACTATATTTTATGAGTATTTTTTAATATATAATTTATCTATATATATTATAATTATATATTTATTATTATAGATTTGTTTCTTCAATGATCTCTTTGACCATAGTCCACCAATCTTACTCTTTTTAACACATAAACTGAATATGGTCAAAACACCAGACGTAGACATAATTATTTAAATATATTTATACTACAATGTAATACGAAAGATAAAATGAAGGTTAAAATCAAAAAAATTTCTTATGAAATTAAATAATTAACATAATTTTATTATTCAGAAAGATAATGCCATGTGTGACAAGTCAGAATCAATGTAAGGGACTTCATCTCAATATCCATTCATTGAGGATTTGTTTTTGATGTTATACACAAACATTATTTTAAGATGTTCACATACAACCCATTTGATATATCATATCATGAATTAATTTATTATCATTTCATTTAATATCCTGTAAAATTTTAGTCATTCATGGGGATTATGGTTCAAATGCTCAAAGTGTTATGAGACACATTGTAATGTTTAAAGATTATATTTCGCAAGAATGTTCGTAATGATTTTTTAATGATATTTCCATTAATCGACATCAAAAACCCTTGTTGTTATCTCTCCTCAACTAGGGATATTTTTTATTGATTCCATACTTAATATTTATTTTAATAGATTATGATTATTTCAAAGAGATTTTTAGGGAACCCATTCCTTTTACGTAGGTTATTATTATTTCAAAGAGATTATTATTGAGCTCATTTCTTTTCCATATATTACTCATGTTTCAAAGAGATTTTTTAAGGACTCATTTCTTTTAAATGGGTTAATCTTGTTTCAATAATATTGTTATGAAACCCTTTCCCTTTAAATGGGTAAATTATGTTTCAAAGGGATTGACATTAAAACCATTTCTATTCTGTGGGTTTACCATGTTATAAATGAATAATGATTATTTATATGAGTTTTCTGATAAAAGTGTTTTACTCTTGATATGGTACTTGAGAATTATATGAAATGGGTGAGTGTGATAATCTTATACGAAGGGTTGAGCCCCATTATAGCTCATGGGTGAGCATGATATAACATCTACGAAGGGTTGAGCCCCATTATAGATCACGAGAAATTGGTGAGGCTGATGTAGCTTATACGAAGGATTGAGTCGTATTATAGTTCACATGTGAGATTTATATAGCTTATAAAAATGGTGACCCCTTTATAGATCCCTAATGAATTGGGTAATTATAATATTATAAGTCGTCCATATGGTTATTCTAATTAAAGGTTATTTGAATGAGTTAATTTATATGGTTCTCTATGTTACCAAAAAAGGTTTAGTTACATTAAATGTGTTTTAATGATTTTATCTACGAAAAATGTATGTTTTTATTTGTGTAAAAATACATTATTTTATATTCTCAATGAACATTGAATATAGAGTTAAATGTTATATGAGTTTTCATATTTTTACTGAATTATCAGTTTCCTTTATTTTTATATACCATAATAAGATTTTAATCTCATCCTATTTTTTAAAATGTTTTTATAGGGCTGAAGGATGGTTAAGTGAAAGGAATAAGTCAAGTTGGATGTCATAGAGATTTTCCATGAAAATGATTCATCCTTTTTTTTAAAGTTTTATATTTATGAATAATGGATACTGATCGGAAGTGTCTACTTTGTATTTTACAGTTCTGTTTTGTATGTGTTATTGCAAAATTTTAAGAAACTATAAAACTAAAAGGATCCTCAATGTGTACTAAAGTAAAATTATTGAACAAAACTCAATATTATTTAATGTTTGAGTTGATGTCCTTACACTTATGGATTTATTTATCATATAATTTTTTCTTGGGATTCTCAAGAAATCTTTTCAAAGATATTATATGGGAGTCTTTATCTTTTGTTGATTACTAAAAGTTCCACATGGAAAACTATAAAAAAAAATATCACATACATAGGGATGATGATCTTTTTGATTCACTTAAGGGGGATCAGTGGTTTATGAAAAGTGTTCTCAGATTGGAGCACCTTCAGTTGAGGGTCGGATAAAAAGATATTCCTAAGATATATTTTGGGAGTAGGTATGAGAATTATGAGGATTTGGTTATACCATTGGGCCTTTCAAATGCTCCTACAGTTTTTATGGAATTGATGAAAAAATATTCCATCAATTCTGGGATTTCATTATATATTTTTTGGATTATATTTTTGTTTATTCGAGATCAAAATAGGAGCATGTAAATAATTATAATAGCATCCTCGGAATCCAGAGAGAACATCGACTGTATAAGATGCTATCCTAATTTAGTTCTAGATTCAAGGGGTGAAATTTAAAGAAAATGTGATTTTTGATAATGGTGTCTTATTGGATCCTAAAAATATGTATGTGGTAATGTATTGGAACCATCAGAGATATTTTTTTGATATATGATGTTTATTGGGACTAGCTAGTTGCTATAGAGTCTTTGTTCGTGGAATATACAAGCTTTCATCCCCTATGATAGAGGTGATCATTATGGGTGTAATGGGATTTTTATAGTGATCATCTTTAGGGATATTTTTTGGTGTTAATAGTGGTATTCACCTGATCCCCAATCATTATTCTTCTTGTGCCGGGTGTTGGTTATTATATCTATTACGACACCTTAGGTATGAGTTTCGGGATTGTTCTGATCTAAGAGAGACATATAGTATCTTATGGATCTCATCATTTAGGACCTCATGATATGAACTATCCCACTTAGGATTTGGATTTTTAGGCAATGATTCATGTGCTTAAAACTAGGTGACACTATCTCTTTGTGGATAACTCTATTGTGTATTCAAACTATAAGAGTTTTATGAATATCTTCACATAGAGGAATATCAACTTAAGATATAGATAGTGGGTGTACCACCTTAATACCATTTATTTTGATATTTCATAAACTTTTAATGAGGAGAACATTGTTGTAGATTCTTTGAGTAGTAAATTACCAACAAATAAGTGAATGAATCCATGGATGAGTGGGGATTTATGGGATTGTTTACTGGGATTCACTTAGATAAAAGTAAATTTTTTGGAATGTTATTCCCACATTATTCATGGAATTGATCATTTATGGATTATTATTTTTGACATGTATAGGCTGAGGATGTAGAGTGGTAGAATTTTTGAAACAAATATTTATGGTGGGGAGAGTTCAGGTGAGTAGTCTTAGTCTCCTGATAGAGTATCTCACTTTTAAGGCATGATTGTTGTTATGATAGAATTGAGGCAAGATTTATTGGATAGTGGAAACCATTAAAGTATATATATGAACCCTAGAAACTCTAAGATGTACCATGACTTGAGGTTTTATTATTCCTGGCTGGTAATGAGATGATTGATTGAGGGTTTTGTGCCTTGATGCCTCACAAGTCAAAAAATTAAGTAGGAACATCAATGTTCTACTATATTCCTTTATCCTTTAACCATTACACTGTGGAAAATTCAATGAGATATCCCTAGAATTTTGATTAAGCTACATAAAATACCTAGTAGTAAGGATGCGATATGATTGATTTTTGATCAAATCACGAAATTAGGGAACTGTCAACCAATAAAGGAGTCAAAAAGGTAGAGGATTTTGGGAACTCATATGTGAATGAGGTTTTATGGCTTCATGGCGTACCATCGACTATTGTCTTATATAGAGACCCTTATATTATATTCCAGTTCTAGAGTGTATTTTAGATATTAATGGGTTCTTAGTTGAATATGGTCACAACATATCATGCATAGATATATGGATGGACTAAGGGAGCCATCCATATTATTGGGGACATGCTTTGAGAATGAATTCCTGATTTCAGTTGATCATAAAAAAAACATCTACCATTTGAATATTTTTCTGAAAATAATAGTTATCATTCACTGATCCATAATATTCCATTTAAAGCACTATATGGGAGGCCTTACATATCGCCTCTATATTGGGAAGAGGTTTTATAATGGTCCTTGTTTAGATTGAGCATCATCCAAGAGATGATGAATATCATGTAGTTGATCAAGAAGAGTTTATTGATATCTATGAGTCTCTCGAAATATTTTAATGATTGGAATCGTTATATATTAGGCTTTGGGGGAGGTGATTTGAGTTTTCTTAGAACTTCACCTCAGTTAAGAAATTGATGTATGGGGAATCATTTTAAGTTAACCCCTTATTATATCAACTAGTTTGGGATTGTCAAGTGAATCTATAAGGTATATTATTTTTTAGACTTAAATACTTTTTTGAAACCAATCCATGATGTTTTCCATGTTTTACAACAAAATAAGTATCATACATATCCATGCCATATGATTTATTGGGAGTATATTGATATTTAACTTGATGCCTCAATGGTAAAAATACCTATTCATATAGTGAAACGATATGATAATGTGTTATGTGGAAAGATGATTCCATTGGTCCATGTGATATGGAAGTGTGGAAAGGAAAATAAAGATACATTAGAGTGTGAGGCCTAAATGATTTTGATATGACCTTATCCCTTCATAGGTTCATGATCTTGAGTCTTTATTGGATAAGAAAATTTTATAATAGTGATAATTTCCACAACCTAGATTGATGAAGTTGGTATGAAGATCCATCTTTTATCGAAATTTTAATTTTTGTTGGAACATAAAATAAGTGATGTTTTATATTTTATTGGTGGAATTTATAGGCCACTAACTAGTTGGTTCTAGATGGAAAAAAACATGTAAGTCTGCATGTGCCATCGGTCTCCTCATGGGCTTCCTCCAGCTAGCTGGTGGAGTTCCTAGAGGTGTAAGAATTCTTCCTGTACCCATCCACTAACCAATGAGTCCCAATTACCAGTTGGTGATGTGGTTTTTTGTGTGTTTATGAAAGGTATAATTTTACCCTAAATTGTTCAACTCTCTCCCCTAATCTTACCCTTAAATCCCAAAAGTTATTTTTATTATTTTATGGTCTCTAAAGTGATGTTCTTGTCGCTCTAACTCATTTATTTAGAGGTTATTTATACCATGTGAATGATTGTGTCTCTTTTGATCATAATTTATTGAGTCAAATAATTTGATTTCATTTTTATCCTACTCTCCATGTGTTTGTTTCAAACTAAGAATATATCAGTAGATATTTTATAGACATTGAGAATTGATGTTGTTCCCTTCAAAACTAGGTTATCCCAGACCCGATGACTTCCCCTCCAATCACTGGCGAATAATGATCAGTCATTTTCATTATTGATATGTTATTTGTCTTTATCCAATTATTTAATACTTACCTTGCATTATCCTATTTTTATGTTATCCTTTTTTTATGAGTATTGAATTTTGTTTTAATATTTTAGAGCTATGTTTTTGTTTTAAAAAATGGGGGATTTCAAATAAACTATTTGAGATACATTAAACATTTTTTAAATTACCTCAAAGATTATTTTTAAAAATAAATAGATTTTCATGTATGGAAGTTGTTACAGCCCAAGATTTTATGAAAAATATTCTTTTTAATTTCACTAATGTCTTGTGTTGTACGCTACACCAAAAGGATCTTGCACAACACGCATCCTTGACTTACCTTGTATTACATGCAATCGCGACCTTCCTCAATAGCAATACCGAGTTTCACTAAACAACGATATGCTATTAAAATATTATTAAAACTAGCTGTTATGAATAGTAATAACCACTTTTTGCAATTTTGTAAATTTTATTTTTCACAATGGACTTTATCTTTGGATTTTTAATATCAAAATTAGCTTAGGGTGAAATTTTGGTACTTTTCGGATAACTTTCATTTTCTGATGAATAGTGAAAATTACTAAATTTTAGTTAAAAACATCTTTTTCAATTGAAATAATTAATAGTGATAAATTATTAATTTGAGTGGTTTTAAAGTATATTTAGAATATATTTTTACAATTTAATACAATGTTGGTTATTGAATGTAATTTCACATTTAAACCAGACATAATCAAGTGTCAATCTTTTGATAGATATTGTTTCTTAAAAACACGCTATTTGTTTTAACAATGGGATTTAATTATAAAATTAATTAATGAAACATATATGTTATGAATTTGGTAAAATAGACTTCATTTTTGAATTCAGAATATGAAATATAGCTTAGGATGAAATTTTGGCATTTTTCTGAAAAACATCAATTTTTGATGAATAGTGAAACTACTAAGTGGTAGTTAAAAAACTGAATTTTTCATAAAACATAATTTTACCGCTTCTGTGAATGGAATTTCAAAAATCCGAGAGACACGGTTGATGTCAGTAAGTAAAATGTGGTTCAATAAGATGAAAATAATTTTTGGTGAATAGTAACTTTTTACTTTTTTTACCGTGGTTAATAGTAAATAGGGTAACTAAGGGTAAAAATGATATTACTATTACCCTAACACATGTCCTAATTCTATTGGATAAGTTTAATTCGACCAAAAACAAACTTAGGAATAAAATATGACCATTTAGGCCCACTTGGGTCAGATTAGGACATTTATTATTAATTTATTTAAAGAAGGGTTCAAATAGTTAAAATCAATGTTTAATAAGTAAATCATTTTTAATATGGGGTTATACATAAGATAAATTCGACTATAAATATTCATTAGAAAGATAAAAAGATTTCCTACATAATGATAATTTATTTATAATTTTTATACTTTAAATGAATTAATTTATTTATGACACAACGATGATGCAGTAATTACCCTTTTAAGGAAATATTAACATAATTGATGTTATAAATGCTCAAATGAATGTAATTTGAGACTTTTTATGCATTCCACTAATTTTATAGGTTACTATGATATATTTTTGTTGATTTAATCAACTTGGTTCGAACATAGAATTCTGTTATGACTTTCACAAAAATCATATATCAAATAGTGTCAAAATTGACACAAAATAGTTTTTAAATAAAATATTATATTATTAATTGTTATTTTATTCCTAAAAATCTAAGGTTCGGCCAAATGACTTAGATAAAGATATATATATTAATAATAAACAATTTGGGGTTCGTTTGGCATGTTATAGTATGTGTATTAACCATATAGTGAAAGAAAACAAAAAGACACGGTAAAAGTTAAATTATTTAACTTAGAGTTAAATCTAATTGATAAGGTTAAAATAATACCCTAAACTTGTCTAAATCCTATTGGTTGATAGTATTTCGACCCAAACCCACTTTAGCTTCTAAATAAGACCCTTTGGAACCATTATAAACTGATTTGGACATTAATATAAAATAATATTTTGAGGTATTCCTAAGGTGCCCCTCTCCTCCCTTATAAAAGGACACCTCCTCCCCCTCCTCCTCACACCAATTTGAGCACTCAAGCTCGGCCAACCCCTTCCAAAATCTCTTCTCCACTTCTCTAGAAACATCCTAGAGGTTCTGGTCTTCCTCAAAGACCAATTTTAGTTCCCTAAGAGGAGGTCTCCAAAAGGCGCTTCAAAGAAGAGGTAATTACCGTTACCAATTCTTTCATCTTTATTTCTTCTTCCACTTCTTCTTATTAGGTTGTTTCATTATGAAGTAATAACATCAGTATCAATAATATACGGATATGTTATTATTTGTATGAAACAACCCTATTTCACCATCTATCCATCCTATGGAAAAAGAAATCACCGCGCGTGCGTACGTACGGAATACCGTCTCCACGACGCGATGAGATTCATTCTCCATGTTAACCATTTAAGAATGATTATAAAGTATATATAATAAATAATAATGAAATATATGACATTATAAAGCTACTGGATTTATGTATATATATATATATATGTATGTCATCAACTTACTTCCATTCAAGACAATAAGGAAAGGAAAACAGCGTTCATGCGTACGTACGGACTACCGTCTCCATGAACGGTGTTTTTCATTTAATTTATCTATCTATTATATATATATATATACTGAATATATATGATATATAAATCATATTTTATATTCTGGAAGTAAATAAATCATGATATAAGTAATAATAATGTCAAGAACAACAAGTCAAAACACCTACGATAAATGAAACGATTTTACCCAAAACGCTTCTTTAACATGGAGTTTACAAAAGAACGGGTAATATAATGTCATAAGTGAACCATATATGATATCATAACAATGAATATGATTCTGTAATAAGTCAATGACATTATTTAAACCATTATACAGGAGCATCGGACACGTATAAAGCAAATCGGACCTAAGGTAAGGGAAATATCACAATCTCATTTTTATCCGAGATTTTTTATTCGTAAGTATTTACTGGGGTGTATTTTATCATCCACATCCATGTTCCCTCAATATGTAATATTGTTTCCATTCACATACACTAGTTTAAATCCAATTTTACCCTTCGGTGAGTTTTTAGTAAAGAATATGAAAGGAATCGTTTGTTGTTTTTTCGTACGAGGTACTTTTTGACTTTTCCGACAAAAGTACGAAGAATGTTTTTTAACTTATACGGCATGAATGGATTTCTAAAACATTATTTACAAGAAGCTTCCTTTACAAGTTTTAAAGTTTATTTTTAATCAACTACTTTTAGTTTAAAATTGTATGACATGTTAAGAAAGGAAAAGTGTTTTTGAAGTAGAAAGGATATTTTCCTCAAGAATGAAGTTCAAGTATTTTATCAGAATTATTTTCCATCTAAGATAATAAAAAGGGTTCTGTTTTTATCCCTATTATTACATGGATTTTATTATGTTGTGATGGAAATATTTTTATGAATTACTTTATCTTATATGAGTTGTTTTATGATGACATGTTGTTTAAGAATCCCATTTTTATTACATGGGTTACGCTATGATGTATGGTTTATGATTATGTGGCACACATAAGAAAGGATTCATTATAAGATGGGTGGGACCTATATCTCCCTCCAATGCATTGGGTAAAGATTTTATATCTCATGAGATAGATATGGCTGGAATGGTAGGTTATACCGGTTCAGTGAAACAGGACTGAAACGAGGGTTACTCGATTCCGAAAGGGACTTTGTCCACTAAGATAGTCTTGGAAATGAGTCTTGACTAACAAGAAATGATTCTCTATGATTATGTGTGAATGCCACAAAGTTTCATGTTTTATGTTATGATTATTGTGATTACATTTCACTGCCATGATTTACCCCATGTTATGAAATTATGATCTATTTTGCAGGTTAAGATTTCAAAAAGTTATGTGCTTATGTATATGATGTGATTGATATTTCTTTTGTTTACCCTTACTGAGAATTTGAGCTCACACTTTTATGTTTTCTTTTCCCCAGGATATAAAGAAAGGTTTTAGGTAAAAAAAAAGATCTTTCTGGGAGATTTTGAAGATCTTTCACCACGATTAGAAGATTATATTCCGAGTTTCCAAAGACACTAAACTATTATGATCCTTGTGTGTGTGTTTTTTGTTATGTACTAAGTATTCCGCAAATGTAATGTAATGTCCATGTACATCAAGCTACGAGTCTCTACAGCTGGTATCAGAGGAAAGGTTTAGTCATCCTTTGGAAACTAGGATGCGAAAACGTTAGTGAGATCCCTAGAGATATTTCTAAGGTATGTCTAGGGATGTCCCTAAGGTTAAGTATACATATAGGTTATAGTACTAGAATTACGCTAACGATCATAGAATTAAACCTAAGATGTTAGATATTGAAGGTACTTCCCCTTTATTATGTTGTTTTCCCTAGCATGATTTTTGCCTCTCACACTATTCTTTTTGAGTTTTAGAGAATGGCTGGAAACAAGATGATTCATGATAATGGAGGATATGATGGACAATGGAATGATATTCTTCATAATGAAATGGGATTTGGAAGTCCAAACATAATTATTATGCCGAATCATCAATCTCATAATATGATCAATAAAGTAAAATTTGGTAAGTTTCCTGACTCGGCTAATAAGAGAAAGATGGAGTTTCATGATGATCATAGAGGAAAAAAAGTTCAATTTCCCCTATGTAATTCATGTGGGAAGAGGCATCAAGGAGAATGTTTCAAAGGAACTGGAAGATGCTTTGGGTGTGGAAAAGAAGGACACAAAGCCAGTAAGTGCAAAAGAAAAGGTTCAGTTAACACCAAGGATGAGGATAATGGTATTGCTACGACATCAACACTGGTTAAATGTTTTAAATGTGGAATATACGGGCATTATGAAAACCAATTCCCTAAGGGAAAGTCTCATGAAGAGAATCAGTATGGTCGTATGGGAAGTATTTATGTTGATGATGATGAAGAGACTACAAATGATATGTGAGATGAAAGAATTGTTGAATCTTGGACAATGGTTTAAGAATGTAGTGGAATGATTACATGTTTATCATGTGTAATGTTGTATAAGTAATCTCATGGTACTGTAGAATAAAGAGACATGTAAGGATTGTTACACTGTTGTCTGATTAATGTTACCAGTATCCATGAAAGGTTATTCAGATATTTTTGGAATGTAGATGATATGCGCATAATGAAGGGATAAGGAGAAAATTAAATGTTTGATAGTATTCATGAGCTCATGATTGATATAAGGACTAAGTGATATCATGGTGTTAGTATATAGAATTTTGAAGATTTTGGTATGTGGAAAGAGTTAACTTTTAATAGAATTCGTGTTTTCAATAAGGTTCAATGGGTATTAAAGAGAGTACAAGATTAAGGCCTTTGAATGTTTGGAATGTGACCAACAAGATATATCTTATGATATATGGGGATCAACGATGGTATTAAATCTCTGGTAATCGTTTTCACTATGTTATGAGAATGGACTGCAGTATTATGGATAAGCCTAAAGATTGGAATGGATTATGTTGGACATAAGTTAGTATTGTTTAAGGATAGAAGTTTTTTCGATATTATTGATGGGATGTTATAGTAATATAGTTTTATAAAAAGGACAACCTGCAGAACGGGCGACAGCCCATCGCTTCGGACAAGGCTGTGGGAATCGAACCCACAACCGAAGTGCGACTGGCCTTTATCGCCTACCACTGACCTACAGGAAGTCCCTGTTTAGTAGAAACTAGTGTTATTATATTAAGCAGTATGATATATGAAGTATAAGCCCATTTTAGGAACCATATATGATTAATCCCACTATAGATCGACTTATTTATATAAATTTTGCTAACCTTTTGAGACAGATGGAATGACCCGTCATTCTATCACATTATCTGCTAACACTTCACGAATAACAAATTCAACTTCATTTATTTAAGAGATAAAGTGGAAATTGTTAAAGGCACGAACAACAGTGAGATTGTACCAAAATAAAGTAAGTATTTATTCTAATTCAAATTCTTTAACCTTAGGGAAATGATCTTGAAAACCAAAAATGTTGTCCTAGTGGTCTTATATCTGATAAATCAGATGGTACCTTATATTGTCACAAATCTATGGCTTTGTGATTGTTGGCTATTTCATAGCCATGTTCTCTACCACTCCCCATCAGAACATGATGGTTAGATTTCTCTTCCATATCCATATTTTCACCTATGTGGAAACCCAGTGATTAGTTTATTTGGGTAACCGTTAAGTTTCATACTTTTGTTTTTAAAGATTGGTTTTGGTAATCCTTTTTACGATGTGGGTTTCTATTAAAAAAAACTTTCATGTAGTAAACCATTTATAACCCAGACGAATTTCGACGGTGAAATTCATTTTAAGGGGGGTAGAATGTAACAGCCCAAGATTTTATGAAAAATATTCTTTTTAATTTCACTAATGTATTGTGTTGTACGCTACACCAAAAGGATCTTGCACAACATGCATCCTTGACTTGCCTTGTATTACATGCAATCGCGACCTTCCTCAATAGCAATACTGAGTTTCACTAAACAACGATATGCTATTAAAATATTATTAAAACTAGCCGTTATGAATAGTAATAACCACTTTTTGAAATTTTGAAAATTTTATTTTTCAAAATGGACTTTATCTTTGGATTTTTAATATCAAAATTAGCTTAGGGTGAAATTTCGGTACTTTTCGGATAACATTCATTTTCTGATGAATAGTGAAAATTACTAAATTTTAGTTAAAAACATCTTTTTCAATTGAAATAATTAATAGTGATAAATTATTAATTTGAGTGGTTTTAAAGAATATTTAGAATATATTTTTACAATTTAATACAATGTTGGTCATTGAATGTAATTTCACATTTAAACCAGACATAATCAAGTGTCAATCTTTTGATAGATATTGTTTCTTAAAAACACGCTATTTGTTTTAACAGCTGGATTTAATTATAAAATTAATTAATGCAACTTATATGTTATGAATTTGGTAAAATAGACTTCATTTTTGAATTCGGAATATGAAATATAGCTTAGGATGAAATTTTGGCATTTTTCTGAAAAACATCAATTTTTGATGAATAGTGAAACTACTAAGTGGTAGTTAAAAAACTGAATTTTTCATAAAACATAATTTTACCGCTTCAGTGAATGGAATTTCAAAAACCCGAGAGACACGGTTGATGTCAGTAAGTAAAATGTGGTTCAATAAGATGAAAATAATTTTTGGTGAATAGTAACTTTTTACTTTTTTACCGTGGTTAATAGTAAATAGGGTAACTAAGGGTAAAAATGATATTACTATTACCCTAACACATGTCCTAATTCTATTGGATAAGTTTAATTCGACCAAAAACAAACTTAGGAATAAAATATGACCATTTAGGCCCACTTGGGTTAGATTAGGACATTTATTATTAATTTATTTAAAGAAGGGTTAAAATAGTTAAAATCAAAGTTTAATAAGTAAATCATTTTTAATATGGGGTTATAAATAATATAAATTCTACTATAAATATTAATTAGAAAGCTAAAAAGATTTCCTACATAATGATAATTTATTTATAATTTTTAGACTTCAAATAAATTAATTTATGTATGACACAACGATGATGCAGTAATTACCCTTTTAAGGAAATATTAACATAATTGATGTTATAAATGCTCAAATGAATGTAATTTGAGACTTTTTATGAATTACACTAATTTTCTAGGTTACTATGATATATTAGTGTTGATTTAATCAACTTGGGTCGAACATATAATTCTGTTATGACTTTCACAAAAATCATATATCAAATAGTGTCAAAATTGACACAAAATAGTTTTTAAATAAAATAAAATATTATTAATTGTTATTTTATTCCTAAAAATCTAAGATTCGTACAAATGACTTAGATAAGGATATATATATTAATAATAAACAATTTGGGGTTCGTTTGGCATGTTATAGTAAGTGTATTAACCATATAGTGAAAGAAAACAAAAAGACACGGTAAAAGTTAAATTATTTAACTTAGAGTTAAATCTAATTGATAAGGTTAAAATAATACCCTAAACTTGTCTAAATCCTATTGGTTGATATCATTTCGACCCAACCCCACTTTAGATTCGAAATAATACCCTTTGAAACCATTATAAACCGATTTGGACATTAATATAAAATAATATTTTGAGGTATTCCTAAGGTGCCCCTCTCCTCCCTTATAAAAGGACACCTCCTCCCCCTCCTCCTCACACCAATTTGAGCACTCAAGCTCGGCCAACCCATTCCAAAATCTCTTCTACACTTCCCTAGAAACATCCTAGAGGTTCGGGTCTTCCTCAAAGACCAATTTTAGTTCCCTAAGAGGAGGTCTCCAAAAGGCGCTTCAAAGAAGATGTAATTACCGTTAACAATTCTTTCATCTTTATTTCTTCTTCCACTTCTTCTTATTATGTTGTTTCATTATGAAGTAATAACATCAGTATCACTCATATACTGATATGTTATTATAAGTATGAAACAACCCTATTTCACCATCTATCCATCCTACGGAAAAAGAAATCACCGCGCGTGCGTACGTACGGAATACCGTCTCCACGACGCGATGAGATTCATTCTCCATGTTAACCATTTAAGAATGATTATAAAATATATATAAGAAATAATAATGAAATATATGAAATTATAAAGCTACTGGATTTATGTATATATATATATATATGTATGTCATCAACTTACTTCCATTCAAGACAATAAGGAAAGGAAAACAGCGTTCATGCGTACGTACGGACTACCGTCTCCATGAACGATGTTTTTCATTTCATTTATATATCTATTATATATATATATAATGAATATATATGATATATAAATAATATTTTATATTCTGGAAGTAAGTAAATCATGATATAATTAATAATAATGTCAAGAACAACAAGTCAAAACACCTACGATAAATGAAACGATTTTACCCAAAACGCTTCTTTAACATGGAGTTTACAAAAGAACGGGTAATATAATGTCATAAGTGAACCATATATGATATCATAACAATGAATATGATTCTGTAATAAGTCAATGACATTATTTAAACCATTATACAGGAGCTTCAAACACGTATAAAGAAAATCGGACCTAAGGTAAGGGAAATATCACAATCTCATTTTTATACGAGATTGTTTATTCGTAAGTATTTACTGGGGTGTATTTTATCATACAAATCCATGTTCCCTCAATATGTAATATTGTTTCCATCCACTTACACTAGTTTAAATCCAATTTTACCCTTCGGTGAGTTTTTACTAATGAATATGAAAGGAATCGTTTGTCGTTTTTTCGTACGAGGTACTTTTTGACTTTTCCGACAAAAGTACGAAGAATGTTTTTTTAACTTATACGGCATGAATGGATTTCTAAAACATTAATTCCAAGAAGATTCCTTTACAAGTTTTAAAGTTTATTTTTAATCAACTTCTTTTAGTTTAAAATTGTATGACATGTTATGAAAGGAAAAGTGTTTTTGAAGTAGAAATGATATTTTCCTCAAGAATGAAGTTTAAGTATTTTATCAAAATTATTTTCCATCTAAGATAATAAAAAGGGTTCTGTTTTTATCCCTATTATTACATGGATTTTATTATGTTGTGATGGAAATATTTTTATGAATTCCCTTATCTTATATGAATTGTTTTATGATGTCATGTTGTTTAAGAATCCCATTTTTATTACATGGGTTACGCTATGATGTATGGTTTATGATTATGTGGCACACATAAGAAAGGATTCATTATAAGATGGGTGGGACCTATATCTCCCTCCAATGCATTGGGTAAAGATTTTATATCTCATGAGATAGACATGGCTGGAACGGTAGGTTATACTGGTTCAGTGAAACAGGACTGAAACAAGGGTTACTCGATTCAGAAAGGGACTTTGTCCACTAAGATAGTCTTGGAAATGAGTCTTGACTAACAAGAAATGATTCTCTATGATTATGTGTGAATGCCACAATGTTTCATGTTTTAAGTTATGATTATTGTGATTACATTTCACTGCCATGATTTACCCCATGTTATGAAATTATGATCTATTTTGCACGTTATGATTTCCAAAAGTTATGTGCTTATGTATATGATGTGATTGATATTTCTTTTGTTTACCATTACTGAGCATTTGAGCTCACCCTTTTATGTTTTCTTTTCCCCAGGATATAAAGAAAGGTTTTAGGTAAAAAAAAAAGAAGATCTTTCTGGGAGATTTTGAAGATCTTTCACCACGATTAGAAGATTATATTATGAGTTTCCAAAGACCCTAAACTATTACGATCCTTGTGTGTGTGTTTTTTGTTATGTACTAAGTATTCCGCAAATGTAATGTAATGTCCATGTACGTCAAGCTACGGGTCTCTACAGAAGTGGTGTGACATTTCTATATAAGAAGTTTTATAGAAATATTTTTCATGATTTTGAAATGGATCTGGTCTTGTAAAATGTTTTTTGAAACAAGGTTTTATTTTCCCTAAATAGAAAATGGTTTAATATGTCATTATTATAACATTGGGTATAGGGGAAAACTCAACAAGTATGAGCCCTGTTATATTGAGCTATCACTGGGGGAGGTTAGCTTGATTCCCTGAAATGGATCTGAGGTACCAGGTTTCCCAAACATTAACATTCACATATGTTTTATAGTGTTCCTTTATGTTTTGAAGTGGCTTGGTTGTGTAAAACCTCACTATAAGAACCCAGATCTTCATTTCAGGTATTGATCTTCATTTCGGGTTGTTTTTAGGAAAAAGGAAGAAATAGGAAATTTTCAATGTACATGTTCTTTAGTTTTGAGTACATGCCGTGTACCCGGTTGTCATGTGTACCTGTGTAATGGCTGTCTAATGGGTGAGTACATGGATGTGTAGGTGACATGGAAGACTACCTAAAGTGGGGGCCCGTTGAGGCTGGTACACATAGAGTACATTAAACGAACACAATATGTACATTTCATTTTAATTGAAGAATCAAAGTGGGGTTGTGTCTCTTTACCAGAACACACTTCTTATTTCCTTAGCTTGTATAGTAGAGCAATAAAAAACCAAAGAATGTCAAGCTCCTCCCAGTTCTCCATACGAACTCTAATTGAGATGTCGTTGGGTGCGTTGGATAACCAGTTGTGATTAATATCATTCCCTAGAGACTTTCTACCTGATTCCTCCTCTCAGGGTCTAATGTTCACGAGTGTTAATCGTACGAGATCAAGGTAGGTGGGGTGTTCCTTTCACCGATTTTATTTGGATTATATATTCTTAAAGTTCTAAATAACAATGTTTTGGGTATTGTGTATTTTGAAATATAACCCTTTTTAATACATGCAATGGTTTATTTGATTGAGAAAGTGTTATTTATTATGCATATTGTTTTATAACAAGAATATGGGTACATTTCCCTTACTTATTTGATTATGGCCATCTGGTCAAGAATCCCTATTAGGTTTTCTTTTTTACATGCCTCGTATTATTAGGATGATGTTTATGATTATATGAGATGCATGTGACTCGCATTGTGTAAGTATGACCAAGGGGAATTTGACTGTGAGATCTTCCCTAGGTAGGGTCATTTATGTATAATTGTTGTTATGTTGACCCAAATGTATTGACTGTGAGTGCTACTAGGTAGTTATATAATGTACGGGTTAGACCATGAGAGATACCAATAGGGTCATTAATAATTGAATGTTGGACCTTAGGGAATTGATTGTGAGTGACGACAGATGGTCATTTCTGTTTATTGCCACTATGCAGACCAAGGGGGTATTGACCGTGAGAGCTGCCTAGGTGGTTGTTTGTAATTGATTAGTGCTATGTGGGACAAAAGGGGTTTGATTGTGTGAGATTTCTCATAGGGTCATTTTTTATTGAATTGATTATAGGTTAAACTAGAGGGTTTATACCGTGGGAACATTCCCAGAGGGTTTCTTAAGAATGATTTAATGATTGTGACGTGTATAATAAGCCAATGCACAAGCTTTGAATCAGTCTTACATGACTGTTTAGATGGTCTTAGGAGACTTCTGTTTGTTATTATTCTACAAGGGGATACAAATAATTGTCTATGTCTTACAGTCACATTATTCAATGGATTAAATAATTAATAAATGTAAATGAATGTAATTGAAAACTGTAAATTTTTTTACTTTCGAGTACATCCTAGTGCATTGCTTCATTTCTTTATATTGACTAATATATATATATATATATATATATATTCACTAACTATTTGGTATAGATCTTTTTGTGGTTTCCTAATAGGATTCGTCTCACACCCTATTTGGGTCATGATTTTAGGCCCACATAGATTATATGGTTGTAGATATATATAAGGAAAATCACACTTCATCATCATGTACTTGAATATGGTTAGAGCTGGAGATAATGGGACATAGATGAGGCTTTTTATGCTGTTGGAGTTTATTGCTTTACTATACTTTGGTTTTGTTATTATATTTCCAACATTGTTTCTTGTTTGGCTACTTTATTACAAACATGTGACATGCATCATTTATATGGGCTACAGTTTTTATATTACTATTAGTCTTCTACTGTTTATTATTGTTTTCTGGTATTACTGCTTCCTCTACTATTTACTATTTATTATTCTATTATGTATACTCTGCCAATGGGGTCATAGTTTCCCCAATGTCTTACATTATCCCTCACTGAGATTTTGCAGCCTCTGGTGTATGGGGAATTGCATTTGAGGTTATGTGACCAACCAGGTTCGAGGAACCTTTGGGCGGGACCCAAAACTTGGACATTACAAAGTGGTATCAAAGGGATTCTTTTATGATTTTCCTTACTATTTGGAGCCTATATAATGGGATAAGAAGGAATAGGTAGTTGGAAATAAGCTGTTCCCAGGAGTAGCTAAACAATGTACAGGGAGAAGCCATGTCAACTTAAATATTGCATTTTTTACAGTTTTTCAATTGTTATAGTTGATTTTATTTCGCCGTTGGGTGAATCACTTGTTTTGTACTGTTATGATTTATATCATTGTGGTTCTATTTATGTTTTAACCATATGAGATTAGGTTATTCTATATCATGAATCATATATTCACTTCTTATAGATCACATGCCATGCATTCTTGTCATACCATTTAGGGCGCATTATTGATTGCATGTTTTTATCACAGATTTTTTGAAAGATATGCAAGCGGTTATTATTGATGCAGTGATATATTACCTATTAATTTGATAGAGTATTTTAATTTGTAAGACTTCATTTGTATGGATGCCAAAATTTGGCACATGAGGTGTTATGGGCCCTATAGGATTAGAATTTGGTGGATCAAGTTTGAAACTTAATTGAATGTTGTCATGTTATGATGTAAAACAGGATGAAAAACTTTGATTCATGGGAGAATGGGACCTCACAGGTCGGAATATGTCATGTCTTTGAAAAAATTATAAATTTTTAAGGGTTTTAGAGAAGTTTTAATGGTCTGCTATCCAGAAACCCAGAAACACGGTGTGTGGTGTTATGAACACACACCATTTGTTCTTCTGTTATGGAAGAAACAACTTTTCATAAGTATATGTTGTATATTCATTTACTATGTGACTAATTGTGTGAGGAGAGATACACTAGGATGATAAATGTTTATATAACACGCTGTGTACTGGGAGTACAAGACGTGCCATAAAGACCATGTGTCAGACCAAGTGACTAATTGTAACACCCGAGACTTTTATGTTATATAAATCATTAAAGGAATCTTTTTCTACACACAACACTTTCTTGGCTTGCTTTACACAAAATCGCGAGCTTCCTCGATAGCTTGTGTCGTACGCAATACCGAGTTTCACTAAACAATGATATACTATTAAAATATTATTAAAACTAGCAATTATGAATAGTAATAACCACTTTTTGAAATTTTATAAATTTTATTTTTCAAAATGGACTTTATTTTTGGATTTGGAATATCGAAATTAGCCTAGGGTAAAATTTTGATATTTTTCTGGAAACTTTCAATTTTGGATGAATAGTGAAACCACTAAGTGGTAGTTAAAAAAACTGAATTTTTCATAAAACATAATTTTACCGCTTCTGTTAGTGGAATTTCAAAAATCCGAGAGACACGGTTAATATCAGGGACTAAAATGTGGTTCAATGAGATGAAAATAATTTTTGGTGAATAGAATCTTTTTACCTTTTTTTTACCACGGTTAAAAGTAAATAGTGTAATTAAGGGTAAAAATGATATTATTATTACCCTAACACGTGTCTTAATTCTATTTTACAAGTGTAATTCGACCAAAAACGAACTTAGGAATAAAATATGACCATTTAGGCCCACGTGGATTAGATTAGGACATTTATTATTAATTTATTTAAAGAAGGGTTAAAATTGTTAAAATCAATGTTTAATAACTAAATCATTTTTAATATGGGGTTATACATAAGATAAATTCAACTATAAATATTAATTATAAATATAAAAATATTTACTACATAATGATATTTTATTTGTAATTTTTAGACTTTATATAATTTAATTTACTTATGACACAACGATGATATAGTAATTATCTTATTAATGAAATATTGACATAATTGATGTTATAAATACCCAAATAAATATAATTTGAGACTTTTTATGAATTACACTAATTTTCTAGGTTAATATGACTTGTTATTATTGATTTAATTAACTTTTTTCAAACTTATAATTCTGTTTTTATTTTCACAAAAATCAATTACTAAATAGTGTCAAAATTGACATAAAATAGTTTTTAAAACAAATCATATATTATTAATTGTTATTTTATTCCTAAAAATATATGGTTTGAAAAAATGACGTATCTAAGGTTATATATATTAATAATAAACAACTTGGGGTTCTTTTGGATTGACATAGTATGTTTATTAATCTTATAGTATAAGAACACAAGAAGTCATGGTAAAAGTAAAATTATTTAACTTAATGATAAATCTAAATGATAAGGTTAAAATAGGAACCTAAACTTGTCTAAATTCTATTGGATGAGAGTTTTTCGACCCATCCCCACCTTAGCCTTGAAATAAATCAATTTGGAGCTATTTAAAACAGAACGTGACTTTATAATAAAATAATATTCTTAGTTATTCCAAAGGTGCCTCTCTCCTCCCTTATAAAAGGGCACCTCCTCCCTCTATTCCTCACACCACTTTGAGCCTTCAAGATCGTCCAACCCCTACCAAATTCACCTCTCCACTTCCCTAGAGACATCCTAGAGATCCTGGTCTTCTTCAAAGACCAATTTTTGTGCCCTAAAATAAGGTCTCAAAGAAGCACTTCAAAGAAGAGGTAATGTTTGTTACCAATTCTTTCATCATTATTTCTTCTTCCACTTATTCTTCAGTAGTTGTTTCATTATGAAGTAATAACATCAGTATCACTCATATACTGATATGTTATTATAAGTATGAAACAACCCTATTTCACCATCTATCCATCCTACGGAAAAAGAAATCACCGCGCGTGCGTACGTACGGAATACCGTCTCCACGCCGTGGTGTAATCTATTTTCCAACACCACCTCACTTGGATGGGTATAATGGTGTAAATAATGACTATATATGACTATTATAAATTGATACCGATTCTTAAATAGTATACACACACTCAAATACAATTCCACGATCATAGAAACGATATCATCACTCATGCGTACGTACGGAATACCGTCTCCACGATGTGATGTGAATCGTTCTACAGGATCTTCATTTAATAATGATTATATAAATGAATTGAATGAATTAATATGATATATATTACAATAATACCATTCTGGAAATGAGGTATCTATAACCTAAAAATAATAATAACAATTTATTCGACAAAACACGCATAAGAACAAAAAGTTATAAACACCCGAATAACAAGTAGCAATGAAATATTACTACTAAGAAGCTACGAATATGACCATATATGATATCATAAAAATATTTATGATTATGGAATAAGTCAATAAAATTATTTAAATCATTATTATAGGAGGTTCGGACATGTACAAAGCATATCGGTCCTAAGGTAAGGGAAATATCACAATCTCATTTTTATCCGAGATTTTTTATTCGTAAGTATTTACTGGGGTGTATTTTATCATCCACATACATGTTCCCTCAATATGTAATATTGTTTCCATTCACTTACACTAGTTTAAATCCAATTTTACCCTTCGGTGAGTTTTTAGTAAAGAATATGAAAGGAATCGTTTGTCGTTTTTTCGTACGAGGTACTTTTTGACTTTTCCGACAAAAGTACGAAGAATGTTTTTTTAACTTATACGGCATGAATGGATTTCTAAAACATTATTTACAAGAAGCTTCCTTTACAAGTTTTAAAGTTTATTTTTAATCAACTTCTTTTAGTTTAAAATTGTTTGACATGTTAAAGAAAGGAAAATGTTTTTGATGTAGAAAGGATATTTTCCTCAAGAATGGAGTTCAAGTGCTTTATCAAAAAAATTTTCCATCTAAGAAAATATAGGGTTCTGTTTCCATCCCTATTATTAAATTTATTTGATTATGTTGTGATGGAATTATTTTTATGAATTCCTTTATCTTATATAAATTGTTTTATGATGTCATGATGTTTAAGATTCCCATTTTTATTACATGGGTTATGATATGATGTATTGTTTTCTGATTTTGTGGCACACATAAGAATGGTATCATTATGAGATGGGTGGGACCTATATCTCCCTCCAATTCATTGGGTAAAGATTTTATATCTCATGAGATAGACATGGCTGGAAGGGCAGGTTATACCGGTTCAGTGAAACAGGACTGAAACGAGGGTGACTCGGTTCAGAAATGGACTTTGTCCACTAAGATAGTCTTGGCAATGAGTCTTGACTAACAATAAATGATTCTCTATGATTATGTGTGTATGCCACAAAGTTTCATGTTTTATGTTATGATTATTGGGATTACATTTCACTACTATGATTTATCCCATGTTATTATATTATTATCTCTTCTGCAGGTTAAGATTTCCAAAAGTTATGTTCTTATGTATATGATGTGATTGATATTTCTTTTGATTACCCTTAGTGAGCATTTGAGCTCACCTTTTTGTATGTTTTATTTAACCAGGTCAGGAAGAAGGTTATTAAGTAGGATATTCCAAAAAGGGACTCTATATATAATGAAATAAATGGGAGGCAAAGTAGATTCTTTATGAACCAGTTGTTTATGTTTCCCAGTTTCTAAAGACTCTATACATATACGGTCCTTTCTTGGTTTTGTTATATGTTGTAATAAGTGTGCTTCAATTCTGAAGTAATAACAATGTATGTAAAGTATGGGTCGATATAGTTGGTATCAGAGGAAAGGTATAGTCATCCTTTGGAAACTAAGATGCGAAAGCCTTAGTAAGAACCCTAAGGATAAGTCTAAGCATAGAACACAATCTTAGTGTTTTAGAAATGGCCATGAATAACCTAGGATAAGACCTTAAGTGTGAAATTTTATTCTTGATTATATGGTTTTCCTATTATAATTAGTGTTGCTCACACTAATCTTCTTGGTTTTAGTCAATGGCTGGAACCCGAAGGAACCGTCTTAATGCGGAATGCGACGGGCAATGCAATGATTGTCCCCCTGAGCAACCAAACGTTATGTGAGCTGGAATACAAAATCTTGTAACTATTCTCACACAAAATTCTCAAGCTATGAATCACGAAGGTCTTCCAAACGAGAAAAGGAAGGAGAAACATTCTTTTGAATCCTTCATGAGACAGCGTCCACCTTCATTCAGCGGGTCTACTGATCCATTAGTTGCTGAACAATGGAGTAGTACTACTAATTAGATATTTTTAGTTCTCCATTGTTCTGATAATGATAAATTCATCTTAGCAGTGTATCGTTTGGAGGGTGATGCTGATCAATGGTGGAATCTTATTAAGAATACGAGGCAAAGGGATGAAATTGAGTCTATGGAATGGGATGATTTCAAGAACTTATTTTTCAATGAGGACTTCCCTCGTATTCTCCTAACAATGATGGATAAATAGTTTCTTGAACTGAAGCAAAAGGATGATGAATCTGTTGGTACCTATGAAGAAAATATTACAAGACTTGCAAGGTATGCTTCTGGTATTATTATCTAACCTGAGAGTAAGATCGATCGATTCTTTAGTGGCTTAAAACCAAGTCTTCGAAGGGCCTTAGACATAAGGGACTTTGATAGCTATGAGGAAATCATTAGATGTTCTCTCAATGTTGAGATGGAGATTGGAGTAACCCATCAGTCATATGGGTTTGATAAGAAGATGAAAATGGAATTCAAAGGAAAATCTAAAGAGCACACTGAATAGAAGATGAGCTTTCCCTTATGCTCAAAGTGTGGAAAGAAACATGGAGGGAGTTGTCTTAAAGGGACACGTAAATGTTTCAAATGTAGAAAGGAAGGTCATCAGGCATTTGAATGTCGCGATGATGGGAAGAAGATGTCTAATGATGCAAACAAAGGAAGGGATACACAGAATGAACCTACTACACTTCAATGTTTCATGTGCAAGGAGATGGGACATTATGCCAATAAATGCCCTAATCCAAGGGTTGATGATGATGGTCGATGTCAACAAACTCTTTTGGCTAAAGACAAAGGAATGCCACATGCAATTTCTATCAGTGATGTGGAGTACGATAACGATGTGGTGAAAGGTACATTTTCCATCCACTCTAAAGTAGGAAATGATTTATTTGATTCTGGATCCAACCACTCTTTTATTTCTGAAGAATTTTTTCTAAGGGTATCACCGTATTACCTCAACAATTAGATGTTGAGTTAGCTATGACAACACCTAATGGCACAACAGTCGCATCAAAAGTTTATAAATCTTCTCCGATTGATGTTTGTGGGAAAGTGCTTCCTGCAAATCTTGTGATCCTTCCTATAGTGGAATATGATGTGATTCTTGGCATGTATTGGCTTTCTCTACATATAGATCCTATCAATTGCCAAAGAAGGGAAGTCACATTTCATATTCCAGATCAATCTATGATCGTCTATCGATGCAAGGATGAACAAAACCTTCCATTGGAAATTTCTTCCATTTTATGGGTATTGATTCCACTAAATGAAGGTTATTTATCTCAAATGGTTGGTGAGACACTCACGATTAAGAATATGCCCATTGTACGGGAGTTTGATGATGGCTTTCTGGAGGAATTACTGGCTCTTTCACCGAATCGTGAAGTTGAGTTTTCAATAGAACTCGTACAGGGTGATTTGCCTATTTTAAAGACACCTTATAGAATGGCCCCAATTGAGTTGCAGGAATTGAAGAAGCAACTCCAAGAGAATCTTGATAAGGGGTTCATACACCCTAGTGTGTCACCTTGGGGAGCACCTGTTCTGTTTATTAAGAAGAAAGATGGATCAATGAGACTCTGCATTGATTATCGAGAATATAACAAGATCACTATCAAGAACAAATATCCTCTCCCGCGCATTGATGACCTATTTGACCAACTACGCGGAGCTCAATACTTTTCCAAAATTGATCTTCATTCAGGGTATCATCAATTAAGGGTCAAAAGTGAGGATATACCAAAGACGACTTTCCGTATAAGGTATGGACACTATGAATTTATAGTAATGCCATTTGGTCTTATTAATGCCCCTGCTATCTTCATGGATCTAATGAATAGAGTCTTTAGAGACTATCATGATCAGTTTTTGGAAGTCTTTATAGACGATATTCTTTTCAATTCAAAGAGAAAGGAAAAACATGAAGATCAATTGAGAATTATATTGAAGACCCTGAGAAAGGAGAATTATTATGCCAAATTTACCAAGTGTGAATTTTGGCTTAAAAAAGATGCATTTTTGGATCACATAATCTCAAAAGAGGGGATATCTGTGGATCCAACAAAAATAGAGATTATCGAATGATGGTCGAGACCAACAACAGTAACTGAGATCCGAAGTTTTCTTGGTTTGGCTGGATATTATCGATGATTTGTGAAATATTTTTCACGACTATCTAATCCACTCACCAAGTTGACTCAGAAAGGATTTAACTTTGTTTGGACAGAGGAATGTGAAGTGAATTTCAAGGAGTTAAAAAGAAGGTTATCCAGTGAACCTATGCTCACACTGCCTTGTATTGGAGAAAGGTTTGTGATCTACAGTGATGCATCCAAGAAGGGATTGGGGTGTTTTCTTATGCAAAATTATATGGTGATAGCTTATGCCTCACGACAGTTGAAAATACATGAGCAAAATTACGCAACTCATGATTTGGAGTTAACTATGGTAATATTTGCATTAAAGATTTGGAGGCATTACCTTTATGGTGAAAGGTGTGATATTTATACTGATCATACAAGTTTAATGTATAATTTCACACAAAAGGAGCTGAATATATGCCAAAGAAGATGGTTGGAGCTGATTAAGGATTATGACTGCTCAATTCATTACCACCCTGGGAAAGAAAACAAGGTGGCAGATGCATTCAGTCGACAAGACCATGCTGGTTTATTCATGATGAGGATCACAAAAGATCCAATATTTTTGAATTTACAAAGGATGGATCTTGGAATTACAATGAAAGTGGAAAGATCGTATCTTTCTCAAATGAATGTTCAACCACTTATACATGTGAAGATTAAAGAGGCACAGAAAGAAGATGTCGAGTTACAAAAGAAGGTGAGAAATGTTCCTGAATTCACCCTTAATTGTGATGGGATAATAAAGTTTAAGAATCGGGTTTGTGTTCCTCCCATCCCCGAATAAAAGAAGGAGATTCTGGATGAGGTTTATAGTTATTCATTCTCTATTCATCCTGGAAGCACGAAGATGTATAGGGACATGAAAGAGTACTTCAGGTGGGATGGCATGAAGAGAGATGTTGCTGAATATGTCTCTCGATGCTTGGTTTGTCCACAAGTTAAAGATGTGAGACAGAAGTCTAATGGGATGTTACAACCATTACCCATACCCCAATGGAAATGGGAAAACATCACTATGGACTTTGTCACAGGACTTCCTAAAACATCCAAAGGCAATAATGCTATTTGGGTCATAGTTGATCGTCTTACAAAATCTGCACACTTCATTGCTATTAGAGAGGATTTCTCTCTGGATAAACTTTCCAGGATATAGGTAAAGGAAGTGGTAAGATTTCATGGAGTACCACTTTCTATTATATCTGATCGGGATCCGAGGTTTACCTCAAAGTTCTGGTGAAGTCTTCAGCATACTCTGGATAGAGAGTTGAGTTTCAGCACTGCTTATCATCCTCAGACAGACGGTCAGTCTGAGAGAACAATTCAAACACTAGATGATATGTTGAGAGCTTGCTCTATGGATTTCAAAGGTGGTTGGGATCGACACCTACCTTTGGTGGAATTTTCTTATAATAATAACTTTCACTCCAGTATTCAGATGGCTCCTTATGAAGCTCTCTATGTAAATAAATGCAGGAATCTAACTTACTGGGATGAAGTTGGGGAAAGAAAGCTATTAGGACCTGATCTTGTTGATGAAATGGCAGAAAACGTCAGATCTATTCAACAACACATAAGAGCATCTCAGAGTCGACAGAAAAGTTATGCCGACAACCGAAGAAAAGACCTAGAGTTTGAAGTGGGTGATAAAGTGTTCTTACGAATATCCCCCTAGAAGAGGGTCATGAGATTTGGAAAGAAGGGGAAGTTGAGCCCTAGATATATTGGTCCTTTCGAAATACTGGATCGTGTTGTGAAGGTAGCTTACTGATTGGTGCTTCCACCGAATCTCTCACACGTTCACGATGTGTTCCATGTATCGCACCTGAGAAAGTACATACCTGATCCTTCACATGTACTCAGCTCAGAAGTTGTACCGTTGGAGCAAGATCATTTTTATGACGAACAAGCGATAGAGATTCTGGATCGTAGTGAAAATGTCCTACGAAGAAAGACCACTCGATTGGTGAAAGTTTTATGGAGGAACCACCAATTAGAAGAAACTACATGGGAGCTTGAGGATATGATGAAGGAGAGGTATCCTCATCTGTTTGATACAAAGTGAATGAATTTCGAGGGCGAAATTCATTTTAAGGGGGGTTGAATGTAACACCTGAGACTTTTATGTTATATAAATCATCAAAGGAATACTTTAATACACACAACACTTGCTTGTCTTGCTTTACACGAAATCGCGAGCTTCCTCGATAGCTTGCGTCATACGTAATACCGAGTTTCACTAAACAACGATATACTATAAAAATATTATTAAAACTAGCCGTTATGAATAGTAATGACCACTTTTTGAAATGTTATAAATTTTATTTTTCAAAATGGACTTCATTTTTGGATTCGGAATATCTAAATTAGCCTAGGGTGAAATTTTTCTATTTTTCTGAAAACTTTCAATTTTTGACGAATAGTGAAACCACTAAGTGGTAGATAAAAAAACTGAAATTTCCATAAAACTTAATTTTACCGCTTCTGTGAGTGGAATTTCGAAAATCCCAGAGACACGGTTAATATCAAGAAATAAAATGTGGTTCAATAAGATGAAAATAATTTTTGGTGAATAGTAACTTTTTACATTTTTTACCACGGTTAAAAGTAAATATGGTAATCAAGGGTACAAATGATATTATTATTACCCTAACACATGTCTTAATTCTATTGAACAAGTGTAATTCGACCAAAAACAAACTTAGGAATAAAATATGACCATTTAGGCCCACTTGGAATTGATTAGGACATTTATTATTAATTTATTTAAAGAAGGGTTAAAATAGTTAAAATCAATGTTTAATAACTAAATGATTTTTAATATGGTGTTATATATAAGATAAAGTAGACTATAAATATTCATTAGAAAGATAAAAATATTTCCTACATAATGTTATTTTATTTGTAATTTTTAGACTTTAAATAATTTAATTTATTTATGACACAACGATGATGTAGTAATTATCTTATTAATGAAATATTGACATAATTGATGTTATAAATACCCAAATAAATATAATTTTAGAATTTTTATGAATTACACTAATTTTCTAGGTTAACATGACATGTTAGTATTAATTTAATTATCTTTTTTCTAACTTATCATTCTGTTATGATTTTCACAAAAATCAATTACTAAATAGTGTCAAAATTGACATAAAATAGTTTTTTAAAAAATATTATATTATTAATTGTTATTTTATTCTTAAAAATCTACGGTTCGGCCAAATGACTTAGATAAGGTTATATATATTAATAATAAACAACTTGGGGTTCGTTTTTCTTGATATAGTAAGTTTATTAATCTTATAGTATAAGAACACAAGAAGACACAGTAAAAGTAAAATTATTTAACTTAATGCTAAATCTAAATGGTAAGGTTAAAATAGGAACCTAAACATGTCAAAATTCTATTTTATGAGAGTATTTCGACCCATCCCCATCTTAGCCTCGAAATAAATCAATTTGGAGCTATTTAAAACCGAACTGGACTTTATAATAAAATAATATTTTTTGTTATTCCAAAGGTGCCCCTCTCCTCCCTTATAAAAGGGCACCTCCTCCCTCTCTTCCCGACACCACTACGAGCCTTCGAGTTTGGCCAAACCCTACCAATTTCTCCTCTCCACTTCCCTAGAGATATCCTAGAGGTCCTGTTCTTCTTCAAAGTCCAATTTTAGTGCCCTAAAATTAGGTCTCAAAGAAGCACTTAAAAGAAGAGGTAATGTCTGTTACCGATTATTTCATCTTTATTTCTTCTTCCACTTCTTCTTCTTTAGTTGTTTCATTATGAAGTAATAACATCAGTATTACTCATATACTTATATGTTTTTATAATTATGAAACAACCCTATTTCACCATCTATCCATCCTACGGAAAAAGAAATCACCGTGCGTGCGTACGTATGGAATACCGTCTCCAAGCCGTGGTGTAATCTATTTTCCACCACCACCTCACTTGGATGGGTATAATGGTGTAAATAATCACTATATATGACTATTATATAGTGATACGGATTCTGAAATCGTATATATACACTCCAATACAATTCCACGATCATAGTAACGATATCATCACTCGTGCGTACGTACGGAATTCCGTCTCCACGATGTGATGCGACTCGTTCTACATGATCTTCATTTGATAATGATTATATAAATGAATTTAATGAATGAATGTGATATATATTACACTAATACCATTCTGGAAATGTGGTATTTATAACCTAAAGAGAATAATAAGAATTTATTTGAAAAAACACGCATAAGAACAAAAAGTTATAAACACCCGAATAACAATTAGAAATGAAATATTACTACTTAGAAGCTAAGAATATGACCATATATGATATCCTAAAAATAAGAATGATTCTAGAATAAGTCAATAACATTATTTAAATCATTATTAAAGGAGTTTCAAACACATACAAAGCATATCGGACCTAAGGTAAGGGAAATATCACAATCTCATTTTTATCCGAGATTGTTTGTACTTTAGTAAATACTGGGTGTATTTTGTCATCCAAATCCATGTTTCCTCAATATGTAATATTATTTCAATCCACCTACAATTGTTTAAATCCAATTTTACCCTTCAGTGAGTTTTTAGTAAAAGATATGAAAGGAATCTTTTGTCGTTTTTCGTACAAGGTACTTTTTGACTATTCCGAAAAAAGTACGAAGAATGTTATTTTAAGTTATATGGCATGATTGGATTTTTAAAAAATTATTTCCAAGAAGCATCCTTTACAAGTTTTCAAGTTTATTTTTAATCAACTTCTTTTAGTTTAATATTTTATGACATGTTAATGAAAGGAAAATGTTTTTGAAGTAGAAAGGATATTTTCCTCAAGAATGGAGTTCAAGTGCTTTATCAAAATTATTTTCCATCTAAGATAATATAGGGTTCTGTTTCTATCCCTATTACTAAATTGATTTGATTATGTTGTGATGGAATTATTTTTATGAATTCTTTTATCTTATATAAATTGTTTTATGATGTCACGATGTTTAGGATTCCCATTTTTATTACATGGGTTATGCTATGATGTATGATTTTCCGATTTTGTGGCACACATAAGAATGGTATCATTATGAGATGGGTGGACCTATATCTTTCTCCAATGCATTGGGTAAATATTTTATATCTCATGAGATAGACATGGCTAGAATGGTAGGTTATACCGGTTCAGTGAAACAGGACTGAAACGAGGGTGACTCGGTTCAGAAATGGACTTTGTCCACTAAGATAGTCTTGGAAATGAGTCTTGACTAACAAGAAATGATTCTCTATGATTATGAGTGTATGCCACAAAGTTTCATGTTTTAAGTTATGATTATTGGGATTACATTTCACTTCTATGATTTATCCCATGTTATTATATTATGATCTCTTTTGTAGGTTAAGATTTCCTAAAGTTATGTTCTTATGTATATGATGTGATTGATATTTCTTTTGTTTACCCTTACTGTGAATTTGATCTCACCCTTTTGTATGTTTTATTTCCCTAGGTCAGGAAGAAGGTTATTAAGTAGGATATTCCAAAAAGAGACTCTAGATATGATGAAATAAATGGGAGGCAAAGTATATGCTTTATGAACCAGTTGTTTATGTTTCCCAGTATCTAAAGACTCTATACCTATACGGTCCATTCTTGGTTTTGTTATATGTTGTAATAAGTGTGCTTCAATTCTGAAGTAATAACAATGTATGTAAAGTATGGGTCATTATACTAATGACACTAGTGGATGAAACATAGGTTGTACACACCATTTCTAGATTGTGCACACCGTGTAGAGTCAAATTTGTATCTGACCATGTGACTAACAACACTGGTAGTTAGAACATAAGTAGAACACACTGTTCATAGGGTGAAAACGTTAGGTACTATTACCTCGAAGAGAACCATTTTGTTCTTGCCATGTAGACGAACTTTGATAGGAGGTAAAATTCAAGTACACATAATGTCTCAAAAAGAACACACCGAGTGTTGGGGTGTTACACGACTAGGTTTGGAAGAGGAATAGGCCAATGTTAAGGCTTAAAGGGAACAAATCATGTTGTTGTTATACTCAATGTGTGACTTTGTTTTGTAAACATGAATGCTTTTCTTATCCTATTACCTTCATTTGCTTTTATGTTGTTGTCCTTGGTAATCGTTAACTGAGGTGTGCACTTGACCTTGTAGAGTCATGCCTCCAAGATGAACTCTGGTTTTACACTAGGTACAAGGTGATGATCAAACACCAGAAATGGTAGATCAGGGACTACTAGTAGATCCTCCCACCTTTCTCTTCTTGGCACTAGAGGTTACACCGGACTCAGGTGCTAATGAACAATCCCATGAAGGTTTTATGAGGTTGAAGCATACTTTATATGGAGCACCACATCCTACCCCAACTATGGAAGAGTTGATGTGGGTGTTCTAGCAGCAACATCTTCCCACGTTTTTAAGGGATAGAGGGCCACCGACTAAAGAGTCATGGTTGGATTCCATGATTTCTATCTTCGAGCATCTGAAGATTCATCCAGAGAGGAGGGTGAAGCTTGTGACATACATGAAACACAATTCTTCCAATATATGGTGGGATGTTATCTCACAAGAGGGAAATAATCCGGATGTGTCTTGGGAAGTGTTTCAGAGGACCTTCTATGATTACTTATTCCTTGAGATGTTGAGGGCTGATCAAGTCTAAGTGTTCATTCATTTAGAGTAGGGATCTCTTTTAGTGATGGATTATTCCCCATTTTTTACAGAGGTTTAGTGCTCTTCACATGTTCTAGGAAGTGACGAGTTATCATTGGCTTCGGGATTCGAGGAATGTCTCATGAATGACATCAAATAATAGGTGAATGTCTTCAAGATGACATTAGTGATGGATATAGTGAACAAGACTCATCTTCCCAAGCACAATCTGATGGAGTTGGGAGGTGTTAGCTAGTGCGGTTCAGCATACAGGGTTAGTACTCCCACAGATAGAAGGAACCATCATCGCGATCATTAATTCAATGTTTCATCAGGTATTTAGGTGTTATACTATCAGGCTGGGAAGAGTGGGAATTTGAAACTACATTTCCCAAAGGTCCCAGTCGAGTGACGATCTTGCGGAAAGATGGGTCATATTTAGTGTTTCTGCTTAATGTGCTCACCAGTAGTGGGTGATATGGGTTCTGTTATGAGTCCACATTATGGAGAAGGACCACCAGTTTCTCATCAGTCATGGAACTGGAGTTTTTCAAGCCATTAAATTCGAGGAGGTGGTCATGTTTATGGTTGTTAGGAAAAAGTTTTTCATCGGTAGCTGGGTGGATCAGCTCTGGGTAGTCTGGCAGGGTTGCATGGCCACATTACAAGCCATAATTTTGCAGTGGAGAAGACCTAGTAGGAGTAGGATCCATGACCCACTATAGATAGTGGTATGGTTCTAGTTTCTTCAGTTTTATCTTATTCTCATTTTTATATAGGTGATCCCCATAGTTTTATATCTACTTCTATTATGGAGATACATGGGCTCTTTATCTTTACTTCTGAGGATGTTATGACACTAGACACTCCATTTGGGATTAGGACGACTATTGTACATTATTTAAGGAGTTCCCTTTTGAGGTTAGTGGGTGTCACTTATTAATGGACCATTATGTCTTTGAGATGATAGGTTTTGATTTTATTCATGGAATGGATTGGTTGGTATCCTTTTGGTCCTTTTTTGACTGCTATTGCTATAGGGTGAGTTTCACATCACTAGAGGGTGGGTCTTTTCTACACAAGGGTGAATGGGATGTCTAGGTTAGCAGAGATGGACCCAAGCATCATGGGTTCTGAATAATTATAGTATATATGGCTAGTTTATATCTGGATGACCATGGGACTTCACATATGGACTTTCCTCAAATGGTGGACTATTTCAGATAAGTATTTACATATGAATTTTATGGTTTACCTCCAGAAAGAGAGGTAGATTTATATATTGAGCTTGTTCTAGGAGTATAAATAGTGTCCATTATTTCTTATAGGATGGCTACACTAGAATTATTGGAGCTCAAGAAGGGGATAGAGAAGTTCCAAGAAAAGGGTTTCATCTATCCCAATACTTCTCCTTAGGTTTTGCCTATTTTTTTTTCAAATGAGGACTGCACCCTTTCAATTTTTTATGGATTATTCGAAGCTGAAATAGTTGATGATCTAGAATATATTTCCCTCGCCAAGTATTGATGATCTATTGGATCTTATTAGAAGATCTCAAGTGTTCTCGAATATAGAATTGTGACTTGGTTAACATTAGTTTCATGTTATACCATCAGATATACCTCTTACAAACATTAAAATCAGGTATGGTTTATACAAGTATTTGGTTATGCCATTCGATCTCACGAAACCTCCAGAAGCTTCCATGGAACTGATGAATCGAATGTTCCATCCTTATTTGGATTCATTTTTGGTAGTCCTCGTGTATAATATCTTTGTGTATTCCCACACTCTCCATGACCATGACACCCATCTTGAGATCATTTTGAGTATTCTAAGATAGCATCAGTTATATGCTAAGATGTCAAAGTTCCACTTTTGGATGGGCCAGATTCACTTCTTTGATCATGTTTTCACAGATATAGGAGTATCAGTAAACAAAATGAACATTAGTGTATTATTTTACTGGGGGAAGCTGAAGAATCTCTTTGAAGTACAGAGTTTTCTAGGGCTGGTTGGTTACTACATGGACTTTATACATGTCTTTTCATGCTTAGCAGATTCACTAAAGGGCCTGACAAAGAAGGGTGAGAAGTATTTATGGATAGATTACTAAAATTATTCCATTTAAGAGCTTAAAGGGTGATTGAAATCAGGACCAATACTAATTTTTCTAGATCTGGTAAAAAGATACACTATTTAATGTGATGTAATAGGTATCGGGTTGGGAGTAGTGATTATGCAAGGGAAAGGAGTCGTTGTGTATGAATCTCAACGGTTGAGGCCATATGAGAGGAATTACCCAGCGTATGATCTTGAGTTATTGGTAGTTGTGCATTCTTTATGTTGTTGAAGACATTATCTTTTGGGAAATATTTTTTTGGAATACATTGACCACAAAAGACTCATGTATATATTAACTCAACATGATCTGAATTTGAGATAGTGAAGGTGGGTTGAGTACTTTTATTATTTTTACTTTTATCTTGATTACACACCCAAGAAAGGAAACGTAGTGGATGATGCTCTGAGTAGGAGGACTCAAATATGGGTAGTTGAAAAGGGCACCAGTGAGTGGAATATTATGGATATATTCTCTGAGATTCATTTGGAGGTGCACGATAGACATGTGAAGATGTTTATTTCTCCTATAGTTGTTACCTCTACTTTTCTAGAGCGAGTGTAACTGAGGAAGATATTAGATTTAAACGGCCTAGTCCTATGGGTGAGTGTGTCAAGAGAGAACCCTACTCTTGGATGGACCATTAATGAGGATGAGGGTTTTCCTTCTCATGGGAACATATGGGTGTCAACAGACATACATGAGGAGATATTTGGGGTTTTTCATGCCTCAGCATGGGCAGCTCATCCTGGTGTGACCAAGATGTATTGAGAACTACACCAATAGTATTGGTGGCCAGGCATGAAGAATGATGTATCTGGTTTTGTTATGAGGTGTTCCACTTTTCAGTAGGTGATGGCAGAGCATCAACAACCGACATGGATCTTACATCAGTTACCCATTCCCGAGTGGCAGCAGAATGATGTTGCGATTGATTTTGTGAATGGTTTATCTTGGTCGCCTCAAGGGAATGATGAAGTTTGGGTTGTCATTGACACACTCACAATGTTTGAACATTTATTTTTGATCATGGAATTCATCAATGTTGATGATATTAAAATGTTTTACATCTGATAAATTGTGTGTTTGTATGGGGTTTCATACTATATCGTTTCAGAGAGGGATGTCCGATTGACTTCTTGTGTCTGGTTGGGACTACAGATGGATTTGGGTACATATGTAATTTTCAGTATATCATACCATCCCCAAACATATGGCATGTCTGAGTGCATGATTTAGATTTTGGAAGATAGGTTTTGAGCATGCCTCTTGCATTTCAGGGGATATTGGAAGAGACACATACCCCTAGATGAGTTTTCCTACAATAGCAGTTTTCAAGAAATGATCTAGATGGAACATTATGAGGCCTTATATGGTAGGTCATGTCAATAACACCTATTCTATCTAGAGGTTGGAGACACATTAATTCTTGGACCTCTTCATGTTCTTGAGACCACTGAGCAGGTGGAGTTGATTCAGAAGAGGATGGATATTGCATAGTCTTGACAGAAATCTTATTTTGATCAATGGATATGACCTCTAGAGTTCATGGTCAGAGATTAAGTTTTCATACGTGTCACACTATGGTTGGGACACATGATTATTAGGAGATAGGGAAGCTTTCACTAACATACGTCAGACCATTTGAGATTTTGGACAGATTCAGGACGGTTTCCTATTGATTGCAGCTAAATAAGAGGTACTATGATATGCATGAAATCTTTCATGTTTCTCATCTTCCATGTTACATTTTAGACCCATATCACATTTTTCAACATGAGGATGTTGAGTCATAGGTGGATGCATCCTTAGAGGAGCACCCAATTCAGATTTTGGATCATAACACGAAGGTTCTCCATGGCTGGTCTATTTCTTTTGTTTGAGTTCTATGGTAGATTAGGCGAGTATAGGGTGCGAAATGGGAGAGGGAGACCGACGTATTATCACTATGGCTAGAGTTTTTTAATTTTTATTCTTCACCAACATTGGAAGGGAAATTTGGGGACCAATTTATTTAAGGGAGGAATTTTTTAAGATGCCAAAACTTCATTTCAGGAATGGATCCTTATTTCGGGTAGTTTTTGAGGAAAAAGAATGAATTGGGAAATTTTATTAGTACATGCCATGAAATTCTGACTACACATTGTGTATCCAATTGCTGTGTGTAGTCGTGCACTGGTCATGTAATGGATGAGTACATGTCGGCATATGTGACCTAGAAGATCGCCTAATGTGGGGGCTAGTTGAGGCTAGTACATGACATGCACATTAAATGAACACCCTGGGTACTATAATTTTTAATTTTGGAATTGGAGTAGGGTCACATCTCATATTTAGAACATGCAACTTCTTCCCTCTTTTTATACAGGAGTGTGGAAAATGGATAATGAACTTTTAGATCCTCCTGGTTCTCTATCTTAGCTCTAATTGAGATGCCACTAGGTGCGTTGGATCCCCACTGGTGAGTTCTCTCATTCCCTAGAGCGTTTCTTCCTGATTCCACCTCTCCCATGAGTATTTTATAGTTGATTGTTTTTTTTACCTTTTTGTAGATCTATATTGTTTTAGGCTGATTTGAGGGATCACATTCAATAGTGTTGATCGTACCACATCAAGGTAGGTGGTTTGTGCCTTCCACCAATTTCCATTGGATTATATATACTTAAAGTGCTGAATACCAATGTTTGGGGTATTGTGAATTTTGAAATACAACCCTGTTTAATACCTATAATGGTTTGATAGATTTAGAATCGGTTATTGATCATGCATATGATTTTATACCTTGATGATGGGTGTGTTTCTCTTGTTTATTTGATTATGGTCGTTTGGTCTAGAATTCCTGTTAGGCTTGATTTTTTTTCATGCCATATGTTGTTAAGATAGAGCTTCTGATTATATGAGATGCATGTGATTTGTATTATCAAATTATTTCCAAGGGGAATTTCACTATGAGAGATTCCCGAGCTAGGGTCATTTATGTATAATTGTTGTTCTGCTGACCAAGAGGTATTGAATGAGAGAGCTGTCGGTTGGTCATAGAACAGAGGGGAAAGAACATGAGAGCTACCTAGAGGTTCGTTATTAAATGATATTTAGGCCATAGGGCATTGACTATGAGAGCTGTGATGTGGTCATTTCAGTTTATTGTTTCCATTCATGCCAAGGGGTTATTGACCGTGAGAGCTGCATTGGTGGTCGTTAGTAAAGGATTAGTTCTATGTGGGACCGAAGGGGTAAGACTATGTGAGCTTTCCCAGAGGGTCATTTTTAATTGAATTGATGATATGTTAAACTATAGGGGTTAGACTATGAGAACATTCCTATAGGGTTTCTTATGAGTGATTGAATAACTGTGATGATTTTGCCAAGCCAAATAAAAATATTTTACTCAGTCTTACTTGATTTTTTAGATGGTCTTTTGAGACGTCTGTTTATAATTATTATACTATTGGAAGGAATCCTTAGTCTTGGACTTGATGTTAAATTATTAAATGGATTGAATAATTATTAAATATAAATGAATGTAACTGAAAACTGTAGGTTTTCTTCTTTTGAGTACCTCATCGTTTATTGCTTAATTTCTGCAAATTTCCTATCATATATATATATATATATTCATAGACTATTAGGCCCAAATATTTTGGTGGTTTCCTACTGAGATTCATGTAACAGTCTTTTTGGGTCATACTTTTGGGCCCAAATAGATTATATGGTTTCATGTATAGATAAGGGAAAGAACCCTTCACCATCAGTTACTTGATTATTATTAGAGCTGGATAGCATGAGACCAAGATGAGGCTTGCGATGCTGTTGGAGTTTACTACTTTTCTGTACTTTGGTTTTGGTATCATATTTCCAACATTGTGACTTGTTGGGATGATTTCGTAGACACATGTGACATGCATCATTTATATTCACATTATTTTTTATATTACCATCAGTCTTCTGCTGTTTACTTTTTTAGTATGGTATTACTACTTCTACTACTTTTTACTATATATTTTTTTACTATGTATACTTTACTAATGAGGGTATTGTTTCCACAAAGTCTTACCTTAGAAACAACTATTAGTCGGAATCCTCTGGTGTTTGAGGAAATTCACTTGAGGATATGTGACCAATCGGGTTCAAGGTGCCTTTGGTTGGCACCCAGAACTTGAATGTTAAACTCACATATTGGATTTACCTTTTTAGATTATTTGGTATTACATTAAAAGCTTGATCTTTTAATATTTCTATTTTTCCAATTTATTATCTTATGGATATTGATGATGGGAAAAATTATTATTTATATATTTATTATATTATATATATAATATGTAATATTTCTTTCTTTATTTAAATATGGAATGATTTTTAAAGGAATGAAAATCTATTGAAATGAAAATCAAATGATACATTTTTAATATATAATTATATCTTTTTAATTGTTTCAGAAATTTGTTTTAAACAAGAACTAATGGATTCATGTGGATAAATATTATAGGTTTTTTGTGTTATCCTAATAAAACTTAATGCTCATATACTACTTTTTTATTTTGGATGTTTGACACTTTGGTTTTTCATGATACATGTAATGGAAAGAGAATCATTTAAGGGATGGATTTCCTTGATCATGTTGCCTTTCTAGTGGGATGAGATAATAGTGATGTGTACTCCTAGAGCAATGTATCCATGGGTTTTTTCATGTTCCATAATTTGATGTTATTTTAATTATTCATTGAGAAAATATAACACCCCAATATTTTGTGACTTTTTTGAATTAATTTAATCTTTTCAATATTCTATATTTCACAAAACACTAAATATATCTTATGTTATATGTAAAAATAAAGTTATTCTTGATTTTTACACAACAGCAAGTTAATATTACACAACACACAACACATAGATTAGCTATTGGAATAGGAAACACTATCTTTTAGTGTGTTATACACATTTTTGAGTTACTTTGATATCTTTCATTACACACATGTTCATGTTTTACCAAACTACAATATTCTATTAATATTGTTATTATGCTATTATCATATATACCACCTATTAGTTAGAATGGATGTTTTAAATAATATTAAATAAATTGTCAAATTATTATTTAAAAATGTATAAAAAATGAATCCCTTGGTTATCAATTAGTATTAGTTATTTTAATAACTTTTTGAAAATAAAGAAAATCCTTTTCTAAAAAAGAAATTTTTCTATGTACAAACACTATTTTATATCAATAAAATTAAAAAACCACTTTTAAAGAATGTTTTTTAAAAAATTTATATATAAGATATTCTATAATTTTTTTTGATATGAACTTAATATATTTTATATGTATAAGATAAGAATAAATATAATTTTATGAATAAAATGATGTATTTTTCAAAAAGGCAATTTTACAACATTTTAATGGAAAACATAATTTAAAAGAAATTTTTGACAATTTTAATTTTAATTTGATTAAATAATCTTAATTTTTGAAATAATAATCTCAAAATTTACTTTGTTTTTTTTAGTTTTTTAAGAAGTTTCATTCATTGATTAATAGTGTGAAACACTGAATTTTAATTGAAAATTGTTTTTTATCTAATTTATTTATATAGTTAAATTATTTTATAAATCTATTTCAAATTATATTTAGATTAATTGTAAATCTATTTATAAATTTTATTCAATTTGAATAAATTTCACATTTTAATTAGATATCAAAACATTTAAATTTCTTTAACATTTTCACTTTAAAAATCTGCTATCTCATCCTGTCTACGGTTTTAATTTTAATTTATTTATGAAAATTATGTGATTGAAAATATGAAAAATGGATTCAATATTTGTAATAAAAATAATTTATAATGTCTAATAAAGATATATTTTTGATCAAAGTGATTAGTAAAATAAGTTAAAATTAAATACAGTAATTATGGTATTAATGAGGTTAATTAATGACTAAACATAAAATATAAGGTGTAAAAATGACCCTAAACATGTCTAAAAATTATTTAATGGACATATTTTTACCATTAATCCCTTTATAATATATTATAATATATTTTTATCTAATTTGGGACAATTAAAACATTGGGAGAACACAATTATTTTCAAAAATACCCAGTGCATCCATCTCCCCACTTATAGAAGGCTACCAACTCTTCCCCTCTCTTCACACATCTCAAGAACATTGGATCTGAAAAACCATTACCAATTATAATATTATATTCTATCCATTAATCTAATAATCCCCCCCCCCCATTTCACATAAATCCATCAAATGAATCCCCTTGGTGAAAACCAAACGGAGTTACCCAAAGATGGGGTAACACCCTTCAACAAGCACTTTTGTTTTTTGTCTTTCTCCATCCCATAAAATAATCATATTTCATGATTATATTATAATATGAGTAAAATAAATATTCATATATTTTATTATTCTAAGTACAATACATATACTCGCACAAAATTCCATCAAATGGGATACACAATCATCGCATATGTGTACGGCGGACTACTGCCTCCTGAACCGATGTCGTTTGTTCATCCATTACAACATATCAAGGTTGCTAATAATGATTTAATTACTATTTTTATATGAAATATATAATACTTATGATGAATATAAACTTATTTAATAATAATTTAGTACATAACTTTATGATTTCCATTTTTTGGAGTAAAATAACTTCATTTTTGGATGTTTAGACTACCACCACCTCAAAGCAATGGTATATATTCATAAATTACATGAAATATATTATTAAGGATGGGTTTTGTTAATTTATATGATATATATGAAATAAAAATAATACTATAATGATAATATATATAGAAATATTTCATTTACATTCTTTTTTTAATACGACAAGAAAATGTAAACAACAATTATGTGTACGTACAACCAACCTATCCAAGAAGATTGTATTCTATTTCATATTTATATATTTATATAATTAATTTATATTTTATTTAAATCTTGTTTTATATGATTTAAATAAGTAAATAATGATCTATGTAATAGGATCATGAATAATAAGTCAAAACATATATGAAATAAGAGGATATTACCCAAAAGTTAACATTAACATGAAATTGTGAATAATTTGGTAATATAAAGTAAAAATTAAATCATATATTTTATCATATATATGAAAATTTTTATTTGGTATATTTATAATAGAATTTTACTTATTATATAGGATTTTGGAACATGTATTAATATTTTTAAGAATTGAGGTAAGAGTTTTGTAATCTCACATTTATTTTTGTGTGATAAATACTATATTCAACACTTATTATTGTATTGTGGTGTATATAATACAATATGATAAGTTATACCATTAATTTAATTTATTTTATGAAATTATGAGTTTAAATTAATTTTATTCCTTCATGAATATAATGATTGAAATGGTACTCAAATAGTAAAGGGATTCCTAGTCACACTTTTATTTTTTGCAAGACCTATGCCATAAATTTTTTAAGAGGTGAATATATTTACATTTGAAATATTATATAATAAATAAAATTATTTTCATAATATTTTAAGCCTCATGTAATTTTATTCTTTCATGGGGATTTTGATTCAATGTTATAAAAATGATTAGAGTATATTGTTATAATGACATTGTTTACTAGGGTTATTTATGATTATACTTAAATAGATGAAATATTATGAAAAATATCTTATTAATTCTCATTATTTTCATAAATTATATTGGTTTTCATGATATATTCATGTATTTTAACTTTTTTACATTATTTAGTTGATAATATAATTAATAAAGTGTTTTATGAAAATCTGGACTTATTTCTGTCTTTAGTCAGAAATATATTTTAATCAAAAAAAATGTTTTCTAAAATTGATTAATTTTTTAAAGTGATATGTTAATCTCAATTTTAGTTTAAAGGGTTTTTTATGTCTTAAATGTTCTTTAAATGGGTTTTAAATCATCTTTTATAAGTTTTACGGTTATTCTCAAAGTAAAAGGATTTCAAATGTTTTATGATTTAAAAACTGTGTTTGAAAGAGGAACATATATTTTATTAAAGAAATGTTTTAAATATTTTTATATATTATTTTATATGTTTTAAAAGTGGTTTTGAATTAATATTATTTTGAAAATGTTTTATTCCTTAAAAAGTGGTATTCAGGGAAAGGTTATTTTATTTAATAAATGATCCCAGTTATATTTTAATCCATATAAAATGGAATTATCTCATATAGATTACAATTTTTTAAGAATAAAACCCAAGGGAGAATTATAATTATTATTTTTAATGTGTTATGTTTAATGTTTCAAGCTGTTTATGAATCCTATTTATCTTCCACGAGTTATACTATCATGATACTCTTATAATTTTTTTTTCATTTCATAGGTTATTATATGATGAAGTGATCTTGAAACATTTCTCTTTTACACATGTTATAATATGATGAATTTCTTATGATACCAATTTAATTTCATGGGTTAGGATATGATGTTTATAAAACCCAACTCTTTTTATGGGATGTGATATTATGATTGTTTTATTATCTTGTGGTATACGTATGTATTAATACATTATGAGATGGGTGGGACATATATATACCTCCAATGAATCGGTTAAAGATTTATATATTAGGATATAATTATGGGAACAAGTCAACAGGTTTGATCCACTATGGGAAGATGGGGAAACCTGATCCACTATGGGAATAAGGGGAATCACATCCACTATGGCCAGATGAGGAAACCTGATCAAATATGGAAAGAAGTGGAAACCCGATTCCCATTGAGAAAATGGTGTACCTTGATTCACTATGTTTATAGTATCAAGAGTGAACCTTGACTACTATGTTGTTATGTTTGAACCTGATTACATATTTAAAATGCTTTTCATCGACCTAGTTTCATGTTCATAATTTTATGCGAGAAACTAATTTTATGTCCTTAACATAATGAGAATTTTTTTTTTCAATTACACTTGTTCACAATGTTTTAATCTGATGTATATGATAGAAATATATATATTTTTCTTATTTGATGCTTTCATTGATTATACTCTTTCTTCCCTTATGATTCATGTCATATGAACTACTACTATTTATTCTGTGAATCAAGTATATAATCTTTGATATGAATGGTATGATCTTCAAATGATATTATAATTATCTTATGCCCTTATTATCATGTCATTCTCACATATCTCCTTTATTTACCTATACCAAGCATCTAATATAACACTTTTTTATGTTTCATTAACATAGGTTATGATGAAAGCTTTTAAGTAGGAGTACAAAATTGGATGAACTTTATGGAAGACATTGAAGATATTTAAAAAAATTAAGGGAATGTGGCCCATGTATCCAAATACACTTTACTATTATGGTGATCAAGCATTTAATTTTTTAATATGATGAATAGTCATCTAAAATGTTGTAATATCCCTGTATGATATTCCCAGGTCACTATTGATTGTATCAAAGGAAAGTATTAGTCATCCTTTAAAAACTGGGATGAGAAACTTTTAGCGAGCTCCCTAGGGTTATTTCTAAGGATATGTCTAGGAATATATCTATGAAAAAGTGTAAGGATGCGTTAATTTTTGTTAAAATATCATGTAATTTTGGTAAAGGATATAGTGAGTGGTTTCCTAGCAATACATCTCTATCTGGATACTAAAAGCAGATGTGGCTCTAGCATATATGTATATAAGTGTAACAAATCAAAAAATACCATATTGAGCTAGACTCGATCGGGAACTAGTTCACAATAATGGTCATTGCTACACACCTGGTTTGAAACTACAAGGGGATATGTTTTGGAAATTAAAAAAATCTTTGTGATCCATTATGAAGGATTTAAATAGAATATGATTATCAATAACCTAGGATAAAACAAATGTGTCATGGAATAAAAAAGCAGGATTCATGATTTATAAATTTGATATTTGATTTTAATGATTATTTAGTTTCTCATTATGATATGTGTCCCTCAGATTGTGATTTTTGTTTTTATTTAGTGATAAAAACCAAAAGAAACTGGGTTAATATTGAATATGATGGAATTTTTTCTGATGAGAAATCAAATGGGATGAACACTAGATTGAAGGTTGTTGTGATCATGCCTAATAAATTTTCACATTAAATGATGTAAAATGTGAAGCTTAATAATCCCTCAGACTTGCCATGTAAGATATGGAATGACCATGTTGAGAGTTTTGGTAATAGAGGCTATAGTGGAATGAATATTTGGGTTTCTTGGTGTTTATAATGTGGAGATAAAAAACTAAGTGAATATCTTAGTGGAATGGAAAGATGTTTCAATAGGGGAAAAGATCGACAGAAAGAAAGTAACTGTAATGAAAAATGAAAATTATGGTTAATGTAATGAATGATAATAATGGCCTCGATAATACATCTTTGGCAGTTCAATGAATTAAATGTTGAAGGAATGGGAATTATGAAAATCAATGTCCTAAGTGGATAAATCATGAATAGAATAAAAAAGGTGGTACAAGTAATGGTTATATTCTAATGATAATGAGAATACAGGTGAAATGTTAATTGAAATAGGTATTAAGGAATAAGATAAGGAATCATTGTTTATAGCTTAAGGATAAAGCAGAGAAGCCTAAGTGTTTATGTAATTGGATTCATGAATTATGAGGTATGAAATATATAAGAATAGTTCAGTTTATGTTTTTAACTAAGGATTTAGAATAACATGTTGAATGGTTCTTATGAACTATTAATGTTATTTAATGGAAAACACATGATTGAGGGAAAAATAACCCTTAATATGTTCCTAAGGAATGATTTGTTGAAAAGGTGACTTATACTATCATGGATGGAATTTTTATCATTTTTGGATTTAAGGAATATATCAATTAATGTTTGGAATAAGGAAACATGCATGTTTTCAATAAGGATTTATGGAAATTAAAGTTATTACCATGTTGAAGGATAACACATGATGAAGGTATTCAAATGTTTGACATGTGAAAAATGAGAGTTAATTTTAGATATATTGGGGATCAATGTTACGATAAAATTGAGAAATTTAGTGAATTTATTTCTATTGTTTTTGGATTGTCATCTTTAATAAGGGTGATAAAGTCAAAAATTTACGGAAATTTTAACTTAATTTTTAGATGAAGTTTGTGAGATTAATGTATAATCACACCACATGAGGATTTATTCATGTTTGATAAAATGTTATGACCATTTTTATATGATATTAACAAAAAGAGATAGAATGACTTATCATTCAACTTCATGATCTGTCAGTACATTAGTAATGACAAACATAGCTTCATTTGTTAGAGTAATATGTGAATTAGAAATCGAGCAAGGAATAACCTAAGGGTGAGATTATGCATTCAAAAAAGTATAAGATAAAGTAAATATATTTTCTAATGTTCTTATATATTAAAATAATTCCTTAACTCTATGAATAGGACATTGAAAATGATTTATCATAATACCTTCCTTTAAATTAATCTTATGGTCTTATAAATCATCATATATTAATGGGTTTGAGGCCCTAAAGATTAAATTGATCATTCCATTACTAGTAACCAATGATCTTAATTACTTATTATTTTAATCTTTGTAAAATATTTTCTCCCAACCTATGTTGTCCAATGCATAAATCTAGTAAGGAGATACTTTGGGAAACCATTATGCTTCCAACTTTCCCTATTAAATGAAGTTTTAGTATTAATTTGTACGATGTGGGTTTCTATAAAAGGAACTTTAATGTATTAAAACATTGTTATACAGGAAAACTTTATAGGGAGAAATTAATTTAAATTGTGTCATAATGTAAGACCCTAATATTTTGTGAAATATGTTTTTTCAAATTACTTTAATCTTTTGAATATTCTACGTTTCATGCAAAAATTAATATTTCATGTGCTATATAAAAGCAACAAGTTATTATTTATTTGTACGAAAAACCATGTTACGCATTCACTAGTATAAAATTTTTGATTATATATGGGTATATTCAACACTATGTTTGTATTGTGTTACACATAATGCCGAGTTCCTTTGATTTTTTATGTTACACACAAAGTCGAGTTTTACCAAAATATAATGTACTATTAATATTAGTATTAAAATATTTTTGTTGTTACCAACTCACCAATGGAATCAAAGTTTTTAATAAGATTACCGAAATTATAAAAATATGATTCAAAGATGTATATAAAATTAATTATTTGGATATTAATTAGTTGTTACTGAATGCTGGATCTAATTTAAAATAAATTTATTCTTTTTTTATGAAAACAATTTTTATATGTACAAATATAGTTTTACCATAATAAATTTAAAAAGACAATTTTTTGAATGTTCTTAGTGAAATTTATATATTATATATTAATTTTCTTGACACTTATGAAATAGATTTTATAGGTATAAGATTAGAAAAATTCTAATTCAATGAATTCAAAGATGTTTTTTCCAAAAAGGTAATTTTTCTGCCTTTAAATGGCACACATATTTTAAATATAAATTTTGGAACTTTTATAATTTTTATTTTAAAAAATAAATTTCATTTTTAAATTGTAATATAAAATATTACTTTGGGTGAATTTTTTATATTTCTCTAAAAAATTTATATTTTAAGGAATTGTGAAAAATAATGAATTTAAATTTAATTTTTTTCTAATTTATTAATATAGTTAAATTAAAAATTAAATTTATTTCAAAGTATATATAGATCAATTACACATATATAAATACAATTATGATCATTGGAATCAATTTCGCACTGAAATTTGATATAAAAGCATTTCAAACTTTTGAGCATTTTCACTTTAAACAACGTTATCTTGTCTTATGTGCGGGATTAATTTTAAATTGATTTCATCCACTTATATGATTTTCATCGGGAAAAATGGCTTCCATATTATTAATAACAGTAATTTATAATGTCTATTATATTCAAATTAATTTTCTAATAATGTGATTTGTGAAATAAGTTAAAATTAATTACAATGATTAAGTTAAAAACAAGTTTAATTAATGACTAATCATAAAATATATAGTTTACAAATTACCCTAATCCTGTCTAAAAATTATTTTATGAATATATTCAGACCCTTACACCTATAATTATCTATAACGGTCAATTTTTAACCATTTTATTTGATGTAAAACTGGGGGAGAACATAATCCTTTTCAAAAATACAAAGTGTTTCCTTTTACCCACTATAAAAGACCAACACCTCATCCCATCTCTTAAAACCTATCAGGAAAATTTTATTATAAAAACCAAACCCAAATATCCTCCCAACGTCCCTCAATTAATCATATAATCCTCCCTATAGTCATATACTAAACTGAGGAATCCCTTTGGTGAATACGAAAAGGATTTACCCAAAGAAGAGGTAACACCCTTCAACAAACATTTTTGTTTTATTTATTTATCCACCGTAAAATTTTCTTATTACATAAATATATAAAAAACATAGTAAAAGAAATTTATTGAGTTTTTTGATTAGTATATGACCTACACTCAAAAACACTACCCTCAAATCGGATACACAATCAACGTTTGTGTGTAAAACGGACTACTAGCTCACGAACTGATGTCATTTGTACTTCAATTGCCGCCTATCAATGTTGAGAATAATGACTTAAATAATGTTTTTTATGACATATATGATATATATGATTTTTTTAATCTTTTATAATTATTATATATCATGTACCTTTATGATTTACATTTTGTGGGAATATAATAACTTCATTTGTGGACATGTCGACTACCACCTCCTCAAAGGGATACGATTCATTCAGAATTTACATGGAATGTATTAAGGATGTGTTGAGAAAATTTATACGATATATATAAAATAAAAATTACACTATAATGACAATATATATATATACGTGTGTTTCATTTACTTTCTTTCTTCCAATGTGATAATAAAATGGAAACAACATTCATGCATACATTTGACCTACCGAGCGGTGTATTCCATTTCATATTTCTATATTATATAGATTATTTATATAATTAATATATATTATATTTAATTCATGTTTTAAGAGATTTAAATTATTTAATCATGATCTTTATAATAGGATCAAAAATAGCTTGTGAAACCATATATGAAAAACAAAGAGGATATTACCTGAAATGTAACATTAACATGAAATTGTTAATAAATGTATAATATAAAGTGAAAATAATATAATATATGGTATTATATATATGAATATGGTTATATGGTATATTTAAAATAAAATTAATCTTATTATACAAGAGTTTTTAATGTGTATGAATAAAGTCAAGACTTGAGGTATGATTTTTCCCATATAAATTTTATTTCTATGAGATATGTGTTATATTCACAACATATTATTATTGGGTGGTGTATATAAATATCAATGATATTTTATATGTTGAATTTAATTTATTTCATGACTACGGAATTTATAATTAATGTTATACCTTCACATATATCATGATTCAAAATTTACTCTTGTATTAAGGGGATTCAAGTCCCACTTATTCCTACGTGACTTCTGCCATATTCACCACTAGTTTATTTTTTATGTTGTATATATAATCCTTGAATTTATTAGATGGTTATTATAATTAAATTTATTCTTATATATATATCTATATTATGATCTATCTTTCATGGGGTTTACGGTTTAGAATTTACCAAATCAGCAAGGTACCTTTGTCTAAATTTTCCTTCTTTTCGACAAATGTTTTGTTATGATCCTATATTACTTGATGAGGTGTATATAAAAAACATTGAAATGTTATATCATGAAGATATTTCTATTCATTATATTTTAAGCATCATGTAATTTTATTCTTTCATGGTTATTTTGATTAAAATTTATCAAAATTGTAAGATTTTATTGCTATAATCTCATCGTTTATCAAGATTGTTTATGATTATGCTTCCATTGATGAAATATTATGATCCACTTCTCAATAATTCTCATTGTTTTATTACCCTATATTTTTTCTCATATATCCTTCTTTTGGTAACAATTTATCCCTCTTTGGTACGTAAGATAATTAATAAAGTGTTTTAAAAAAAATTGACCTTGTGCCTCTTTTCATTCAGATATTTATTTTATACAAGAACCATGTCTTACAAAAAAATTAATATTTATTAAGTGATATTTTAATATCATTTTCTAGGAAAAGGTTTTAAAAACTGTTTTATTTTTTAAAAATTGTTCAAAATGGTTTTCATAGAGTTCATTATAAGCTTCAAATGTTATTCTCTAATAAAAATGTTTTAAAATTATTTGTGATTTAAAAAGAGTTTTTCAAAGTGGAATGTATATTTTCCACAATAAAAAATTTAATGGATTTTTAAATATTATTTTAAATGGTTTAGAAGAGAGTTTAAATGAATAGTATTTTGAAAAATATTTATTCCTTAAAAAGCGACTTTTAATAAAAAGTAATTTTCTATAAGAATATCATCAAGTTATATTACAAAATCTTTCTCTATTAACGATGAAATACATTGATATAGTTTATGATTTATTAGGTATATGAACTAAGGAAACCATTCTCATTATTCTTCTTAATGGTTTATAAATATTATTTCATGTTTTTTTATGAAATATATTTATCTTATATAAGGTATAATGTGACAAAACACTTATGAACCCCATTTATTCTAACAGGTTATTATATAATTATCTATTTATAAAATCGGTATCTATTCCATAGGTTGTAATGTGATGAAATTTTAATGATACCCATTTCATTTAATGGGTTATTATTTGATGATAATAAAACCCAACCATTTTTAAGGGTCATGATATAATGACTTTTTTATTATCTTGTGGTAGAAATATTTATGAATTCATTATTTGATAGGTGGGACCTAAATCTCCAAAATGTTTATTGGGTAATGATTTATATCCCATAATATAATAGTGAGAAAAATTAGTCAGAATTTATCCAATATGATAATATGGGGAATCCAGACCCAATCTGGACCTGATCCACTATGGGAAGAAGGGGAAACCCGGTCCACTATGGGAAGAAGGGGAAACCTTATCCACTTGGGAAATAATGGGAACCCGATCCACAATGAGATACAGGTGTTCCCTAACCTGCTATGTTTATAGTCTTGTGAGTGAACCTTAACTACTATGATGTTATCTAGGAACATGATTACATGTAATAAAAGTTATGCATGAACCTGGTTTCATGTTCATAAGTTTATGTGAGGACATAGTTTCATGTCCTTAACTTAATGAGTGAACGTTTTTTCATTTATACATGTTATAATGTTATATGCGAATGTTTATGCCAGAAATTCTATGTCTTATTCATATGTTATGAGTTCATAGATATGCTCATTATTCCCTTATGATTAATGTCTTATGAACTACCTATCATTATTCCATGACTCATGTATATGATCTTTGATATGCAGGGTATGATATTTAAATGATATTCTCATGTTCTCATTCCCTTATGCTCATATTATACAAACATATCACCTTTATTTACCCTTAATATGAATCTAATCTGACCCTTTATTATGTTTCCTTTTCATATGTTATTAATAATGTTTTTATGTTTGAGTACCAAAGGGGAATATCATTATGGTATTTTTTGAAGATCTTTTACCAAATTTTAAGAATGTGTTCCATGTTTCCAAGGACACTAAATTATTATGGTCCTCATGAATGTACTTTTGTAATGTGCTCAATTATTATCTAATAAGATGTAATATCCATGTATCTTAAGCATCGGGCTCTATATAACTTACTATTTAGATTTTGGATGTGACTTTTTGTTGTTTTTTTTAAATATGATATTTTCTATTAATCTGTTCTGTTACTCGATTTCATTCATTATTATTATATGTATGTTGAGGGTGAAATCATTCCCATGTTTCCTTGTTTGATACCTTGGTGCTTCTTGTCTGCCTATGTAATTAAATAATAGGATTATTCATTGTGGTAATCAAATTGTGGTAACATGATGGTTTGAACTAGATTTCATTGTAATAAAATTGGAATCAATTCCATAGTTACGTTAAGCATGTGCACATGATTGTGCATCTCCCTCATTTGACTAGGGGTTATAGATAGACTAGAGTTAGAACTATCAATGATTGGGAGGTTATGTGGGAGTGTACATAGATATGTTACTATAATGACAATCCTTGAGTTACCATGGGAATTATGGGGTGTCCAATGATCATGTTTTTACTTTTTTCCTTCCAGATTTTGTTCATTAAATTTTATTATTATAAAGGAATAAAACATTATTATAATTTTTTTCCATCATCTTGTTTTATATTTTAGGAAAACATTAAGAATAAAAAATCAAAATACTATAGAAGTTGTTACAGTGTAATCACCACAAGCAAATCGTTTTCTTGAATCAGTTTTGGTGGAAACTATCATTTAAACAATCTAGTATATGGTCTATGTCACAATTATTAAATTATAAAAATGGTTGGAAAATCTTTATAATTCACTATGAACCATCTATCAATAATTCTAGTGATTTGGGATTATAGGATGTATAAAAATACATCAAAAGGATTGATGGGATTATACACTTTCTGAAATCACCAAAAGACTCCAATGTTGAATTTTCCATATATATTCTTTAAGGGATAAGAAAAAAGTGGTGGGAATCTATCGTAGATAAAAATTTTCATAAAGACCTCACTAGAACTACCATAATGAAATCCTTCAACCAAGAGTTATATCTTGAGATATGAATAGTGTAAAAGCCATATGAGTTTGTTACTTTAGATTAGAGAGATCATTCTATCATTGAGTATGCCACTCAATTTTCCATGTTTTCACATATCCCCAGAGCCTATTTCCAATGATTATATAAAGTAATATATTTTTGAAAAAGGATTAAGGTTAGACATATAGTCTATAAATATTATTATGTTAGTACCCATATATAAAAATATAGGGGAAGAGGTAGCCATGACTAGGGCTGGAATAATTGAAAAAACATGAATCTTTGGTGAATGATTGATTGTAAGAGGTAGCCAAAGTTTATATTATGATTAGAAAAGGAACAATCATAACCCAAATTGTGGTGATAGTAGGAGTTCACAATAGAAATTATGTCATATTTATGTGGTCTATTACATGAGTGAGAAAAAGTGACACATTGAACCTAATTATAAGGTTTCACCCATGATATGCCACACGTTTGATAAATCTAATCATCTATAGTATTTTTGTAAGAGATAATTCCAGGGAAGTAGAGTTGGACAAACCTTCACAAATGGATCTACGATTAGAGATAATATATGAATAAGGGTGCGATCTAAACCATGTGGCAAGGGTGATGCTCAGGTGGAAAGGAAAGGGAAATATGAGTCTGGATGAAAGCATGCAGCAGAATACACACAATAGGATAAAAAGTTATGAATAGAAACCATGAAACATATGATGTTTATTATATCTTTTGTGTTTATGGATTTTTTTGATATAGGTGCCACTCATTTCTTTATATCTGAAAATATTATTGATAATTTGGTCTTTCTTCCAAAGATTATTCATTCTCAATGACTATTTACATTAAATTTGGGAATTAAATCAAAGAAAGGATTTAAATTTATCAAATTTATAGTGCTGATTTCCAACTAAGAAACCATTTGCGGCTTTTTAGTCATTTATCTTGACATATTTGATCTTATCATTATCATGGGATAGATGTATATCTATAAAACATGTATCAATTCATATCATCATCTAGTATAGTTTCTTTCTCTTTATATATTCAATCATACCTTCTAGGGCCTATGTAATCTGAGACCAGGGAGGGAAGGACCTATTTCTACTTGTGTTGTGATGATCTCCTTCAAGTTGTTATATTTTTCTTAATATTGTTGATATATGTCTTGTTGGAACTCTTCCAAATGTAGTGTGTGTATCCTAATGTTTTTCTAGATGAATTCTCAGGGTTACAACCTCATAGGGAAGTTATGTTCTTTATTTTCTTACTTAGGGGGATGTAACCCATTTCTATACCTTCTTAATATATAGAACCCATTTAATTTAAATAATTAAATGTATTTATTAAGGATCTAGAGGACATGGGATTTATTCATCCAATAATTTCACCTTGGTAATTTATAGTTCTCTTTGAAAATAAGGTTGATGAGAGTGTCTGAATTTTTGTTGATTACTAGAAACTCAACCAGCTGATTGTTATGAAAAAATATCCCTTACCTATGATTTATATCTTTTTTGATCAAAACAAAGGAGATCTGTGGTTCTTGAAAATTGAACTAAGATTAGGGTACCATCAACTAAGGGTATGATGGGAAGTTATTCCTAAGATGATGATCATAAGAAGGTGTAGAAATTATGAATATTGGGTTAAGCCATTTTGAATTTCTAATTCCTCTATAGAGCTTGTGGAATTATTGAGCCTAATATTCCCTTAGTTCATGGATTCTTTGATGGTTTTATCTTTAGAATATATTTTTGTTTGTTCTAGATCAAAATTGGATCATGATGTGAATTTTAATATTGTTATTGGAATCCTCAGAGAATATTTTCTATATTTGGATATATCTAAATGTTTGTTTTAGATTCAAGAGGTGAAAATTCTAGTCCATTTTATTTCAGAGAAGGTAGTAGTAGTGGATCCAAAAAATATTCAGGCAGTGATGTCTTAGGATAGGCCTAGAAATTTTATTTTTATATTTGGATTTTCATGAAACTAGTTGTTATTTATAGATGATTTTTTGAGACTTATCTATGATTTTATTCCCTATTATATACTTAACCCATAATGGTGTATTTTTTTAGAGTGATTAGTTCTAGAGAACTGTTGAGGTGTTTAAAGTGAAATTGAATTCAGCATCAGTCATGATTCTTTCTATGTCTAGTGTGGTTATAATGTCTATTATGTTTCTATAGGTATAGATTATGGTATTATTCTATTGTAAGAGTGTTATATAGTAGCTTATAACACTCATCAATTTCACCTTCATGAGAATTAATAATCTATTTGTGATTTGGAGTTACCAACAGTGACACATGTGTTTAAGACATGTCACTACTATCTATTTGTGGAATGTTTTATATTGTATTCTAAATAAATGAGTACGAATTATATATTCAATAAGTAGGATCTCAAATTGATATAGAGATGATGGTTGGATTATATTTAGACCTTCAGTTTTGATATTTCTTACAACCCCAATAAAGTGAATGTTTCCACATATAATTTGAGAATAAAATTACTCACTCATGCAATGAAATAATATGGGGAAGAGTGGTTCCTGATGAGATTATTTATAGATATACACTTCGAATAATGTAGATTCTTTTGATATGAATTCTTATCCTCAGACCATGAAGTATCATTTATGTATGATCATATTCAACATATAAAAATTTCAGATTTAGTTCTTCATTGTTTTAGATGGAATCTTCATGGTGGGGAGACCTTGAGTGAGTATTTTGAGTCTTGTGATGGAGTATTGTTCTTTTGAGGTAGGATGGTTGTTCGGATAGACTTGAGGTTATTTTTTTGAAAGTGGACACATTTCACGTTGTTTTGTACACATTTTAGATACTAATTCATACCAAGACTTGAGATATATTTCTTAGTGTCTAAGAATGAGATGATTTATTGTAGGTTTTGTGGTTATATGCTTCACATGTCACAAGATTAAGGAATAAAAACAACAACCTGTTGGATGTCTAAAACATTTACTCTTCCAATGTGGATATGGGATAGGATAACAATGGAATTTGAGATTGGGATGAATGAGGAACCTAGTGTAAATTTTTAATATGGATTATTTTTTATCAAATCATGAAATCGATGCATTTACTACCAATACATATCAAGGAAGTGATTGGGATGAATGCGGAACCTAGTTTAAATTTTTAATATGGGTATTTATTGATAAAATCATTCAATTAATGAATTTACTACTAATATATTAGTTGACAGAGGAAGAGGATCTTGGATACTTGTATGTTAAGGATATTTTTAGTCTTCACAGTGAATGATAAAATATCTTCATAGATATATACCCTCACCTTGCATCCATTTCATGGAGTGTTTTATATAAAATTATAAGGATTTAGTTGAATTGATCACAACATACTGTGCACAGATATATGTAATGATTGATCAAGCCATTAAGATTCTTGAGGACATGCTTCAGGTATGTGTTCATGACTTGAGTGGATCTTTGTTGAAACATATTCCCTTATTATATTATTCCTATAATAATAACTATTTAGATTTAATCTAAATGGTTCTATTTTATGCATTAAATTTTAGGCCTTGTAGATCGACTATCTACTGGGATGTGGTTGGAAAATAGACCTTGGTTGGACCGAGAATCCTCCAGAAGAAGATGAATATCACAATATTGGTTAAGAATAGGTTATTAATAGAATAGATTCCCTAGAATTCCTATAAAGATCAGTGTCATCATACATTGTACATTGATGATTGGGGCATAAACATATAGGGAGGCATGGTAAGTTAACCCCTCATTATTTCAGCCCGTAAGAGATTGTAGAGTGACATGGAAAGGTGGATTATCATTTTAAATTACATGAATGTTTAATTTTTATTCATGATGTGTTCCATGTTTCCCAGCTAAAGAAGTATTAGCTAGATCCATCCAATGTGATTGTGTGAGTGGATGTTATGAATGAAACTGACACCACAGTGGTTGAAACACCTATTCAGATAGTGGACCGATAGGATAAGTTGATGTGTGGAAAAAGAATCCCCTTGTTTTGAGTGTTATGGTAGTGTGGTAGGGAAAACCAGGAGGAATTGGAGTGTGATTCCTTGATAATTTAGTAATAGTATTATAACTTTTCATATTTGTGACCTTGAGACATTATTGGGATATAAAGCTCTTATATTGGGTAGAATTTCCACCACCTGGATTGAAAAAATTTGTACATAGAACCTACTTATTCTTGAATTTTAATTTTGTGTTGTTCTTAACTTTTTAGATGGTTTTTGGGATGTTTGTGGTAGGAGGAGGCCACCAGCTAGTTAGTGGATGGTACCATCTAGATAGTACCAGCTAGTAGAAAACTGGTATGTTCTCTATCACCACGGACCCAACAATGTTCTTCCACCATCCCACCATTGGAGTGACTAATGGTGTAAGCATTATTCCAACATCCATTGGAAGACCAGTGAGGCTCAACAACCTACTGATGAGGCTGATGGATGCACATTTTGGTAAGGGATAAAATTTCATTTTATACATAATTAACAACTAATCCACCATAATATAACCCTCACATCCATTGTTGTATTTTTCAAATTTTAGGTGATAAGAATTAATATTCATGGCTCTCTCATGCATTCCTTTATTGGTTCTCCATTCTCGTTAAATGGTTGGATCTCTATTGATCATAATCCAATGATTAAAATCATATGATTCTATTTCTTATATTCTTCTATAATTTAGACTAGCTTACTAGATCTAGTGTGGGAATGGATAATAAATTAGTTCCCTTTAGATATATGTTCTCTAGGATATGATCTCTTCCTCTCCCATCACAAGTAATGATGAAAACATCATTTTCATTATTATTAATGTATGTGTCTCTATCTTATGGTCTAAACCTTGACATTCCTTATAATCTTATTATGATTCCATTTTTTGATTGAGAATATGGTTTTAATTATTTATTGTAATTATTATTTTTAATCAATGTGGATGTCAGATGGAAATCATTAGAGGCACATGATATGTTTGTTAAATTTCCTCAAATATTAGTCTAAAAATGAAATTGGTTTTAATGCATTGAAATGATGTGATTTCCCTATAGAAAATCTTTTAAGGAAATGTGAGCATTGATTTGAAATTTATTTTGTATTTTAATTTTTTTATGAAACTTGGTTTTTCATTCCTTGATCATATTGATGATGTAATTGAACATTGGGTGATCTTGGGGTATAAGAGAAACCTGAATGTATACAAGCCCCAATAGAGTTATCTATCACTAAGAGAGGTTCCCTTGATTCCATGAAGGCTAGGGGAATCCTTTTTTAGGGAATTAGGTTCATAGATTTTTGGATTCATATATGCAAACTATTATTCCTTTATGTGTCATAGTGGGGTGGTTGTGTACATTCTTATGACATGGATTTCCCTCTTTGGATTATTTGACATTACATTACATGCATGATCTTTTGATATTATTATTTTCCCACTTGACTTTGTTATGAATATTGATGCTTGAGAGCTATTATTTTACACAATTGGATATTTAATATGTCATATTTTCTTGTTAAATTAAATATTGTATGATTTCTAATGGAAGGATGTGCTTTTAAAAATAAAACCAATGTATGTTTTTAAAGAGAAAATAATTTCTTTTTGAGTTCTTTAGAAATTCATTTAAAACAATAAATACTATAATAACATGGATATAAATTTTATATATTATCTAATGGTATCCTATTTTGGTTTATTTCTCATGTACAACATCTTTATTTAGGTATTTGTGGGCTTAGTTTTATAGGATGAAGGTAAAGGGAAGAGCATCATGTCATGAAAATATTTACTTTATTATGTTTCCGTTTTTACTGCATTGTGATTGTGGTCACATGCAGTTAGATGTAGTTTGAACCATGGTTCGGTTTAAGTCCCATATTTTTGTGGGCTTTTTTTATTTGTTGAAATATTTTTCTATATATTATTTTTGTCTTTTTCGGTTGTTGTTTTAACATATGATCTATTTTATTTATCAACTGTGTTACTCTATTCACTTCCTTCTTATAATATGTGTTTTGAAAATGTGTTCATTCCAATGGTTATTTTTATGATACCCTGGTTATTTTATCTAACCCATGTTTACATGGAATATGTTTTTATCCTTGAGAAAGACCAATTTGGGTAGCGTGATGCATTGAAATGGGTGGATTTTTTAAAAATCGGTATTAAAGATCAGGTTTCATTAAAGACATAGATTAGGCTTCTGAATTTACCTACCCTCATACGGGTTATAAAGAAAATGGAGGTTGTAATTTTAGAACTCAAGAAGAAGTGTGGGAGAAATATTAACAAACTCTGTTGGAATAAAAACATTATGTTACCAAGGAAAATACAGTGTTTTCTAATGTTCTTGTTTTGGGGTTTTACCTTTTGGATTCAGATTATTAAATTCATTTTTATTAATGGAATAAAATTTAATTCAAAATCTATTATATCACCTTGTTTTATTGTTTATGGATCCTCTAAGAATAATAATTCAGAATGATTTAGGGGAGGTTTGTGGAGCAATCCCAATAGGTGTATCCTCTAATTAACCAAGTTTTTGTGGAAACAATCATTCATATGACCCCATCCATGGGATAATTCAACAATGTTGAACTAAAATTATACATGGAACATTATAGAGAAATCATTATGTAGTATTGAGTGACATTTTATGGTGACATGGGTCCACATGATGTCGAATAATGGATCGAAAGGTCTGAAAAGATTATATACTTTCTTAAAAATAAAAGAAGACTCTAAAGTTGGTTTCATGACTTACATGTTTGAAAGGGTGATATTAATTTGGTGGAAATATATTATTCATGAATAGTTTCATAGAGACCTAATCTTTATTAAATTCAAAAAATAATTCAACAATTATTCTATCATGAGACATTGAGATTGGTGAAGGAATGCAAGTTTATTACATTGGGCAATGGTGAATGTTCTGTCATGAAGTTTTCTACTTTGTTTTTTCATGATAGTGAACCTATCTCATGTTATTCATTATAAGGATTTTCTCATGGAATAGACAATAAAAATGGGTTTAATGTAAGATATTTGGTATCTGTTTATTGTTATGTGCCTACCCAATCATGTGAAGGTTCTAGACTAGGTATATATATATGAGGTCGACATAGAAGGGAATACCAGGAACTTTAACGGATTAGTTATAAAAAGTGGTAGCCATGTATTTATTTTTTGTATTAAAGGAATTATTATGGCCATCACTGAGGTGGAAGTAGGAGTTCAAAACAAACATTATGGGATAATTAGGTCACCTATTACTAACACTGTAAAAATGGAGACCTCAAACTTGATTGAATGGATTAACCTAGAGTGTCTCACCCTTATTGGAAATATAGTCATATTAAGAATTTCTATGAGATAGCATGCTATAGTTATAGATCTGGATTATCCTTTACCAAGGGATCTTAGTATATACCTAACACATAAAAGGATTCAGATCTCAAACCTATTCCAATGGAGATGACTAGGTGGAAAAGAAACAGAAAGATGAAGCTGGAAAACTATTTGCAATGGAATTTATACAAAACAAGGGAGAGGATGGAACAAATACCATGATAGGTATAGTTTTTATTGTATCATTTATGGTTATGGCTTGGTATGGTATTTGTATAACTCATTACTTTATATCAACAATGATCATCGATAATTTGGTATTGCATTTAGAGCATATGGTTTTCCTAATGAATCTTTCCATTTTTTATGAATGAATTAAAAGATAGAATTTAAATTTAAAGAGTTTCGTGTGATGATTAAGGTCAATGAAATCATTTTGGAAATTTTATTCCCTGTTATTGATATCTTTTTCCTTATTATTGGGATTTATCAGATGGTTAGTTATAAATCCCTAATAGATTTATACCATCACTATGTATAGTTTAATTCTCCTAATGGAATCACTCATATCTTCTAGGTTGAGTGGGATCAATGATTGGAGAGGGAATTTAACATAGATCCTAGTTTTTAGATGATATAATGCTAATTTTCATACTTATTTATTGAGGATATTGATCCACTTCTTAGTGTCCATCTTCCATCGAGTATGTGTGAAAATCTTATAATTTTTCTAGTTGATTTTTCTGGGTTACCACCTCAAAGGAAATTTGAGTTTTCTATAGACTTATTTAATGGGATAAAACCCATTTACATACCTTTATATTCCATGGAACACACTGAATTAAAAGAATAAATTTTTGGCTTAATGGTCCTGAGGATAATACATTAATTCATCACAGCATTTCACCTTGGGAATTCCCAATCTTCATTGATAAAAGGGTGGATTAAGGTCATTAGCTTTATTTGGATTAACAAAAACCAAACCAAGTTACAAAAAAGAAAAAATATCATTTACCTAGGATTTATGAACATTTTGATCTGCTCAAGGGGGGACAATGGTTTAAAAACATTAATATGTGATTGGGTACCATCACTTGAGGGTCTCAGTGAACGATTTTAAAACGATGATATTCAACTATATTTATTTAAATTAGGTTTATTTTATTATTCCATCTAGCCTTAAGAATTACCTTTTCGTGTTTATGGCATTAATGAACCATATATTCTATTGGATATTGGATTCCTTCATAATTGTATTTTTGGATGATATTATTTTTTATTCAAGATCATAACAAGATCATGATAAGCATTTGAATATAATTCTTGGAATCCTATGAGAATATCAACTATATGAGAAGCCATCCAAATTTCAATATTAGATTTAAGAAATGAATTTTCTATGAAATGTGATTTCTAAGAAGGCTGTCTCAATGAATTATAGAGAGATCTAGGTAGTGATGTCTTGGAAGTCGCATAGAAAAATGATTGAGATCTAAAATATCTTGGGGTTTGTTGGTTATAACAATTTTTTTAAATATTTCTCTAATATTTCATCCCTTATGATAGATAATACCCATTACGGTGTAATATTTTTGGAGAAATCCATTCTAGATATCTTTTAATGTATTGAAAGTGAGATTAAATTCAACTACAGTCTTGGTTATTCTTTAATGGGTGTTTCTTATGATATATATTATATATAGAATTCTCAAAACCTATTATTTGGAAATGGTATAGTGATACTATTTTTGAATAACTTTTGAATTTTTTTTGTACATGACTTGGAGATAGTTTTTTTGTAGTTGGTAAAAATATGGGGACACTTATTTATTGGTGGAGGTAATAGGATAGCTAGTTCTAGATGATAGAACACATGAAAGTCATCTGGTACCATCAGCGAGCTAGTGGGATTCCACATACCAACCAATTGAGCACCTATAGGTGAAGTCATTATATGTCCACCCACTGACTGTCCAATGGAAGGTGTCTAGGTGCAGGCATTCTTCCTACTCCCACTAGCTAGCCAGTAGACTGCCAACTAGTAGGCGAGGGCCAACGTCTAACTAGTGATTCTACTAAGTGTTCATTTTTAAGGTATACAATTTCAATTAACCTAAATTATTCACTTATACCCCATAATCTAAACTTTATGTCCAAAAATCAGGTTTTCTTGGTTTAGTGGTTCTATAGTGACGTTCTTAGCTCTCTTTGAGGTTGTTGTCTCTATCCTATGGTCTAACCGTTAACATTACTTATATTCTCATGATTATTATATTAATATATGAATATAAAACATTATTTAAATCTTTTAGGGATATGTTTATGTTTTCTTAAATGTGTTTTTTATGGAAACCATTTGAGACACATGGTATGTTTGTTGAATTTACTCAAATATGATTTTAAAAAGAAATTGGGTTTTCAAAAATGGAAGCAGTGTGATATATCTATATAAAATGTCTTACAAAAATGTGGAAATGAATTTGAACGAATTTTTTTAGTGGATAATGTTTTATCAAACATGATTATGTTTTACTAAAACTTAATAATGATTTAATATCTCATTGGGAGACTTTAAGGTATGAGGAGAAAATAAACATAGATTATCCATATTAGAGTTAGCAGTTACTAAGGGATGATCCCATGAATCCATGAAGGATAGGGTTTTCCTTTATGAGGGATTGAGTTTATCGGACTCTTAGAGTCACATATACCAACTACTGTTCCATTGTGTATCTTAGTGGTTTGGTTGTGTATGATATTTCAATATGATTATTTTTACACTTGATTATGTTATGGATTTAAATGCTTGAAAACTATTTATTTGTTTGTTTATACCATTGGATATATAATATATCATATTTCTTGGCTTATTAAAAAAAGGAATGATTTTTAAGGAAAAAACAACTAATTAACCACTGAAAGAGGTTAATATTCATTGAATATATGTTAATATTCATGTGTTTCAGTTCCCATTAACAAAAACTTTAGATCATTTTATTAATTTATCTTTGTTTCTTATCACATGTTCAATTCATGTTTAAAGTGAATTTTTTGGGACCAATCAATAATATATTTGAATAAAAAAATTATTTTTATTATTTTTATTGGATACATGGAGATATGATTTATCACTCTGATGGGAAAATTTTTCAATTAGGATCAATGTTTGAATCACAAGGGAATATGGAATTTTTTTCCATGAATGCATAATTTTTTAGACAAATTATAATAGGCTTTAGTCCCAACAAGTAAAATTGGAGCCCAAAAATAAATCCAAATAAAGCTAAAATTTCAAATATACATAGATAATATTATGGGTATAATTTCATTCCACTATGTATAGACCTAATATTGATGTTTTCATGGAGATCTAGGGATCACATGTAGAGTATTAAATTATGGGCCATATTTTAAGGCCCATAATAGAAGCACACCAATTTCATCATAACATTCAGATGGAATATCCAATTGGGAGGAAATTTATTGATAAATTAGAGGACGTATCTAATATTATATTTATATTTTCTAGCCCCTTGATATTATTAAATATTCAATGTAAATATTAGACATGCAAATGGAAGATGCATCTGGTCCTATTTTTGTGGAAAAAGTTGAAAAGTCAAATTTCCATTGATTTGACACAATGCATTGACTTCTGTAATTATATGTAATGATATTTAATGAGTGGGGATTGAACCTAGAACAGAAAATTTCCTCTTTAAGGAGATTTTGGTGAAGGGATTTGGGGAGATTTGTTATTATTTCAATTTCAATTTTATGATTTCATTTGGTAATAACATCATCATTTTTTTCCAATGTATGTTTTTAATTCACCTTAATTTTATTATTACTCTTCTGATTAATTTATTTTTTAATTTTCATAAAAACATTGATACCATTGAATAATAGTGGGAAATTATTCAGAGTAATATTTGGGAAATTACTCACAAAATGGTGGAGTGTTCATTATTTCATTTTTTAACTTCTTCAATCTCTCTTATTTAAATCGAATTCCTAGGTACATTGATATAATAACCTCAATGGGGGGATAAAATTTTATACTTTGATCCTAGTGAATTGAATGGGTTGGATTAAATGTTATTTTATGTTCTTTAATTAATTAATTAATTCTATGGTTTGATAGTTCCATTATTTTACATAATTCTTCTTCATCATCACCAATTTTAACAACTATACATTTGGAGGGCTTTTACGATCCAATTCTTAAGACTGGTCATGCTGGGTTTCCTTTAAGTAAATTAGTGAGTATACATAGAAATTTATAAGGATTAAATAAATCAATTAAATTGTGGTCTTATCTCATTTAATGAAAATCTCTTGAACCAGTGAATGGAAAATTTAAAAGAAAACATTTACATCCCTTCTTTCCCTAATAATGATTCAGGATGAAAACATCATATTTAATTGTTTTAATTCAAGTCATTTTGTTTATTTTACTATTTTTTTAAATTAAATCATTAGTTATTAAAATAAAATCAATCTAAAAAGTTGTCCACTTCATATCCAATCCTTCAATCGAATCTGAGTGTCTCAAGTTCACTTATTTAGTCTATATGGATTCAATCCCTACTTGTACAAAAATCTGCACATATACATGTATGCTATATTTTTTCACAGAAAAAAAATCAATGGATATTTTTATATGGAAAATAATTTTTTTACAGTTTTTAAGAAATTTATTTAATAATAAATTAATGGATTCGCATGGGTAGATGTTATACAGATTATCTAGTTTTATTATAAAGAGATTTAGTTCTCACAGCATAATTTTTTCTTTAGGAATTTGTAGCCTTATTTATATATGATATAGGTTAATGAAAGTGCATCATCTAAAGGATGGATCTCTTTTAGCATGTTTTCATTTTGATTGGTTGGGATAGTGGTGACATAAAGTCACATTTAGAAGAACCCATGGGTTGTTCCATGTTCCATATTGTGATGGGATTTCAAGTGTTTATTGAGTGTTTGTTATCTAGATGTTGGATGCAACCTAATTGGTTTTTCATGACATATGATATATTTTATTTATTTATTTTTGTTTCTTTATTTCTTCCTTCCAAGAATATGTCTGTTGATGTTGAAATCATTCCCAAATTTTATAGTGTGACACCATGTTGCTTTTCTCTTTCCTATGGTGATTGGGAACATGATTCAGGGTTTGTGGTTGGACAATTCATGTAATGTGATTGGATGAACCAGGTTGGTCTATTATAAAACATATATTGGTGTGGTTTTAATAGTATATTAATTTAATTTTAAATTATATATAAACATTTCATATATATTGCTTGTACTGGATAGTTATATTCTTTGTATAAACTTTATATCTCTATCCATGATACACTCCCAAGGATTGGAGTGTTGGACTACCATAAACATCAATGGATTACATGGTATGTATAATAGATATATAGAATGTGTTCACTGAGTTACATGGTTACTAGTCACAAAAACCATTTAATAAACACATGGATGATCTTTCACTTGTAAACTACAAATTGTGTACACATGATACATACTGTGTATCCTAACATATCATCCACTATACTAGCCCAATAAAAACATGGTGTATTAAATAAACACCAAGTGAAATAAATTCTTAACAATCAAAATTAATCCACGAGTCATCTTGGTGAATTAAATGTAGGCACATTGAAGGTACATATGAGATACATGTCGTGTACTCTTAATCTATCCATCCAAAATCTATAACACATATAGATTAGTTCATTCAATGGTATTCATTCATAATTAATCCATTATTTTTTTATATTTGAAAAAATGAAGAGGTGGAAGAAAAGATATCATGATTCATATTTTAATAATGATTAAAACAAAATTGAAAACCAATGATGAACTTATAAATCATTCAATGATACATAAATAATTATAAATAATTACGCGACTACTCTGATACAATTTGACTGATATTGGTCTACAATAATCACCACAAAGGGCATGTAAAATTTTAATTTTTATCATAATAAATGATTAATTAGAGATTCACATTGAAGTAGAATGCTATGACCAATGTATTTAAATCAATGATTAATTGACATGAGAATGTTGAAACCAAATACAAATCATTAAATAATGATTTATAATTAATTTAAATTGTTATGGAATTACCATGTGAATATTTTTTTCTTTTTTTAATGAATTTTATAAAGTCTCTACATCATACCATTTTCGTGTCACATGAATCATGTGTAAATTCACTCTAGTGGTGATCCACATGTGTTTTAAGAGCCTCTAAGAGAAAACATATGAATTAGTGAGTGCCATCTTGTAAATTCTTAAAACATTCACCATTCATCTATAATCACCCAAATAATAACTTCAAATAAGGATTCTCCTTAATCTATATAAAACCAAGATATGTTGTGGAGGAAAATTTATCTATATTCCAAGAATACTGATCAGATAGGATCTCTCTAGGGATTTAGATGATTATATAGATGTCACTATGCACTACCAAAAAATGGCTAGTTTTTGGATTGGATATAATATTACCAGTTTTGAACAGTATTAGGGTTAGAAAATATTAAATTGAAACAGGACATTATTATTTACTTAATTCCCATACAACCCCATATATATAATAATAATTTTATTTTTTTATCATGTGAAAAATATACAAATTTATTAAATATTATTTATTGAGTATATTATTTAAAATTAATCCAAATAATATATAATATATATTATTTTCAATGAATCATTAGTCTCATTCTGTCATTACACATAAATATTTACCAAGCCTATAATAATAAATATCTAATTAAGAAATAAAAATCACCGAATTATTCACAAATAAAAAAAATAATTATTACATTCACTATATAAAAAAGTAATCTTTTATTATATATACCTCTTGGAAAATATTATCTTGAATAACTTGTGACCAAATATATAAAATCATGCTAATAATGAATAATTTTTAAACTATGCATGAGAATAATATTTATTCAACATGTTAAATAATAATTTATAATACTATTTAAGATAGTTTTTGGATTCACTTAGCATGTGTCCCTATAGGATTTTTTCATTATGGAATTAGGTGGAGCCACCCAATGTCCAAGGATAACATATTGAAATATAAAATAGAACCCATATTGAATGAAGTTAATGTCACAATGACATACAAAATCATATAATCATTTACTATATAATATAAAACATTTACAAAAATATCTCTAATCAAGATGGTTGTATACTACTGTCATCAAACTACGTGATTGATGTTTTTTCATTGACTTTCTGAAAATGAACCTACCCAAAAAACAACATGTACATGGATTTTTTTAATTCATTTCACTCCCAACAATGTTCCTGAGATATAAAATTCAATTAAAGAACATAATGGAAAAATACTTCCACAAATTATTCTTTAATGAAATATCACTCATGATACACCCAATATATCCTACACCACTGAAAACATATTCCATCACAATTTTCATCAATACATAAAATTATGCATATAATAATATAAATTTATAATATTATTAAAGTATAAGGATCAACAAACACGTCTATAGATAGAAACTTCTAAATACATATATAAATATATATTTCCTATTAGCGGGTCGTGTTTTCATAATCTTCTATAATGAAAATTTCTAATGGGCTACACCATGAGAATGTTCCTATATGTCATATGAGTGTCCACCCATGTCAACATATATAATATTTTTCCACAAAATGATATCATCTGGATATAGAGCATATATTTATGAATAGAATCGTGGAACATTTGGGTTCTCAGCATAGTGGAGAACTGCTATGACCTTTCAACATGAAACTTACTCTTATGATATTATCATATATTATTCCATGTATAGAAACAATAATTATTCGATAATAAGTTCATTACTTTAATAAACAGTGAATAAAGGTAATCATAAAGTATATATAAGTTGGTTGTACGGAATCATCTCAATCATCATTGACATTAAACTAATCAAAATGTTTATCATCCCAAACCCAGTAATACCTTGATTGTTAACCTATTAATAAGTTAGAATCTTCAAAAAAATCATTCTCCCACACCAAAAATCCATCAATCATCTAAATCATAAATTAATTACTTCTATTACTGAACTATCATCTCTATTATTCACACCATGATTCTTTTGATCTCAAAGGAACATAATCCCAATGATTTTAATAATTAAACTAAGAGATCTGTTAAGGAATCCAAAAAATCATAATAAATTAAGAAAAAATAAAAAATAAATACAATCAAAATAATAGTAAATATCAGGAAGTTGAATGCTTTAACCAATTTATATCTTTTTGGTGCTTCCTTGTTCTATTTCATAAATTTCACAAATTTATGGTCGCATTTATATGAAATCCTTTAGTGGTCAGATTTCGAATTCTTTTATATCCATTATAACAACATTAAAATTAACTTCAACATACACTAATGGAATAATCATAAATTCATATATTCTAATGATGTTATATCCTATTCACATTAGTGCTCAAAAATACAAAAAAAAAGGAAAATTAGTCACTAGGAAATAAAAATTAGTCACTCATATTTTCACACTCTGAAAATAAGGTTACCATATTTTTTTTCACAATAAGAATACTTAAAACAATAACCATGAAGTAAGAATGAATTAAATCAGGTGTTTTAATTTGTTTAAAACTATAGATAAAATAATGTCATGACTTAGTATATTATTCTTCTTAAGGTAATTCCAAGTGATTAATAAAACTAATTGATGAAGGGTCTGATATTTTTATAGCATGTATAGATAAACATCATGGTAATTATTTCATGTGATTCTAATTTATAATTGATACTATATATCAAATACCATCATATTTATATGGAATTTATTTCTAGAATAAATTATCCATGGTGATGTAATATGGAAGGCATCCTAGGGGTGGATTGATGTAGTCATGAATGTCATAGATTTTTTTTAAAATCTAGAATCTATATAGACCTAAATAATGGTAAATAATCAATTATAGTACTCACTGTACAATCCATTTTATGATTTATGACTCTTATAATCATCAAGGGGGAGTGATTTTTTAGCAATATGGGGCAGAAAATTAAATTTCACCAGAATTTTTTGATGTGTTTGTTCAGATGTGTAAAGGTTCAATTTTTTTAATAATATGATTAATATAGCCCCTAAAAAATTGAAATATTTAGTTAGTATCACATGTTGAATGTTTATGGAAATATTTAGTGTCTAGGTTATAAAATATTGTTTATTTATAATAGGTTTGAAAATATAAACCTAGATTGATTAAAAATTGGATCATTGCTAAGCATGATATGGTACCATAATTCTCTCTGATTGAATGTATAAAATCAATTAATAAATAAGGAGAATATAAAAGTTGAAGATCTTATTGAGAGAATATATTGGTTTACAAGTGACTGGGAGCATCTTTACAATAATGTGGAAAACAATTTTCGGAATTTTTAATCATTTCAAAAAGGGGAGTAGATAAAAATTTACTTAAGGTATTTAAGTGGCATTGAAAAAATTAGAATACGGACATTGAAGATCCATTTTAGACTGTGTGAATGTGAGGATTCTTGAAACCAATACTGGTTTACAATAGATAACTATTATTAATCTATGATTATTTTAGTTTTCAATTATCTAACTCTTCTTTAGGATGCAAGATAGAATAATTAAACAAAGTAGTGTTTCAATGAATTTCCTAACACCAAAAGAAAGTTAGTAATGATATATGTGTGTTCTATATAATTTAGTTATTTTGGACCTCGCCTATATAGAGGCAGGTGCAGGTCGATGCACGGTTTAGAAAACAGTGAGGCCAAACTTTGCACCTAATTAAAATTAGATTTTTGCCATTTCCCCATAATATATTAAGTTTTTATCCTAATTTCACCTCCCATTTCTCCTATAGAAACCATTGTGATGAACCAGAATTACCAAGTATTCCCAAGGAATGAACTCCTTCATTTATAGGTCATTTGGAAGGTCATTGGGTATGGATCAAAGCTATGGGTATGTCAAATACTCATATTGATTCTCTTTTCAAGATTAGGGATTGGGGTTTCCTTCATCTTCTTTTGAAGCCCTAAAACACACTTTTTTTCTAGTGGTTCTTAGTTTGGAGCTTAAAAGGGCACTTGAATTCAGTTCTATGTTTGTGGTTAAGAATGCGTTCGTCTTCATATTCATGGTCAATGGTCTACAAGTAATATCCCTTGGTCATAAAGTTGATTTGTGCTTGTGTGGTTGTGTCAATGGGTTTCTCTTGATGTCTAATTGATTCATTTAAATGAATTTGGAGAAATAGTTGAAAAAATGAAGGATTGAGCCTCTCATGATCCCATTGTGATACATTTCGACTTATTACAATGGTTTAGGATCACCCATTGCGTCTTTCAATATTCCCAAATATGGGAAATTGTATTTTTTTTTAAAAATATGACATGTGATAATATAGATCCCATGATGAACATATTGATATATTTTTGGAGTTTAAAATATGATATTTCTAGTATGTCTGGATTTGTATTATATCATATGGAATTTTTTTCCTTGATATGAAATGGTTAAGATGAAATAAAGTGATTGTGCTAAATTATTTATGAATTGTACATGAAATGAATAAGGAGGATAATGAATGTAAAATGGTAAACATGCTAAATGGTAAAATTCATTTCAATATATGAATGCGATAAATGGTTTAACGTATTAGAATCGATGATTATGATAAATGGTCCATGGTATAGGAATTATTAATTATTCTACTAGGTTAAGGCATGATAAAGGGAAATGGGTTAAATGGGTTATGGAATGAAATTGGTTAATGTTTTAATTGTATAAGGGATTATGTTAATTTACATGTTGAATAATTATGATATGTGAATGTTATGTGTTTTTATTTGTGAATGATTTGTTATATGGTATGTATTGTAAATGGATAAAGAATCATTTGAACATGGCTAGGTGGTTGCAGGGTATCATGCTTGAGTATCTATAGCCCTCGGTTAGGTTAGAATGAGGTTGTAAACCCCACAAATATAATGCATAACTTCTAGAAAGGGACCGAGGAACTATGCCCTCAATAGTTTTATTTGATGTTACTACCTGAACCAAGGCACTAAGTTATGTGCAATGCAATATTTTATGAAATATTTATACTTAGAGAGAATGGGAACCAAATTACTCTCTTATGCATCGTAACTAGAAAGCTTATTCCATTGTGTTAATGATATAAATTCCAATCCATGGAACAAGTGATGAAAATGGATTAAGTGATTAAAATTGTTAAAGTGAATACGGTTAACTAATGGAACCCTGGATGTATTTTATAATCTTTTCAATTAATTAGGTTTTTCAAGATATATTTATTTATAATTCATATTTTGTAGACAACATTGGTCATGGCCTACTGAGATGTACTCGCACCCTGGCCAGACCTCCATTGGGTATCTGAGAAGATTTCCTGTTTGTTGGCCTGGGCATGGGAAAAGGCCCTTTCCTAGGGTGTTGATTTGGGCTCAGGATGTGAATGGATGAGGATCCATACATGGATTCTATAGATCTTTTGCGAATTCAATTTTTTATCTTTATTTTTGGTTTTCTTCACATTGTAATTATTAGTATGACGTGACAATTTTTGTTATGGTTGTGTTTTTCACTCTATTTGGGAAAAGTGGTTGGTAAATCTTGCTGTTGGTTTTTGTCTATTGATTCTGTTTTTTATGATTTTCATTTTTGGTGGATTAATCTAATAAATAGTTTATAGTCTCCCCACATGTCCTTGAAGACCCTCACTACTGGTTGGTAGCCTCTAGAATACGTGGAAGGGAACCTGAGGTCATATAGTGACCCGACTCGGGGAACAGTTTTAATGGAATCGGGGTTAGGTAAATTACACTTGTATTGTATATCATATATTTAGTAAAAAGTTTTGTGCAGACCTAAAAAAAATTCTAAATAAAAATATTGATATGATCAATATTTCTTTCTATTTCCAAAAAAGATTTATGTTATGTTGGCCACTACTTCATCTCTTCCTTCACCTCCATCTTTACCTCTAACTCGTCCTCCACCTCAGACTCAGACTCTAACTGAACCTCTGCCACTACCTCTACCCCCACCATAACGATTTCCCAACTATTTTATTTTTTATAGGTCAATACTTCTATACAATTTTATTTTCTCCATTATACTTCTGGAGAAACAGATTAGAAATAATATATAAGCATCCTGACCCATATTTTTTACACCCCAAATATATTTCTAAGGTTATAACCTATACTAGATCACATGAATAGACGTTAATCAAATAAATTTGTTGTTTGAAAACATTAGGATACCATGTACTCTTCCCACTCATATCTAAACAAATTTACTTATTATTATGAGTTAAAATGTTGTTAGAAATATTTGGTATTACTAATATTATATAGAATGAAAAATTATTAATAAATATTCTTAATGAATTTGTAATTAATGGTATTAATTACATATTTAGGGATGTTGGACTTTGGATGGTTTATTATTATAAGGCCCCAGCCTTAAACCTTACATAATCTTGAGTTATTACAATATTACACATTGAGGATCTTTTCAGGTTTAGAGTTTTAGAGAATTAGATCATGAAACTTGCATTACATTCCACATTTAAACAAAGTGGTTACATAAAAGACAGTATTCGTTCTTCCCATCAACGGAAACATATTTAAAATATAACAGGGATTCTTTCTTGACACATCCTTGACACTATTATCACATCATGTACCTTTCCCTTGACCTGTGAAAAACATTTCAAAAACTTGGGATGAGCATAAAAAGCTCAATAAGA